>CM075289.1:11877230-13077230 GCA_037672795.1 Lagerstroemia speciosa | reverse complement strand
AAAGTTAAACAGAATACCCAAACACCAACAGGGACCTCATCCCCAGAAACACATGATGCCCCACAGTTCAATGCATAATCACAAGAAATGGAAATGACACAAAACAATTTCATGCTTGTAGTGACGAATCAGAAGATCTGTCACCTGAATTAAGCAAACTCAGCTCCTTGGTGAATGGTCAGCATCAGAATCACCCGAGGAGCTGTCGCTGTCAGAATCTGCAACATAGAGACAATACAGAATCAGGTAAACCATTTGTCTTGGCATTATATCCTAATAACCAACAAAGACCTAGGAGCTTCTATTAACTCGTTACGAAGAAGTCAGTCAGTTTACCACTAGAAGAAGAGCCTGAATCACTGCTAGAACTATTTGAACTGCTTGACCTACTTGAGTTAGCCCCTTGTTTTTCCACTTGCACAGGGGATGAAGAAGAAACAATCTTTTGACCTGTTTCCAGTAACAACAGATACCATAGAGTCACATCAAGAAAATCTAATATTGAATACATTCAAATGCACAAACAAAAAAGGAAAAAAAAAAAATTCAGGAACTGCACCTTCATCGGTTTCTTTTGGCACCTCGATGACAGGTGGGACCACATCCTGGAAATCAATAATGCATCAAGCATCAGCAAATCATCGTCTCAAGAAAGAATAAGCCTGAACTGAAGTAAGGATGGTTCAACTTTTACCTTATCAGAAGCATTCTGTTGCGCCTGTAATCTGGCTTGCATGGCAAGCTCAGCTTTCCGTTTGTTCTTGCTTAAACTCTTCTTGTAGTTGGTAACAAACCGATCGAGATCCCACAAAGTTTCAGTATCAACACTATCAATGTCCACCTCAATTTCATCATCATGCTGGCAGAGAGTAGAATTTCTCTTCCTGATAATCTGCACTATACTATCCAGCTTATCAGATGGCAAATTCTGAAGGTTTGTGCTGAGCTTTTGTTTCTCGTCAAACGTCATCTCCCTTTTATGTGGATCCTTCGCCTTGGGCTTTTTAGGTGCAGGAGTCCGTCCAGAAGGTGTTACACTAGTAGGTTTTGCCCAGAGATCAGAGGGATACATCATAGAATCGGACCTATCCAAGACCCTTCGTACATCAAGAGGAGGGGGGAGAAGGGAAGAAGCCTTTCTTGATGTGGGTGTGGGAAGACTCACCTCATAATCGAACCCAATCCTCATTTCTCGATAGTAATCAGACTCTATAATAGCCCATCTCTCCTCAAATATATTAAGCAGATTCGCAGCCATAACATGAACATCTTGCCCTTTGGGATTGTAAGTCATTGCATTGTGAAATGTAAGTCTCACATCATCTGCAAATTCCTTTGGGTTCCTGTAAATGTTTGCATTTAGTCTCATCTTGATGGTACCCAAGTCCATTGGATGTTTGATTATGCTGTAGTAATCATGCAAACCAAGTCCTTCCACGTCGACAGGGCTATTAAAAACCCATCCATATTGATGCTTCATCAATTTCTCAAGCAAACCGCTGCAATTCTTGAAAAACTTCACTCCCATTCGAGGCCCTTCTCTAGGATCCCCTCCTTTCTTCTTTCCATTCACTTTTGACTTCTTATTACTCTCAGCTGGTGGAAACCTATCCTTGGCAAGCAGAAATTCTGTATTTCTATAAAACTGGTTCGCCTTGGGAGTCCTCTTCTCTTTCTCTACACTTTCAGTAAGTCCTTGACTGTTCTCCAGAACAGATATGCTCAACTGATTCAACGGCCTGTTCTGAGGAGGAGGAGGAGGAGGAGGAGGAGGAGGAGGAACACTGACCGGAACCACACCCAACTGACTCCTTGCAGCACCAGCATCAACTATATCATTCTCAATATCCCGCGAATGATTAAACCCAATGATGTGCCCTTCTTTTGCCTCTATTCTCTTAACCCAGGTCCTTACAGTGTCAAGCTCACCCTGAAGCCTCTTCCGCAGCACATGCATCTCTTGCTTTGACTGAGAAGCTAAATTAATCCTCAATTTCCTACCGAGCCCCGTCTTTTCCACCAACCCATTGCCTAATGGGGGTTCTCGGATGGTTGGGACCGTGGCCTGTTGCTGATGGAGGATGTGGTCATCAGGAGCAGCCTCAGACTGGGAAATATGCAGTGTCGAATTGGTTTCATCAGGTGGCGATTCTGCTGGTACTAGAGTCGAATTGTCATCCTCAAGCCGAGAAACCAGCTGATGGTTCGAGTCAGCACCACGAGCCTGAGAAACTGACAGTTGCCCCGTCAAATTAGCATCCTCAGGCTGGGGAACAGGCAGTTGCTGCGTTGAATTAGCTTCCTCAGGCTGGAAATTTGGCTGTTGGTGCACCAAATTAGCCTCCTCAGGCTGGAAATTTGGCTGTTGGTGGACCAAATTAGCCTCCTCAGGCTGGATATTTGGCTGTTGCTGCGTCAAATCAGCATCGTCCGGTTGTGGAATTTGCGGTTGATGAGCTAAAACAGCTCCACCAGAAGATAGGGTTTGTGAAACTTCTTCCTTTAGGCGACCGCCGTTGTTCTCGTCCTCAGCATTTTTCTCATTTACCTTGCTAGGGTTCGAGGCACGAGGGTCCGTGGTGGCGGTGGTCGTGCCGCTCTGAGCATCCTTCCTTGTACCCTTAAAAGTTTTTCTTCTGTAGACCTTGTTCTCCAAGTACCGCACAATCTCTCTAGCTCCATCATCAGCCCCTACTGGAGGCCCCGAAGCCATACATGTAACTTACAGGACCTCAGCAACCCCTCACCGACAAACAATCGGATCCGACCTAGGTTTTCCCCGTCAACATACGAAGACGTAAACCCTAATTTCCAAGATACAAACCCAAAACCTCCTCCGACGAGGAGAGGCGCAAACGACCAAAAATCTCAAGGATTTGCAGCTCAGGCCAGCGACGAACACGAAGAGCTAGGGTTTCAAGTTACCTCTATCTCCCCGGCCTCGACCGATCGATGTCGATCGGATCTTCGTCCTCACTCACTGTCTCTTACTCTCTCTCTCTCTCTCTCTCTCTCTTCTGCGAGCACTTTCTCTCTCTAGCGGGATCTCTCTCTCCCTCTCTCTCTCTATCTCCATCCTTATCTGCCAGGTGGACGGCTGAGGAGAGGCCGTGAAATCACCGAATATTTAATCGTCAAAGATGCGCTTTAGGTGCACCGAGCAGCCGTGCACTCGTAGCAGATATTCGGAACGCAATAAACTTTTTTATGGTAAATCTTTGTTAAATTTAACAGTGATTTATACAATAAATTCTATCAATTTTTGACACGACACGATACGATACGGAATTGGACAGATTTTGATCAGTCATATTAAGACACGGATGTGTTTACACATAATTTATGCATGATAAAAAATATGTTAAACCCGTATAACTCGATAAGACACGTTTAAATACTTTACTAAATTTGCTTCACTATTTATAGAAATATTTAACAAGTTTATATAAGAAATTTAGGAGACGTAAGTGTATTGATAAAATTGAATTATAAATATCCACAAAAAGCTAAAACTATCTAAATATTCGTACTAATTATTATATAACAACTATTTTTTGAGTTTCTAATTATACTAAAACTATCTAAATATTCAGTTTGGTTGTGGGCCCAAGAGGCCCATTAGCTGCCGTTCCAGATATTATTACTTGGGCTTCTGGAGGCCCATTTTAAGGGTGCAGTGGTCCAGACCAGTCTAAATGGGCCGGGCCTCAAATTCCTCTCTTGGCCGCCACTATCAGATATAAATTTTTTTTTTTCAAAAAGAAAGTAAAAAAAAAAAATTCGCAAAACTCTCCCGGGTTAAAATGGGAACATTACTAGAAAAGGGATTCGGCCTGACATTATTGTCTCAGGGGCCTCCCTTATAAAAGACTAGAGGATGAACCGTACTACTCATAAAATTATAATTATTCATTTTATTATAAAAATTTGATACGGTCAAATAAATAAAATTAAGTGTTATAATAGATTAAAAAATGAACAGTTCAAATTAAATGAAATATAATTGAATTGGAGAATTAGAGGGAATTTCTTGTAAATAAAGTAGATTTTTTTATGACAGTTGTCAACATTGCAAGGGGTTGAAGAATCACAAAAAATAGTTGAAGGAAACAGAGTCGTGAAAAACAGTTCGAAAAATAGTGAAAACAGTTAATAAAAAATGTTGAATTAATAAAAAGGATAAGTATTCTGAAATTCTAAAAATGATAAAAAGCTAAATTTGATTGAAAATATTTTTAAAACTTGAAAATGAGATTAAAATTATTTTAAATTCACTTAAAATAGTAGACAAGGTGCCTTAAACTCGGAGACGTGCTCCTTTCACCCTTCAAAAAATCATTTTTAGTATATTTACCCTCTCAACTATGGTCAAGGGGAAGATGAGCCTCGTATATCAGTTACCATCCACTCGACGGAAAATTCTCCGTCACTGCCTTCTTGTTCGGGAACCCTCCCGTCTTCTGCAAGTCCAGAATGTCCCGGATGTCAAACCTGCATATCCTTTGGTCTGGTACACAGATGTCAGTCAGGTTGGAGCTCCCAATCGACAACCTGCGATAACCTTACCCAAAACATCCATGGAAGGTAAAGAAAGAGGAGTGGCAGTGACCCATGGGACAGCCGGCAGGTTTCATTCCACTTGGTAGTCAAGCGGGGGATATAGCACTGGTGAACAGTAGCTCAGGGAATGCTTTAGGACCGATACCTGATTCCGGAGTCGTGGTGGTGCATGAAAAACAAGGGCCCAATCCAGATAAAAGACTGCTCATGGAAGCTCGAGGATCATGAAGTCTAAAGGCCAAAATATGAAACTCGAGACCGACTTTCTCGGAGCACTGTATCTCTTCTCATAATGAGAGCTTGCTACTCCATGGAATTTTGCATAACAAATCTTCTGTATACAGCAAAAAGAATCCTAAAACCTAAGGGCAGCAGCAGACGCTTTCTCGACTAAATCGGAACAGGGGGAAGTTAGCAGGAAATCTACACGTGCAGCAGAAAGAAAGAAGAAGAAGAAGAAGAAGAAGAAGAAAACACTCTAATCTAACGTCTTCCACATTGACTAACCCGAATATTATACAAATCCCCCATCGAGAGGAGATTACTGCAGTGTGACAGAAACAGGCTCCCCTTTACGAACCATAGCTTCAACAACAGCGTTATAAAAGGTTCCCTTACGGTGGCGAGCACGATGAGCCTGCCGCAATCCTCACACTGTCCATTACCTACTTTAAATTGCTAAGATCTGCCACATTCAAGAGAGAGAACACCAATGAGCATAAAGTAAGATAACAGCGATTCCAGAAAACTAAACAGCTCTTATTGATCAATCAGATGGACACTGCAATCGGGGTGGGAAACCCGATTACGGAGCCCTCCGGGACTACAATCAGAAATGGCATGATGCTAGGCAAGTTGCAGTTAAGTGAACAATGATCATTCTAAAATAAGCAAAACGTGCATCAACCACTGGGATAAGAAAGAAAGAACAAAAGAAGAAAAGGGGGAAAAAACAATTGATGTGCTGTGGAAAGGTTTATCATATGCTAATGCCATCTTTCCTCTGAAATACAAATCCAAATGGCACATCAAAGAGCAGAACAAGAGGCCAAGAGAAGATCAAGAGAAAGAACTCAATATTCTTAGACATCCTTAGAGAAATGGCAGTCAGATCCCTGTCAACTGAGAATACAAACGGCGACTTTGCGTCAAAGAAACTACCGAAAGTGGATTATGAAACTCATGATTAAACCAAAATGAGAGAGTCTCGCTTGTGGAAACCTAGTACTGAAAATACTACACGAAAAGGTGCAAATGACCTGACAGCATAATTATGTTAAAATCTAATATTGACTTTGATATTCCAGCCAGGTGACCCGTATTTTGGAAAGCCACATTTTCTAGCCCAGCCAGCCAGACTGAATCCATGGTCTCATTTCTCATCTCTTCATAAAGCACCCCTTAGATTACCATGCAATTGAACCAACATTACACTCGTATTTTTCAAAAAAGTGATTCGCTCCTCATGCTTTTGCACCCCAGTGTCGGTAGGATGAGCTTCAAGAGAGTAATTTGGAAATACACAAACACCACTAGGGATCTTATGCACAGAAACACGTGATACCCCACAGTTAAATGCAGAATTGCAAGAAAAAAAGGCAACAATGGAAATCACACAAAACAATTTCATGCTTATATTGACACATAAGAAGATCTGTCACCTGACTTGAGCAAAGTTCAGGTCCTTGGTGAATGCTCAGCATCAGAATCCGAACCCGAGGAGCTGTCACTGTCAGAATCTGCAATGTCACAGAGACAAATCCAGATCAGGCAATTCATTGTCTTGGCATTAATATCGTCACAACCAACAAAGACCTGGGAGCTTCTACTAGCTGCTATGAAAAAGTCAGTCACTTTACCACTAGAAGAAGAGCCTGAATCACTGCTAGAGCTATTTGAACTGCTTGACCTACTTGAGTTAGCCCCTTGTTTTTCCACTTGGACAGGGGATGAAGAAGAAACAATCTGTCGACCTGCTTCCAGTAACAACAAATACCATATAGCCACATCAAGAAGTCTAACATTGAATGCATTCAAATGCCCCCAAAAAAAAAAAAATTTTAAGAGCTGCACCTGCATCCGTTTCTTTTGGCACCTGCATGACAGGTGGGACTATATCCTGGAAAACAATAATGCATCACGAATCAGCAAATCATCCTCTCAAGAAAGAATAAGCCTGAAATGAAGTAATGATGGCTCAACTTTTACCTTATCAGGAGCATTCTGTTGCGCCTGTAATCTGGCTTGCATGGCAAGCTCAGCTTTCCTTTTGTTCTTGCTCAAACTCTTCTTGTAGTTGGTAACAAACCGATCGAGCTCCCACAAAGTTTCAGTATCGACACTATCAATGTCCACCTCAATTTCATCATCATGCTGGCAGAGGGCAGAATTTCTCTTCCTGATAATCTGCACTATACTATCCAGCTTATCAAAAGGCAAATTCTGAAGGTTTGTGCTGAGCTTCTGTTTCTCGTCAAACGTCATCTCTCTTTTATGCGGATCCTTTGCCTTGGGTTTTTTAGGTGCAGGAGTCCGTCCAGAAGGTGTTACGCTAGTAGGTTTTGCCCTAAGATCAGAGGGATACATCATAGATTCAGACCTATCCAAGACCCTTCGCACATCAAGAGGAGGGGGGAGAAGGGGAGGAACCATTCTAGATGTGGGTGTGGGAAGACTCCTTTCATAATCAAACCCAGTCCTCATTTCTCGATAGTAATCAGACTCTATAATGGCCCATCTCTCCTCAAATATTTTCAGCAGAGTCGCAGCCATAATATGAACATCTTGCCCTTTGGGATTGTAAGTCATTGCATTGTGAAATGTAAGTCTCACATCATCAGCAAATTCCTTCGGGTTCCTGTAAAAGTTTGCATTTAGTCTCATCTTTACGGTACCCAAGTCCATTGGATGTTTGATTATGCTGTAGTAATCGTGCAAACCAAGACCTTCTACATCGACAGGGGTATTGAAAACCCATCCATATTGATGCTTCATCAATTTCTCAAGCAAGGTGCTGCAATTCTTGAAAAACTTCACTCCCATCCAAGGCCCACCTCTAGCATCGCCTCCTTTCTTCTTCCCATTTGCTTTCGATTTCTTATTACTTTCAGCTGGTGGAAACCGATCCTTGGCAAGAAAAAACTCTGAATTTCTATAAAACTGGTTGGCCTTGGGGGTTCTCTTCTCCTTCTCTACACTTTCAGTTACTCCTTGACTGTTCTCCAGGACAGATATGCTCAATTGATTCAAAGGCCTGCTCTCACGTGGGGGAGGGGGAGGGGGAGGAACACTGACTGGAACCACATCCAAATGAACCCTCGCAGCACCAGCATCAACTATATCATTCTCAATATCGCGAGAATGACTAAAGCCAACAATCTGCCCCTCTTTTGCCTCAATCCTCTTAACCCAGGTTCTGACAGTGTCCAGCTCACCCTGAAGCCTCTTCCGCAGCTCACGCATCCCTTCCTTCGACTGAGAAGCTAAATTAATCCTCACTTTGCTACCCAACCCTGCTTTTTCCACCAACCCATTGCCTGATGGGGGTTCTTGGATGGTTGGGACTCCAGCTTGTTGCTGATTGAGGATGCGGTCATCATTAGCAGCCTCAGACTGGGAAATCTGCAGTTGTGGTGTCGAATTGGTTACAACTGGTGGTGAATCAGCTGGTGCTGGAGTCAAATTGTCATCCTCAGGCCGATAAACCAACTGATGGTTCGAGTCAGCACCCTCAGGTTGAGAAACTGACACTTGCCTCGTCAAATTAGCATCCTCATGCTGGGGAACAGGCAGTTCCTGCGCTGAATTAGCTTCCCCAGAATGGAAATTTGGCTGTTCCTGCGTCAAATTAGCTTCTGCATGCTGGAAATTTTTCTGTTGCTGCGTCGAATTAGCTTCTTCAGGCTGGAAATTTGGCTGTTCCTGCGTCAACTCAGCATCCTTGGGTTGGGGATTTAGCGGTTGATGGGCTAGAACAGCCCCATCAGAAGATAGGGTTTGTGAAACAACTTCCTTTAAGCTACCGTTGTTCTCCTTCTCGGCATTATCCTCAGTTACCTTGCTAGGGTTCGAGGCTGGAGGCTCCTTGTAGGTGTCTGTTGTAGTGGTGGCAGTGGTCGTTCCACCCTGAGCATCCTTCTTTGTACCCTTGAAACTTTTTCTTTTGTAGACCCTGTTCTCCGAGTACCGCACAATCTCTCTTGCTCCATCAGCCCCTATTGGAGGCCCCGAAGCCATACATGTAACTCGCAGAACCTCAACAAGCCCCCTCAAACAAATAATCGGATTCGACCTAGGTTTTCCCCACCAACATACGAAGACGTAAAACCTAATTTCCAAGATGTAAACGCTGGGCCTCCTCCGACGAGGAGAGGCACAGAAAACCGAAATCTCTAGGTTTTACAGCTCAGGCCATCGACGAACATGAAGAGCTAGGGTTTGAAAATCGATTACCTCTTATCTCCTCGTCTTGGACCGATCGATCCGATCTTCGACGCCACTCTCTCTCTTCCTCTTCACCTCTCTCTCGAGGGATCTTTCTCTCTCTTCTGCGAGCACTTTCTCTCTCTAGCGCGTTCTCTCTCTCTCTCTCACATTCTCTCTCTATCCTTATCTGCCAGGTGGACGGCTGAGGAGCGGCCGAGCACCTTAAATGGGAGAAATTTTTACATGATCACGTTATCTAAAGAAATACCAATTAGAATAAAATAAGTAAATTAATATTAATTATTTAAATAATTATTATAATTAATATTAATTAAAATAATTTAACTAATTTTTTTCTGTATTATTATGAGTTAGGATTAGTTTTTCTTTAAGAATGAAGAGGTCAGAGGAGCACTTCAGTTCGGGTGCGCCCAAGAGCCGTGCAGTCGAAGGCTTATTATGTCAGCCCACAACAGCACCTGTACGTATATAAACCCGCTGGCCCCCGTTGCACGTGTCGCTCACGTGCCAATGGCAGGCGAGTCTCCAGGCGCGTGTGCATAAGGGCGAGTGGGAAGTGGTAAGAGGGGAGGGGGGCTCTTTGAATCGAAAAGTCCAACTCCGCAGCGGGAAAAGGTGGCGCGTGATTGGCGCGCCTCTTGAAATCGAAGGAAAACGAAAAGGACAGCGGCGCGTGGGCTGAGGGGGCATAACTCGCGCGGGCATCGGTGGGAAATTTGGTCGAGGTTTCCTTCGGTCAGATTACTTTGATGTTAGTAAGATTTCCATTTCAATAGCGTACTGCCTCTGCAACGTATGCGTTCAATTGTGTAATATTGTGAGTGAACCGTCGGTGAAATAAGGATTTATGTGAGTAAGATACTATCCTGTTATTAATGTATAATTAGACGTTCATGTATTATATTATTATTAGTGAACTTTACACGAAATTGGACTCGTTTTTACCAAAAAGTCTTTTGATAGCGTTCAATTATCTTAAAAATCCAGTATCATTATCTCATATTATCGATATGGGGGTGTAACAGTACGTAGATTCCGCGATCTGCAAAGATATGGACGCTCATAAAAAGGACTCGACTGAACCGAACAAGTCGTCATTTCCCACCTCGTCTCGGTGTTGACTGTTCGGGTCGCTGTTATTACGTTTCAGTTTAGAACTCGGTGAGCGTTCCACATAATCATGCGGATTATGAATAACAAAATCAGACTGGAAAAAGGAAACCGATCTCGACTCGAGTGGATCTCGATCTTCTGTCAAATGAAGTAGCTCGTCTAGGACAGCCCGAGAACGTAGTCGAGAACGTAGACCAGAACCAGGGACAGCGGGTAGAACGCGTAAGCCATCAGAGCTATCCACAGTGGGTAAGTCGTCCGGAAGCTGGCGATGATCCCCATCACCGCGCAAACGATGAAGATGATCAGCACCTCCGAGAAGAAGTTCCAGGTGAGCTCGCGGAAGTAGACCAGGCCGAGGAACACGGACAGGGAGAGGACGTTGCTCATGGTCACTGATCCATATATCTGCAGCAAAAGATATACAACTTTCGTTAGATAAAGTATACTACAGATCTCTATATCCACTTAAAAGTCCAAACTTATAGACCGCGATGCACTAATTTCCTTATACTTCATTTTTCAATCTATTAGCTGGCTGGCTTACACTTGTCACGTGCAATTAAACATTTGTCTTCTGTGGTTGAGCTAAAAGCTAATAGAAGTCGGGTTTTATCTTCCGTACTCGAATTACTAGCCATCGATTAGTCGTTCCTTGTCCTGTCTCAGGCTTAATTCCACGAGTTTTGCACTCAAGTTCTATGAAAAAATATGATTCGGATATTTTTCTTTCACTCTCGGGCTTACTGACCACGAATTTCATGCTCAGGCTTGGTGATGTATGAGTCTACACAGTAATATACTCTTATACTATATAAAACTTATATTGATTCATAACAAGTTGGACTCATATCTATTTAAAAATCAAAATTTAAAGAAAACAATGTTGTTTCAGGTTTTAGTCTATTAACTGATTGATGCAAATTCATTCTCCAACAAGATCAAGTTTATCGAAAATCGAGCCATACCTCAGAGAAGGCAAGGGATGTGGTCCGCTTCTTCTTTCGGCTGGAGAAGATCAGAGTCGAGACCCCCTCGCTCGAGCTTGCGAAGGGCAGGATGACAAAGGAAACAAAGAATGAAGGAATGCCGGTAGCTGTTGAGAAGTTGTCGACGGAGTCCACGAGCGGGTCTGCAAAGACACCGGCAACGACCGTACCGCCCAGCAACATCAGCACCGCCTTCACGACATGCCACCTGACAGTTCCCGGGTCGCCGCTGACTGGGCCACATTCTTGGTCAATCAGTAGATCCACCTCTTGCTGTGTCCGCTGTAAGATTTGTCATTCAAATATTGTCACTAATTAAATAATAAATAATAAATAAGTTATCATTCGACAAGTTTACCCTATAGAGCTGTTGAGGAATGAATTTTACGTCAGATAATTAATAAAAAAATCCCAATATATAAGAAGAATTTGAATCTACCACCTACTAGCGTACGATTCTAGATAGATATAAACTCAATCATTTATAGTTCGGTAAATTTTACATTCTATTAGAACAAAGGCTCATACCGCGCCGGGTATGAATGTGAAACATGCAACCAGGAAGATTGAGCACGACAGCCTATGATGGCTTCAAATCTTATTGAGATAGCAAAGTTCATACACAATTAATAAAGTAACAAATAATAAACCATAAATTTCTAGATCAAACGGTAATCTAAACTTTAAATTCTGTAAATGATCAAGAAAGGAAAAAGTCACTTTTGGTCCTCAACCTTACACATCTTTACAATTTTTATCCTAAATATTTATTTTTTTTTTATCATTTGTATTCTCAATCCTTTGAGTTTTTATTACTTTAGTTGTACATTTACTTATTTTCATTCAAAAAGAGAGTATTCCATCATAAAGAGAACATTCTATCATGAAATGATTTTTTCACAAATATTTCTTAAAAAATAAAGAAAATAAGGGGAAAAAAAGTAAATAAAGAGGAAAAAATATCGGTAGAGTTTCCTATCTAAAATTGAAACCTCGATTAAGAGCTGGTTGGTGACTATTATTATTATAATATAGTGACTTATTATAACTAAAAATGGATCATAATTTTAGAGTGGACACTTACTAGTAACCATCACTTCTTTCATAAGAAACGATACCATTGCACTCCGCACCGTTTCATTTTTTTATTTTTCATGAATATTTATATTAAAAACTTTTTTTGGATAAAATGCTTTTTCAGATTGAAAAAAATAACGGAAGAATTAGAGTGGTGAAAATTCAAAAAATTAAGGGAGTGAGCGATAAAAAAAATAAAAATTTAATGAAAGTGCGAAAAATGGATGATTAAAAGTGTCAAACGATGATCGGGAGAGGTAAAATGCGTGTGGCGGTTGTGTACCCGTTGGAAGCTCTTCAGAACTCTAGCAATTGGCGGATTCCCGTCGCTGTTGGAGTAACCCGTCGAGCGCATGGCCTTAAGGAGCCATCGCGAGATTCCTCGGACGAACTCGTCCTTGTCAACGTGGGAGTCCTCGGAAATGTCCAAATCCTCAATCACCTTCGAGACTGCATCGTCGACGTCCATGTCCATCTCCTCGAACTGGATCCCTACCACCAGCCCTCTGATCTCCTCCGGCGACAGGACTCCGTTGGAGTCCTTGTCAAGCTTCTCGAACAGCCTCTCTATGACTTCAACATTGGGCTCGCCCTCATCGGTAACTAGTTTCCCGATCGCCCGCGACTTGAGACGCCTGAGAAAACCCGACATTACCTGCTTGTGCAATGCGTACGCTATTCTCCTCCTCTGAATCCACGGCTGGAAAACCTGCAGGAAAGAGCCATGTACCGGAAACCGGTAAATGCAAAATCATCCGGCGACTCGTCCGAGAGCTGGAGTTCGCGGTCGATTACCTGGTAGAGGCTGTAACAAGCCAATAAACAAATCGATACGACGAACGCCGCAAGTATGGCCACTCGGCTCTGCGAGTTGCTGCTGAAAGCTTCAGGTAATTGGGCTATTATGAACGGGATCACCGAGATGACCATGATCCGAGCAGCGTAGCTCGTCCACTTGTCCGTGGACACGCCCGATCCTGGTATGTTTTCGAGAATCTAAGCGGAGGATTTGCAGTCCAATGGTCTAATTAACCAGACGAAGATGACAGTAGGGCCATTATCAGTACCTGTCAAGCTAAAGGCTTTGGTGTCCGTTTGATCGACCGCGACCGAATTTTCGATGTCACATTTTCCGACCATGACACAAGTGCCCCACAAGACTGTCAGGAGCATGACGGTGGATCCGGCGAGCAGACCGATCCCAACAGAGAGCTGGTCCTGCGCTTCTTCTTTGGTCCCAGAGAGTCCCGATGCTTAGGATAACATGAAATTCATAATTGTATTAATTAAGTTCATGAAGTATACTTGACAGCAAGATATTGAATTCCGTGGTCCCGAGACATTCATTATTGGTCGGATGTGTTAAACCCATGTTGGCAATTAGGATTGTTCATAAAAAAAAAAAGAACCGAACCGAACCGTACTAAAATGAATAAAAAATAATTGAATTTTTCAATCCGGTTTGCTAGCAGTTCGTTTTTTTACTGAGCAGATGTTTGGTTTATTACTTGATATAACTAGTTCCGTTAATTGCGGTTAACCGAACCGAACCATTTTCTAATTAATAATTAAATAGATAAAAAATAAAAAAATACAATTTTAAACTAAAATATATATTTCAATTAGATCTATTGCGATTCAGTTTGGTTAATTTTGAACAGAATTGAAACAATTTTGTTTTATATATCGAATTATATTTATTACATAAAAACCGGTTAACTAGTTAACTAATTGTTTGAACCAGTTTTAAACAATTCGGTTTTTTCTTCTTAGAGTGGTTACGGTTTGGCCCATATGCCGGCAAACCGAACCGAACCGAACTGGAAATGTAGTTTGGTTCTGTTTGAACTGAACCATAAACAGCCATATTGGTACTAGTTTAGAATTTTTAGGAGCAAACAAGTTTAATCTCCCCCAAGGATCACTAATAATAAAACAAAATTTGAACATCTTCCCGTGTTCTCATCTAGGCTCAGCGGAAAGCTCTTCTAAGTTTGGCCGGCAATCTACTCACGGTAATTTAATTGCACCCACACCCTAGGCAGTGTAATCAATTGTCATATGGCTTACCAAGAATGATCGCAGCATCAGGAAGCGAGCTGAGGATCGGCAGGAAGAGGCCGCCGATGAGGCCGGGGCCGAGCACCTCAAGCAGGATCTCACTTCCATCCGACAACAGCTTCGCCGACACGAACATCAGATAACCGTACACCAGGATGAGGAACACATTCCCTAGCACGGTGCTTGTGCAGGGCAAGAATCCATAGGTCTCATCACAGCTCTCGGATGCAAACAAGGGGCTGAGAATGATTCCGGACCCTCGGCCTCGACTCCCTGCACCGGTGACTCCATCGGAGATGAGGCTAGAGGACGATGAATTGCCCGGAATGATCGGGCGGCTCAGGGCGTCTCCGGCTAGGAAGAGGAGAACCGAACAGATCGGCAGAAGCCGGGATGAAACCTTTCTACCCATTTTCCTTCTGGCGAATCTCTCGACCGGGTCATATTCTGCCTTGCTTATATAACATCTTGTCTGATGGGTGAACGTAAATGGTTTGAACTTGAGCTCGTGCCTCCGTAAGAGATCAGATGGCTGCAGAGACTTTCGAATGCTCAAGTCAACTGGAAGAATGCATTCAACATGGAGAAGATGTTAGGTACATGATCGAAACTTAAGACTTTGAATAATTCATTGAACCTTTTTTTGTTTTTTTTGTTTTTTTGTCTTTCTGGTGTGCGCTACCTAATATCGAGAAGATGGATTTTGACTAATCCATGTTTGACCTGAGCAAGACCACTAATTGCGAGCTCTTCCGATCATGAATTTTATCTCTAATCACAGTTTCCCAATCAAGAACTTATTGAAAGGGAAGAGGTATTGAATCACGTTCACGTGAACGGGTGAACTAATTAAGCTCTTTTCAATTGGAGCTATTGGGTCTTTCTTAATTGAAGACAGCCATGTGTTTTACAGCTTCAGTACAGAGAAGAAAACGATTTGCATGCCTTATTTTATTATCATTTCAATTTTAAAAAAAAAAGTGTGCAAGATCTTCATCCATGAAGCCTCACAAATAGTACATATTGACCTCCGAACGATCGAGTAGGAAAAACCGACTTAAACCCGAGCTTAAAGGACGAGATCCGGTGAAGAGAATCCCGAGAAGACGAAGCTGCTGTCGTGTTTTATGGGAGTTTGTCGATGCCTTGACGCTTTGGCCATTGACTAAGTAGCCCGCCGGGAGGTTGCTTGCGGAGATGAAACACATCCAGCAAATCTTGTTCTATTCAACCATCCTGTATTTAATCAGCAAGGTCAATAATTATCAATTATTTATAATGTCGTTAGTTGAGCCATAATGACGACACGCAACCGGACAACATCGGGGGGAGTGACTATGATAGTGAAGGATTTCAAAACCGGATTAAATCTCAATATTACATGTGTTTAATGGTCAGGGGATCGTGCCTAAATATAGAGGAAAGCACATTTGAATCTATATCAGTCACATGAAGTCGGATTTCGGATCTCTTGAGAGATCGCGGGATTTGTCTCTAACTTGATTCACTAATGGGATATCAAAAGAGTCAGACTCATAGAGCACGACGAGGGACCATAACCCCGCAATTGAATATAAATACTTGAGGTTTCATTAATTTATAATTTCGTCTATTATAGAATTAGCAAATTATCTTGTGGCACCTATACGTTAGTCCTCACACTTCATGAACTGTCGTTAATGCCCATTATTAAATTTAATTAGATCACTCAATCGGACCAATTATCAAGATAGCACAGATACCTGGTGAATCACATATTTATAAGAAATCTAACAGACATGAGAAGTAAACTTCAATTGAAAAGCAAATGCAGTTTGTGTTATTTGTCTCGGCCTGTAACTAACAAGTCCTTGGCCTTCTCGATTCATATCGATCTACCTACAAATAAATGAAAAAGAATAATAATATATCTATCTCACAGGGGCTGCTGCAACATGCCACAACTATCTTCAAAAAGCTTGTCCTATAATCGAGCAAATTTGCAAACCTAGTATACGAATCTGAATGACAGAACGATTCATCTTCCTAGATTCCTTACTAGTTGTCTGCAGCTCAATCGAAGAGGTCCTGCCCTTTCTCAAGAGGGTGTTTATTCCTTAGATTCCTTGTAACGCAGATCAATTGAACCGCTCCTGCTCTTCCCGAAAGGGTATTCGTTTCTTCGTGTTTACGATCGTCTGTCTTCCAGATGGATAAGGTTTCCAGTTCCGATAATCGGCCCAAACTGCTGTCGTTGGTTGACTCCTTCAAATGTAATCCATGGATATATTGCATCAGGCAGTTGTTGTACTATCCACATCAACTGAAATTAGTATAAACTTCATAGGAGAACGGTGCCATGGAAAAGTCCGAACATTAAAAAGTCCCAATTGATAACCCAGAAACCCGAAGAAAATGTCCTAAATCAATTTATCGAGTACGGACAAAAACCGACTCGTATGTTAACTTGAGACCGAAAGAAAACGTCCATCTCATGCTCGTTTGTCCCCCTGGCCCCAAGACTGGAAGAAAAATGTCTTGCTCGATTTCAGTTGTTGATAGATATTTAAGAGTACTTGTGAAGTGTGAACATGTTTTCATGTGAGGGCACGTGTAAAGTGTTGAAATCCCACATCCATTCTGGAGAATTGTTCCACATCCAGCAAGCCCGGATTTATTTTTTTTTCCCTCCGTCCAGTAGCCCCGGCACGTCAATTGGTCATCTCCGATTGAGGACTTTCGGTCATCGTCTTGCCACACCGACCACGTAGGCGTCGCAGCCGACTCGCTGTCGAAATTGCACCGTCGTTGGAGAAGCTGCGCCCCGGTCGCTCGTTAGTGAAACCAAAGCCACGCGCAAGGAAGAGTGGAGCCACGTGTCCAGCTGACGTGTGCCTATAGAAATCTGACACCTGTTAACAAGCAACGTGGCTGCCACGTCACCTGCAACCCGACCCCGAGCTCGGTACGGTTGGCAATACGTGTCAGGGAAGTGGAAGTCCTCGGTGATGAGAAAAGGGGCCATATGGCCGAGTTGATGCTGAGGCTGGTTATGGGAGACAAGTAGAAGAGGCTGGGCTAAGGCAAAGCAAAGGGCGGAGATGGATCGCAACAACGGGCTTCTGCTCAACTGGTTGGGGAAGATAGCTCGAACATGCGTTCTGATAATATATTAGAACTTGAGGTCGTAATGACTGTTTATTCTAAGATATTAATTTTAATAGATAAAATGATACAGTTTATTATAATTGTTTTATGAATGAATCTCATATCAAAACGTCAAGAGATCAAAATCTGGTTTATAAAAAAATTAAGTATCAAAGTCAATCGTATGAGTTTATGTCTCGTCAGGTTCGGAAATAAAAACTCATGGTCAATACAAAATTTGAGTCCAGAAGAGACGTACCTAGTCTGTGGCTAGTGGTCCCCTCTTGCCTGAGCGTGGAAAAAAAAAAACCCGTCTCGAGATTGAAACTTAGTTTATAAAATAATCGGTTGTCACCACTTAATAGTTTAGACTTTTAGGTGAAAACGAGTTCAACACCTTTATAAAGTCCGCTAAAAATAATACAATATATGAGCGTGTCACCACGGCAATATTTGACGTTAACTCGGACTAGTTTCCGGTAGTCCTCTCACTGACGTAAGCCATGGTCAGTCTTCGACCGTCTTCTTCAGGCCCAATGGCCGACTTCGTCAACTGTCGGCTTACACACAAAATTCAACAATAATTACTTAATAGCAGCAATGGGCTCCTGAGTGGGCGTCTGCTGGGCTGGTTCGGGGAAGATGAGAATGGCCCGTGAGGCAAGGCATCGGACAGACCCAGTCCTTGAGCACCTGCACGAGTTTATAAAGAGCTGAGGACCAGCAAAAGATGCAGCACGAGATCTACATGCTCAAGCAGGATGGCTCGAAGAAACCACTTTTCAGAGACGTCCTTGGGTCGGGGAAGGCTTGTGCTCAGTTACATTCTGCATATTTGGTAAAGGTCACTAGGATTCACTTTCGGTGGTCTCTGCTGGTCTTTGCCACTCTAAGTTTTGAGTATCGAGACCATAAAGTCGGCTTGTTTTCGAGCAAAACCCTAGATTTGCATGAGCTGTGTATACCCTTGTTATGGAAATGACATATAGTTTTATTAGTTTGTGATACCATATCAATATCACCATGTGGTGTGCATGTTACGCACAATACTTTCTCCCAATAGATGACGGTTCTATGTTTTAGTTGCTGAATCATTAAGTAGTAAAAAAATGATTATGAGCTGTTACTTTCATTTTCGAATCATTAATTGCGAGCAATTGAATTAATCTATTGAACAGTAAGGGAATTAAACCCTAAAAACTTTCATCGAATGTAAAAGATTTAGATTTTATCCCTTAACTGTTTAAATTTTTGAATTGAGTATAACTTAACTTCTTATAAAACTAGTATAAATCAAAGCATATTATCGTGTAACTTCCGCAATGATATGCCTGAACATAAAACTCGCTGTTTATAAACTCGAATACAACACAAAAGACTCGTCTCGTAATTAGTTATGACCCCGTTATCCTAGCATAGTAGAAAATCTCACAAAGTTCATTATGTATGTCATGCTCACGGCTGATATCGAGGGCAGGTATTTAAGAATACTTTGCAAGTACAGGTCTCACTGCTATGTGAGACGGATATTAAGGGCTGCGATCCCACGTCGGAAAATTAATAAGAAAGTAATGATAATATAAGGGATTTTATTCCACCATCCAAGTCAATGCCTCGAAATTTAACAAGAAGCAACTGCTGACTGGGTTGTCTTATTGCTAGACACAACAAATATGGACTTTTCAGTCAATGTCACAAGTCGAGCAAACATTCAATGTGCAATAAATAACGCGTTCGTTATTTAAATTATCATTCGAATCTTAACACGTATAAAATTTTCACTGTTTTCAGATGATAATTGTACACGTGTCAAGATCTAAACAATAATTTACATAACGAACACGTCATGTATTATACACCGAATATTTATTCAGTCATTACTCGGAGTGGGTATCCACAGAAGACTGTGCAGCAGCTTCGAGCCCACTTGCTCGCGAGAGTGCAGCTGTCTTTGAACAATTCCTGCTCTTATCTATCGATCTGTGGAAAAATCCAAAAGAAATGTCCAGCCTTCACGAAAATGTCTAGTATCGACATTTTCGAACAGGCTGGGCGATGAGATTCCTAGTATTTTCCTAACTTCGGTTCCTATTCGTAGATCATTTTCGACTCAGCCCGTGTTTCAATGAATTTTTTTTCGCTCTAAAAGAAGAAGAAGAAGAAGAACGATAACAGTAGTGACAACTCGGCCATCTCACTATAATATTCAGACTTTCGTGTTCAACAGCAAAACTAAACAATCGGTACTAACGCTAACTCTGTTAACGCAACACCACCAAAGTTCGAGCATAATCTAAGAAGCCGTTGTCCATCATAACTCAAGTTCAATTGCACCTTCTAGCAATATTACTCGGAAAGAGACTCAAATATGGGGCTTTAATCTCACCAAATCTTATGAGAGTGAGTTTTGGACTGTTGCACTACCGCCCTTCCTGAAATTTCAATGCTCGGAGTCATATGAAGATTGGTTCAGCCTTAAGCTAAAGTTAAATGCTTGAGAGCTGGATTGAGAGGGACTTCCTGGATCCTCATCCGATTACCAGGAAGTCTAACGTTTATATTTTTTTTCCTTATATACACCGTATATCTAAAAATATAATGAACTCTTAACTAATTTAAGTTTGAGTTGAGTCGGCTCACTAAAAGCGTAAAACTCCGGTAATATGAATTTCCTCTATTCATGAAACTCGAACCCGATACATTGTAAGGGAAAGGGATGTCTTACCATTTGAACTGATTCTTGTCCCTTCAAGTTTATATTGACAAAGGGTTTTCCATCTCATTCATCTTATTGAATTTCTTCCTTGCACCCCAAGAAACGGGAAACATACCATAGTAATATTCATATTCCTATTCTTTTTGCTTGAATATGTCTTCGAAATCGACCTTTTTTTTTCGATTTCGAATTATTTTTTAATCTAAATTACATTTCTAAACCGGCATTGCTGTCGGTATGACTATGTGCCATTTTGAATAATAACAGCCACTGACTTTGAATTGGTCCTTCAATCCATGTCCTATTATATTATTGACTAGAAAAAAGAATTTTAGGAATTTATGCAATTTCCCATCCCTTTGGATGGAAATTTAAACTTAGAATACTATCATCAGCGAATCATCAAATTATATTATCAATTATAAAAATCGGCCTAAAAAAATACGGAGTTTTAATGGGAGTTTAAATTATAAAGCAAACTGCAAAAATCACTTTAAAAATACAAATTTCACTTCCGGTAATACTACCTGTCACGTAGGAAAATTCCGGTTCCTCTGCTTAATATTGGGTGTCAGTTATGAAAACATGCGTTGATTAGTCTTGAAAACCATTTTCTTTCACCCATCAGTCTCTCCGAAAACCTCGTTCAAGATGGCATTGGCAAGCATTTTCGATTGATGACGGCTTCAAAATCATAAGCGATGCATAACTAACCTACTCGATGGATGGTGTTAATGAAAGACAGAAGTTTGTGTTTTTAGGTAAATTTATAATTTATGATATAATTTGATATTATGCAAAAATTTCTCATTTTTTCAATGATTTTTATAATTGGAGATAAAATCTAGTCACCTGCGTTCATGGATTTTTAGACTATTGTCCTTGAAAACAATGACCTCCCCTTCGGTAATGATAATAGAAATGACAAACGAACAAGTTTAATGCAACAGAGTAATAGTATTTAAAAGAAAATTTATTAATTTTTGAAAGCATGGAGGATTTAGTTCAGAAAAAGTGGAATTAATATTATTTATCTTTGTAATATTCATATGATCAAGAGAAAGTGCACACCTCGCACTATTGTTTGTGTTAAGATGTTGGAACTTAGAGTGCAACAATAACAGAAATAATCGAGAAGTAAAATGAGAAACACGAACATCTGAATTACATAATAAAACCCTCTCGTAAGGGAAACGTCCACGGCGCAAGGTGAACATTTCACTAGATCAATATATGAGATTATGACTTTATGGAAATTCCCAATCATGTACTCAATCCATCCTTACAACCCATCTCAGAAAAGAGTTTCAATTCGATCCCTCGTATTCTCATGACCTAGCATTATCAAACAATTTATCAGAAAAATCACTTGCAGATTACTCATGCCGTCACATGACTCTATTGAGTCATAGATATGGATATAATATAATAAAAACACATATTTCCTAATTATTTTCGAGGAAAATATTTCAATTCAACCTCGGATGAAATTATGGGAAATCAAAATATTTGAAATTAAAAATTAAAATATATCTTTTTCATTCATAATTTCCATTCATTCGTCCATATTTTTGGGTCCCAGGAGCATTCAACTTGATGCAAGACATTTTCGAATAATTTTCTTGAAACCCTTCTTAAATTCTGAAGACAATGACTAATGGAATATTTGAAAATGGAATTATTTTTTGGTCCAAATTACACTTCTAAACCGGCATTGCTGTCGGTATGACTATGTGCCACTTTGAATAACAACAGCCACTGACTTTGAATTGGTCCTTCAATCCATGTAGTATTATATTTTGACTAGAAAAAAGAATTTTAGGAATTTATGCAATTTCCCATCCCTTTGGATGGAAATTTAAACTTAGAATACTAACAATAGTAACACTAAATCAACGAATAATCAAATTATATTATCAAGAATAAAACACGTCCTATAAAAACACGGACTTCTAATGGATGTTTAAATTATAAAACAAATTACAAAAATCACTTTAAAAATACCAATTTCACTTCCGTTAATACCACCTGTCACGTAGGAAAATTTCGGTTCCCCTGCTTAATATTGGGTGTCAGTTATCAAAACATGCGTTAATTAGTTTTGAAAACCATTTTTTTCACTCATCAGTCTCTCCGAAAACCATGTTCAAGATGGCATTGACAAGCATTTTCGATTAATGACGGCTTCAAAATCATAAGCGATGCATAACTAACCTACTCGATAGATGGTGTTAATGAATGGGAGGAGCTTGTGTTTTTAGGTAATTTATAATTTATGATATAATTTAATATTATGCTAAAATTTCTCTTTAATATTCATATGATCAACAGAGAAAGTATACACCTGGCACTATTCTTTGTGTTGGATTATGTTTGTGTTAAGATGTCGGAATTTAGAGTGCAACAATAATAAAAACAATCGAGAAGTAAATGAACATCTGAATTACATAGTAAAACCCTCTCGTAAGGAAAACATCCATGGCGCAGAGTGAACATTCCACTAGATCAATATATGAGATTACAGCTTCATAGAAATTCCAAATCATGTATCCAAGCCATCCTTACAACCCATCTCAAAAAAGAGTTTCAATCTGATCTCCCATGTTTTCATGACCTAGCATTATCAAATAGTTTATTAGAAAAATCACTTGCAAATTACTCGCATGTCTTCACATGGCTCTGTTTAGTCATACATATGGATATAATATAATAAAAATAGATATTTCCTAATTATTTTCGAGGAAAATATTCCAATTCAATCTCGGATGAAATTATAGAAAATCAAAATATTTGAAATTAAAAATTAGAATATATCTTTTTCATTCATTCGTCCATATTTTTGGGTCCCAGGAGCATTTGACTTGATGCGAGATATTTTCAATAATTTTCTTGAAACCCTTCTTAAATTCTGAAGACAATGACTAATGGATTATTTGAAAATAGAAAAACTTTTTCAAAGTTTTTTCAGAAAAGTAAAATGCATACAAATATTCTAGAATTGACAATAATTAAAATTGTCTATTTCTCCTTCCGAGTCGGATGAAAGAAAGGAACTTAGGAAATTGTCCGGAAGCTTCTCCTCCACGTCGTTCCCAAGACCTAGACCTTTCTTGATTGCAAAGATTTCATTAAAAAAAAATGTCTGTATTGCACTCTGTCCCATGAGTTTTGACTACTAAATAAATCAAATTTTGAGAAAGAAAATTTAGTACAATGATATCATTTTCGATCCTACGCTAAGGTGTCTTGCGTTCGATTATTTTCAGTGGATTTCCCATATACATTTATTCTCTGTCTCAACTTGTAATAATATTATTACACGACAGTACTTACGTGGCGACATTAATTAATTAAATTCAGCTACTTTAGTGGTTGGTATTGTTAAAGATATTGTTTACGTTTAATAGGAAATAGAATATTTAGAAATAAATTCGTATCAGTCATATATGTTAGTTGATATCTTTAGAATTGTGAGTATCTCAGAGATATTTTTTTTGATATTTTCAGTTTATATATTTCTTTAATGAGTTGATCCTTTTTTTTCTAAATAAGTGTCTACTTTCTGTAATTCAGTGAGTTGCTCAACCTAATAAATCTCGTGATTTGGCCTATGACCACCATGTTTATCTTCTCTCGATATATCTATCACCCTCTTATATTATTTTAATTTTCTTCATGTATCACTATATAAGTATTTTCAAATGGTGATATCATTGCATATAGGGACGTATCCACAAGTCCTGAGCAGGGGCAAAATCCAGTGGAGAATTAATGGACAAATTTCAAGGGGATGAATTAGGGCAATTCACCAAAAATATGAAGAAAATTTAAAAAAAAATTCAGTTACATGTTTTCCCGAGTTTAGAAGGGGCGATCGCTCCCACGTCCACTAAATCTATTCCAATTACGCACAAAACTTTCTTCTCCACCCATACTCGCTCTGGTCCTAGTCCATAAGAGTTTAGGTCCATATCCATTCAAAAGGTCAAGTTAATAGGATGACAGTATTTGCTCTCTTATAGACCATATTTCAATTTATCAATTCTCTGATATATGATTTACATATCTTAACACCTGCTTTCATATGGTAACGTGTTCACGCTTAACAAATGTCCTTAAACACCCGTCATCAACAACTAACTTTGAACCAGATATTTCTCTTTCGATCTCAGGCGATGGGGGACAAACTATCACGATGCGGTTTTCTCTACCATTTTCGGGCTAACAACTGGCCTCGAACAGGATATTCTTCTTCCGTTTTCAGGTTTGCAAGCCAAGAGCTCCACGCTTGAGTTTGTGGTCTAGCGTGGCGCGAGTTCAAGATCAACCCGCTCTGATATCCCGTGAAATTAGCACATGGCCCACAAGAAATTGGGTCATGTCCAATCCAAAAGTTCAAGCCGATAGGATGATGGTGTCTACTTTTTTATAAATCAGGTTTCAACTCATTAGTTTGCTGATATGAGATTTATATATCTCAACAGGTTTCACAAATATTCTATGTAAGACGAAAAGTTCAAACTTCCTTGAAATCGTTATCAGCTAATGCTTCATGGAGTTGTGCTTTTAAACTTCCACGAAAGGCCCTTCCTGTTGACTTTCTCGAGGTTCAATCTCTTAGAGGGTGTTTGGTTCATTGTAATATAATTATTTTTCATGAGAAATTCCAATTTTCCATCCCATTTTACAGTGCTTGGATGCAATCCCATCCTTCATTTTCACATTACTGGGTTGTTCAATTTTACCTGGCCCAATCATTTTCCCGGTAAAAGGATTGCTCCCCAAAAGTATGGCATTTCATCTTTACGTGGGGCCCACCTTCGAAAGGTCACCCCAAATTGTTGCAGGTTAGTGGGCCCCACATTCAACATCCCCATCTTTCCATTATTGTCCTTCCATTTTCTTTTATTTTTATTCAACATATGAGGGTAATTTTGTAACTTTGTACTATCTCATGTCACATCAAATATTACAATATTGTCTTTTCAACGACTTTCCTAACATTTACCAAATACAATAATTTTACATTATAATATATTTTTCATGTAAAATAATAACTTTTCATGTGATCTTATTTTTCCTAATCAAATAATACTTGAACCAAACGCGTACCGGGTATGTACTCAAATTTCACTGTATACAATGACATCTCAAGTATATACATATATATATATATATATATATAGACACACACATTAGAATTTGACTGTGGTACGCTCAAATTTTGTTATAAAAAATTGGATATGTAATAGGTGATTATATAAAAGTTTATCTACAGTTAATTTTCGGATTAAGTAAATTTTTTGTAAATTAAATATGAAAAATAAGTAATAAATTTAGAAAAAGTTTAGTGATAATAAAAATAGTAAAGAGAGATACAAGAAAAAATGAATGTAAAAAATGAAAGGAGAGAAAAACTGAGTACGTAGTAAAGGGTTAAGTAGTCATTTCAAATTGCCACCAAATTCTCAGTTTTTCTTAATATAATGTTTATTAAAAATTAAATTTTATGTGTTGCTAGATAATTTGAAAAAAAAATCAAAATTTTTAAACGTTTGCATATATAATATAGATAGATATTACGATATTTCATCTTAGATGCTATATATCGACTCGATCATTCTTCTTCATTTACAACCGGATGCTGAACCATACCTTCGACGCATGCTAAACCGAATCTGAATCCATAAGCGAAAACCTAAAATTTTCACTTCAAGTTACCCAAAATGGTTTGCTTTGCAGCACTTTTTTCCGATCAGTATTACTAGTATCCAGAAGTTCAAAGAGTCCTGACTCATCTCGTAAGAGCCGGGTGGACCCACTATGAGTAAATCTCTTCTAAGGTAAACTCTTTCAAGCCACAAGACTCAAATTCGAGATATTACTGAAAGGAAAGATGTGTTTTACCGCCCAACCATTCTACTTTGACTGCTCCGCGGCATTTTTTTTTTTTTTTTTAATTTCGAGATTGGAGAGCTACATTGTTCAATGCCGTCGAGTTCATTAGCTTTATGTACAGTTGTACACTGTTAACTGCATTGAGAACGACACCTCCTTCATTTGTTTTTTCTCAAGAGAATCTTTCACATTGACTAAAAGCTAATTTTATTCTCCTAGGAAATTTGTTTCCGATAAAATTGGAATATCCATTTTAATTTCCACAAAAAAATTATCGTCTTATCTTATATTCATATATTGTAACTTGTGGGAATTTTGTATTTATTTCGGTTCAAACTACCAATTAACGTATGAAATTTATTGTTAACTCCCCTGAGATTAAGAAAAAATTAGGGTATGATGGTAAATTCACTAATACTTAACCACCAAATTTTTCTCTGCTATCATTCTCTTCCTGATTTTACATAGTTTTTTCTCCAACTACATCTTCTATTTTCTAAAATTTATCACATAATTTCATATTTAAACTATTTAAAAATATATCCTTTAAACATTAATTACAATTAAAATATTATTTAATAAGATATATTTACCTTCTTCATTGTTTTTGTTAGATAACGAAATTCGTGTATAGTAGGAGACGCCATCTAGTTTTAAATTTATTTGATGTCTCACTTATTGCCCTTTTTCTCGAAAAAGTCTTGTATACAAAGGGTATATTACATGATAGTACGTATATTGTGTTATAAATCGATAATATTCAATTATTGTTACAGCGTCTTTTTTACTTTTAGATTTTTTAAAGTTTAAAATAATTAAATTTTATTAATTTTAAATAATCTATAATCTAATAAGAATAATTTTTTTATAATAAACAACTAGGTTGTTTCGACACAGCTTTTTAACACGGGCCAATTATGCATAACAGTATAAAATGAGATTTGGGATATAAAAGATACTTATGTAATCATCCATCAACTTAGAATTTCAACTGTGGTGGTTTTTTTTTTTAATGGATGACACCTGGTATTGAGAAGACAACCGCATGTTCTGATTAATTTAAGTTCGAGCATAGTTGACATATTAAAGAGATAAAACTCTTCTAATATAAATTTTTTTCGTTCACAAAGGAGGAAAAAATATCGAATTATCGCAACAAACTCATATTATTTAATGTGTATTAACTGCATGCATGTATTATAATAACAAGGACTAAAGATATTTTGAAATTTGTTAATTATTAAAATTAAAATTCAGAAAATTCAAAAGATAATCCCCAGATGAAGCCGAAAACCATAATACTCTACTAGTAAATTACTCGCTCACGACACCTACGTGTAATTGACTTCGACTTATCCTAAAATATTTGAAGATCGCAAGTTTTTCCTGCTTAATTAAATTATTTAAGTGCAAGAATCTCAACCGGTGCCTGCAGGCTTAACATCTCGAGTTTCAGAAACAGAGATCATATGGCTGTTCCAGCCTGCCTCTTGCTCTCCTTCTTCTTCTCCTTCTTCTTCTTCATCGTATTCCTGATATCACTGTCGAGCGGAAGCTTCAGAGTCGTCGCCGGGAAGCACGATTGCTCTTCTAGCGACCGGAACCTTAGTCTCGGAGTGATAGTCGATGACTTCTCCTCGAGTGCCGGGACGGAGGTGGGAATTGCCACGAGGATTGCAGTCAACGACTTCTGTGCCACGTCCGGTAGGCGCTGCCTCTGCTTGTATAGAAAGAGCTCGAGAGGCAACCCCGTCCGTGCTGGTAGATTTTCTCGTTCACATCGAAACCATGCTTGGATACATTCAACTTGGACGCATCGATGATCTATCATAACAAGTTTTAGTAAAATTAGTTTCGCTGAACGAAACTTTGACATTTGACTGCGGGTAATCTTCTATTCTAATTTCATATTATATATTTTTGAGAAAAAGAATACGGTTGACTGTTTTTTATAATGAAAAGTTTATTTTTTTTTATTCATATACACCTCACAAACCCATACAGTCAAGTAAATTCATGTACAAGGCTAGTGTATGACTGAATTTGCCGAGATTATAGGACTTTCATGTGTTACATTTTTTAACTATATGTTTTTAATTGGTTAAATCAGTTCTATGTATATTCTCTTCTATTATGAACTTGAGCCCTTACCATAATCTGTTATTACATCAAAGCTGACATGTTAATGGTGTCGTCGTTGTTATATTGATATGTCATTTTCACCTAATATTTGACAATATATTTTGTAACTTGGACTAAGCTGCACCTCGACCTGCCCCACACGGATCGAGGCCTGACTCGCCCCATCAAGGGTATTGGACGGGTCTAGATCTTCAAATACCTATCCCATCCTGCCCGATTGCCTAGAAATATTTGTCAATGTGGCTTTGGCAATACATTGTGAATCCGTGGTAGATAGGCATGCCAGAACTAATACACTGGGGGAAAACTTATGTACATATGCAGCTAGAAATCTGATCAAGAATCGTCACGTGGGAGCCATCCTCGGCCTCGGAACCGTACCTGAAGCAGCCGCCATAGCCGAGCTCGGCAACAGATCGAACGTTCCGATCCTCTCCTTGGCAAATGAAATTCCAAGCTGGGTGCCACGGAAATGGCCCTTCCTAGTCAAGGCTGCTCACAGTCAGCGGTATCAGATGGAAGCCATAGCAGCAATCTTGAAGAGCCGACGGTCGTGGGGGAGGGCGAACATCATCTACGAAGATGATGTCGGCTCGGCCTCCTTCAAGAGCACCTTGCCCTATCTCATATCTGCTCTTCAGGATGTCGGGGTCGAGGTCAATGACATCTTAGCCCTCCCTCCTTCTCCCCAGTATTACTCGTTGCCAAGTCAACTGGAGAGGCTCGAGGGACGGCTGTGCCGGGTATTCATAGTGCACACGAGCCTGGACCTAGCAACCGCTCTATTTAGAGAAGCCAAGGTTATGGGGATGATGGAGAGCCGCGAGGAATCAGTATGGATCACCACCGCCGAGATCACGGATCGTATTGACACTCTGGACCCGGCGTCTGTCTCCTCAATGCAGGGTGTAGTGGGTGTGAGGACGTACTTTCCCCATGGCACGAAGAAACTGGAGGAGTTCCGGACAAGATTCCGATCCATTTCACGCTGTGCACGAGCTGGAAGCCACAAGCGGCATGTAGAACCGGGAATTCCGGCATTGCAGGCATATGATGCTGTACGGGCATTGGCTCTTGCGATCCACCCGACCGATGAAACCAGAACCGGCCCGATCGAGGGGCAGGCTCTGTTGAATAAGATACTCAACGGCAGCTTTATGGGTCTAACTGGGCAGTTCAAGCTTGTCAACGGGTCACTAGAACCGGCAAAAGTTTTCGAATTAGTCAATTTTTATGAAAAGGGCTATGGAGAAATAGGGTTTTGGACCAAGGGATTAGGGTTTTCAAAGGACATCGGTAAGGATGCCAGCTATAACAGTTCAATGAGCATTCTTGGACAAATCTTGTGGCCAGGTCGGCCATTGGAAATCCCTAGAGGATGGGTCGTGCCCACCAAGGGAAACAAGCTCAAAATAGGAGTCCCACTAGGGAACTCCCATAAGGAGTTTGTGAACGCAAGCTACGAGAGCCCGGGGGCCAACTTGACGGTCACCGGGTTCTCCATCGATGTGTTCAATGCCACAGTGTTGCAGCTGCCTTATCACTTGGAATACGAATTTCACGCATTCAATGGCTCATATGACTCCCTGGTCCAGAGGATTTCAACAAAGGTGAGCATACGATATGCCAATTACCTATTACTTTTAATCATGAAATCTTAATAATAATGGTAACAAGGTTTCCGAATACGAATATGAATTGGACTTTGATTGGAAAGCTAATCATATCGTCTCCTTCACTTGGGTGTAGGAAATCGATGGGGTTGTCGCAGACACCGCCATTGTAGCGAACCGCTGCCAGTACGCCGAGTTCTCTCAGCCATACACGGATTCGGATCTGCAAATACTCATATACATAAGGCCTACAACGTTCGGAAGATTTTGGCTGATCTTGAGGCCATTCACATTAACCATGTGGATAGCCATCATACTGGTGAACATCTTGTGTGGACTCACGGTGTACGTGATCGAATGGGCTCATCACATGGATGCATTTAAGGGCGGCGTGGTGAACCAGACTATGGTGATGCTGACGCTCACTTTCACGACCCTGTTTTCGCTTCAGGGTGAGCATAATATTAAACCTTAGGATCCCGTTATTTCAGTAGTATATATGTTGGTTATTATGCCGTACCTCTCTAGCAGTCTTTTTTGCCAAGTTTTGTTTGGAAGTAGAGAGAGATTTTAAAAAGGTAGATTTGGTAGAGAATTAAATGGTTAACTTCTATTATTTGTTTACTGTGCATGTGTGACAACTAATCACTTGAATTAAATGGTTAATCAATCTTGCAACGGTCACGCATGTCCAACTTGAAATAATTTTGATCAGTCTTTACACGTTTACATTGATGAATAATACATATTGAATATGACCTCGAGGATGGGAGCTTGATGTAGTTTACAAGGCCATCGATTTTGGACCAAAGAGGTTTTAGGTAGATTATTATAGTGAGACTTTCAGAATCCTTTATTCTTTTTTTAATCATATACCCTTAGTAGATTTTCTTTTAATCGAAGGAGACTTCTATTCATTTATAAAGAATGCTAGTGAGTCTAACAAAAATTAGGAGTATGCAGCTAAAATGATATGCCAGTTGAGATTAGACCTATGACCTTCTGGTCATAGAGAGAGATATTATTTCACCTAATAGTATTTCTCAAGAAATATTTGTTTTACGAACATGAATTGATTGAAATAGTAAGGTATTTTTAGATGGGTTGATCCTTAAGTAAAGTCACGAATTCGAGTACTGTGAATGAAAAATATTACTTTAACCTCTAAGTGGGCTGATTTGACTCAAATCGAAATTGGTAAGAGTCTATTATATTTCTAGATATTTGGTGATATATATTGAGAAAATACTTTGTTTTTTCCTTGTTAGGACTTTGACCAATATAAGCATTATCTTGATTCTTGAACTAGTTATCATGTCACTTGAAACTGTTCTCCATGACCGAAGAAATACAACTTTCTTCTTTCTCCTGACTCCACGCAGGGCGGAAACTGCATAGCAACTTGTCGAGGATGACTATGGTTATATGGTTATTTGTTGCCCTAGTGGTAACACAGACCTACACTGCCAGTCTCTCGAGCTTCCTCACCGTCGAGAAACTAACCCCGGTCGACGTCACGGTCGAGTCGCTGATTAGAGACAGAGTAAACGTGGGCTGTGATACGAACTCTTTCGTGGTGAAGCACTTGGAGGGCCTAGGATTTTGGCCCTCCAACATCAAGACATACGTTGAGGACGACTACGCCCATGCCCTCTCGACCGGAGCGATCAAGGCGGCATTCCTGGAGTCTCCCCATGCAAGGGTGTTCCTGGCCAAGAACTGCAAGCGCTTCACCACGGCTGAGCAGACGGTGAAAGTCGGAGGATTCGGATTCGTACGTTGACACTACATGACTTCTCTCTTGACTTTATCAACTCATGCATTGAATTACACAGCGCTGCCTTTTTTGACACCAAGGTAACATATTTTGTCAAGAATAAATTTCACATTGGATAATCGATAAATTAAAACCGGAATATAAGGGTACTTAAGTACCACCCTTTTAAACCTAGGTTCTTATGTGGATATGGACGCAACCTCTTTTTTAGTTCCGTTAAATATTTTATATGGTATCATAGCTAGTTACCTACTAGACTCACACCTCACTAGATCCAAGTGTAGAACTCTTGTTCAGTTAAAGTTGGAGATTGGAAGAAAAAATGTCCAATTCATGGGCAATTTATACCAAGAACGGATGAGAAATTCTACACTGTGGTCAGCTTTCACCCTCCCGAGTATGGAGAAAAAAATCTTATTCAAGGTCAGTTGTTGAAGGGCCAGCGTGCCTTCTCTTCTGGTCTCAAGTTAACATTTCTTCTGATCTCGAACTTAGTGGGCTACGAGTTCTATACTTGAACTTCATGGTATGAGCCCACGGGAAAACATACTCTGATACTATGTAATATCAAGAGTTGTGAGCCCATTTCCATCAAAAAACTAAACTGTGAGTGGTAGTGCCTAACTCTCTTATAAACTAGCTTCTATCTCTTTATTATCTGATATAGAATCATTTCTCAACACAGTGTATTAACCTGGACATATTACTGGAACAGGTTTTCGCACAGAATTCTCCGTATCTGCCGGGTGTCTCCGAGGCGGTCCTGAAAATAACCGAAAGGGGAATCATAAGTCATCTTGAGAAATCGATGCTGAACTCATACAACTGCGCAGCTTCCAAAACCGACAGCGATAAACGAGTTGGAATTGAGAGCTTCATAGGATTATTTGGGATTACGACTGTAATATCGATCATCTGCCTATTGCTATTCGCGGTTCGCCCAGCTCCAGACAACACATCGGATGTCTCCGACGTGAAAAGAGAAGCGACTGCTGAGGAAGACGGTGGAGATCACAGAGTATGGAAGGCACATTGTAATTGTTAATTAGAAAAAAGATTGAGATGGAAAACGTACTAATATTATCATCCTTTTCATTGTCTTATCTGGAAAGGATTAAATTACGCGTAAAGGGCAAATCAGTCTTTATGCCCACATAAGAAAATATTCTATGTAGAGCAATTTCAGCAATGGAATATTCTTACCTATTATCTTGTGTCACACAATACATCTCCATTAACCATCGGTCCTTAACTGAGTCCTTAAAATATTTATAAAAAGAGGTTAATGCCTAATCTCTCATTCTCTACATTTACTATGTCCAATTTCGCTACAATGTGTTCTTTGCTTGCAAGAAGTGGAAACTCGAGACCATCTTTTCTTCTCCTGCTCCTTCTCCGGTGACATCTGGTCCAGCGTCCTTCAATATCTGAACATTGACAGGCAAAATAGGGATTGGCCCTATGAACTCGACTGGGCACTGAAGTATGCGAAAAGGGAATCCCCCAATCCATTGCTTATAAATTGGCATTCACAATCTACATCTACTTCATTTGGAGAGAAAGAAACCACCAGGTTTTTGAACATTTGTCAACTTCTTCTCATGTAATTGTTGGTTCGATTCTCAATACCTTAAGAAATCGCATATCATCCATTCCACATGTTAAGAATAGGCTAGACAAATTCTATAGATAGGATGAAATTCATATTATGATGGGAGCTATACATGTGAGTACATCCTATGTATGTTTGTCTACAATGAATGAATATTACATTTATAAAAAAAAAAAAAACATTTACTATGTCTTCATTTTGGGATATTGAATTGAATGTCTGAAGGTCAAATTGGACCGCCACTGTCGATTTGACTTCCTTTTGTATTTTCAAGTTAGGTACTTGGGATGATCGGGAAGAGACACTCAATTTGATATATTAAAGGATTTACAATCCAGATCAATTGTTTCAACTTACAGAAGATGTTATATTATCATTATCCATTACTCTCATGCAAATGTAGAGGTAAAGGACAAACATTGAGTTTGGATCGTATAATAGAAAATCAAAATGCTGAAAACCACTTGGTGAGAATATCAACAAGTTGATTGGTGGAACCAATGAACTGTATTTGAAGTTGTTGTCATCGTGTAATCAGTCCCCACCTAAAATAATTGTTAATTTCTATGTTCTTCATGCAAGCTTGAAAATGGAGATCTTTTTTAGGTGTGTACCACTAGTATCCATAAGTCTTTTAGACTACTGACTAATATAGTTCGAGTTAGGTCGATCTATTAAAGAGTAAAGCTCTTCTAGTATTAGTTTTCTCCATTCACAAAAACTTGAACTCGAGACCTTTACTTAAATGGACTAAGTGCATTACAATTTGAACTAACTCATGCTGGTTGAAAACGGTGTTTTTAGTCAAGTAAATGGTAGAAAGATTATGATATCATAGTATTGGTGGAATGTGTATATGTAGGCCAAGTTCACATGGAAGGGGCTGAATCCACATAAGATTGGCCATTGCATTTGCTAGACTCTTATATTCATACTTGGTACTAGGCTGCGCAGCTTTGTGTTGCTTCTGGGTTCTTCAAGAAGTTAAATTTGGTCCGAGAAATATATCAAATCTACTAACCAAATGCCTGTCTTACCATCCCAATTAACATTAGAAAGATCATGAAGAGTGAAGCTAGAATTCTTACGAATAAGTAAACCATGATTGGTAGCTCCTATCAAGTATTGGAGAGTCTGCTCTACAGCTAACCAATGAACTGTAGATGATGTTGGGAAAATCCCTCCTACATGGAGGATAAAATTCAAATAGGATTTTTTAGAGTGCAAATTTGGAACCGATATATATTATTACTCGAAAATCAAGAAAGAGAATTTGTGGTATGGTAATATCCTAATCCAATATTTAAATCTGAGAACTGCCAAGACTTTATATACTCACAAGAATGAAGATGTTGGTGATTTCAACTCTTAAGTGGGGAGTGGCCCTAAAGAGAATCCTCACGATATGAGATCCACGAAAACTATGAAGATGTGAGCTTTTCTCCACCTAATCCACGAGAGGTTTAACCCATATCCAACCCAAAAGTTTAAGATAATAAGATAGTGATTCCTAATTTCTTGTAAACTGGACTTCTTTTTATTATTTGTCCGATGTGAGATTCATTCTCAACACCTGCCCTCATATGGTAACGTGTTTACACTTAACACGTGCCTTTAAACACTCGCCCTCAACAAGTGGTCTCGAGTTAGGTATTTTTCTTCTATACTCGAGCGAGAGGGGACAATTGACCATGAGCTGGGTATTTTTCTTCCGGTCTCAGGTTTTGTAATGGGCCACGAGTTCCACACGCGAGCCTGATATAGTGTAAGCCCACACGATTAGCTCTGATACAATATGAAATTTCCACCTGACTCACAAGAAGTTTGGCCTGTATTCAACCTAAAAGCTTAAGATGATAAAATGATGGTACCTGATCTCATATAAACTGAACTTCTTTTTATTATTTGTTCGATGTGAAATTCATTTTCAACAAAAACCATGAGGGAATATAGAGACTCATGAGAAGCCTAGTATCATAAGGGAAGATAAAGATTTATGAGAAGATTCGTGATGGTGAACCTCTCATGAAGGGAATCGCGAGGGAAGACTGAGAACTACGGAAAGAACTGTGAAGAAGGATTGATCAATCCACATTGGAGATGACCGAAGTCTATGGTAGAGAGTGATGATTGAAGATAGTAGAAAAATGACAGAAAACAGCCGATGATGGAAGAAAAATTGCAGGAAAACAAAGGAGAAACAAAGCAGTTTTTCTTAGCAAGCAGCGCGAGATCAAACCTCGATTGGAGGGGCAAACAAACTCCAATCAAAATAAAATTTTGACAGCAGCCTCAGAACTCTGGGGTTAAATTTTGAACGGTGGAGATCAGAATCGGAGATCTATTTGTGCCTCTTTTGGCCATGTTAGTAAACCACCTTTTAGGAGTGGAGAACTTTGGTGATCCAAGAGAGTGACTCTTGAGTTGGAGTCAATCCAGTAGCGTTCTCTTGATAAAAAAAACTAAGTAATCTTTGTTGATGTAGAGGAGAAATATGATAATTAGAAATATTAATTGATCATACGATACCTTGATAGCTTTTACCGGAGTTGTTTCAAACAATTCAGAATATAAGAGATCTAAGCACCGAACTGTCGATCAATGTAAGTCATAATTTCTGGGTGACCGATACGATGCAAAGACGTACTAATAAGGAAAGGAGGAAGTGATTGTTATCGATGTCCAAATGCAATACAGCAAGAGGAAAATGGAGCCTGCCGAGACAGTCTCTGCTGAAGATGGTCTCGGTCACAGGAAGCCAGACAAGCGAAAGAGATCCGGCTAAACCCTTGGTGGAGCCAGGCCCTCGAGACTACGAGACAACTTGTACATTAGGTTCATGATCCGGATCGGAGTTTATCATTGAATTAGATTTCCACTGGTTTAATGTAACATGTTTGTATTTGCCTGAGGAGTGAGGAATCCTTCCAGTTTATATACGTCTTCCAGTGCTTGTTATGAGCTTGCTGTATCATAATGATACTTAAACGATAACACTTTCTTGGGGGAAAATGTACTGCTCGGTCATTAGGTCGTTTAGCAGTTGGAAAAATATGGCTATAAGCCGCTGGATTCTTCTTTCTTAAAATCTGTATTTGGTTAATTTACTGAAGTATTCAACTTTATGAGAAAGAAAAATTCATGTTTGGAGTTGTACCATTTAGAAAGTAAATTAAACTTGAATACGGATTAGTCGACATTGATTCAATTCTTGAATGTCGGGGATTTCACATGAAAAAAGGGCATGACTGATTAACTAACTTCTGGAAAAATATAATATGAAGAAATTAAAGAGAAACCAAATGAAAGCAATTTGAATCAACTCATTTCGCAGATGATACCGTTAACTCAACCAATAATTATTTAACATATTAGTGAAAAATAAATCATTTTTTAAAAATATTTTAATGTGTAGAAAAATATTATGTGAACTTTTCACTAATACATCAAATAATTATTAGATAAGTTTATAAATAATGTGATAATCTCAATTCATGCGAGAATTTCTCATTTCAATATGATCCCACGCACAGACTGACCGGGCCATTTAGCATTCATTTGCAAGAATAGACAAATATATTAGACTTCCTACCTAGAAATAAATGAAAAAGAATAATAATATATCTATCTCACAGGGGCTGCCGCAACTGCCACAACTATCTTCAAAAAGCTTGTCCTGTAATCGAGCAAATTTGCAAAACTAGTACACGAATCTGAATGACAGAACGATGCATCTTCCTCGATTCCTTATTAGTTGTCTGCAGATCAATCGAAGAGGTCCTGCCCTTTCTCAAAACGGTGTTTATTCCTTAGATTCCTCGTAAGTTGTCTGTAGATCAACTGAGCTCCTGCTCTTCTCGAAAGGGTGTTCTTTTCTTCTTGTTTACGATCATCTGTCTTCCCAGTGGATAAGGTTTCGTGTTCCGATAATTGGCCCAAACTGCTGTGGTTGGTTGACTCCTTCAAATGTGATCCATGGATATATTGCATCAGGCAGTTGGTGTACTATCCACATCAACTTAAATTAGTATTGAATGAGTTAGGGTGGAAGATAATAAGGCATTGAAAGGGTAAAAGGCCATGTAGGCCACTGTGCATATTCCACTATTATATAAGATCATAGTACACTCAGTTATGGTATCAGAAAAATATATAATGAGATACATAGAATATTGACATGCTAATCCTAGCATGATCCTAATATGATCTGAGTTTGTCTACTAAGTGTAAACTTCATAGGAGAACAATGCCATTGAAAAGTCTGAACATTAAAGAGTCCCAATTGTTAACCCTGAAATCGGAAGAAAATGTCCTGCTTGTGATCAATTTATTGAGTATAAAAAAAAAATCGACGCCTATGTTAGCATGAGGACGAAAGAGAATGTCTGATTTGTGTTAGTTTGTCTCCCTAGTCCGAGACTATAAGAAAAACGTTTGGCTCGATTTCAGTTAACGAGAACATGTATTTAAGAGTTCTTGTGAAGTGTAAATATATTTTCATGTGAAGACAGGTGTTAAGAGTTAAAATTCCACGTCGATTCCGTAGAATTAATTGTTCCTCATCCAGCAGCCCCGGATTTATTTTTTTCTCCATCCAGTAGCCCCGGCACATCATTTGGTCATCTAGGATTGAGGACTTCCGGTCATCGTCTTGCCACACCGACCACATCGGGAGACCCCTCACGTCGTCGCCGCCGACTCGCTGTCGAAATTTCACCGTCATTGGAGAAGCCACGCCTCGGTCACTCATTTGTGAAACCAAAGCCACGTGCAAGGAAGAGTGAAGCCACGTCCAGCTGACGTGTGCCGATAGAAATCTAACACGTGTTAACAAGCCACGTGGCTACCACGTCACCTGCAACCCGACCCGACCTTAGTATGGTTGGCAATATGTGTCCGGGAAGGGGAAATCTTCGGTGATGAGAAAAGGTGCCAAGTGGCCGAGTTAATGCTGAAGCTGGTTATGGGAAAGAAGTAGAAGAGGCTGGGCTAAGGCCAAGGAGGGAGATGGATCGCAACAATGGACTTCTGCTCAACTGGTTCGGGAAGATAGCTCAAACATGTGTTCTGATAATATATTAGAATTTGATGTTACTGTGACCATTTGTTCTAAGATGTTATTTCAGTGACTGTTTGCTCTAAGATATCAATTTTATTAGATAAAATGATACGATTTATTATTATTGTTGATGAATAAATCTCACATAAGAGAGTTAAGAGATCAAAATTTAGTTTATAAGAAAATCGGGTATCAGAGCCACTTGTATGAGGCTATGCCTCGCCAGGTCTGAATATAAAAACACATGGTCAATAGAAAATCTAAGTCCATAAGAAAAGTACTCGGTTCATAATCAGTGGTCCCCTCTTATCCGAGTACAGAAGAAAAATACTTATCTCGAGATTGAAACCTAGTTTATAAAGTAATTGGGTGCCATCATCTAATAGCTTAGATTTTTTGGTGAAAACGAGTTTCTTACAAGATCCATTAAAAATAATAAAACTTCAGCAATTTCTGACGTAAAACCGGACCTGTCTCTAGTAGTCTCCTCATTGACGTAAGCCACAGTCTATCTCCAATAATCTCGTCCAGGCCCAGCCGCCGAGTTCGCCAACTATTCACTCACAATGCACAATTAAACAAATATTACTTAATAGCAACAATGGGCTTATGAGTGGGCGTCTACTGGGCTGGTTCGGGGAAGATGAGAATGGCCCGTGAGGCAAGGCAGCAGAGGGACACTGATTGAGCACCAGCACGAGTTTAAGAGCTGACGACCGGCAGAAGATGCAGCACCAGAACTGCAGGCTCGAGCGGGATGGCTCGGTGAGCCACTCTGCAGCGGTATCCTTGGGTCGGGCGAGGCTCATGTTCAGTTACATTCTGCACGTTTGGTAAAGATCACTCTTGATCTGTCAAACTCAAATATGAAAGTTCCGGTCCACAACCAAATGTCGACCAGGGATAAACTGTCTACGGTTGCTGCTGGTCTTTGCCATTCTATGTTAGAGTAGCGACACCATTAAGTCGGGTTGTTTTCAAGCAAAACTCGAGATTTGCATGAACTTTCCTACTCGATTTTATATCCTTGTCATGGAATCGATGTCACTTTTTATAAAAGATCATGCTTTGTCCACATAATAGCCCTGTTGGGCTTTATTTTTTAGGTAATAAATTGGCTTTGTTCTATATTAGGAATATTTCTACCATATAAGGAGCGGACCAATACAGGAAAGTCCATATATGTAATGGATATATCACGTGATAATATCGATGTAATATCACAAACCAATAGGATTAAGATATTTCTAGGGTTATTTTTTTTTTGTTTTGTGGATTTTATTACAAAAACCTTAAAATGACCTAATTTTAGTGGTTTGTGATAGCACATCAACACCAACACGTGGTATATCCTTGCACATAATACTCTCTCCCAATAGATGATAGTTCTACGATCCAATTGTATCGTTATACAGTAGAAAAATAATTATGAACTGTTACTTTCTTTTTCGAATTCGATCATCGATTGTGAACAGTTGAATTAAATTGCCGAGTGGCAAAGTGACTAAATCATAAAAGCTTCCATAAAATGTAAAAGATTAGATTTCATCCCTTAATTGTTTAAACTTTTGGATTGAGTATAATTTGACCTCCTATAAAACTAGTATAAATCAAAGTAGGTTACCGTGTGAACTTCCACGTTGCTTGTTAGGCCAAAATATAAAACTCGCTGTTTATAAACTCAAGTTATATAGAGAAAAGACTCGGCTCGTTGTTAGTAACACTCCTCACCCAGGCACAGTAGAAAAACTCATAAAGTTAGTTATCTGTGACATGCTTGTGGTTGGACAACGATGACGGGTGTTTTAAGAACACTTTGCAAAGTGCAGGTCTCACGAATACTAAAGGCTGCGATCCCACGTCAGACAACTAATAAGAAGATATTGATAATACAAGAGATTTGATTCCACCATTTAAGTCAATTCCTGGAAATTTATCTAGAAGCAACCCTTAGTATTAGCGGAATATTGACTAGAAACAACAAACATGCATGGACTTTTCAATCAATGGCACAAGTCAAGTAAACATTCAATATGTAATACATAGCACACTCGTTGTATAAACCACTGTTAAAATCTTGACGCGCGTAAAATTTTCACAGTTTTTGAAAGAAAATTGTACGCGTGTCAAGATCTGAACGATGATTTACATAATGAACGCGTTACGTATTATATACCGAATATTTATTCGGTCATTACTCAGAGTGATGATTACTCAGTTGAACCAATCAGACCTTCTCCACGGAAACTGTGTGGGAGCTTCGAGCCCACTTGCTCGCGAGAGCGCAGCTGTCTTTGAACAATTCCTCCTCTTATCTATCAATATGTGGAAAAATTCAAAAGAAATGTCCAGCCTTGTCGAAAATTATTCGTGTCGACATTTTCGAACACCTTGGGCGATGAGATTCCTAGTACTTTCCTAACTTTTGCTCCTACTCGTAGGTCATTTTTGCCTAGGCTGGTGTTTCAATGAATTTTTTTCGCTTAGAAAACAAAGATTAGTAGCAGTATGACGGCCTAACCATCCCGCTATAATATTCAGACTTTCATATTCAGCAGCGAAATTAAACAATCGATACTAACGCTAATTCTGTTAATGCAATACCATCAAAGTCCGAGCAAAATCTAAGAAGTTGGTGTCCATCAAAACTCAAGTTCAAGTACTCTTTCTAACAATATTGCTCGGAGTGAAACTCGAATCTGGGACTCTAATCTTATCAAACCACATAAGAGTGAGTTCTGAACTATTGCATGCACTACCGCCCCTGCTAGAGTTTCAATACTTGGAGTCATGTGAAGATTGCTTCAACCTTAAGCTAAAGTTAAATGCTTGAAAGTTGGATTGAGAGAGACTTCCTAGATCCTCATCCTATTACCAGGAAGTTGAAGGTTTATTGTTTTTCTTCCGTACATACCACATGATATCTAGAAATCTAATCATTTATAACTAATTTTGGTTTGAACTGAGTCGGTTTATTACGAGGATAAAAAACTTTCACAATATGAATTTTCTCTATTTACAAAACTCGAATATGAGACGTTATTTAAAAGAAAGCGATGTCTTACCATTTCAACCGATTCCTATCGGCTAAAGTTTACATTGATAAACGGTTTCCATCTCATTCATCGCATTGAATTTCTTCCTTGCACCCCAAGAAACCGGGAAACATACCATGATAATATTGATATTTCCGACTCTTTTTCCTAGAATATTTCTTCGAAATCGACTTTTTATTTTTTTATTTTTGAAGTAGTTTTTAATCCAAATTACACTCCTAAACCAGCATTGCTGCCAGTATGACTATATGACATTTTGAATAGTAAGAGCCACTGACTTTGAATTGGTCCTTCAATCCATGTACTATATTCTATTATTGACTAGAAAAAGGAATTTTAGGAATTTACTCAATTTCCCATCCCTTTGGATGGAAGAAAATTTAATATTCGAACTTAGAATACTAACAATAATAACACTAACTTTCATCGCCGAATGATCAAATTATATTATGTATAAAATTCGCTAGTAAAAATACAAACTTTTAGCAGACATTTGAATTATAAAAGACTACAAAAATCACCTTAAAAGCACAAACTATCACTTTCGTTGCCACCATCTATCACGTAGAAAAATTTCGATTCCTTTGCTTAATATTGGGTGTTAATTATGAGAATACGTGTTAATGAGTTTTGCTAACCATTACTGATGCCCAATTTGTTCATCAGTCTCTCCAAAAACCGTATCCAAGATGACATCGATAAGCATTTTCGATTAATGATGGCTCCAAAAATTATAAGCGACGTAAAATTGACCTACGCGATAGATGGTGATATTGAAAGAGAAGTTCGTGCTTTTAGATAATTTTATAATTTGTGATAAAATTTGATCTTCTGTTAAAATATCTTATTTTTACAGACGATTTTAAATCATCGGTGATATAATTCCATCAACTTCAGTAATGATAATAGAATGGAAAACGAACAAATTTAATGCAATGCAATGTAATAGTATTTAAAGAAAATTTAGAAATTTTTGAAAGCACGATGGATTTAATTCAGAAAAGTGGAATGAATATTATTTATTTTTTTAATATTCGTATGATCAATAGAGAAAATATACACCTCGCACCACTGTCTGTGTTGGATTATGTCGGTGTTAAGGATGTCAGAATTTAGAGCGCAATAGTACCAATGAAAAGAACCAAGAAGTAAAGTGAGAAATACTAATGCCGGATTTACGTAGTAAAACTCTCTCGTGAGGGAACCATCCACAGTGCAGAGCAATCCACTATTACAAATTCATAAAAATTCCCAATCATATATCCAAGCCCTTGTTACTGCTCCTCTCAGAAAGAGTTTTAAATCCAGTCTCATAAGTTTTAACGACCTAGTATTATCAAAAAAAATTACTTGCAAGATACTCATGTGTCTTTACAAGACTCTATTCGATCATGTATGTGGACATAATACAACAACAATATATTAGATATTTTCTTAATTACTTTCAAGGAAAATATCCCAATTTAATTTCAATGAAATTACAGGAAATCAAAATATTTTAAATTCAAAACTAAATTATATCTTTTTTGTTCACAGTTTCCACAAATCCGTTCAGGTTTTTGGGTCCAAACAGCATTCGACTTGATTTTTGACATACTTTTAATAATTTTCTTGAAACCCTTAAATTCTGAAGAATATGACTGATGGTATATTTGAAAATAGAAAAACCTTTTCAAAATTTATTTAGAAAAAAATATATGCACATATTCTAGAGTTGGCCAATACTTAGGAACTTGAAAAGTCCATTTCTCCTTCTGAGTCAGATGATAGAAAAGAAATTAGGAAATTGTCCGGAAGCTTCTCCCCCTCGTCATACCAAGACCTAAGCCTTTCTTAATTGCAAGAATTTCATAAAAAAATGTCTGTACTCCATGCAATCCCATAAGCTTTGACTACTAAATAAATCAAATTCTGAGAAAGAAGATTTTGTACAACGACATCAATTTCGATCCTATTTCAAGGTGCCTTACGTTTCGTTATTATCATTGGGTTTCCCATATCGATATATTCCTCCTCTACTGCGAGCACGTCTTCTATTTAATAATATTATTACAAGATAGTGCTTAAGTGGTAACACTAACTGATTAAGTTTAGCTACTTCGAATATTTAGTTTTGAGATAATGATACCAGAAGTCCTATATGTTTTCCGATTCTTGCAAATGAATCCTAAATGTTTGAAAGTGTTAAATCAAGTCCTTTATATTATTCGCGTTACAACATCAGGTTATTTTTGTTACCTACAATTACTTTAAGTTGACGTGTATCACTGCCACGCTAACACCACATCAGCTTAAAGTAATAGTAGATGATGGAAAGGACTTGAGTAAATAACATATAGGACTTGATTTAACACTTTGAAATATTTATGACTCATTTGCAGGAGTTGACAAACATATAGGACTTTTGGTGTTTTTATCTTATTTAATTTTTATAAAACCATAAAATAAAAAAACAATTATATAAATAACTGAGTTTTATTTGGTTGGTATCACCATGTGAGCATTACCACATGTAGATATCGTTACATATGGGGACGGATCCACAAGTCCCGACTAGGGATTAAACTCAATAGAGAAGTAAACTAGGGTAATTCACCAAAAATATAAAGAAAATTACACAAATTTGAGTTACATGTTTTCCCGAGTTAAGGAAACTGGGGCCGATCGCCCTCATATCCCTTAGATCCATCGCTCAAGACTTTCTCCTCCCATACTCCCTCTGGTCCCATGAATATTCTACGTTAGATGAAAAGTTAAAACTTCCTTGAAATCGTTATCGGCTAATGCTTCATGGAGTTGTGCTTTTAAACTTCCATGGAAAGACCTTCGAAGCCTATTGACTTTCTCAAGATTCGATCTCTTAGGGTATATTCTCAAATTTCACTGAATACAATGGCATCCCATATATATACATACATATATATATATATATATATATTAGAATTTGACTGTTATACACACTGATTTTGTTATAAAAAAATAAATATGTAATTGATGATTAAATAAAAGTTATTCACAATTAATTTTGGAATATGTGAATTTTTGGTAAATTAAATATGAGAATAAGTAATAACTTTGAAGAAAAATTAAGTGATAATAAAAATGATAAAGAGAAATATAAGAAAAATGAATGCAAAATGAGAGAGGAGACAAAAAGTGAGAGTAATGAAGAACTAAGTAGTTATTTGAAATTACCATTGCATTTTAAATTTTTCTTAATCTGATGGTTACATCTTTTTCAGTTTTTCAAACAACTAATTAAAAGTAAGTTCACTAATACTTAACTACAAAATTTTTCTTTACTATCGTTTTCTTCCTTATTTCACATAGTTTTCCTCTCCAACTACGTGTTCATTAGAATATTATATATGAAAAAAAAACTCTCTTTTTCTAAAATTATTACTTAATTTTTTATTTAATTTTCTGAAAAATCATATCCTTTAAACACTAATTATAATTAAAATACTATTTAATCAAATTTATCACATTCTTCATTAGTTTTGTTAAATAACAAAATTCGTATATAGTAGGAGATGGCATCTAGTTTTAAATTTATTTGAGGTTTCATTTATTGCCCTTTTCTTTGTCTGTAATGAATATACCGTGTAATAGTGCTTTATAGTATCCCAAACTATTAAAATTCAATTAATTGTAAGGTTGTCTTTTTTATTTTAATTTTTTTAAAATCTTAACATAATTAAATTTTATTGGTTTTACATCTGTAATATGATAAGAATAATGTTTTATAACAAACAACTAGGTTTATTATTTATTACCTAATAAGAATTAATATATATATATATATATATATATATATTTCATGATGATGTTTCGACAAAGCTTTTAACATGGGCCAATTATACATAACAATATAAAATGAGATTTGGAATATAACAAATATTATAATCATCCATCAGCTTAGAATTTTAATTATAATGATAATGTATGACAACTACTATTTAGAAGACTATTGGGTCCTGATTAATTGAAGTTCGAGCAGTTTGATAGACTAATAAAGGAATAAAACTCATCCAACATCAATTTTTCTCACTCACAAAGGAGAAAAAATGCTAAATTATCTCAGCAAACTCATGTTGATTAATGTATATTAATTGTATACATGTATAACAACTAGACATGGAATTATGTTACGTATGGAAAGAAAATAAAAATAAAAATAAAAATAAATGCAGAAAATAAGATAAACTCGTAAAATTAGATCATTTATCTATAATATAATGTAATTTAGTTCATTTGAAATTTATTAACTTATAATAGTAGATATAACATTCTTATTTATCATTAGTATACTGTGTCAATTTTGCCATTTTTCAAGTTTATAATTTCAAATCATTCATTTAAAGAACGTGACATATTTTTACTATTTAAAATTTTATATATAGAGTGAGAAAGGAGAATCTGAATAACCAATTAAAATTTTTCCTGTTAAGTTTGTAGATATAAAATGACAGGAAAACGACTTGAAATTACTATTTTACCCTTTATCTAGAAGATTTTATAAAATATATGCATGTCACAGATTTAAAATATGAAAAATGGAAAGATATTAAACTTATTAAACGTTTACATATGATAGTATAGATAGATAGATAACAAGTATTGCAGATGGATTGAAGATATTTTGAAATTTGTTAATTACTAAAAACCCTTACAATTCAGAAAATCCAAAAGATAATCCCCAGATGAAGCCGAAAATCATAAGACTGCTAGTAAATTACTCGCTCACGACACCTACGTGTACTCGAATTATATATTAGTATATCAACTTTGACTTATTCTAAAATATTTGAAGATCGCAGGTTTTTCCTGCTTAATTAATAATAAATTATTAGTAGAGTCCGTGTCTAATTATTCAAGTGCAACATTCTCAACCGGTGCCTGCAGGCTCAACATCTCGAGTTTCAGAAACAGAGATCATATGGCTGTTCCGTCCTGCCTCTTGCTCTCCGCCTCCTTCTTCTCCTTCTTCATCGTATTCCTGATACGGCCACTAAGCGGAAGCTCCAGAGCCGTAGTCGGGAGGTACGATCGCTCTTCTAGCGACCGGGACTTTAGTCTCGGTGTGATAGTCAATGACTTCTCCTCGAGTGCCGGGACGGAGGTGGGAATTGCCACGAGGATTGCAGTCAACGACTTCTGTGCCACGTCCGGTAGGCGCTGCCTCGGCTTGTATAGAAAGAGCTCGAGAGGCGATCCCGTCCGTGCCGGTAGATTTTCTCGTTCACATCAAAACCGCGGTTGGATACATTCAACTTCGACGCATCGATGATCTATAATAAAAACTTTTAGTAAAATTAGTTTCGCTGAACGAAATTTTGATATTTCAGTCCGGGTAATCTTCTAATCTAATTTCATATTATATATATTTTTTAGAAAAAAATATGGTAACTTTTTTTATAACAAAAATTGTATTTTTTCCGGTTCATATACACCTCACAAGTTTATACATCCAGACAAGTTCATGTATAAGGCACGTGTGTGATTGGATTCATCGAGATTATAGCACTTTCATATTTTACACTTTTTTGACATTTTGTTCCATACATTTAAAGTGGTTAAATCAATTCTATATATGTTCTCTTCCATTACAAACTGAAGCCCATATCATAATTTATTGTTACATCGAAGCTGACATGTTAATGTCATCGCCATTTTCATGTTGATGTATCATTTTCACCTAATATTTGATAATTTATTTAGTAACTCGAACCAAGCTGCACCTCGACCTGCCCCACATGGGTCGAGCCCAACTCGCCCTGTCAAGGGTACATGACAGGTCTAGATCTTCAAATACCCGTACCATGCATCCTGCCAAATTGCCTAGAAATATTTGTCAATATGGCTTTGGCAATACATTGTGAATCCATGGTAGATAGACATGCCAGAACTCATAGACTGGGGGGAAACTTCTGTCCATGTGCAGCTAGAAATCTGATCAAGAATCATCACGTGGGAGCCATTGTCGGCCTTGGATCCGTACCTGAAGCAGCTGCCATAGCCGAGCTCGGCAACAGATCGAACATTCCGATCCTTTCCTTGGTGAATGAAATTCCAAGCTGGGTGCCACGGAAATGGCCCTTCCTAGTCAAGGCTTCTCACAGCCAGCGGTATCAGATGGAAGCCATAGCAGCAATCTTGCAGAGCCGACGATCGTGGCGGACGGCGAACATCATCTACGAAGATGATGTCGGCTCAGCCTCCTTCAAGAGCACCTTGCCCTATCTCATATCTGCTCTTCGGGATGTGGGGGTCGAGATCAATGACCTCTTGGCCCTCCCTCCTTCTCCCCATTATTACTCGTTGCCAAGTCAACTGGAGAGGCTCCAGAGAGGGCTGTGCCGGGTATTCATCGTGCACACGAGCCTGGACCTGGCAACCGCTCTATTTAGAGAAGCCAAGGTTATGGGGATGATGGAGAGCCGCGAGGAATCAGTATGGATCACCACGGCCAAGATCATGGATCGTATCGACACTCTGGACCTGGCGTCCATCTCTTCGATGCAGGGTGTAGTGGGTGTGAGGACGTACTTTCCCCGTGGCACAAAGAAACTGGAGGAGTTCCGGACAAGATTCCGATCCATTTCCCGCCGTGCACGAGCTGGAACCCACAAGCGGCATGTAGAACCGGGAATTCTGGCGTTGCAGGCATATGATGCTGTGCGGGCATTGGCTCTTGCAATCCAGCCGACCGATGAAACCAGAACTGGCCCGATTGAGGGGCAGACTCTGTTGAATAAGATACTCAACGGCAGCTTTATGGGTCTAACTGGGCAGTTCAAGCTTGTCAACGGGTCACTAGAACCAGCAAAAGTTTTCGAATTAGTCAATTTTTATGAAAAGGGTTATGGAGAAATAGGGTTTTGGACCAAGGGATTAGGGTTTTCAAAGGACATCGGTAAGGATGCCAGCTATAACAGTTCAATGAGCATTCTTGGACAAATCTTATGGCCAGGTCGGCCATTGGAAATCCCTAGAGGATGGGTCCCGCCCTCCAAGGTAAACAAGCTCAAAATAGGAGTCCCACTAGGGAACTCCCATAAGGAGTTTGTGAACGCAAGCTACGAGAGCCCGGGGGCCAACTTGACGGTCACTGGGTTCTCCATCGATGTGTTCAATGCTACAGTGTCGCAGCTGCCTTATCACTTGGAATACGAATTTCGCGCATTCAATGGCTCGTATGACTCGCTGGTCCAGAGGGTTTCAACAAAGGTGAGCATACGACATGCCAATTACCTATTACTTTTAATCATGAAATCTTAATAATAATGGTAACAGGGTTTCCGAATAGGAATATGAATTGGATTTTGATCGGAAAGCTTATCGTATCATCTCCTTCACTTGGGCATAGGAAATTGACGGGGTTGTCGCAGACACCGCCATTGTAGCAAACCGCTGCCAGTACGCCGAGTTCTCGCAGCCTTACACGGACTCGGATCTGGAAATACTCATATACATAAGGCCTACAACGTTCGGAAGAGCTTGGCTGATCCTGAGGCCGTTCACATTAACCATGTGGATTGCCATCATACTGGTGAACATCTTGTGTGGACTCACGGTGTACGTGATCGAATGGGCTCACCACAGGGATGCATTTAGGGGCGGCATGCTCAACCAGACTATAGTGATGCTGACACTCACTTTCACAACCCTGTTTTCGCTTAAAGGTGAGCATAATATTAAACATGAAGATCCCATTATTTCAGTAATATGTTGGTTGTTATGCCGTACCTTCTCTAGTAGTCTTATTTTCCAAATCTTGTTTGGAGGTAGAGAGAGATTTTAAAAAAAGGTAGATTTGGTAGAGAATTAAATAGTTAACATATATTATTCGTTTACTGTCCATGTGTGACAGCTAATCACTTGAATAAAATGGTGAATCAATCTTACTATGGTCAAACATGTCCAACTTGAAATCATTTTGATTGGTCTTTACACATTTACATTGATGAATAATATATATTGAATATGACCTCGAGAAAGGGAGCTTGATGTAGTTTACACGGCCATCGCTTTTGGACCAAAGAGGTTCTAGGTCGATTATTACAGGGGACACTCAAAACTCTCGACTCTCCTTTTCAGCATATACCCTTAGTAGATTTTCTTTTAATTGAAGGGAGACTTCTTTTTTATTATAAAGAATACCAGCGAGTTTAACAAAAATTAGAAGGAATATGAGGCTAAAATGATAAGCAGAGTTGAGATTAGATCCATTATCTTCTGGTCGTAGAGAGCGATATCACTGTACCTAATAGTATTTCTTAAGAAACATTTGTTTTACGAATATGAATTGATTGGAATAGCAAGGTATTTTTAAGTGGGTTTGATCATTAAATAAAGTCCTGAATTCGAGTATTATGAATGAAGAATATTGCTTTACCCTCTAAGTGGACTGATTTAACTCAAATTGAAGTTGGTAAGTGTCCATTAGATTTCTGGATTTGGATGATATATAGGAGGAAATACTTTGTTTTTCCTTGTTAGGACTTTGACCAATGTAAACATTATCTTGATTCTTGAACCAGTTATCATGTCACTTGAAACTGTTCTCCATGACCAAAGAAATACAATTTTCTTCTTTCTCCTGACTTCACACAGGGAGGAAACTGCATAGCAACTTGTCGAGGATGACTATGGTTATATGGTTATTTGTTGCCCTAGTGGTAACACAGACCTACACTGCCAGTCTCTCAAGCCTCCTCACCGTCGAGAAACTAACCCCGGTCGACGTCACGGTCGAGTCGCTGGTTAGAGACAGAGTAAACGTGGGCTGCGATGAGAACTCTTTCGTGATGAAGCACTTGGAGGGCCTAGGGTTTAGCCCCTCCAACATCAACACGTACGTTGAGGACGACTACGCCCGTGCCCTCTCGACCGGAGAGATCAAAGCGGCATTCCTGGAGTCTCCCCATGCAAGGGTGTTCCTGGCCAAGAACTGCAAGCGCTTCACCACGGCGGAGCAGACGGTGAAAGTCGGAGGATTCGGATTCGTACGTGACACTACATGACTTCTCTCTTGACTTTATCACCTCATGCATTGAATCTCACAGCGTTGCTTTTTGTGACACTAGGGCAAGACATTTTGCCAAGAATAAATCTCACATTAGACAATTAATGAATGAAAACTAGAATATAAGGAAACTGAAGTACCACCACTTTTAAGCCCAGGTTTTTATGTGGGTATGGACAAAACCTCTTTTTTAGTCTCGTTAGATATTTTACTTGGTGTCAAAGTTAGTTATCTGGTGTCAAAGTTAGTTATCTACTAGGCTCACACCCTACTAGATGTAAGTATAGAACTCATCGTTAGTTAAAGTTGGAGATTGGGAGAAAAAATATCCGATTCATGCCCAATTTATCCCAAGGACAAATGAGAAATTCTACGTTGTGGTCAACTTTCACCCTCTGGAGTAGGGGGGAAAAATCCTATCCAAGGTCAGTTGTTGAAGGTCCGTCGTGCATTCCCTTCTATGCTCGCATTAACATTTCTTTTGATCTCGGGCTTAATGGGCCACAAGTTTTGCACTTGGGCTGTCTGGTGGGAGCCCACAGGAAAACTTACTCTGATACTATGTAAAATCAAGAGTTGTGAGTCCGTTTTCATCTAAAAACTAGGCTGTGGGTGGTGGTACCCAATTCTCTAATAAATTAGTTTCGATCTCTTTATTATCCGATATATAATTATTTCTCGAAACAGTGTATTAACTTGGACATATCACTGGAACAGGTTTTTGCCAAGAATTCTCCGTATCTGCCGGATGTCTCTGAGGCGGTCCTGAAAATAACCGAAAACGGAACCATAGGAGATCTTGAGAAATCGATGCTGAAGTCATACAACTGCGCAGCTTTCAAAACTGACAGCGATAAACGAGTTGGAATCGAGAGCTTCATAGGATTATTCGGGATCACGACTGCAATATCGATCATCTCCCTAGTGCTATTCGCGGTTTGCCCAGCTCCAGACAACACATCGGACGTCTCCGACGAGAAAAGAGAAGCGACTGCTGAGGAAGACTGTGGAGATAACAGAGTATGGAAGACACATTGTAATTGTTAATTAGAAAAAAAGATTCAGAAGGAAAACCTACTAATATGATCATCCTTTTCTTTCATCCTTTTCTCTGTCCTATCTGGAAAGGATAAAATTACGCGCAAGGGCAAATCAGTCTTTCTGCCCACCTAAGAAAATATTCTATGTACAGCAATTTCAGTAACGTAATGTTCTCACCTATTATCTTGTGTCACACAATACATCTCCTGTAACCAGCAGTCCTTAACTGAGTCCTTAACTTATTTATAAATAGAGGTTAATGCCTAATCTCTCATCCTTTACATTTACTATGTCTTCATTTGGGATACTGAATTGAATGCCGAAAGGTCAAATTAGACAGCTACTGTCGATTTGACTTCCTTTTATATTTTCAAGTTATTTACTTGGTTTGATCGGAAAGAGACACTCAATTTGATATATTAAAAGATTTATAATCCAAATCAGTCCTTTCAACATATAGAAGATGTTATATTATCATTATCCATTACTCTCATGCAATTGCAGAGGTGATGGACAAACATTGAGTTTGGATTGTATAATAGAAAATCATAATTCTGAAAACCACTTGCTGAGAATATCAACAAGTTGATTGGTGGAACCAATTAACTGTATTTGAAGTTGCTGTCGTCGTGTAACCAGTCCCCACCTAAAATAACAGTTAATTTCTATGTTCTTCATGCAAGCTTGAAAATGGAGTTTTTTTTTTAGGTGTGTACCACTAGTATCCAAAAGTCTTTTAGACTACTAACTAATCCAGTTCGAGTCGGACCGGCCCATTAAGGACTCGAAGTCGAGACCTTCGCTTAAGGGAAATAAGTGCCTTACAATTTGAACCAGCTCACGTTGGTTGAAATGGGGTTCTTAGTCAAGTAAATGGTAGAAAGATTATGACATCATAGTATTGGTGGAATATGTATATGTAGGCCAAGTTCACACAGCAGGGGCTGAATCCACATAAGATTCGCCATTGCATTAGCTAAACACTTATATTCGTACTTGGTACTAGGCTGTGCAACTTTATGCTGCTTCTTGGTTCTTCAGGAAATTAACTTTGGTCTGAGAAATATATCAAATCTACTAACCAAATGCCTGTATCTGTATTACCATCCCAATTAATATTGGAAAGATCATGAAGAGTGAAGCTAGAATTCTTATGAATGAGTAAACCATGATTGGTAGCTCCTATCAAGTATTGGAGAAATCTGCTCTACAGCTAACCAATGAACTGTAGATGATGTTGGGAAAATCCCTCCTACATGGAGGATAAAATTCAAATAGGATTTGTGGAGTGCAAATTTGGAACCGACATATATTATTACTTGAAAATCAAGAAGGAGAATTTGGGCCATGGTAATATCCTAATCCAATGATTAAATCTTAGAACAGCCAAGACTTTATATACTCACAGTAATGAAGATGTTGGTGCCTTCAACTCTTAAGTGGGGAGTGGCCTTAAAGAGAATAGTCATGATATGAGATCCAGGAAAACTGTGAAGAGGGTGAGCCTTTCTCCACAAAAAGTTGGACCTATATTCAATCGAAAATCTCAAGTCGATAGGATAGTAGTACCCAATCTCTTATAAACTATACTTCTTTTTATTATTTGTTCGATGTAGGATCCATTCTCAACACTCGCCTTCATGTGACAACGTGTTCACACTTGACACATGTCTTTAATAACTTGCCATCAACAACTGATCTCGAGTCAGCTATTTTTCTTCCATACTCAAGCGAAGGGGACAATTGACCACAGGCCGAGCATTTTCCTTCCAGTCTTGGGTTCGTAATAGGCCACAAGTTCCACATTCGGGCCTGACGTAGTGTGAGCCCACACTGTTTGACTTTGATACCATGTGAAATTTTCAGCTGGTTCAAAAGAGATTTGATCCATATTCAACCCAAAGATCAAGCTGATAGGGTGATCATTCTAGTCTCTTATAAAGTAAACTTCTTTTTATTATTTGTTTGATATGGAATTCATTCTCAAAAGAAACCATGAGCGAATACAAAGACTTAGGTGAAGGCGAGTAATGGGGAGCCTCTCATGATAGGAATTGTGAGGGAAGATAAAGATTTAAGAGAAGATTCGTGATGGTGAACCTCTCATCACGAAGGGAATCGTGAGGAAATACTGAGAACTATGGAAAGAACTGTGAAGAAGGACTGATCAATCCACATTGGAGACGACCAAAGTCCATGGTAGCGAGTGAGTGACGGTTGAAGATAGGTAGAAAAATGATAGAAAATAGCTGATGATAGAAGAAAATCACAGGAAAAGAAAGGAAAAATGAAGCAGTTTTTCTTGGCAAGCAGCACGAGATCAAACCTCGATTGGAGGGGCAAATAAAGTCCAATCAAAATGAAATTTTGACAGTAGCCTCACAACTCTAGGCTAAATTTTGAACGGTGGAGATCAAAATCAGATGTGGGTCAACTTCTGGAAAAATATAATATGAAGAAGCGAAAGAGAAACGAAATGAAAGCAATTTGAATTAAGTGATTTCACAAATGATACGATTAACTTCACTAATAATTATTTAATATGTTAATAAAAAATAAATATTTTTAAAAAATACTTTAATGTATAGAAAGATATTATATAAACTTTTTACGAACATATTAAATAGTTATTATATAAATTTATAAATAATGTGATAATCTCGATTCTTTTTTAGTATAGAAGAGACATGTAAATTTAGAAATGATAGAAAGAAAATGTGATAAAAGAGGCAGAAAAAATCCCATAAATAAAATAGTATCATGAACATTATAAATTACGGTGCAAGTTTTATTAAACCATTTTTCTCAATTTTTATCTCTCATCATCTTTTCTCTCATCAGAGTCAGAATGGCCCATCGTTTTTTCTGTTTCTTTTTAATTTTCTTTTTTTTTTGTCTTCAGCCACGGTATCCAAGCAGGCCCCACCAGCGGTGAGACGACATCTTTCAGCCAACCATACTTGACTAATCCGTTGGTCGCCCCGGGTCGCACGCCTGACAATGGCGGGTGAGGCTCCCAAGGGGGACTAATCCGTTGGTCGCCCCGGGTCGCACACCTGACAATGGCGGGTGAGGCTCCCAAGGGGGGTGTCTGCGTACGTGAGGTCTCGAACTTGAGACCTCCTTAAGCGGCACCGAGCTGCTTACCACTCGGCCCAACCCCCCTTGGTTTCTCTTCTTTCTTTCTTTGTAATTTTCTACCTTTTCTCCGCAGCTCTTGTTTTTATTTTTCTGAAAGAGTTAAGGGCGGCTTTTTTTACCACGTGATATGCAGAAGTCAAAATTCTTTGATTAATACAAATTTGAACTGATTCAGCTCATTTTAAATAAAACTCTTCAAATTAATTATATATTTTTTCAATATTTGAACGCCAGATATTATTTAAAATAAAGAAATATTGAATTACCTCAATCAGTTTGTGTTAGGGAATCACACGAAAACGGAAATATTGACCAACACTTGCACTAGTAGCAAGGAGTGCCGGACCAATAAAAAGTCTTATACGTAATGAATATATTATTTGTAAAATATGTTATAAGTGATTAATATATAGGTAAAAATAGTTATAAATATATTATAGAATAAAAATGTTATAATTATATGCTGAACATCAATTGGTTTTTGTAAAATTTCTGGGTTCAGCCTAGTCAGTATCTAAAATATCTATTTTTTTAAAAAAAAATTGTCCTTTTGTTGCATTTATTTTGATACACACAATATAAGACACATAAAATGTGCAAGAAAATTTGATTTTAGAGCGAACTTTTGGACTGTAATTGTATCATAGTTTGGATATAACTAGGAACTATTCAATAAAGTTAAATTATATTAATGGAATGCAAAATTACGTGTAAAATTTCAATTATATCTAAATTTTCATGGCAGAGGGGTCAAAATTGTGAGTTTGTCATATTTGAAAATAAAATATAAAGTCGATTGTAAAGTTGAATATAAATTAAGTATAAATGTAAGAATTTTATCCCAACATGTTGTAAGGTTCTAACCTATGCGATCTTAGATCACGTGGAATTTTACAACCAAATGCTGTAGTCTGTAATATGTGAACATATTTTAGCACATTTCCCAATATGGATAATGTTGATTATTAATAAAGATAAGTCACGGGCTCACACGTTCTGTAATTGAGTACTCGATCTGGAATGAATAAATCGAGGATTTGACTTTAATGAGTGGGATTTCATGTACTCTTTTATGTGCATTTTACTTCTTTTTTTATTCTAGATTCATGTGGCCGATAAGTTAAAAAGTAATTTTCAATCTTGTAGAAATATTTTTCAGCTTCAACTGGAGGAGTTTTCATAAGATGCATGCACAAAACTTGTATTATCAATAGAAATAAAGATATCGGTAATCCTATTATAGGTATGTAGACTCTTATAGGGGAGTCCTAAATATTTAATTTAAAGTGATAAATTAAGTCTTATATGTTGTTCGTATTACAACATCGAGTCATTTTCATCATCTGCCATTACTTTAAGCGACATAACATCAACATAGCACTAACATGGCATCGATACAAATATATTGGACTCCCAGTGTCTTTTTCTCATTCTCTATATATACCCATACAAGCCAATTTATACAACATGCAAGTAAACCCTAGCAGTCGCCATGGATGTGAGAAACGGGGGAGAGGCTAGAGAGATGAGGGAGGCCCAAGCACTAGCCCATGTTTGGAACCAAACATGCAACTACATAAATTCCATGTCCCTTAAATGTGCTGTTGAGCTTGGTATCCCGGAAATCATCCATAACCACGGTCGTCCCATGACTCTCCCCGACTTGGTCTCAGCCTTGGGTATCCCCCAGGCTAGAGCTGAGTTCCTGCAACGCCTCATGCGGATACTGACCCATTCCAATTTCTTTGCCCGACAGAAAGTCGAGCGATCATGCGATGATGAATACGGAGAAGAAAGAGAGGGATATGTCCTCACCCCTCCTTCGCATCTCCTCCTAAAGGGCAATCTCGTAAGCACGTGGCATATGGTTGCACTTGCACTTGATCCAGTTATAACACAACAATTCAATTCTCTCAGCAAGTGGTTCCACAGTGACAGTCCCATTTCGCCCTTTGAGATGCAACATGGGAGAGCATGTTTTGACTACACACAGCAGGACCCCGAGTTCAACCGCATCATGAACGAAGCAATGGCAAGCGATGCTCCAATAGTAACAAGTAAGATTATTGGGAAATGCATGAATACTTTCCAGCATTCCATGTCCGTGGTGGATGTCGGGGGAGGGACGGGGCTCCTGGCAAGAGGAATCGCAGATGCATTCCCTCACTTGGAGGTCACCGTGATCGACCTCCCTCATGTTGTTCGTGGACTGGAAGGAACCAAGAATTTGAAGTTTTTAGCAGGGGACATGTTCAAGTATATTCCACCTGCTAGTACCATTTTACTCAAGGTAAAATATTTTACATCTTTATCATTTTTATCTCCTTTTAACGTCATCTTTCTTTGAATATTAAGTAATGAATAAATTACATGATTATCTGACAGAATTAATCTTCTTTAAAACAGCGGTTAAGGTATCTTCGAACTCCATTATGGTACACGGGTTTAAGACACAACATGTATAAACCATGTTTAACTATTTTTATACAATAGGCCTTCAAAATTAATATAATATAATCTACGTGTGAGTAAAAGTATTAAATAATAAATAATAATTATACTATTATTTAATAATACTTGGTACCTCAGTCTGTATTGGGAACATGGATCCTATGCAATCTACCCCGATACACAGGTATTTGGACAAGCTAACTTGGTTCATCGCACCTACATAAATGGCCCTAAGGTATTTCGATTTTAGAGTGTTCCAACATCCCAAATAAAGCATGTAATCACATCAAGAGGGATGAGTGATACTGAATACCACCGCTCTGCTAACTCTTCAAGGTTCAACAGTTAGAACATTCTCCATTACATTTATTCAATTTTTGCAGTGGATACTGCACGACTGGGACGATGAACACTGCCTAAAGATCTTGAAGCGATGCAAGGAGGCGATCGCTGCCAGTGGCAAGCATGGAGGGAAGATGATGGTGATAGAGATGGTGATGGAGGACCGGAAGGAGGATGGCGCGTGGACCCAGGCCGAGCTCTTCTTGGACATGTTGATGATGGTGACAACAGGCGGGAAAGAGCGAAGTGAAAAGGAGTGGGCTAAGCTCTTTCTCGATGCGGGCTTCAGCGACCACAAGATTACTCCACTGGTCGGTTCGAGATGTCTCATTGAAGTTTATCCATAAGCACAGTTTCCTATGAAAAGTCTGAATACCAATAAATTTGACCTTTCATGGCACATTTACTCTTAGTTAAGTCTGCACTGTGTTGGTTGCTATATTTATTGAATTATGACAATATCAAGTTGGAAAGGCAACGTGATGCTATGTTATTCACATGATACCATTTTCAAAATTATATGGTTCAGTGTTTAGTGTACGGTTCAGAAGGACAGATAAGACGAAAATTGAGGGAGAAACACGAGCCCTACTGGAATTGAAACCGAATATTCCCATATAAATTCCGGAATCATATGTATCGACTTGCCAAGAGATCGTATAAAACATAAACAAAAACATACTAGAATTCGTTGCCATAGCTGCGGAATCAGGATCTGGGTTTGCTCTTCTAGGTCTACCACATACTACTTGAGAGATTGTGGAAATTCTCTCTAACTCGATTGACTAATAAAATATTAGGGGAGTAGGATTTATATAGCGTGATACATGGGCCATAGCCCTTGAATTGCATAGAGATGCCTAGATAATTTCCAATTCCTCCATCATAAAATTGGAAATTACTTTTGAGTACCTATACATTAGTCCCTATATTTTACAAGTTGTCATTATGACTCATTCTTTCGGTTAACTAATTTGGATAGCATAGATACTCAGTCAATTAATATATTGTTGGACGATACAGGTCGGATCAAATCTAACAGGCCCATGTCAAACACGAGGGAATAGGTTTCATGTGAAGCGTGTGAATGTTCAATTTTGAAGATGCATCGATCGATGGATGCCAAGGACACCTGCCCAGCGAGAGACTAAATCCACGCAAGAAATATGAAGCATCGATGATAGAAAATTAGGACAGTGTCACAATAAATTGGACACGAGACATCGAAGTAATAGGAATGTCTCATTTGCAAATCAGAGGGGGCGAATATTTAGTAGACCAGGTACAGGGGATCATTCAACTGTGAGGATTAAATTATTCGAAGAAATTAAACCAATAATCGCATAGAATAATCTCTAACACGTTGGTAATCCACCGGCACGTCCGTAAACTGCAACCATCCTGATAAGGTCATCGAGTTACTGCTAATTGCGATATTCGTAACAAGCAGAAGAAACTAATGATGCTTATGCAGTACCAGGATGATGAAGACAACGTTAAAGTAATGCAAGGAGTCCGCCAGAAACAATGGCAAAGGATGCAGGAAAGCTTGGATGTGATAGAAATACATCTGTCTATTAAGATGGTTCGACATCTATTTTTCTAACTAAGAAAAATCTCTGAGCCGAGATCTTGTAAATAGAGAAAATACATGATTGGGAGAGTTTTACCATTCAAATGACCGACTTTATTTAAACCTGTACTAGGCAAGACTTGTTGAATTTTTAAATATAAGATATTTTATCACATGGAAAAAATTTATTAACTTGAAAAAAAATAATGGGAAGAAATTTGAAAAAAAAATTAAATGAAAGCGTGTATTAGTACTAGTTATATTCAATCCGTCTAATATTTTATATTATGTAAAACAATCGTTGAATCACTACTTTGGTTACTTCATTTTTATTCAAGAATTGGTAACCTAGAACTAACAAATTCTGGGCTTCGAAGGTTGTTAACGGGAGAATAGAGGTTCATGGCGGTACTATTAAACTAAATCCCCTTCTAACGCTAATGTGATGTATCTGTTCAATTTAAATTTGTTATTTATTAGGTTTTTATATATTCCTTTAGATTTTCCGGTATTTGATAAATATAACCATAACTATAACCACCCAAGTGTTGGTTATATATCAAATCCTGATTGAACGGATATTTCACATTTGTACTACTGTTACATGATATATCCAATGCGGCGGCGGTGCACGAGAAAGACTTGCATGTAATACTGTCACCGTGGCAGAGATTACTTAGTAACAACAACTAATGAAATTTAATTATTTTTAGAGTTATTTTTTTATTTTGAGAACTTTATAAAATATTCTTAGAAATAGATAAACTTTATTGGTTAATATTTTTCACATTAACATTATTATGTGATGATTCCATTATATAGAAAACTTGCTCTCGGTGCACATGTGTCCTATATTTTAGGTAATTTATTTTATATTTTCACAATGTAGAATTAGTCCATATATAACTACCGGCCCATCCACTGATCCTAATTTATTCATATTCGAGTAGGGTCAATGCAAATAAGGGATAAAACTCCAAACGACGGATTTTTTTCACTCACAAGTCTCGAATTCAAATGTTATTTAAAGAAAAGTGATAGCGAATCACCTCAACTAATCTGTATTGATTTTTTTATCGAAATTATCTCAGGAGTGAAAAATATTTTTGAATTATGACACTTTGAAAAAATTTATAAATTTTGCTCGTTAAAATAACTTTATAAAATGTAATAATTTGATACAATCCATTAATTTTCACAGAGGCCATCAACATTTTCTAAGGTGACTCATCTGTAGAGATTCCTTGCCTCAGTAAATTTGATGACATGTATTCTCCTTTCCTACTTTTGTAATCACCTGAAATTCGAGTCGAATAACTGATACAGTAAAAAAATAATTATCCAATACTTACAAATGATTCAACAACAAATATAAATGAATTTCAGTATAAATATATCCAATCAAAATTTCAGACAAATACTAGTGATTTAAGCATAAATATGCATAAATTATATAAATATAAATATACATAAATTATATAAATTAGATGTAAAATTCGAAATCTAAGATTTCTTGAGACCTTCACTACTCTCTAAACATCATGTAAAACAACTAGAAGGAATGATGGGGTGAGCTTGAAGCCCATTGAATACCCACATTCTAAATTAGTCAGATCCTGTACGGGTTCCATATATATATATATAACCGATAAAATAACACTGAGACCTTTAGAACTCAAATTGCCCCTGTACACCTTACAGCTCTCGACCGTAGTGGTGGCTTCGCACTGACGGCCTCTCTGCCCTGGTAGCCTTTTCCCCTACTCGGCTGACGACTGGCTCGGGATGCCACAGGATTCACCGCTTTCCATCAATCTTATTTTTCTCAATCGTATTTCACAGTATTCAAAATATATGCATGATTCGTAACACTGACATGAACATAACAATACAGTTCTAAAACATATAATATATACAATAAAAGAACTAATTTAGAGATAGGTTACTCATCTTATTCAGCTCAAGAAGAAAAGTAGACGATCAAATCAATTTTTTCCCTCAACATTTCTCACACTGTCGCCCTCTCTCTATTTCTCTCCTTTTTTTTTTTTTAGTGTAATTGTTGATAGTACTTCATTTAAAATAAAAGTCCATCATGACACAATCAATCCCCGGCCATCCCAGCTGATATGGAACCTACAAGTCTTGAGGAATAACAGCCCCATGCATCAAATAGAAGAGCAAGCAGCGCTTCCGAAGGAGGTTCCTGAAAGAAGGTGATGTCCCCCGTAAAATCACGACCCATCTTCGCCAAAATGTCCGCAACCGCGTTCCCCTCCCAATAGTTATGTTGTATCCTGATTTCTCTGAAGACCTCTAAGGTTCTCCTGCAATCCAAAATTATCATAGTAAGAAAATCATTGTCCATACAATTGCCCTTCAAGAGGTTTACAACAATTTTTGCATCTAACTCAATATAATTAATTTGTCAATGTTCAGTCTTTGAGCTAGTAGTAGCCCCTCTTGAACGGCCCAACATTCAGCTACTAGGCTATCCGTCGAACCAACAAAGTGAGTAAAACCCTTGACCCAAGACCCCATGTCATTCCTAATGACTCCACCAGGCCCTGCCCTATCGGGGGTCCTCTGTTTCTCTCCTTTCTATTCTTATTCTCATTTCTTACTGAATGAAATGAAATGGAATAGCCTTCTATAAACAATCAATCAAATTAAGCAATAAGGACAAGTTTGAGAGAAAGCTTGACACATGGCATCATATATATATATATGTATATATGTTGACAGGGAAGTACCACACACATCTATCCATTGCCTTGCATCATCCAAGAAAAGCAAAGTAATATAATTATAAGTAAATAAATATATTATTTTTTAAAATCTTTATAAAAATTTTGAATATCAGAACTTTCTTCCCCTTTCTTCCTTATTTTGTACTCAGTTTTTTTTTGGTAATTTTTATACTTTTAACTTTTTATTTTTCCAATTAGAAAATTTTTTTTTCCTATACTGCCATGTCAGCGTAAATTGATATGTTTCGGCTAGATGTAACGTTAGCTATCTGTTCAGACACAGCTAAGATAATTTAACTCCCTGTGGATCAAAATTTAAAATAAGACTAAAAGGATAAGATTGGAGAATGCGGTAAGATAATATAATAAAAATGGATAAAATTAATAAAATTTATATAATATTTTACGGTTAATGCCGAGTTCAAAATGTGATGCCCATGAAGACATTCCTCGTGGAATACTCATAGCATGACACACTTGCACTAAAAATAATGGCGACAATATTTTATACCAATTTTTAATTGGTGCTTGTTTGTCGAGTGCAAGCAGACATAAGTTAATGGTGTCGAAATTATCAATATAAGTCAGTCAATATATTTTCCTCTTAAATCAAGTCTTGGATTTAAATTTAGTAAATTGAGAAAAATTCATACTGGGAGAATTCTACTTCATGGAGATTCAATCCCGTACACAATCCCCTAACCCCTCTCAGAAAAGAGTCTAAAATCTGACATCTCAATTTCTCGGGCCTAAGTATTACAGAGAAATTTATCAGAGAAATTTATCAGAAAGATCATTCACTAGATTTCTCATCTCTCTTTCTCACATGACTCTATTCAAGGCTTAGATATAATATAATAAAAAAAAGACATCATATATCTCTTAGAAAATGTCTCAATTTAATATGTATAATATTACAGGAAATTAGAATATCTTAAATTCAAAGGAAAATATATCTTTCCTTCACAAGCTTCACTTATCCGATCAGATCTTTGGACCCCACGGATGAGAGACAATCTCAACAGATTTCAACTGAAATGACAAAGTTTTGGTTCTCGAGTCTGTCTCATGATGCAAAAAACGAAACAGACATCCTTCCTTCCCTTTGTAAAATGAAGTTTCAGTTCCCACGGACTTGTTCAACTAAGAAAAAATTGCATGCTTGTACATATAATTTCAGAGCTTGTACATATAATTTCAGAAAATGCACAATAAGAATATATACCAAGCATGGCATTTTTATTTTAAAGCAAAATTTTTGCACTGTGGAATGGCATCACAGCTTGAACATAAATACATCGGGCCCATTTGAGAACTATTACATTACAAGAAATGTTAAAAATGCGACGAAATTGTTTATGATTGTAAAATTTTCTTGAGTTATAGAATGAAATATAATATCATGATATTTAGAAAAATATAAAGTGTGTTGTAAGGTTGAATAGGTACATGTAAAATTGTTGTGAAGTTACTTATGAAGTCGGATGCAGTCTAATGAGTTTCACTCGGTTTTGACATAAAAATTTTGTCAACCATACTGTAAAATTTTAATTTATGTAATTTTATATCACATAGAACTCTATGATGAAATATTATATTATGTGGTACATCAAAATATGATATTAATATTACGTTTATACCAACCTAACACAGTGTTAATCAGCACATTTCCCCCATGTTTAATATAAGAATATCAACAATTTAAAGCTAATCATGGGGTTCACATGGTTCATGTAATCGAAAAATTTAAAAATAAATTTTAAATTTTTTTGGTAAAAATATCAATATCTTCAACTACAGGAGTTTTCGTAAGAAATGAGTTGTGTTCGTTATATATGCCCATAAGGACCAACAATACAACATGCATGTAAAGTCTACCAGTCTTCATGGAATTCAGCAAGAAGGGTGAGGCCGGAGAGATGAGGGAGATCCAAAATCATGTGTGGAACCAAACATTGAGCTACATAAGTTCCATGTCCTTGAAATGCGCCATTGAGCTCGGTATCCCGCAAGTCATCCATAATCACGGTCGTCCCATGACTCGTCTGGTCTTAACCTTGAGCGTCCCTCGGGCTAGAGCTGGTTTCCTCCGCCGGCTCATGCGGATAATGACCCACTCCGGATTCCTTGCGGGGCAGAAAGTCGCGCGATCTTCTGATAAGGACGACGAAGAAGAGAAAGAAGGTTATGTTCTCACCCCTGCTACGCGATTCCTCCCCCCAAAGGGCAATCATGTGAGCATGTACCCTTTGGTGACTCTCGTGCTCCACCCAGTTTTTAGAGAACAATTCAATTGTCTAAGTAAGTAGTTCCACAGTGATAGCCTCATTTCGCCCTTTGAGATGCGACACAGGGCAGCATTTTGGGACTACACGTCGCAGGACCCAGAGCTCAACCATGTCATGAATGAAGCAATGGCATGTGATGCTCCAGCAGTAATGAGTAAGATCATCGAGAAATGCAAGAATGCTTTCAAGCGTTCCACGTCTGTGGTGGATGTCGGGGGAGGGACGGGGCTCCTGGCCAGTGGAATAGCTGATGCGTGTCACTTGGAGGTCACCGTGCTCGACCTTCTTCATGTGGTCTGTGGCCTAGAAGGAACCAAGAATTTGAAATTTTTGGAAGGGGACATGTTCAAGTCTATTCCACCTGCTAGTATCATCTTACTCAAGGTAAAACATTCTCCCTCTTTGCCAGCCTCATTTGTTTGAAATTGTTTGTCATATCTTCCCGTTATGAAAGGCAGGTCTCGAAATCGATCCTATGTTACTATAAAACCTATGTGGAAAGAAAGAGCTTTGATCATCTATATACTCTAATATCTCCACTAACCGTGAGCCACCATGGAAGCAAGTCCACTCTGACCCATGACCCATCCCCTGATTTAGTGATTTCTCCCCATAAAGGACCACTGGAGATCATAGCCAACTCTGCCTAAACATTTTTCGTATTCACACTGTTGCAGGTCGGAAGAGAATAATCAGTGTTGCTGGAGTTGCTTTCCTGAATGGAAAATCAATCCTCTCTTGGTCCCGAAAGATTTCATCTACATCTGCAATTCAAAGCTGAAGCAGTAGGCCTTCTATCAGCCATCTCAAAGACATCAGAGACCATTATGGGAGTGTATAAAATTTGTACCATGGTAAAATTTCTTGGAAAAATGGATTCAAATTTGATATTGTGGTGCGTGAAATAATGTAAAATTGATTGTAAAGTTTGTTGGATGATGATAAATTGATTATAAAATTAATGTAATTTGAGAAAAATACATGTTTTGAATGTAAAATCTTTACCAAATATATTATAAAATTTTAACCAATATAATCTTATATCAAACTCAATTAACCAAATGTTGTAATATATGGTCAAAGTGCAATGTAATCTAATATTTCACCACACTTCACTACAAACCAAGTACTACCTAAGGTGAACTCAGTCCACGGTAGAACTATTGGCAGAAGTACTGATACTTTTCTGACGTCTTGTTAAGATACAGTTACCTTTATCTAATTCCGTATGGTTTGGGTAAATAAAAAAAAAAATGTGTCATAGAGTCCATGATCTATGAAGAAAGGGCTTCAAAGCTACAAGTGTAGAACTCATCAAGTTTTGCATTTACTTTGATAATGCAATCTATACACCTCATCACCATTCATTTGAAAAGTATTCCTTTGAAGGAAAGGGAGCTTTGTGTGCACTGCATTGACACACTTAGCAACTTGGACCCATCAAATTCTGGGTCCCGATAGTTATCGATGTGACCATCACATCCATTTATTTGTTTTTTTTTTTGGTATATCTGGCGCACGTGGATATTTCTTCTAACCAGCAGATACCACATTTTCTTATATGATTGGTGATGCACAGAGCTCTTATATTTTTGGAATTTACTTTATACTTTTAGGTGGAATTGGCCTACGCATGCCCATATGTCTAAGCTGAAAAGACAGATCTAACTCTACATATGGAATCGTTCATTGTAAAATAATCATAGCGTGATGCATGTGCTCTAAATAAAATAGTGAAGCTGGTGTTCTACCATTTGTCCATGCATAGCTGTAAACAGGGATGGATTTAGGATGTGGGGCGATCCTCCTCCTAATAAATTTTGAAAATTCTTAAGATGCAATGCATATTTAACTTGATTTCGCCCCCTAGATTCATCATACTATTTTTATATGGAATTTCCCCGTTGTCTAAATCTGTACTTGCTATAAATCTTCCGTTTATCCGGGAAATACCGCTGGATTTTCTTATACTACTATTTGTTTGGTCTATAAACGGACAAAGTCTTGTATATAACGGGTGTACCATGTGACAGTACTGACGTTGGGCCATGAGCTAATCAAGTCAAGTCATTTTTAGGGTTGTTTTTCCATTTTGGGATTTATTTTTTTCTTTTAGATTTTGTTAAAACATCCTAAAAATAGTTAAATCATATGGACTCATGATATTAAATTAGTAAACTTACATAATATTTTACAGTTCAGTGACGACTGCTGCCAGGGCTCCCCTTAAATCTAATTAGTTCAGTGGAGTCGATAGAGAGATTCAACAAGAAACAATCACAGCAAGATACCCGTGTGCTGAACATATAATGAATACTATATTTTAGGCCCAATTTTTTTTAATTCCCAAAAATAGAATTTTATTTCTTGTGATTTATTTTCCATTCCTGTGATGGACAGGGAAAAAAAACATACTTATTCATTGAAAGCATGCGCAAGTTTCTTTTTTATGATAAAGTAAACTTAAGTTACCAACATGAAATGTTTGACTTAAATAAAAGTTTAGAATTCGAGTTTTTATAAATGGAAAAAACTTATATTAGGAGAGTTTTATCCTCTAATAGACCGACTTGCCTTAAATTGGATTAGTTAGTAGTTCAAAAGATTTCGGATACCAATGGTTTACACAAAAAAAAAAATATAAATGAAAGTTAAATAGTCCAATTTCCCCCGAGCTAGAGCCAATTTCCTCCACAGACTCGTGCGGATGGTGACCCATTCCGGCTTCTTTGCCCGACAGAAATTCGAGCTATCTCCGGATAATGATGAAGACGGAGAAGAAAGCAAGGGATAAATTCTTACCCCTCCTTCACTTCTCCTCCTAAAGGGCAATCCTATGAGCATGTACCCTACGGTGGTTCTCCAATCTAAGCAGGCAGTTTCACAAGGACAAACTGTTCGCCCTTTGAGATGCAACATGGGAGAGCATGCTGGGACTGCACCATGCACGACCCTGAGTTCAACGACGCCATGACAGGCGATGCTCCAACAGTAACAATTAAGATTATTGAGAAACGCAAGAATATTTTCGAGCGCTCCATGTCCCGTGGTGAATGTCAGGGGAGGGACGGGGTCCTGGCCAAGGGACTAGCCGATGCGTTCCCTCACCTGGAGGTCGCCATGCTTGACCTTCCTCATGTGGTCTGTCGCCTGAAAGGAGCCAAGAATTTGAAGTACTTGGCAGGGGACATGTTCAAGTACATTCCACCTGCTAACACCATTTTACTCAAGGTAAAACATTTTAGCATTTGTTTCCTCTTTAACTTCACCGTTTTTAATATTAAGTAATAATAACTAATTGCACCATTATCTAATAAAATAATTAACCTTTATGAACAAACTATTACAATTCATGACCTAACACAAAGAGGAAACTCGAATAAGATTTACCTCGAACAGCAAATGATCGAGGCGGAAGAGTTAGTTCATGGCAGGGAGAATGAGAAATTAATTTGTACAATAGAATGAAGAAGAGGAGAATGAAATTTTGGGTTATGTCTCAGACTCTAAGACTTAGAGAGACATTTAGCCGCATTCAATGGACTGGAATTGGCCCATCTGCCACTGAAAGAGTGGACCCAAGACATTATATAGTCTGCTAGGCCTCAAAAAATTAATTTATTTGATTCACCGATTTAACTATTTGATACTTACAATTCCATCGAGTTTACCGAGTTCACTATAATTTCCAATTTCACCACAAGCTAACTTGATTCTATGCAATAAACTTTTAAACTCGGGCAAGTTTATGAGTTGACCCGCAATTTTGACAACAATGCCGCCTGGGACATTCAACATCTCGAAAATGCATGTTACCACACCGAGGGAAAGGAGTGATTGTGAATACATTGCAGTGTTAAACTCAACGAGTTCAGTAATTGTAACATTCACTGTTGTAACAAACACGATAATCCAGTTTTTGCAGTTGATACGACACGACTGGGATGACGAACACAGAATAAAAATCCTTAGGCAATGCAAGGAGGCAATCACTAACCATGGTGGAAAGTTGATCGTGGTAGAGATGGTGTTGCAGGACCAGAAGGTGAACAATGCATGGACCCAAACGGAGCTATTCTTCAACATGTTGATGGCGGCGACTGTAGCTGGGAATGGGAGAAGTGAAAAGGAGTGGTCTAAGCTCTTCCTCGATGCAGGGTTTAGAGGGTACGAAATCGCACTGCTGGTCGGTTCGAGATGTCTTATCAAAGTTTATCCGTGAGCATGTGCCCAGGAAAATTCGCTGATGCCGATAGTAATTAGTGTGCCACACCACACACGTGCTCTATTTCCATTTATGTTAATCCCAATAAGTGCAACATCGAGGCAAAAGTGTTAAGTGTAACTACCGTATATATCACGCGGTATACATCATAAATAAATGAATATTTAACGTAACATAAGAAATAGTATATCTAAAAGATTACAAAAATATTGTTATACAGTAATGCGTTAAGCATTCATTGGCTTATGACATATGTGACGTGATATACTGATTCTGCACTATGTTATTTGCCGTGTGTGTACACATACATGCACAAAATGCATTATTATCAAGTTGGGAAGGCAACATCAGTGCTAAAACTGAATGCCTTGGTTGACAATGTTCCTGGTCAGTTCAATCGGTATGTAATATATAACATGTTTGTTGTGTAAATCCTCCTCAAATCTTAATATGGGTAAAATTTTTACAATTTTAGATAGTTAACTTTACGCGTGTCAAGACTTGAGCGGTAATTTATACAACGAACTCGTGATGTGATAATATGCCCTGAATATTTCAATTGATTTCCTAAAATGAGTAAATCGGAGGCGATTTTCTCTGTCGCACTTTTCAAACGAAGACTAGAATAATAGTTAACGAATCTGCAGACTGACCCTCTTCTTCGAGGGCCATTAATGAGTAGAGCTTCGACCTTGCCAGAACAATGCAGTGACATGGAATAATGTCGACATAATAAAATTACTTTAAATGATACGTTAACATCATATGATTCAATTTTTATTAACTCGACTCGATTTTTCTGGCTAAGACGTTGGACCGCCCGTCCAATCAAACAAACATGAATAGGGCAAGAGTCTAACATTATTGAAGATCATGTCTCTCCCACATGTGATGCCCTACCTGTAAGTGGCCACCTTAATATTCGTGCTTCCTGGCTGAGAGATGCCGGTTGTCACAGAAAATCAATCGAATGACAGCCAGAAAAAAGAGGTTATACCTTTGAGGAGATAGGAGCACATTTTTTAACTGTACCTGTACCATTAGATAAATTTCTACCTGTTTCGATTTTACCGTGTACTCGAGCACACTCCTAGCACGTGTTAGAGATAAGAGTAGATCTTTTTTAGTTGTATGTATCCTCATACATGCAAGCGCGCACACACAAAGGACTAAGAAGGGTAAATTTCGTGAAAAGTTCACTTCCCATTATCTAGCTCTCAACTTAATTAAGAGCTCATCGAAAAGATCTTGAGATAATCTTTGTATTTCATATTGATCTCCCACTAGAAGCACACGTACCATGCTCCCTCGATTGGTGACCACGCAAACTTACATCTCTCCGCCGCTCTTCTTCGTAAAAATTTTAAATCATCCTACCTCATAATAATAATATGGTAAAAATACACCGATTAAATTATTCTAATTAATAATAAATAAAATAATTATTTGAATAATTAACACTAACTAATTTAATCGTTTGGTTCTCCTTAACGTACATGACGAGGACCACTTAAAAACTTCTATTATTGATCCTATTTTGGCAAGAGAGCGACGGTCAGCCGAATCACTTTTCTCTCTTGTCTCTTTCTTTCCATGTCCAATTTCCTTTACTAAAAGCAGGACATATCAACATCCATAACTATGTCTTTTATATTGTCCTTTTATCGGATGCCCAGTGTATGTCAATAATTGACTTGCATTTGTTGCATCAATATCCATCTATTTGCGTATATTATTATATCAAAATGTTGAAAATTTTAGTGTATTTTTTATTTTTCAGATCTGCCCTCTATGTAATTCACATATGAAAATTCATATTACTTAATTATATATACATGAATGTTACAATTTCACTCTGTTTACGGGTAAAACATAGTTCCTCTCCTCTCCCACTCCATAAAGATAGGAAACTTTCCTCACTAATTCGCGAAATAGCAGGAATCAGAAGATAAGGAAGAAAAACTCGAACCGCGCGAGGAAAAACATGAAATAATTTTGAAGACAGCTAAAACTACTACAATATTAGTGATTGTTCAACCCTAATGTCTCCAAAATAGACCACCGAGAAGAGACAAGGACTTCCAATATTTCTATTACTTGGCCACTTTTTCTACCTAGATGAACCCAACTTTGATACACAGTGTTCATTTAATTGATGGAGTTTCAGGCTGCCTTTAAAGTTTTAAAATTTTTTAATTTATTTTGATTATTTTAATTTTTTAAAGTCTTAAATTTTAGAAAATTTTCAAAATTTTCAAATGTCTACTAAAGTTTTTGAGAAACTTTTATAAATCTTGTATAATTTTCTAAAATTACTATCAACATTTGTACACTTTTTAAATTTTACAAAAATTCATGTATGATTGATTTTCTTTTAAAATATTAAATGATTTGCTATGTCAACAAATCTACCCACGCGGCCGCCTACATTAGCTTACAACTCAGCAAAATTAATGATGTTAATTGAAATTTGACAGAATGTACCTTGTGGGAAGAGTTTCAAAGCATTTTCTATCGGTCAGTGAAACTTTTCCAAATTTTTATACTGTCGGTGCAATTTCTCCGATTTGTGGAGGTGTTATATACTTTATAGTTAAATACCTATAAAAGCTATATTAAAATTTGATGAACTTAGATTAGTAAAGGTGGTGTTTATTTCTAAATATCCGCTACAAGTCTGCTTTTTAAATCTGACCTTTAGTGTGAAACGACTGGGAGTGTGCTCTGTGTCCGGATTTTGTATTCCACTCCTTTTTCTCAATAGCGAAAAAGTCTTGATTGCGCCTCCGTAATAAGTGGATGCACATACCATGGCAACCCGAACCACTCGTACATACAATGTGAAATATTCATCTCCTTTTACTTCCATTTTACCTTTTTTTTTTTTTGCAGCTCAATGGCCACTCAAATATCGATCTAAATCCCAATTCATAAAATTTTAATAAGCTAAAAGCTAGGTCCCCTTATGTCATGATCCATAAAATACAGTAAATTCATTTTTTTATAAAAAAAAATAGCTATTGTAAAACATCACCTCAACTACAGGAGTTTTGATAAGAAATGAAAGTATACAATAGTGAGAGGATGTTAATGCTCAATTATGCACAATTTTTGCTCTCCATATATACCCATATGAAACAATTATCACACAGCATACGTGCAAACAGTCTAATCCTTATGGAATTCAGCAACGGGAGAGAGCCTAGAGAGATGACGGAGTTCCAAGCATAAGCTCATGTCTGGAACCAAACATTCAACTTCATAAGTTCCATGACCTTAAAGTGTGCCGTTGAACTCGGTATTCCAGAGATCATCCATAACCACGGTTGTCCCATGACTCTTCCCGATTTGGTCTCTGCCTTGGGTCTCCAACAAGCTAGAGCCGGTTCCCTCCGCCGCATCATGCGGATACTGACCCATTCCGGCTTCTTTAACAGGCAGAAAGTTGAGCGATCATCAAATGATGAAGAAGGACAAAGGGAAGGATATATTCTCACCCCCCCCCCCCCCCCCCCCCCCCCCCCCCCCCCTTCGCAGCTCCTCCTAAAGGACAGTCTTGTAAGCATGCGCCCTTTTATATACTTTTCGCGGTCAATCATATTATGACAGAGCAGTTCAATTGCCTAAGCATCTGGTTCCGTAGCGATGTTCCTGTTTCGCCCTTTCAGATGCAGCATGGGAGAGCATGTTGGAGTTACACCTCGCACGACCCCGAGTTCAATCGTTTGGTGAAAGAAGCGATAGCTAGCGATGCCCCAGTAGTAACGAGTAAGATCATTGAGAAATGTGGGAATATTTTCAAGCATTCCACGTCTGTGGTTGATGTCGGGGGAGGGACGGGGCTCCCTGCCAAGGGAATCGCGGATGAATTCCCTCACTTAGATCTCATCGTGCTCGACCTTCCTCATGTAGTCCGTGGCTGGGAAGGAACCAATAATTTGAAATATTTGTCAGGGGACATATCAAGTATATTCCACCGGTTAATATCATTTTACTCAAGGTAAAACATTCTCCCTGTAATTATTTTCTTTTTATAAGAGGATTTGTATATACCTGCTTAAAAGTTAGGTTACAGGCAGCGGTATCTCAATTCTCTTATACGAGAATTCAATCTATTAACTATCCAGTGTAAATTCATTTATTGACATCCTCTCTCACACGACAACATAGGTTACGCTTGCCATGCATTCTTATAACTTTACAGTTAACAACTAAGTTGGAGTTAGATATTTTTCTTCCGGATCCACGTGGGATGACCATGAGACGGGGTTTTTTCATTTGACCTCGGGCTAACAACTTTATTCGCGTCAAGTTTTCTCTTCCGCATTCGATTCACTGACAGCGAGTCATGCATTTTTCTTCAGGACTCAATCTTAATTCCACGAGTTCAAGTTTCACAACTAACCACGAGCTAGACATTTTTTCTTTAAGTCACGGGCTTACAGGCCACGAACTCCCAACTCAGGTCTAGTGATCTGTGAATTTTTAGGATAATTTACTTGGCATGTAAAATTCTTTTGGCCTATAGAGATCGGGCACATATCCATTTAAAAATTTAAATTTGTAGGTGACAATACTTCAATTCCCTTAATTAATTAACTGTCCAAGATGAAGTTTATTCCCCGACAACTTAGGTTCATAACACCAAAGACATTTCCTAATATAAAATCTTGACAGAACATGTTACCATATTAAGAGAAATGGACCACTAGAAATAAAATCAGCCTTAATCTCATTGATGTTAATAATTACTTCATTTTCCATTAGCACGATAAACTAATGCAGTTTCTGCAGTGGATACTGCACGACTGGAATGATGAAGACAGCGTTAACATCCGGAAGCAATGCAAGGAGGCAATCACAGCCAGTGGCAGGCATGGTGGAAAGCTGATTGTAATAGATATGGTCATAGAGGACCAGAAGGAGGAAGATGAATGGACTGCAACCCAGCTCTTCTTCGACATGATGATGATGGCTATGGTCAACGGGAAAGAGAGGAGCGAAAAGGAGTGGGCTAAGCTCTTTCTGGAGGCTGGGTTCGGTGAGTACAAGATCTCAGCACTGGTAGGTTCGAGGTGTCTCATTGAAGTTCATCCATGAACCTGTGCATGTGCCACACTGTTAATGCTGATCGTAGTAAGTCTGCCGTCAAAGCACGCATGCTAGCTTTACGAAAAATTTTAATATTTTAAGGAAGGTTAAATGATGATAAGATTGCTTGGATTACTAAAATTGTAAGTTGGACATATCATTTGGTAAGTATGGGTAAAATGATTGGAAAGTTGATTATGAAGGCAGTATAATATGACAATTCCACGTGTTTTGGACGTAAAGACTTATCATACACACCGTGAAATTTTAACTCCTATGTTACAGTAAATTTTACAAGAAAAGTTACTATAGCCGGTATAAAGCATACTATAACATGAGAGTGCTTTGAGCTTTACACAGATCCAAACACAACCATGTACTTTCTGGCCGGTATGACTCGGTACTACACTCATCTTCACTAAATTTCAGAATATCGATCTCCTACATAAAAAGCTGCCAGGCCATAACTAATAATTTTGCAAAATTTCAACATACATTCCGCCATTTTAAATTTTTTAATAAAATAATAATAATAAAATGACTGAATATTATTAATTTGTAATATCACGTAAGTACCGAATCGTAAATACCTGTTAGATACAAGGATTTCTCATATGAGAGTAGATCAAGATCTCAAGGAATAGCATAAACAATATGTTCATTTTTTTTCTGCAATCAATTGGGGATTATACAAGTATTTCCCAATATTTACTGAACCGTGCATGAAGCAACCGTCGGAAAGTCAAAACCTGGTCTAGCAGCTCCAAGAAAAATTGTTTGAGCACCAGGCCCTTCGTCCTTGCTACGCATTGTAAATACAAGGCCCTTTCCTCAGTTCGGTCTCACCGGAAATATTTCAAATATGCATCCCCGTAATACAAACCGAAAAAAATGCCATTTATTCACTGTTGGGTTCTAGCTGGTTTAGTTCATAGCTCTCTTTGAACGACGATGGATTCAGAAAATACTAGAAGAAACTGTGTTAATTGAACAAGGAAATGATTGAACGAAATAATTGAAAACTGAGAGATTATGAGATCATCTTTTTGCTCGTGTCCTCCGACCAGATGCATATGTGCACATCCTCGGTGACTACACAAGTATCTCTTCGTCACCTGCTCGAGAAAGTCTTGCATGTAATATTGTCATCACACGGTAGTGTTATAATAGTACTGACCAATACAATTCATCTATTTCTAACGTTATCTTTTCGTATTTAAAATTCTATTAAAAACTCTTAAAAATAAAAATATATAAAAGTATTTTCTTGTCGGCACTGCTCGCATGTGACTTTTGTTTATCATCTTCTTTCCTATTTTGGCACCACTTGCAATTTGCAAACTTTTCTCTTTTGTTTCTTTCTTTCCTGTCCTATTTCTTTTACCGATAGCAGAGTATATATCAACATTTTTTTTTGGGTTAATTTCTCATATCAGAGAATGGTGGTCGTAACAATGACTCCATCACTTTGGTTATGTAATATTTAAAGTTTTCAATCTAACATATCAAATGAGCTAAATAATTAGCATTGACCATTGTTTTCACCACTGCAACACCAACTATTCGGAGGCATGGTATAAATTAAAAAATTAGTACTCGTCAAGATCCAAGTTCAAATAACACATTTAGGGTTTTAGTAAGTTCGTAGAAGGAATTCAAATTTTAGAATGTCAGTCTCATCAAATCACTACCGTCTTTGTGCTATTTATCAACATCTTTATCTCGTCTTTTATATTGTCGTTTTATTAGAAACCCATGAGAGTCAATAACGGACTTGGATTTGTTGTGTGTTTGTAGTGTCTGTGTGTGTATATCTTTTTTTATTGAAAGTCGTGATCTCAATTAATCGCCATTTTTTCATCACAAAGCATTAATATTAATTGGAAATTTTTAACAATTTTTATTTATAAATTCGCCATGATTAATTCGGTTAGAGTCTCGATGAGTCTAATTGAGGTAAATTATCCCTAGATAAATTCTCTTCACTTATAAAACTTGAATCTAGTACCTTATTAAATGGGAAGAGATGTTCTGTCACCTCAACAAATTCACTTCGATAATTTCAACTTCATTAATTCCATGTCCTTAAAGTGTGTTGTTGAACTCGGTATCCCAGACATGATCCATAACCATGGTCGTCCCATGACTCTTCCCGGTTTAGTCTCCGCCTTGGGTATCCCCCAGGCTAGGGCTAGTTCCCTCCGCCGCCTCATGCGAACACTGACTCATTCCGGCTTCTTTGCCCAACAGAAAACTGATCGGTCATCTAATGACAAAGAAGGAGAAAGTGAAGGGTACATTTTCACCCCTCCTTCGCCACTCCTCCTAAAGGGCAATCCCATGAGCGTGCGCCCGTTGGTGCTACTAATGGTTGACCCTGTTATGACACAACAGTTTAATTGCTTAAGTAAGTGGTTCCACAGTGATATTCTCATTTCTCCCTTTGAGATGCAACATGGCAGACCGTGTTGGGACTACACCTTGCACAGCCCTGAGTTCAACTGCCTGATGAATGAAGCTATGGCTAGTGATGCGACAATAGCAACAAGTAAGATTATTGACAAATGCAAGAACCTTTTTGAACAGTCCACATCACTGGTGGATGTGGCAGGAGGGACAGGGCTCCTAGCCAAGGGGATCACCGATGCGTTCCCTCACTTAGAGATCACTGTGCTCGACCTTCCTCAAGTGGTTGGTGGCCTGGAAGCAACCAAGAATTTGAAATATTTGATAGGCGACATGTTTAAGTATATTCCACCTAGTGATATCATTTTACTCAAGGTAAAACATTCTCCCCTCCATCTCTTTTCTTTTTATTTCAAGTTTTTTTCAAGGACATCGGGAACAACCTATGCAATCTATCTCTCCTGAAGTATTGGGCAACCTGTTTCCGTTTCTCATAGCACCAAAGAAATGTAGCGTTGTTTCAAAATCTTGACAGAATATCTTATTCATCACACTAAGAGAAACGAGCCGCTATAAATAAAACCTTGGTCTTGAACTGGATAATGTTGATAGTCACTAGTTCTTTCAGTAGCACAATTAACTAATGTAGCTTTTTATAGTGGATAATGCACGACTGGGACGATGGACACTGCCTACAGATCCTTAAGCGATGCAAGGAGGCAATCACATCCAGTGCCAAGCATGGAGGAAAGTTGATTGTGATAGAGGCAGTGATGGGGGAGCATGAGGAGGACAATGTCAGGACTTCAATGGAGCTCTTCTGCGACATTATGGTGATGGCGATGCTAAACGGGAAAGAGAGAAGCAGAAAGGAGTGGGCTAAACTCTTTCTCGATGCTGGGTTCAGCGAGTTCAAAATCACACAGCTCATCTGCTCTAGATGTCTCATAGAAGTCGGTCCATGAAAATGCGCCTCTACAAATTCGGCGATGTTTGTCCCAACAAAGTTGACCTCCTGGCACTTATACTTTAGCAGGGTTTGTGCTATGTGGGTTGTTTTGTCTACGTGGCGCAGTGGTGTAAAACTGTGTCATAACTTAGAGGTTGGGAGTTCGATTTTTATCGTGAAAGTTATATACCCTTTTTATTTTTATATGTCTTCTATTCTTATATTAGACCTATAAATATCTCTCATTGAAATAAAAAGGTGTAACATCAATGCTAAATAACCTCTGATGTGGTTGATAATGTCCTGGTCGACATCTATAAAATGTCGAGACTACAAGAAATAGCAAGAGCAAAACTGATTCATTTTCGGCAGTCGATCGTGGGAGTACAATATACAAATATTCCGATGCTTTTCAAAGCATAAACAACCATTGGAAACGCAACATCAGGTCTAGGTGCACCAAGAACGAATGGTCATACGAGCACCAGGTTCTCTGTCCTCGGTATGCTACGGATCCGGTTGGTAGCGTACCCATTGCGGTGTCTGGGTGCCCGGTTTGAGAACTTGACTCATTCTGCATATCCCATAGGTCACACTTATTCATTTAGTGCTGCAACTGAAGGACACCCTGAATGGCGAGGTACATATGTGGTGGTGAGCTGGTGATGGAGGCAGTGATCAATGGTGGGCATCGGACTGACTATCTTCTGTATTCTGATGTATCAAGAAAAAAAAATACTATAAAAGTGGGAAATTCTTAAATAATCCTATCCCATCTCATAACTTAAGAAAGTACCGAGTGGATTGTGACAGATAAAGGAACTGGTTTTGATCACCTGAATAGTTGTCTTAATTATTACTAATTAGAGTAATTTAATTATTTTTTATCACTATATTACTGTGACATAAGACCGTCTAAGATTTTTTGATCGGCATTACTTAGATCGAGTACGTTCTATTTTCTAACTGTTATTTTCTTCCCATGATTTATACTGTAACTTACTTTGATACCATGCATGTAAAATTTGTTTTAGCCTATATATAGGATGACCCCTATCCATTTAAAAAAATTAAACATGTACGTGACCATACATCAATTCCCTTATTCAATTTATTAACTGCTAAGTACAGAGTTTATTCCTGGACAACTTAGGTTCATAACACCAAAAAGAATGTCCTATGGGATGTCCGAATATAGAATCTTAACAGAACATGTCACCATACCAAGTGAAACGGACTACTAAAATTAAAAAACCACAATCTTAATCTCATCGATGCTAATAATTACTACTTCTTCCATTAACATGATAAACTAATGCAGTTTGTGAAGTGGATACTGCACGATTGGAATGATGAAGACTGCATAAAGATCTTCAAGCGAATGCAAAGAGGCAATCATAGCCAGCGGCAAGTATGGTGGTAAGCTGATTGTGATAGAGATAGTCATGGAGGACCAGGAGGAAGAGGATGAATGGACTGCAACCGGGCTCTTCTTTGACATGATGATGATGATGATGGCTATGTTCGATGGGAAAGAGAGGAGCGAAAAGGAGTGGGCTAACCTCTTTCTTGTGGCTGGGTTCGGCGAGTACAAAATCACAGCGTTGGTAGTTTCGAGATATCTCGTTCAAGTTGATCAATGAGCTTGTGCACGTGTCACACTATTAATGCTATTCCTAGTAAGTGTCACACACTTACTAGGAATAGCATTAAGCAAGGAAGTGTGTTGTGCTGTGGCGCCACAGCACAGCACTGCACACACTTACTTGAAGACAACACGTATGTTGTCTTCGAGTTTGCGCTATGTGGGTTGCCATGGTCTTTAGCTAAGTTGTGATATTTATTTACCTTTAAGCAAGGAAGTTTTGTCTGTAACGAGTATACTATGTGATGATACTTTATGGTATTACAAATCAATAAAATTTTAGTTATTTTTGGGGTTTTTCTTTTAATATTTTATTAAAAAATATTAAAATGGTGGAACTTTATTGATTTTTGACACCACTAAATACTGCCACATCGTATACTCCTTACACAGAATCCTCTCTCCTAAGCAAGACCGTTTTTTCCATCCATGTTATCGATGAATAAATTTCATTTGATAAAGTCTTTTACGTAATTGTGTAATCACATGACAGTACCTATATGGTAACACTAATCAATAAAATCAAGTCATTTTAAGACTTTTTTCCTTTTCGATTTTATAAAAAAATTCTAAAAGATTTACTTGATGTTATTGGTTGGTGTCGCCACATGAGCAGTGGTTACTCTGTTACACAGAAAAGTCTCTCAAAAAGGAAAAAAATTTAGATGGTCCTATCTCGCGATGGCGCGGCAAGGAAGAGTCAATCAACTTATTTTAATTAGTATTAATTATGACAACTGCTCGAATGATTAATATTAATTTGCTTGGTTGTCTCATTTTAATTGGTATTTTCTCGTGTCACGTAACGAGACAGAATCATCTAATAATTTCTCCTCAAAAAGTCTACGATTAATGTAGGAGATTCCACCAATTTGAGTCAAGATTACAATCCGAGATAACATTTGCAAATCCAACTCTCATTACACCCTGCCTTGCTGAGAAGAGACACTACCATCCTATGAATGTTGATCTCACAGGTGTTTTTCAATTTGTCACCCTCAATATGCTTTGTAGATACAAAACCCTTTCCTCGATCTGCCTTAATGTCTTCTCAGGTAATCATCGTTCTACTATCCAGCATGGTACACTGAAACTATTGAGTGCCTCAAGTTACAGAGCACGAGAACAATAGGGTCAGTTCCTCATCCTCGATCTTGATACCCTAGCCTGTGAGATCCACTAAGGCGTTATCGAACAGATCCATCTATGTAATTGCTAGTTCTTTCCCCGGGCTCATCAGCGAGAGTACAATTGCGGCTTCAAGCACAACCTATTCCTCATATCCAATGTACTAGATTCTTGGTACCGTATTGGATCATATGTTCTTTTCTCGCATAAATAAAACCAAGAATTTCGAAACTAATAAATTCATAATGAAAAAAAAATCTAGCCCTTGGTAAAGATTGCCATTTATTCACTGTTGAGTTCAGACCGGCTTATTAGCAAATAATTCTCTTTGACTGACAATGTATTCAGGAAATACTGGAAACTGAGATAATTGAAAATTGAAAGATTTTCTGACGAGAAGCACGCGTCCGAGTCCTCCATTGGCGATTAAACAAATATCTGTCACAAGAGAGTAGTATCTCTAATGGGTATATCACACATAGTAGAGTTGTACCAGTAAAATTCAACTATTTTAAAATTTTTTTATAAAATCTTAAAATTTGTAAAAAAAACTAAAAAATAATTGAATTTTATTAATATATAACATTGTATCAACATTATTACGTTATATATATATATATATGATAGGAGAGATTCTCCCTTTTCTTTCCTATTTTGGCACGACTAGCAATTTCCTGTAGCCAATCAATTAAACTGTACTCTTTTGTTCCCTTCCTGCATGTCCCATTTCTTTCCCCGACGGCAGAGCAAATATCAACATGTTTTTTTTTTTTTTTCCTGAATTTCAGTTCTCAGAGAAGGGTGATGGTAACGAGTCGCTTCATTATATAACATTCCAACTTCTATTTTCAATCTAAATACATCAAACGGTACTAAACATCATTCCCATTACTGTAACACTAATTGTTTAGAGGCATGTTATGCATTAAGAAGTCGGTACTTGTCAAGGTCCAGGCTCAAATAATACACTTCCATCAGATGATATTGACAAATTTGTAGAAGGAATTCAAATATGTAATATTAGTTTCACCAAATTATGCTGTCTGTGGTATTTATCAACGTATTTAACTCTGTCTTTTATATCGTCCTTTTATTAGAAAACCATGAGAGTCAAATAATCGACTTGGATTTGTTGTGTATACATAGTGTGTGTGCATATATATCCTTTATATGAAACTCGAGGTCTCAATTAATCGCCATTTTTTCTCACTAAGCATTATATTAATTGAATTCTTTTCAATGTGTAAATGAAGCACATAAATCTAAAATGATATAGAAATAACAGGAAATACAGGGGTTTGGGAAATTGCGGCCTAGAAAAGAGTGTTCCTAGATATTTCTTTTTTTCATGATAAGAGAAACTCATGAGTGCAATGCAATGATAGAAAATAATGAGAAATAAAGGGAAATAACTCTTTCAGTGATATTAAAATTTCTTGATTATGAGTCGGAGTTCTGTGCAATCGTACAACAATAACTTTCCTCTGTTGATGGATATTTCTATTTGGTCCATAGCTGAATAAGGATTGTGATTCCCATCGGATATGTTTTGTGCGACCAGAATTTGTTTCCCTCATTTGGAAATTTTTATATATAAATAAATCTCTTCACATGGAAATATCCATATCGGTACACTTCTGTCGTGATCCAAAAATACAGTAAAAATAAAAAAATAGGAACTTTTTTACGACAATAAGAGAGACTAGTGGAGATATATAAGGATAGAAAATAAAGAGTGTACATAATTCTTTCGAAGAGTATCGAGCTTAGAACTTCATATTTATAAGTTAAAATCTTGTGCCACTGCGCACTAAGAACGCATCCTAAAATAAGAACTTTTAACACTTTTTTTGTTTAAAAATGGTATCCAAAAGTCTAATAAATCATTATTAATGCAATTCGAGTCTCGATGAATCTAATAGGAGTAAAGTTATCTCGAGATGAATTCTCTCCATTCACGACACTCAAACAATCCATTTTTTTGATAACTTTAACACTTCACTTACGAAAGTTTCTGGTAAGAAATGAGATGAAGATCTGACTACATACTAATGAGAGGAAGTTAAAGCAAATGCACAACTTCTGTTCTCTATATATACCAGTACAAACGAATTACGCAGCATGCCTGTAAACACTATCATTGGTCACATATGGAATTCAGCAGCAGGAGAGAGCCCAGAGAAATGACGGAGTTCCAAGCACATGCTCATGTGTGGAACCAGATATTCAACTTCGTAAATTCCATGTCTTTAAAGTGTGCGGTTGAACTCGGTATCCCAGACATCATCCATAACCATGGTCGTCCCATGACCCTTCCTGATATAGTTTCCGCCTTAGGTATACCCCAAGCTAGGGCTAGTTCGCTCCGCCGCCTCATGCGGATACTGACTCATTCTGACTTCTTTGCCCAACAGAAAATTGATCGGTCATCTGATGACGAAGATGGAGAAAGTGAAGGGTACATTCTCACCCCTCCTTCGCGACTCCTCCTACAGGGCAATCTCATGAGCATGCGCCCGTTGGTGCTACTCATGGTTGACCCTCTTATGACACAGCAGTTTAATTGCTTAAGTAAGTGGCTCCACAGCGATATCCCCATTTCTCCCTTTGAGATGCAGCATGGGAGACCATGTTGGGACTACACCTTGCACGACCCCAAGTTCAACCGCCTGATGAATGAAGCGATGGCTAGTGATGCACCGATAGTAACAAGTAAGATTATTGAGAAATGCAAGAACGTTTTCGAACAGTCCACATCAATGGTGGATGTTGCGGGAGGGACGGGGCTCCTAGCCAAGGGAATCGCCGATGCGTTCTCTCACTTAGAAGTCACTGTGCTCGACCTTCCTCAAGTGGTTGGTAGCCTGGAAGCAACCAAGAATTTGAAATATTCGGTGGGGGACATGTTCGAGTATATTCCACCTACTGATATCATTTTGCTCAAGGTAAACCATTCTCCCCTCCATCTCTCTTCTTTTTATTTCATTTTTCTTTTCAAGGGCATTGGGAACAACCTATGCAATTTACCTCTCCTGAAGTATTGGGCAACCTGGGTTCGTTTTTCATAGCACCAAAGAAATGCAGCGTTGTTTCAAAAGCTTGACAGAATATGTTATTGATTACACTAAGAGAAACGAGCCACTATAAATAAAGCCCCCCCCCCCCCCCCCCCCCCCCCCGGCACTCGCTGATGCTGATAGTCACTGCTTCTTTCGGTACCACAATTAGCTAACATAGCTTTTTTATAGTGGATAATGCACGACTGGGATGACGAACACTGCCTAAAGATCCTGAAGCGATGCAAGGAGGCAATCACAGCCAATGGCAAGCATGGAGGGAAGTTGATTGTGATAGAATTGGTGATAGGGGAGCAGGAGGAGGACGATGCGTGGACTTCGATGGGGCTCTTCTGCGGATATTATGGTGATGGCGTTGCTAAATGGGAAAGAGAGGAGCAGAAAAGAGTGGGCTAAACTCTTTCTCGATGCTGGGTTTAGCAAGTTCAAAATCACACCGCTCATCAGTTCGAGATGTCTCATTGAAGTCGATCCATGAAAATGCACCTCTACAAGCTTGGTGGATGTTAATCCCAACGTATGGGACCTCTCTGGCACTTATGCTTTACTAAGGTTTGTACTGTGTGAGTTGTATTGTTTATGTTGATGCTGCGGTGTAGTGGGGCAATACCCTGCTCACAACTTAGAAGTCAGGGATTCGATTCTCATCATAGGAGTTAATGCCCCTTTTTACTTCTATCCATCTTCTATCCTTGTATTAGACCTATAGGTCTCTATCGTCACTAAAATAAAAAGGTGCAGGATCGATACTAAATAACCTTTGAGGTGGTTGACAATGTCTTTGTCGATTCAAGCTCAGTGATGCCATTATTTTTGGCATACTTTGAGCTAAGACTTATGGTTACTGAGCTCAACGCCGTTGGTGCTATACATTTCTGAAGATTGATCTTTTACATAAAATGTGCCGTGCCATAAGCAAGAATTGCAGAATTCCCACCTTTATAAAAGCTATAAGAATATATCAAGAAGACTAGAAGGAATAGCATGAGCAAAACAGATTCATTTTCTGCAATCAACTGTGGGAGTACGCAATATACAAATATTCCGATATTTTCCGAAGCATAAAACAACCATTGGAAACCCAACACCAGGCCTAGGTGCTGCAAGAACGAACGGTCGTATGAGCAGCACCAGGTTTTCTGTCTTTGCTACGCTACGGATTCGGTTGCTAGGGAACCATGGCGGGGTCTAGGAGCCCGGTTCGAGAACTCGACCCCTACTCATTCCTTATATCCCACGGGTCACCATTATTACTTTGACTGCGGCAGCTGAAGGTCACCATGAATGGCGAGTTACCTACCCATTGTGGTGGGGAGCTCATTGATGGAGGCAGTGGTCAATGGTGGGCATCGGACTGCCTATCTTCTGTACTATAATGAGCCAAAAAAAAGAAAAATAATACTGTAGACGTGTAGAAATTCTTAGACCATCTTGTCTTATCGCGTGATGTGAGAAAATACTAATAAAATTGTGATAAACAAGTAAAATGGTGTTAATCACTCAGAAAACTGCCTTAATTATTATTAATTAGAGTAATTTAATTTATTTTTCCTCACCATGTTAATAAGAGATAAGACTATTTAAGAATTTTTTTCAAAAACTGTGACTTAGATCGATTATGTTCTATTTTCTGACGGTACTTTCTTACTTTTCTTCACTTTACGAGTCACACTTTCAACAAGATTTTACACCTTAAAATGGAATTTTATTTTCCCGTGGTTAACAAGAAAGTATTGAATGCAAATGAACAAAACCCTAGTCACAAATGATAAATTTTAGATACCATTCTACGGAGAGACGGATCTAGAAATTCTATAAAGGCGATGAAATTCAATAAGTCTGTTGACACCTCATTTTGGTTCGAAAAAATACATGGACTTGGGCATCGAAAAATTGAGTGAGCACATATCCATATCAAACCTAATATGATGTTTGAAATTAAAATTGAGGATCTAAATAGAATCATCATGAAGCAAATTTAGAGTCATCGTGAAGAATATTAAATTATTTTCGATTATGGGCCCAAGATTCTATTAAGAGGATGAGATATGATTCTTTTAGTAAAATTGGTCGGATCTGTCTAGTTCATTTATTTCGACCAATTTTATTTGAAAAATTATAATTAATAATTAGGGGCTAAACTTAACTCCTTAAAGATTGAAAAAAATAGAACGTAATGTCAAAGAATTGAGAATAAGTTCAGAAAAGAACGATTTTTATGCCTTATAAAGATTTAATGGTTGGTAGGGAGCAGAAAAGTTTGAAAAATTATCTGTGGCATAGTTAAGGGTCTTTTTCCAAATTTATTCCTTCAATAAAATCTTACATTTGAGCAAATTTTAGTAGAAAAATTAAAAATTAAAAATCTATATACTATATAGTAAAAGAGGGCTTCAACAACCCTATTAGGGAGAGTAGAAGATAATTTTCTACTCTCAACCGTCCGAGGGAGAGTGGGGCAAATTTCCTACTCTCAATCCCTTATTGAATATCATTTTTCTCAGTTTTATCAATTTTTAATTTATAATATTTTAACAAATTTTAATACTTTTTCATTTACATTCTTTGAAGCATTTACACATTTATTTCATCTCTTTCTAGATGAACATTATATGATCGAAAAAGTTTATATATCTACATTCTTAATATACCAAAACAGGGTTACAGCTCCTTACTAACCTCAATGTGGTAGCTCCTAAAATTTAGTATTTTCAATTTTTAAATTTTTTTGTGCAATGGGGTCCACAGCCCTCTACACCATTGTCATTCATTTTTGCTTTCTGTGAACTTCTTTTTTTATTTTTAAAATTTTTTTATACAGCGAAGTCCATATAACACTTTGCTCTATTGTCCTTCTTTATTTATCTATCTTTCCTTTTTTTTTTTCCTTTCATTCTAATTTTATGTATTATTTTCTCTTTAGTGTACAATAAATCTAACCAAACTTTAAGTGGTGAAATCATTTTTATATCCACGATGTAATGTGTAGCTACGTTAGAAATATCTTTGCTCTTCCCATCATTATATATTTTTCACCATCTTTTTATATAATAAATTATAAATATTTATATTCTTAATAATTTATACCCCTGCGAAGTGCGAGCTTTACTCTATTAAATAAAATACTGCTCATTCCAAGGTCGAAGGAAAAAGGGAGAACGACCGCACCCTAGAAGGAAGAGGAAAAAACCCTCAGTAGAAAAATAGAAAGGAAGGCTCCCCACGCTCCCAACAGATTCTTCACTGAACCCAGCCGGATCAGTCGCCGAGGTTTCGGGCGAGCACCGCTTCCTCCCTTCCACCGAGATCTCCACCGTGGAGCTTCCCCACTGCGACTTCCTCTGCCCATTCCCGAGCCCCTAACGAGCTTCATCACCATCGGGAGTCCAAGTTTCCCCTGTCACAAGAATTTGAGCTCTGCATTTTATTCTCGAGCCATTCAATGGTGTCCCGTACTTCCTATGGATCGTCTTTGAGGATCCCAAGCCATCGTTGTTGTCCGGTACACCCCATCTTGCATCAAGCACCACCAGCCCGACCCTTGCCAGGCAGTTCTTCAATCCTCCACAGACTCACAGCCAAGCTCTCCAACTGAGACATACCAACCATTCCGCCCCAAGAACCCGAACTTCTATTGCTGTCTCTGGGTCCGAATATCAGCATTTCGCACCACCCTCTTCTTTGTCCCTAACTCTGCCACACCACTGGGCACCAGTCAATCGCAGACCGACCCCACTTCAGTACCTCACCAGGATCACGGATGTCCAATGAAATGCCAGTGAGGAAGAAAGTTCCTCGAACAGTTGATCCTGCCGAACCTAGGCTCTCTAAGGCATTCCCTATGGAGCTTGAACCTATGATGAAGCTGTTGCGAGTCATTCACGCCCCGGCCCAGTGAAATTTTGCCCTATCCATGTTGTAGCGTGTACCGCCTCCTTCACATTGAGATGTTCAATTGCGATAGCCTCCTAGATAAGTCGGCAAATAATCTTCGCCCTTCCACGGTAGTGTATTCGTCCTCCTTGATGCTACAGTGATTTACCCGATGCTGAATTTTCATGTTCTTTTTATGTTGACCGGTTGATATTTTTCCATCAACACCTAATTTTGACTTTTGAAATTGTTGACTGGTGCTAAAACTTTTATGGCTGGACAGGACTTGTAACTCTATAGCATCAAATTTCGGACTTTAGGCTTACCAAACTTTGTTGCATTCGTAGGTTGTATGATGCATCTTTCTTGTTGTTCATTAACTCTTAGTTTCGAGTGTTAGTCTCTTGAATCGATAGCACTCCTGACTCTATTTCCTTATTGATTTCAATGACGTTTTGTCGAGAATGAGACTATTGGTCCACTTTAAAGCCTGCTGCTTCTTGCCAGGCTTTTCTATCAATTTTAATGCCATTTCTCGTCGGCTTTGGTGGCCGTTGATCCCCTATCACTGCCACTGCTTCTTGCTACATTTCCCTACCTTTTTTGATGTCGTCTCTTGCCAAGAGTGAGGCTGTTGTACCTCTGTTAATGCTGTTGGTTCTTTGTTTGATGATTTTCCTTGTTTTCGATGCATTTTCAAGATGGAATACAGTTGTTTATCATCAATCATTGCAGCAGCACCTTGCTTCAGTTTTTCCCTCTTTTCAATAGCTTTTTTGGCTAGAATAGGCTGATTAGTTCCTGTAGTTGGTGCAACTTTTTTGCTCAATGATTTCCCTTATTTCGATGCATTGTTTTCAAAGGAATACGGCCATCCATTATCTGTCATTGCAGTAGCTCCTTACTTAATGCTTACCCTCCATTTCAATGATGTCTTTGATGGAAAATGGGGCTTTCCAATGTCTGTTACTGCAGCAGATCCTTCCTCAGCATTTTCCATCGATTTCAATGACAGTTTCGATACGAAAAAGGGTTGCTTAGTGCCCATTGTTACAGAAGCTCTTTGTCATGTCTTCTCTTTATTTAAATGGTGGATTTTATAAGAAACGTGGCTGCTTGGGGCTTATAGTTGCTGCTGGTCAATACTCAATGATTTCTCATGATTTCAATCACATTTTCTTACGAGAATAGATCCATCTATTGCACATTGTTGCAGCAACTCTTTATTATATTTTTCCTTCATTTTGAGAATTTTTTTTTTATAGGAAACGAGGCTACTAGAAGTCATAGTTGTTGTAGCCTCCATGCTAGATGATTTCTCCCATTTTCGATAGCGGTTTTAGGGAGATTAGAGCCTTAGTTGGTGGGTTTGTGCTGCTGCACTTTACTGCATGTTTTCCCAAATTCTTATGTCATTTCCACCCAAAACGTGGCTACTTGGTGTCCTCGGCTCCTTGCTCAAGGGTTTCTCTCACTATGGAAACCATTTCGGGGATTTTAGAGCCTTAGCTTAGGCCTACCAGTTGCTGCAGCATTTGTGGTTGTTTGATGCTGATTTTTAAGGTGCTTTAACCTCAAATTGTCAAGTTTTATGGCTGTCCAAAGTTTCCGTAATCTAGTAGTCGTTTAGTACTTGTCTATTGTCTTTCTTAGGCTCTTAAATTTGAGTTTTAAGCCAACCATCTGTTATTGCATTCATGACAACTTGGTGCTGATTTCTAATGTGTTTTAGCATCAAAACTTTGGGTTTAAGCTTATTAATTGTGGTTCCATCTCGATTGGTATTTCACCCTTGTATCTTTTTCTTCTTCTATTTCTGATTTCAGATTTCAGGTCTTAGGCCCATTAGTTGTTGATTTTGCTTGTGGATCAATTGCGTAGTACTTTCTTGTTCGATTGATGTGTGGTTTTATTACATCTTTTCTGATTTAGGTAGGGTTTGGGAATTACAATGTGTATGAGTACATAATGTATGGGGCAGGTAGAGTGAGAGAGAGATGATGAAAGATTGTAATCGAAAAAAGTGGAACCCTTTACTTTTTCTCCACATAGACTAGGTCGTGTGGCGATATGCTAGGGCACGTGATCTTGATCGATTTTTATTTTGGACTTATGATTTGAACCTCGATTAGGGAAATAATTGGACTAGCTAAAATGTGCAAGTAAATGAACAACTTAGATTTAAGGATGAGTTCCGATTCGGGCGTGTCGATTGGCTTGCAAGCCTTTTGAACATAACAAAGCCCTCGAATCCAAACTCTAGTTTGAGACCAACAAATAAGGATTTAGGTGGTTAGTATTATGCTCCTCTAGGCAAATAATAGGTTTCTCATCAACATTGGAATTAGTCCTTAAATGATTAGTGGGGACTCCAAAATCCAAACACGATTAAAGTCCCAAATTAGGACTTGCACGCGCCTATAACCCCTAGGGAGATCTCAAGTCCAAACAATTTCTAGATCTAACAAAGCCGAAACTAATGAAATTTGAAGTGGGTAAAACTTGATAATTTGATCAAAACATAGATAAAATTAGTAAAATTTGTATATAAATTGAAAGATTTTTCCAAATTCATGGGACGATTGGATCTTTAAATTCCATGTTCGATACCGACCGATGGTTTATGTATCTCTTATTTTTCTTTCTTGAATCTTGTACCTATGGAAACGACAAACACAAATTTAAAAATGGATAGAAGAAGACGAAAATAAAGGGCTGCAAAGAATCCCATTGATGAAATTTGAACTTGGGACCTCCTAATTCTATATTGAGAACGCTATCACTATATCAGAACCCTTCTCTAGATCCTCTTCTTAACTAAGAGGTATTGCTGCATTTTCTTGTATGGCCATTAGTTTACGTAGGACCAACGGATCGGGTCAAGAGGCAGATTATTCATAGTGGGTGCTTAATTAATTCGAAAGAATTAACCAATCACTCATCACAAAAGAAAAAAAAAAGCACTTAAATTAGAAACTGCACGAAATAATCACTTGTAATAAATATGAATATATAATAATTTAGACTAACTTTCTAATTCGTGCTTTAGATTTTCTGTCTATTCTTGCTTCATCTTTCATTCTTTTGATGGACAGAACCCGAGAATCCGAGTCAACATAACTTAGTACATCGTAATAATGAACCGGCAAAACACCGCGGTTCCTTGTCCGAAGCAGTTCAGGCTTCCTCTCCACCGTTCAATGGGAAGTAGGAACATGAAATCGAATAATAATATCGATTGCACACAGGTAAGTTAGTGTCAAACATTCAGCTTCTATATTTTTGCACGCTCGACCACAAGTATGCTTGGCTTGTTTATGCCCCTAACACAAGCATAAGCTCATTCCATGAATAACGCGTCCAACCAAACCCTGTATAACTTACTTGATACTATAAGTCGTCCTCAACCTAATATCTAGTGTTGTCTTTTTTGACATATTTTATCCAGTAAAATGATATCGAAGAACGGGCATAATATTTTAAAGAATGTGAAAGGAGATGGGGAGCCAACACAGTAAATTTCTTTGATCCTCAATCCCATCTTATAATAGAAAAATGAAAAGATGATCCTTCCTTTTTCGTGTGCAAATTGGCAAATTTTCCACTTGTTTTATACAAAAATATCGCTAAAGCTATGGAGGGCTCCTGCTATGAATCAAGATCCATTAAAAATATCAACTTTTTTAACCCAGTCCAAGCCAGTGAGCATATTAGTGGTAAAGCTTTCTTGATGTAAATTCAATCTATTCACAAACTGGAATCCGATATCTTACTTAAAGGGAATAGATATCTTACCACCTTCTTTTTTACGCTTTGTATCATTTCTATCCAAAAGTGTAACAAGCATTAACTAATCTAATTCGAACTAGAAAAGTCTACTAGAGGGTTAAACTCTTTTAAGGTGAATTTTCTTTATTCACGATACTCAAATCTAAGAATTTATTTAAGAGGAGAAACCGTTCTACCACCTCAACTAATCCACTTTGCCGACGTCTTATGACCCCAATCAATCCACTTTCATAACTTTAACACATCATTTACATAAGTATCTAGTAAAAAATGATATGAAGATCTGACTACCTACTAATGTGGGGAAGTTAAAGCAGATGCACAACTTATGCTCTCTATATATACCTGTACAGACCAACTACACAGCATGCCTGTAAACACTACCATTGGTTATGGAATTCAACAGCAAGAGAGAGCCTACAGAGATGACTGAGTTCCAAGCACAGGCTCATGTGTGGAACCAAACATTCAACTTCATAAACTCCATGACCTTAAAGTGTGCTGTCGAACTTGGTATCCCAGACATCATCGATAACCACGGTCGTCCCATAACTCTTCCTGATTTAGTTTCCACATTGGGTATCCCCCAAGCTAGGGCTAGTTCCCTCCGCCGCCTCATGCGGATACTGACTCACTCCGGCTTCTTTGCCCAGCAGAAAATGGACCCGTCATCTGACGATGAAGAAGGAGAAAGTGAAGAATACGTTCTCACCCCTCCTTCGCGGCTCCTCCTAAAGGGCAATCTCGTGAGCATGTGCCCATTGGTGCTGCTCATGGTTGATCCTGTTATGACACAGCAGTTTAATTGCCTAAGTAAGTGGTTCCATAGTGATATCCCCATTTCTCCCTTTGAGATGCAGCATGGGAGACCATGCTGGGACTACACCTTGCACGACCCTGAGTTCAACCGCCTGATGAATGAAGCGATGGCCAGTGACGCACCAATAGTAACCGGTAAGATTATTGAGAAATGCAAGAACACTTTTGAGCGCTACATGTCTATTGTGGATGTTGCGGGAGGGATAGGGATCCTGGCTAAGGGAATTGCCAATGCGTTCCCTCGATTGGAAGTCACTGTGCTCGACCTTCCTCAAGTGGTTGGTGGCCTGGAAGCAACCAAGAATTTGAAATATTTGGCAGGGGACATGTTCAAGTATATTCCGCCTACTGATATCATTTTACTCAAGGTAAAACATTCTCCTCCCCATCGCTTTTCTTTTCGCTTCAATTTTTTCAAGAACATTGGGAACAACCTATGCAATCTCTCTCCTGAAGTGTTGGGCAACCTGGGTTCGTTTTTCATGGCACAAAAGAGATGGTCCTATGGAATATAGAATGTAGCATTGTTTCAAAATATTGACAGAACAAGTCATCGATCACACTAAGAGAAACGAGCCACTAAAAATAAAACCTCGGTCTTGAACTTATTGATGTTGATAGTTGCGACACTATACAGTAGCACAACAAACTAATGAAAATTTTATAGTGGATATTGCATGACTGGGACGACGAACACTGCCTAAACATCCTGAGGCGATGCAAGGAGGCAATCACAGCCAATGGCAATCATGAACGGAAGTTGATTGTAATAGAAGTGGTGATAGGGGAGGAGCAGAAAGAGGACGATAAGTGGAATTCGATGGGGCTCTTCTGCGACATGATGGTGATGGCGACGCTAAACGGGAAAGAGAGGAGCAGAAAGGAGTGGGCTAAACTCTTTCTCGATTCTGGATTCAGCGAGTTCAAAATCACACCGCTCATCGGCTCGAGATGTCTCATCGAAGTCGATCCATGAAAATGCACCTCTACAAACTCGGTGGATTGTAATCCCAACAAATGTGACCTCTCTGGCACTTGTATTTTAGTAAGGTTTGTACTATTTGGGTTGTATTGTCTATGTTGGTGGAGTGTCACAATAACACAGAACTTTGTCCCACAACCTAGAGGTTGATGGTTAGATTAATATGGTGGGAGTTATATACCCATCTTATTTCTATCTATATTCTATCCTTGTAATAAATTTATAGGTCTCCATCATCACTGAAATGCAAAGGCAGAGCATCGATGCTAAATAACCTCTGAGGTGGTTGACAATGTCTTTGTCGATTCAATTTCAACCTGTACACAAGCTATAAGAATATATCAAGACTACAAGAAACAGCCTTCCCTCGATCTCTCCTCTTAACTAAGAGGTACTGCTGCATTTTCTTGTAGCCATTTATTGAGAAGTCAATCCCACGTTAAGTAAATACGAGATTGAAAATCGATTTATAAGAGAAATTTGGTATCACAATGTATCAGTTTAGATTTTTTAGTAGAAGCAGGCTCAAAACTCTTATAAGTTCAGGTGAAATTTAATATAGTATCAAAGTAAGTCGATCCTAAACTCACACCACATAAAGTCCGAGTATGAAACTCGAGGCAATTTTTGAGGGAGGTTGTTTAAGGCACATGTCAAGTGTGAACATATCACCACGTAAAAGTGAGTATTGAGAAATCAATCCCACATCAAGTAAATATAAGATTGAATCATGATTTATAAGAAAATTAAGTATCACAATCTATCAGTTTAGATTTTTGGATGAAAATGTTCAAGAATCTTGTAGGCGAAGTGAAATTTGATACTATTAGTTTATGTATGACCAATGGATCGGCTCAAGAGGCAGATTATTCATAGTGGGCACTTAATTAATTCGAAAGAATTAACGGAGTCACTCATAAAAAAAGCATTTAATTTAGAAAATACACGAAATAATCACTTGTAATAAATAATATTAAGATATAATAATTCAGACTTCCTGCTTTAGATTTTCTGTCTATTCTTGCTTCATCCTTCTTTCTTTTGATGGACAGAACCCGATTACTCGAGTGCAAGTCAACATAACTTAGTAAAACCTAATAGTGAACAGGGAAAACACCTCGGATTCCTTGTTTGGAATCGTTCGGATTCCTTTCCACATGTTGAAATTTGATTTTACTGTTTTAGAAAATAATATTTTAGATATCAAATTGATATGGGTGTTAATATATTTGATTATTTATCCGATTCTCTGTTTCTTCATTTTATTCATTACTTGGTCGATCAATAGGTTAATTTGCAATTGTAATAATTGAGTTGCTCATTAATGAAATGTCTATTTACTCCCGTGCATTCGGCTTTTGGGGTAGCATGTTCTCTCTTCTTTTTTTGAAACTCTTCCAATTTGTTTTAAATTTGACACCACCATTAGATGAGGAGTGGGGGCATCAAGCCGAATAATAATATTAGAATGTATACCGCTGGTAAGTTAGTGTCAGATATTCACCTTCTGTTTTTGGACACTCGAGCACGAGTAAGCTTGGGTTGTTTATGCCCCTAGCACAAGCATGAGCCCATTCCACGAATAACGCGTTCAAGTTCAACCAAACCTTACATAACTTCCTTTGATACTATAAGTCGTCCTCCACCTAATATCCAGTGTTCTGATATCGTCTTTTGATGTATTTTATCTGGTAAAATGATATCAAAGAACGGGTATGATATTATAAAAAATGGAAATGGAGATGGGGAACCAACACAGTAAAATTCTTTGATCCTCGATCCCATCTTATAATAGAATAATGAAAAGATGACCCTTCCTTTTTCGGGTGCAAATTGGCAAATTTTCCCCGTGTATAATAGAAAAAAAATCATTAAAGCTATTGAGGGCACCTGCTATGAATCACGATCCATTAAGTACAGTAAAAAAAATAAAAAATGAATTTTAATTTCTCCAAAAATATCATCCAATGAGAGGAAGATGAAGTCAATTACTTTTGAAAGGAGGTTAACGAATTGTATTCTCTATATATACCCGTAAAGACCAATTGTACACAACATGCAAGTAAACCCTAACAGTCGTCATGGAATTCTGCAACGGCGGAGAGGCCATGGAGATGAGCGAGCTCCAAGCACAAGCCTATGTGTGGAACCAGACATACAACTACATAAACTCCATGTCCTTGAAATGTGCTGTTGAACTTGGCATCCCGGAAACCATCCATAACCACGGCTGTCCCATGACCCTCCCAAAATTGGTCTCCGCCTTGGGTATCCCCCAGGCCAGAGCCAGTTTCCTCCACCGGCTCATGCGGATACTGTCTTACTCCGGATTCTTCGCCCGACAGAAAGTCAGGCGATCATCTGATCATGAAGACAGAGAAGACAGAGAAGGATATATTCTCACCCCGCCATCGCGACTCCTTCTAAAGCGTAATCCATTGAGTATGAGCCCTATGGCAATGCTGTTGATTCACCCCACTTTAGTACAACAATTTAATTGCCTAAGTAAGTGGTTTCACAGTGATAGCTCGATTACTCCCTTTGAGATGGAGCATGGAAAACCGTATTGGGATTACATGGCGCACAACCCCGAGCTCAACCGTATCATGAACGAAGCAATGGCAAGCGATGCTCCAATAGTGACGAGTAAGATTATTGAGAAATGCGGGAATCTTTTTGAGCATTCCACGTCTGTGGTGGATGTCGGGGGAGGGACTGGGCTGCTTGCCAAGGGAATCAAGGATGCGTTCCCTCACTTAGATTTCACCGTGCTCGACCTTCCTCATGTGGTCCGTGGCCTGGAAGGAACCAAGAATTTGAAATTCTTGGCAGGGGACATGTTCGAGTATATTCCACCTGCTAGTACCATCATGCTGAAGGTAAAACGCCTTTTTTTCCTAGCATTACTTCGAAATCTCAATAAAACTTGTTATCATTCGAGAGAATCGAGCAACTGCTAATACAACCACGATTCGAAACTCATCGAGGTTAACTGGTGCTGTTTTTGCAGTGGATATTGCACGACTGGAATGACGAAGAATGTGTAAGGATTCTGAAGAGGTGCAAGGAGGCGATTGCCACCGGAGGCAAGAATGGAGGAAAGGTGATTGTGATTGAGATGGTGATAGAGGACCAGAAGGAGGACGATACTTGGACTCAGACCGAGCTCTTCTTCGACATGATGATGATGGCAGCGGTGACCGGGAAAGAGAGGAGCGAAAAGCAGTGGGCTAAGCTCTTTCTTGGTGCCGGGTTCAACGAATATAGAATCATGCCACTGATCGGTTCTAGATGTCTCATTGAAGTTCATCCATAAACACATACCCCCCCAAACTCCATCGATGCTGACTCCGGTGTGGCCTCATGGCACGTGAATTCTAGTGAAGTTTGTTCTACGTGGGTTGCTATGTCCATTGTATTTGAATCGTATCGAATTGAATGGTCAACGTTAATGCAAAATAGCCTTCTTGGTTCATGCATTTGTCCTTTCAATCTTACTGCTGTCTTTTCCATTAGAATGATCTAATTTATGAGTCATGGGTCCCATGCTGTCCTTTTCTTTTCGAGAAGAACAACAACCGATTGATGAGGATGTTCGACAAGAAGTAATGCATGCCCTAAAAGCTTGTCTCTTCCCTTCTACTGTAGGACAAAAGCCGACAAACGAAGATACACAGTTTGATTAAAATGAATTGTTGTTTTGACAATTATGGATGGTCTAGTAATTAGTTCTAATTGAATCGACTGATCAGATATATGAAAAATTGACAAAAAGGAAATCATTTTTTCCTCTATATAGTAATTTTACCCCGGTGGATGTCAGTCCCATTTAATAGAAGTCTTGAATCTTAGGTTACTAATTGGTAAAAGTTTTGAACCTTGAGTTAATAATCGGTGGAATAATAGCCAGCATGAAACTTGTTTACTGATATTCAAGAAAAGGGTATTCTTCAATCAGTAATCAAATTCTTAAAAAAAATAAAAAGATTGGACCAAAACCAACCCTTTCAGAATTCTGAACCGAACAAATTGACTAGTTGTAAGGTTCGGACCTCCGACCGGTCAATTAAGAGTCGATTGCTCTGCCACGAAACTCCCGACGAACAACTAGAGAGATTAGAGCACGGGGCCCTTGGGGAAGGAGTTGTCGTGTTCGGATCATGCAAACAACAAACATTAAGTGGAAGAAGGAAAAATTGCCCTCGGGATATAATATGTGGTTCAAGACATGCAACCCATATGTCCAAAAGTAGAGCAGATTCGGTATTGTCTTTTTTCTTCAGCATCCTATCAAGTATCTGAAACTCAATCAACCCTAATTAATTCAGATTCGAGCCGAGTTAATCTACTGTGAGGATAAGGCTCTCCCAACATAAATTCAAGACCTTGTTGAAGGGAGAAAAGATATCGAAATATTTCAAACAGTATATATTAATAGAGTCAACCTGTGACTAAGAGGTAGTGTATCCATATATCGTTACTGCAACTCCATGTGCTCCTTCGTTTCTCTCCTCATCTTGCAGCCTTCTAAGCTAGAGAGCCTTCTTTATATATATTTTTATTATATATTACCGAATATCTAGAAGTTCAATAGGCAGTAGCTTATATTTTATGATGACATAACATCCATGCAATTCCGTTTTGTTGTATTCATACGTACCAACTGCAACTTTAGTTGCCCATGTAAGACTGGTAATTTCCTTTGTTCGTGTAAAAATGATAATATCCATAAAATCAATTCTAGCACGTCTAGAGTGGATCACTTTGCAGTGAAACAGAGCTTAATATAACCTAATAAACAAAAGGCAAATTACATCAAATTAACATAAATGGGGATAGAAAAGCCCTACGACGACATCAAATAGCAAAGGTTGTAAATCATTTGGGTAACCCTCAATTCGTGAAGCCACAAGTGTCGAAAAATAGCTTGATTGGCGAGTCAGTCCGAGCACATACTACTTTCCCGAATCTTATGTCTGGCAACGATAAAACTGTCCCGGCACATGAGGTTTGGATGCTTTCTAGAGAGGGGAGACCTTCAAATGAGTGGAGAAGAATGTGAGGAGAGCACCCATGCATTATTAACATTTTGATATGCATGTATGCATAGTTTCAGCACGTACATAAGGTGAACACTGTTTTCCCCTTTATCTCCACCCGACAAGATAAGCATAGCCAAGATATCCTTTGATAAAAATATAGCAGAAAGAAAAATGTATTTGAAAAAAAAGGAAAACAACATATCTGCGTCATGAGCTGGTTGAGGTGATTCAACATCCCTTATTCTCAAATAAAATTTTGAATTCGAATATTATAAACAGAGAAATTCGAGAAAGCTGCTGATCCAATTAGCTTGATCAATCAGGAGTTACTCAACCTTTGCATGCTAATTAGTATTCGTAAGAAACAAGCTAGGGATGTGAATATTATCCCTTGCCATGCTAAGATGAGTGAATATTCAATGTATAATATATAATAAATTTATTATATAAAATACGATTTTCATCTTGACGTAAAGTTGGAGAGAGTATTGTTTTTGACGAATATACCACGTGACAGTACTAATATGGTATCACAAACTAATAAAATTCAGTTATTTTAATTTTTTTATAAAAACTTAAAATAAAGTAAACAATCTAAAATAATTTAATGATATTAGTTTGTGATACCACTTTGGCAATATCACGTAACGTACCTATTATGTACAGAACTATCTCACAAACCCTAAAAAATTATGAAAATTTTATACACGTCAATATCTGAGAAAAATTTACACAATAAAATTATTATGTATTACCAATTGAATATTCTCTCTGAGTGAAAGAGTGGGTATTTTACGTCACATGACACCACAAAACAGTACTGATATGATATTCCAAACTAATCAAATTTAATATTTTTAAGATTTTTTAATAAAACCCCTAATATCAAAAAAAAAATAATTATAGAAATAACGGAATATTATTAATTTATAATACTGTACCAGTATTATCACTATCACGTGGTATTTCGTTGCATAGAAGACTTAGTCGAGATGAAAGGGGGCAAATCAATGCTATGATTTTTCCTATTTTATTTTTCCCAAAATGGAAGCATTGATTGATGGACCTAATAATGCTCCATAAACAGAGAAAGCACTACTCCCATCTTATTTTTCCTTTTTCCCTAATGGCCACTTCTTGCTTTTGTTTTTTAATCTATTTCAAGAAAAGTTTCAAGTGTGTAATGTAACATATGATAATACTAATGTAATACATTATTTAAGTAGGGTTTATCATTTATCAGAATATTTATATTTTATTTGATTTTTTAAAAATTTAATAATTATAAGTAACCGAATAAATATATCACGTTAACATTATTACGTCGTACATTCGATAAGTCAAGACTTTCTCGATTTTAAAAGTCCATTCTATTTTTTCCCCTTTCGGGTGCATGAGAGGATCATAAAACTCAAAGGAATTGAAAGAAAAGAAAAATATAAAAGTACAGAAAGTCCATTAGAACTAATATGAGTTGGCTTAAGTGGTAAAACACTTGTTCCCCTTAAGTAAAGGTCTTAGGTTCGAGTTTTTGTAAATAGAGAAAACTCATACTGTGAGAATTTTACCCCTTAAATGGGCCGACCCGTCTCAAACTGAATTAGTTAGTAGTTCAATGATTTCTGGATACCAATATAACACAAAAGAAAAGTCTATTAGAAAGAATTAAACTCCAAATCGAATGATTCAGATTAAAAGTTATGTCATTGCATTGAACTACCATTTTCTCATAAGAGCCTGTTCTTTAATTGCTTGATGGGAACACGTGGAAAACGTGGATAGTTAACTACAGTAGCAGCCACCAAACGAAAACTAATACACAATTAATTGCCGACAAATTTAGAAATCGTCAAGATTGTATTTGCTTAGATACTGCAATCTACAAACCGGAAAAATACTCTTTGAGGAAAGGGGCTTTGTGCATTGTGTTGAAATTAATCTGTCTTAGTTAAAATAGTTTGGGACCTTTTTTTTCTTAAATAAAATCTCCAGTTATATCTTATAAATGAAAAAAATTATGATTAGAAGAGTTTTACTACTTAATAGAGTGTTGACACAGCTTGAATCTGTATTAATTATAATCAATTCAAGCGATACAAAGACATATCTCTATTGATTTTGAACCAACTAATTTCAAATTTGAATATTGTTAATGGGCTCCCGTCTATATTTGTTTCTACCGTGGATCTTCCCTTTTTTTTAGGAGATATTACTGCATTTTCATACGTAGCCATTTGTTTGGTCCACATATATATATATATATATATATATAAATCAACCGACAGACTAAAATGGCAAATTATTCAGAATGAGTACTACTTAATTAATTTGGATAAAGTTAATCGAATTTTCTTTATTTAAATGAATAATGATATTGTCAAAAGAAAATGCACCATTATTGCATGGAAAACATTTCTACAAAGCAATTAGTTGTAAATAAATAAGGAAGATAATCTTTATAATTTGCCTCTTTAGATTTTCTGTCTGTCCTTTTGCTTTACTGAAAAAGCCAGAAAAATATAATTTTATTTGCCATGGTTTACTTTTCACAATTAAGGGGTCCATGTCTAAAATAAAAAAGTAAATTTTCACGTAAAAAAAGACGGGGTAAAATGGTCTCAAAAATATCTCCAAAGAGTAAAATCCCAAGCTCAAAAGTACTCGAGGGTAGCCTATGAACGTCCAACAGCCTCCTAAAAACTTAATTAGCAAATCGATCTCTTCAGCTATTATCCTCACTTAAAGTATGCCGAATGATTATCGATCGATCTCTAAACTAAAAGAGCTTACACATTCTTCCTACCCGATATTAAACCTTGACAGAACATATCGAAATGCATCTCGAGAAAGAGTTTCCGGAAACCTAGGTCCCGGGATAGCTCGACTCTGACCTCCTTTGGCTTAGTTGAGATCCCGATAAGTAGGGGTGCGTCGTTAGTGAACTTACAAGCAAGATTCCCATATGCTTTTTCCAAGTTAACATTTCAGCTATAATGGAGTTTCTCGAAAGGGGATAGGAGTAGTTTGTTTAATGGGAATAAACGAGGGTGAGAAGTTCCAGATGGAGTGCATCGTCATTGTATCGAATATGTTTCTCCTCCTGCAAGTCAACTTTAGCTGCTGTAAAACTCTTATTCCTCTACGTCATCAGCATTACATGAACGATTTCGTGCGCAACTACGATGTTGTATGCTAGATATGGCAGCCTGGTACAAAGCATACTTAATTCGATGCCGGCCATTGAAGGCATGAAGCTCTTCAGCTGTTTGGGCTATAGGTTTCATATGCCTCATTAGATAGGCTAACATGTCTCAAATTATAGGACTTTTTATGTCAATGGTTTGGATAATATACCTTATATTTTATTAAAATTGTGTCAATTTTAATATATTATTTAATTTAATTGTGTTATATAATATAAATATGTGAAATACATTTAGCACAAGACCGAGTTGGATTCGTCCGCACAAGTCATATCACGGGTCAAGTCAACCCGTCCCATAGGTCATGGATGCGAGGCAGGTTCAGATTCAGATCAATCCGACTCATTGTCATCTACGCATGCTCATATAACCTCCTCTCCCGAAGCTAGACGGGAGAGCGCAGCACGTCTCCTTTCCAAAAACGTAAGAGAGGAGAGGGTATTCTGTGTGATAATTATACCACATTATATATATCATAAGTTAATTGATATTTAATATATCAGTATAGTATATATAATCTGTAAGATATTTATAATTGTTTTTATTAATGTATTAAACGTACCAATTGGTTTTTGGAGTATGTCACGTGACATACTCATTATAAGATTTTTCCACAAAAGTCTTCTAACGTGTGCCACATGATATCTATAATTGTTTTTGCTATGCATTATATTTCCACTAGTTTCAAACATGTATCACGTAATAGACTCGTTACACATAAGTTTGAAATCCTGAAGTCACGGACTACAAAGCCTTGCTAACTCTTACAGAAGAAACCACCAAGAACAGTGGTCCGGTGGTTCTAAATCCACTCACATGCAGTTTGATAAGATTGAGATCTCGATCGAGTTGGAGTTCTTCTCTAATTAAAATTGTTATAAGGGACTCTTTGAACTTGAAACTCATAGGACATCCGCTTCTTGGACTATACTTGGTCTTTGGTAGTGGCGGTAACTAATTGTTCAGTTCATTTGGTATATTCATGCTTGAACATAAAGGTTCGAATAGTATGTAATAGGAATAACCGAATGCATCAGTGCTGGTCAACACAATTCAGTAGAAAAACAATAGGGTTTCCAAGTAGTAATATTGGACTTTGTAGCAAGCTAGGGCAGACATTCTTTTTTTGGTTTGCATCATGCAGTATTCATGAGCCAGCAGAACCGCACCTTAAGAATAATATTCGATCGAGCCAGGGATTCTTGAGAAAATTTCCATTAACCCTTCCAACCTAGATATCGATCTTAGGATCATCCATTTAGGAGTCTACTGAGGGAACCGCTAAACTAATCTCATTTCCTTGAATCATAATTCGACTAAATCTCATGATTTTTGGCACTCTCAACCTACTGACTAAGAGTAAATCCAAAGCTCATACATCAGCTTGCCCCAGTCACAAAGGTTATATTCTGTACGCATGAATAAAGTGTGAAATGGAATGCGTATTCCATTTTTTTTTATACACATTTGAGGGTTATTATATGCATTTTATTAATGTAAACTTTTCTCATCTTAGTGGAAAGGGATTTCCTTAAAAAATTTTATGGAATTTCTATTCAATCACTGCATACTATGCAGTCTCCCTGTACTCAAGATAAACACAAAAATGGGAGATTACATTTTATTATATAAAACCCATTTTATTTCACTTCTCTCCACTCAACCATCTTAAGATGTTGCCATGGAGACGTGACTTCAGCATCTGGCATCAGCCGTAAGCCAGAAATTCTTACATGGAACCGGTGCACCACGTCATCAATTCGGTGGACCAATGAAAAAATGAAACGGGGAAGAATTAAATTACACATAATTTGCAAAAATGTCCAAATTTCTCTTTTCCATCTCTCTTCTTCCCCTCTCCAGCCAGTAACAGTCTCCACCACACGAATCATAGCCTTTATCGGTAATGTCAAGCTTCTCGTGACTCGTCCGTGTCGGAATCCCAAGATCCTGTCCTTGGTAGTTGGCTTCCTACCTTCGCAGTTTCTCCAACCTCGCCCCTCAATCTCTGACCTCTGCGATCTCTCTCTATATCTTCTCCTTCAATTCCTCTCTATCATCGGAAGCATCCTTGCTCAAAGGTTAGTTCAAAATATGAACATGTGTCAATCGTTCAATGGCTTGGTGAACTGCTGAGTTGGTGCACTGAGCATAGATAAGAATTTCTTGCCATAAGCCAATCTCATCCCACTGCCCAATAGCATGGAAAAAGGAAAACTTCCCGTTAGGAGAATCTAACCCTAAGCCTTAGGATTGAATCTTGTGATGATCCTCCTGCTGGGAGAACTCTGAGAGTTTGCATTGAATTGAAACTAACTCAGGAGAAAGGTATAACGAATCTTATGCTTGAAGTGAATCCACAAGTCATGACCTCTATATTATCCCATTACACCCTGGACTCGGTGGCCCGGCAGTTGGTTCCTCTAGTAACGGAGATCCATGGCCTCTTAATTGGCCACTGAGCTATTATGATTCAACACTTGCCATGAAGACAACTTTTGCACTGATCGGGTGGCAACATTGGTATTGCAAGTGGATCTTGGGGTTGACATAATCCAGCCTACATGCCACCTAATTTGAGTTCATTGTTCCTTGCTGATTTTTTGGGGTTGCTTCCCATCATCTTTGTATGGCTTGATTTTTAATTTATTGCATTGGACTTCGGCCCGTTTTCAACAGGAAAAAACTTGTGAATAATTAGCGATATTCTCTCAAAATCTTGGATTAAATCATGGAATTCTCTCACGAGGAGGCTAACGTAATCAATCGAATAGGTAGATAAATTGTTGAAAGACACACATGATTTCAAACTAAAACCATGAAATTCATCGCACGAGTCTATAGAAACGAAGAGACATCCCTTCGTTCTAATACATTGTAGTCACCGAACAATACTACAAATAGTTTTAAAAAAAACCAAATATTTAAGGTCACGAAATATGAACTTTAGTATAAATTTCTTGGCTGGCAGAACTCTATCATGGTTTTACCATAATTAGCACTTTCCTCTTATATAATATAATAAGTTAAAGCTTGAAAGGTGGGCTCATCCCCTCTTTCATGATCCATAAAGTACAGTAAAAAAAACTAAGAAAAATGTGCCTTAATTATTGTAAAAATGTTGCTTAGTTGATATCGATCTCCACAAATAATTAAAAAATCTTTATATTCAATTTTTGTCAGTGAGACTTCATTTGTCCTTTTATTATCATCTTCATACACACACGACTTGTGTTTCTTTATAAATACCCATATGGACCAATTACACAACATGCATCTAAACTCTGACAGTGATTATGGAATTGAGCAACGGGGGAGAGGCTAGAGAGATGACGGACGTCCAAGCACAAGCCCATGTTTGGAACCAAACATTCAGCTTCATAAATTCCATGTCCTTAAAATGTGTCGTTGAACTTGGTATCCCAGAAATCATCCACAACCACGGTCGTCCCATGAGTGTCCCTGACTTGGTCTCTGCCTTGGCTATTCCCAAGGCTAGAGCCAGTTTCCTCCATCGCCTCATGCGGATACTGACTTATTCTGGCTTCTTTGCCCTGCAAAAAGTGGAGCGATCATGCGATGACAAGGACGAAAGAGAAGGGTACATTCTCACCCCTTCTTCGCAAATCCTCCTAAGGGGCAATCTCATGAGCATGTACCCTTTGGTGGTACTCGTACTTAACCCAGCTTTGATACAGCAGTTCAATTGCCTGAGTAAGTGGTTTCACAGTAGTAGCCCCATTTCTCCCTTCGAGATGGAGCATGGGAGAGCATATTGGGACTACACCTCACACGACCCTGAGCTCAACCGTTTAATGAACGAAGGGATGGCAGGTGATACCCTAATATTAACAACTAAGATTATTGAGAAATGTGGGAATGCTTTCGAGCATTCCACATCTGTTGTGGATGTCGGGGGAGGGACGGGGATGTTGGCCAGGGGAATCGCGGATGCTTTCCCTCACTTGGAGCTCACTGTGCTCGACCTTCCTCATGTGGTCAGTGGCCTGGTAGGAGCCAAGAATTTGAAGTTTTTGGAAGGGGACATGTTCAAGTATATTCCAGCTGCTAGTACCATTTTACTCAAGGTAAAACATTCTCTCCTTCTGTCTCTTTTCTTTCTATTTCAAATTTTTCATGGAGATCAACCTATAGCATCAACGCGACCCCTGATTTTAGGATGTGACATGATTCCAAAATCTCGACCGAAGATGTTATCACACCAGTAGAAACAAGCGACCACAAATACAACCTTGGTGGTACAGTCACTAAGGTTACAGTGTCCACCACCAGCATAACTAATCTAATGCCATTTTTACAGTGGATACTGCACGATTGGAATGACGAAGATTGTGTAAAGATCCTGAAGCGATGCAAGGAGGCGATCACTACCAGTGGTGAGCCCGGAGGAAAGCTAATTGTGATAGAGATGGTGACGGAGGATCAGAAGGCGGATGATGCGTGGACTGGAACAGAGCTCTTCTTCGACATGCTGATGATGGCTATGTTCAACGGGAAGGAGAGGAGCAAAAAGGAGTGGGCCAAGCTCTTTGTTGAGGCTGGGTTCAGAGAGTACAAAATCACACAGTTGCTCGGTTCAAGATGTGTCATTGAAGTTTATCCATGAATAAGTGCATGTGCAACAACGTTGTTGCTAATCCTAATAAGTGTGATGACACTGCAGACATACTATGTGGAAGTTTGTACTGTGTGTGTTGATATGTTTACTGTATTCGGATTGTATCAGATAAGTGCTTAGCAGCCTCCAAGGTTGGCAATGTATTGGTCCTTGGTGCTCGTCCTGTCTTCACTAAGCTTCAGAATGATCTTTAACATCGAAATGCCATCCTCTATAAAAACCATTATAAGAATATAACAAGAATACGATAAATTGTGCAACAGATCTTTTTTCTGCATCCAACTGTAGGAGTCCAATACACAAATATTCCCACTGATGCCAAGGAGTTAAACAACCACCAGAGAGGCGGCCCCAGGAAATGACACGGCCGTTTTCTAAAGCAAGTCCTGAGAATTACTGAATTGAAAAACGACCCACAGTAAGGTAGCACCAGAAGTCAGAGAAGCATTTGTTAAGATAAGAAAAACGTAAAAGAAGAGAGAAAACGACTAAATTCTATGTTCTGTAGATGGTAGAATGCTGGAGCATGTTCTGTCCAGGAAGAACAATATGAGCAGCTAACGACATGTAATTTTGTGTCAGCAAGGGTTGAGCCGGAGAGGGTTCTCCCTAGTCCGAGCTTGTGCTTTGCCTTTTAGTGTGAGAACTGGAGCTAAAGTGAAATCAAACAACCTATTTCAGAGGAAGAAGAATGAAATTCACGGATCAAACCATTGCTTGCTCCATGAACTTTCCTCCTCTGCCTTGGAAAATGAAGCATCTGCACGCAGGAAAGAGTTACTCCAAGTTTAGTTTCAACAATATCAACAGAAAAGCCGGTGAACTTGAATTGTGTCACATTCAAGCCAGCAGAAATTGTAACTTGACAGAAATCAGGGATAACACTTGAATGTAAGGGTTGATTCATGTCATACAATGGTTCCAAGAAAGAAACCAGACTCGCTATTGAACAACGGTTCATGATTAAAGATTAGTAACTCCCACATCAAAATTAACACTTTTAAGACGCCCCTTCTGACCTATAATATACTCAACTACATGCAGAAGGGTTCACAGGCTCTGTTCCATACTGAAGAAACATATCTTCAGACACATGGCCATAGTGATAATGACATGGAATAATATCTTTTCCACAGTTTATGTGTTTTCACTCACCAATATGTTATACCATGCAAGAAACAGCAGACACACAGTCATGTACTCGGCTGCCTATACTGATCTGATGGTATTGGCAATAACTCAATATTAACTTGTACCATTCATTAGCCCTTAGCTCCTCATCTAAGCATTGTACTTTCCTTAGAATCGATTGTCACATCCCAAGCGATCATTTTGTTTGGAAAGAAGTTTAGGAGAGGAAAATGTTTATACTTGCCTCGATAAAGAGTCAGTATTTGATAGGAAAGGAAAGGCGAACTAAAAACTAAAGCATTGACACTAATACCTCTTCTTTCATAATTTCCCACCATGGAGTGCGGGCTGAATTTGTCATAGAGTTACTTTTATTTACTATTTTTAAGTTTGGTGTCATCCTGACCCTGAATTCCACAATTTGGAAGCACATCTCTCCATCCAACGAAAGCCTACATGGACCTGACATTTGACTCTCTATATGGCTTTTCTCTAAATCCGAGCGAGTTGGGTAAGAAGAAAAATTCGATTCATGCTTAGCAAACTCTAGCTTGTTATAGCAGGAAGCACAAAAACTACATCAGGAAGGCAATGGGGATGAGGCAGACAAGTCAAAACCAACGGACATTGACGACAATATGGGAGTAAATGAATTAAGAAAGAAGCATTTCTTGGAAAACTATTCACTTTGAAATCAGAGAATGCACAGAGATGACAGCAGGGTAAGTTTTTCTCCATGTTGTCAAAACAATTTCAAGCACATCTACTCCAAATGAACAGTAACAACAATGACAGACAGAATCAGCCGGACAGGTACGATCTTAACTTGTGTCATTCCTGCCATTGCAGCAAAGCAAGCATCTTTACATAAGAACCAGACATATCACGGCAGGAACTATCCTCAAATAGGATATTCCTGTGATTAAATGTGCGTCACTTGTAAAAACTTGTTGCCAGTTATTCCTAAAATCCCAGAAGTTTTAAATTTTTCTGTCATCGACAGTAGCATTATAACGGAGGAAAAAATTCTGGTTTGAAAGCATAATCTACGAGTATGCTACAATCCAGTCCACAGTTGATGACATCAACTGGTTGTTGCAGTTGAAAATAGTAACAATAGTATTAGCAGCGGTGAGCTGGAATGGATCATACCATCCGCTTGAACTCGGCCAGGCCCCGAATGAGCTCCCCGACTGAGGTCTGACTCGCTGCCTCTCCTGATCGTATCGTAGCCGCCTGATTTGGACCGTCTGGTCTGATCCTTCCTATGTCAACCGGGAGATGGAGATCAGAAAGGTGCCTGCTGCTGCCGGGGAACTGGTTCCCTTACCCTGGACCCTGCTGCATCTCTGGCCGCTCCTCCTTCCCCACGAAATTTGGCCTTAGGTGTGGCGGAACAAAGCGGTCGGGCTTCGGTGAAGTCGGGGAGGTTAGCATCTCTTTCTCCCTCTCGTGGACTGGAACAGGAGAGGGTAGGAGCGAACCGCCGCCCTTTCAGCAGAAGGGCGGAGAGAGATAGGGTCAGCGTCGGGCTTGGGGACGAGGGAGGCTGTGGCATTGCGGGGGGAGGCGGCAGAGTAAGAGGAGAGGGAGTGGTCTAGGCTCCCTCTCGATGCTGGGTTCAACGACTACAGAATCACACCACTAGTCGCCTCGAGATGTCTCATTGGAGTTGACCCATGAACCCGTACCCGCCAAAATTCCATCGATGTCGATTCCTGCCGGGCCTCACGGCACATGAATTCTGGTTAAGCTTGTTCTCTGTGGGTTTGTTGTTTACTGCATTCGAATCATATCGAATTGAACGGGCAACGTTGATGCGAAATAGCCTCCTTGGTTCATGGTTTTGTCATTTCCATCTTGCTGTTGTCTTTACCTTTAGAATGAACTAAGTGATGACTTATAATGGGTCTCATTCTGCCATTTTCTTATGAGAAGAGAAACAACTGAGTTGATGATTAGGATGTTCAAGAAGAAGAAGTACATGTCCGAAAAGCTTGTCTCGTCGAACAGATGCTGTCTGAGTATAAAAGGCACCCGAATTCGACTTATGACCTAGACGTTCTGAGCTCGATTCCCACTATGAGATTTATGTAGCATGTGATCCTACTCTTATCCTATGACCTAAAGGTTCTGGATTCGATCTCACCAGTGCGATTTTCAATGCCCCCTTTATCCCATCTACCATCTACATTTTTCTCCACTAATCTGGTTTGAAAAATTGACAAAAAGAACGATCATTTTTTCCTCTTATATAGTAATTTTACTCCTGTGCTCCTCTCTCATTTAATAGAAGTCTTGAATCTTGGGTCACTAATATGTAGAAGTTTTGATCCTTGGGTTAATAATGAAAAAATCTTAGATGGTCCTACCTCACAGAGACGTGGCGAGGAAGAACTGATCAAATTATTTTAATTAGTATTAATTATGATAATTACTCGGCGATTAATAGTAATTTACTCGTTTGTTACGTTTTAATTTGTACTTTTTCACGCTACCCCGGCGAGATAAAATCTCTTAAGAATTTCTCATTAATAATTGGTGGAATAATATGCAATATAAAACTCTTTTCTTTACTGATATTCAACAAAAGGGCATTCTACCATCAATAAAAAAATAAAATTGGGGTATTATTAGTACTTTTTATAAAAACTAAAAACAACTTGTCAAATTTAAAATAAATCTGAAGAATATGTGAGAGTAAATGGTAATTCTTTATTAGACAACTTAAAGATTATAATAACATATTAAACTATTTTCAAACCAAGTCATGAATAAAATAAAGAAATAAAGAATCATATAAATAATCAAATCTCGGCAAAGCCCTAAGAATACTTAATTTTTATTGGTTGGTATTACCATTTAAATACCGTCACGTGATAGCACCGTTTCATGAAGTACTTCTATACGCACCAAATATAACTTTATTTGTTGCTTATGCAAGAACGATAATTTCCTTTAAATCGATTTTAAAACGTCGAAGTGAAACACTTTTGTTTGGACCTCTTCATTTTTTTTTTTGATTTCCGCCACGCAATATCCCCAGGCCAGCTGAAACGCACATCGAGACTAATCTGCAATCAGGCCAAGACCTCTTCATTTAGTTAGGCGATAAATTCAAAGGAGAGGAGAAGAAAGTTGGGAGAGCAAGTGCATGTGGTGATCTTCGTTTTCCCCTTCGTCTCCATCCGACAAAATAAGCATGTCCCTCGGAAAAAAAAAAAAACCATATTAGATGGTCATATCTCACTCTGATATGCTGAGAAAGAACCGATCAAATTATTTTTATTAGTGTTAATTATGGCAAGTTCTCGGATATTTAACATTAATTCTCTCTTTTGTCACGTTCTTCTAATTGATGTTTCCTCACGTCACGTCTCACGTCACTTGGCGAGATAGGATTACCTAAGATTTTCTCTATCCCGCATGTCCTTTGATGAAAATACGATAGGGAGAAAGATATAAGAAAACAAGCAAAATTACAGTGGATTCATTAAAATGATTCGATATTTCTTTGTGTCAAATAGCATTTTAATCGGGAAAGTCTTATTTCTTAGTGCTCATCTAATTCGCTTGATTAATTAGGATTTACTCAACCTTTAGATGCTAATAGAATTTGTAAGAAACAAACGAGTGATGTGAATATTATCCCATGCCACCTAGCGCCAATAAGCGAGAGCAGTAAATATTTGGTGTACAATACATATTAAATGTATTGCGTAAATTACTATTTAGTTATGATGTATCGCTGATTCTTAAGAGTTATGAAAAGTTTTTACATGTCAGGATTTGAATATATTTATACAACGAAATTATTATATATTAGCAGCTGAATATTTACTCCGAGTGAAATGGGGCAAATCAGTGCTATGATTTCAGGGGGAAAATGTTAGATGGTCATTTTCACAATAATGTAATAACGTAATGAATAAGAATTAATTAAATTATTTTGATCGGTAATAATTATGGTAATTACTCTGATAATTAATATTAACTTACTCATTTATCATATTTTAATTTATTTTTCTGCATACTCTATGGTGGAGTAGAATCACCTAAGAATTTCTAATGATTTTATTCTTTTTTGTGGGTAAAATGGAAGCATTGATTGATGGACCTAATAATGCTCCATAAACGGAGAAAGCACTATTCCCATCTTATTTTTACTTTTTTCCCTCTACAGCATGGCCACTTCTTGCTCTTGTTTTTCAATCTATATTCTAAGGGAAGTCTTCAATACATCAAATATAAATACATGGTAATACTGTTATGGCATATCCGTCCAATTAGAGTATAATATTTGTTTAATTTTTTCTATTATTATTTTTTTTTAGAATTTAATAATTATAGCAGCATAAATATCGATTATCTGTCAAACCTTTATTCAATGAATATATTATATCGCCACGTGGTATATCTGATATATCAAAAGTTTTCTCTATTTTAATAGTACATTCTTTTTTTTTTCCCTTTTGGTTGCGAGAGAGGACCGTGAAAATACAATAAATTCATAAATAAGAATTATATCCAAAATATTGTGATCCAGATCAAAAGTGATATCATTGCACTGAATTACTTTTTCTTGCTAAGAGCTTGTTCTTTAATTGCTTGATGGGAGCACGTGGGAAACGTGGATAGTTAACTACAGTTTTAGCCGCCAACCGAAAACTACACTACTGATTGCCGAGAAATTCAGGACACGTTCAGATTGTATTTGCTTAGATGCTGCAATCTCTAAACCGGTTAAGTATTCTTCGAGGAAAGGGGCTTTGAACGTTGTGTTTCAAACTTGAATCAATTCGACACCTCTTTTCTAAAATAAAATTTCGAGTTGTATCTTATAGATGAGCAAAATTTATGGTATGAAGAGTTTTACTGTTTAGTGGATTGTCGATACGGTTTGAATCTATATTAGTTATTGTTTGAATTCACGTCCACTGGTTGATACCGGAATTTTAAGTGCAACCTCAACGGAAAAACTGAGAAGGAAGTAAAAAAAATACGAACACCAAATATACGTAGTAAAACCCTCACTTAAGGGAAACCCTCACTTAAGTGAAACCTTCACGGCACAAAGCAAGTAGTCTAGTAGATCGAAACATGAGATTACAGCTTCACAGAAATTCTCAATCCCACAACCGAGCCCCTTTACAACTCAGCTCAGAAAAGAGCATTGACCCGATCTCTCAAATTCTCACACCCTGGCATTACAGAGAATTTTATCAGAAATATCACTCACAAGATTCTTCACTCTTACCCACAGAACTCTATTCATTCCTATTTATAGGGATCTGATGCAATAAAAAAAAATATCAAATACGTCTTAAGTCATATCTTAGAAAGTATCCCAAATTGATTTAGGATTAGATTATAAGAAATCAGAATAATTCAAATTCAAACCAGAATAAATCTTTCTTTCATGATTTCCACTTATTGGACAGATCTTCTAGTCCCACAAGTATCTAGCTTGATGCAAGATAATCTCAACAAATCTCCACCTTAACTTGTATCAAGCCAACCATCATCAAACTTGGACTTGCTTGCTCTACTCAGTCCAATCACGCTCTCCACATCTTCATGTGCGCACTGCTCAAATCCAAACTACCATTGGACTTATCTGAGATACCATTTTTGTCAGCACTCTTATAGGTTTCCAGTTGACATATCAACAAGCCAATTTTGACACAGTTTTAGCATTCTTCAAGATCACCACCCCTTGAAGCTCAAGTCTTTCAAGCGATCTTGACTGCTTCCTCTGCCTGTCCTAAGCATGCTCTTTCTCACATAGAAGCTGTTGCCTCCTTGCGGGCCTCCTGACTTATCAACTCCGACCTCCACAGGATGAGTTCTTAGAGTCTTCACCGACTCAACCTTCCTCCAAGTTGTCTCCACCTTTTCTTGGGTCATGTCCTTAAACTACTCGATTACAACAGGTTTATCAAAGAATAACCGCTTATTCACAAGAGATTTCGAGATATTACCGATGATGCACAACGCCTTGCATACGTTCACCCTTCCGTGCCCAAGATCATCCAAGCATTTTAGGAAAGTTGCACATTCGGCTACTGTCGTAGTCTCGGCCTTTATCTGCAAGACATAAAGTCCTCCCTACAGCACCCCCTTCATGACTACGAGTGCTCCCTTCAAAATTTTTAACACTCCACCTAGGGCCTTGTACTTGTACCCGCATCAATCAAGAGTTCCCATAGAAATCAAATTTCTTTTAAATTCAGGGACATGCCGAACACTGATTAAAACTCTGTGACGCCCAATAAACATCTCGATTCTCACATCTCCAACCCAGTAACTCCACAGTTTGCCTGTTTCCCATACAAATCTTATCACCTACAACCGAACAGTAAGTGATAAACATACTCTAATCATGAGATACATTGAATGTGCTATCCGAGTCAAGAACCCAATCTGAACTTGATTGGCCCGATATTGTGAGTTTCTCAGCATCCCTTCTCACATCTACTGTTATTGTAAGGACGTCATTCTCTGCCTCTTCCTCCCCAACATTCACCGACAACTAGGCCTACTTGTCTTTTCTCCTAGGGCAGTTTCGTTTGATATGGCCATCCTGCTCGTAGTTTCAACAAATCAAACTTCCCCAAGATATCATTCAAGACCTTCCTCTGCTCCCATGATCTTTATTTTCAGATATGCCCCTTACAAGTAGACTTTCATCCACACCATTTGACCCTTACATCACCCTTTTCTTCAACTCTTTTGAGTTCAGCACTACCTTCACGTCATCGAGGGTGATGCTCGATCTCCCTTGTAGCATTGTTTCAACGAAATTCTTGTAGGAGTCTAACAAAGAGCACAATAGCGTCTAAGCTTGATCCTCATTCTCGATCTTTACATCAATGCACTGGAGGTCTATTACAATCTAATTGAACAAATCCACGTGGTTGCCTATCGGTGTGTCAAAACTCATCCTCAACTAGTACAATCGCTTCTTCAAGTATAACCGGTTGGTTAGGGACTTCATCATGTATAACGACTACAGCTTCCACCACAAATCCGAGGTCGAAGTCTAATCACACACCTTTCGAAGGACCTTTTTCGCAAACTGAGCTGAATCATGCTCAAAGTCTTCGCCACAATAGATCTCTTTTCAGCAACTACCAGGATCGGGGCTAACGTAGCTTTTCCATCTAGTGCTCCTTCAAGGCCATGCTGCACTAGTAAAACCTTCATCTTGATGTGCCACAATCCAAAGTTGTTCGAACCATCAAACTTCTCCACCTCGAATCTCTCCTCCGACTTCTTCGAGATCGACTCTGATACTAATTTGTTGGGATTCATTCCCAATTGTTGATGCTGAAATTTTGAGTGCGACCATAGTGAAAAAACTAAGAAGTAAGAGAAGAAATACAAACACCAGATATACGTGGTAAAATCATCATCTGATGGAAACCTCCACGGCACAGAGCATGCAATCCACCAAATTAAAACAAGATATTACAGTATTATAGAGATTTTCGATCCCATACCCAAGCCCCGGTTACAACTCCGTTCAAAAAAGAGTCTCGACTCGTTTTCTCAAGTTCTCACACCCTAATGTCACAAAGAATTTTATCAGAAAGATCACTAACAAAATTCCTCCCTCTTACGCACAGGACTCTATTAGCCCTATTTATAGAGATCTGACACAATAAAAAAAATCAAATATCTCTCAAATCAGATATCTCTCAAATTATATTCTACAAAATATAATAATTTGATTTGGGATGAGATCACGAGAAATTAGAATGATTCAAATTCTAAATGGAATAAATCTTTCCTTCATGATTTTCACTCATCCAACAAATCTTCGGTTCCCACGAGTGTCCGGTTTGATGCAAGACAATCTCAACGGTTATAGTCAATTCAAGCGGTACACAAAGATATCGTTGCTAATTTTAAACCAACGAATTTTTAATTTGAATATTATTAGTGGAGCTCCCATCCATATTTATTTTTACTCGTGGATCTTCTCTTTTTTTTTTTCCAATGTACAAGGAAGCATGTAGGCCTAAAAAGACATGAGAAATGTCACATGTGAGATCGAACCAGGTTATAAGACTAGAGTCGTACCAATTATACCAATATCTCTTTGTCGTGGATCTTCCTCTTTTAACCAGGAGATATTACTGCACTTTTCTTATGTAGCCACTTGTTGGGTTCACACACATAAAATCAATCGATAGACCAGAAAAAGGACAAATTATTCAGAATGAGTATACGTAATGAATTTTGATAAAGCTAATGGAACTTTTCCTTATTTAAATGAATAATTATATCCTGAAAAGGAAATGCACCATTAATACATGGGAAACATGTGTGCAAAGCAATCATTTTTAACTAAATAATGAAGATAATAATATTTATAACTTGTCCTTTAGATGTCCTTGCTTTACTAAAAAAGTCAGAAAACAGAATTTTATTTGCCATGATTTACTTTTCTTATGACAAGGTGTCCATCTCTATAACCCAATGATTAGTTTAAGTGGATATAATGTGCATACGACTTGTGTGATATTTATGAGGTCAGAAGTTCGAATTCCTCTTAAGTGTGTACCTCTTGATGAACTCCCCCACACATACACTTCACACATGAACTAATTTGGATCCATGGGTTATTTCAGATGCCACATTAGATAGGCTAATATGTCTCAAATAATCAGAATTTCTATGTCAATGGTTGGATAATATACCTTATATTTGTTAAAATTGTGTTATATCTTAATATATTAATTAATTTAATTATATTATATCTTAAAAATATGTGAAATATATTTATTTAACATAATATTTATTAAATTGTTTATATTACAATTTAAATCAGATCAGGTTGGACCCGGTCACACAAGTCAGATCACTGGTCAAGTCAGCTTGATGGGTCAAAGGTGGGAGGCAGGTTTAAATTTCTAGATAGCCACTCAACCCAACTCATTATCATCCACACATGCTCATATAAGCTCCTCTCTCGAAGTTGGATGGGAGAAGTAGAGTACAGTATTCTGTGTAATGGGTATAACACATTACACATGTCACAAGTTAGTGGGTGCTTAATATATTATTGTAGTATCAATAAGTTATAAGATATTTATAACTGATTTGTCTAATGTGTTAATGCACCCATTGGCTTTTAACATGCATCACGTGTTATACTCATTACATATAAGATTTTTACACAAAAGTCCTCTGTGGGTGCCACGTTGTATCTATAATTGTTTTTGCTATGTGTTAGATATCCACTGGCTTCAAACATTTGCCACATAATATACCCCGTTACATGTACATTTGAAGTTCCGAAAGTGGTACTACAAAGTGTTGCTAACTCTTACGGAAGAAACCACCAGACCGCTAGTCTAATGGCTTTTAAATCTACTCTCATACAATTTAACGAGATTGAGATTTCAAATTGGAGTAATATTGGACTGTATACAAAGCTAGAGCAGACATTCACCTTCTATTTTCGATTTTTGGCACACTCCACTTATTAACTAAGAGTAAATCCTAAGCTCATAGATTAGCTTGCGACATTTACTAAGGTTACATTTTCTACGCTTGACTCAAGTATGAAGTGGAATGTGTATTCCAATATTCAATTTCATTTTTTTTTAGCGGTCTGAACCATTGTATCCATAGGCTAAATAGGTCATGACTAATTCAGTTCAAACCGGGAGGACCCACTAAATGATAAATCTTTCCTAATGTGAATTTGTTTCATTCATAAAATTCAAACCCAAAACCTTAATTACTTGAGGAAAAGAGGTGTCTTAACACCTCAACCAATCTACTTTGGTTCCAATTTCATATTTTTATGTTATGCTTTTGAGAGTTACCAACATGCATTCCATTAATATAAACTTTTTCCTTAAAAAAATTTATGAAATGTCCGTTCAATCACTTCCTACTACTGCATCTCTCTCTATGCTCAAGATAAACACAAAAATCGAAGATTGCATTTTAATATATAAAACTCAGAAATCACGGATTATATTTTTTTTATATAAAACTCATTTTGCCCTATTTTTCTCCACTCAACTATACTCGAGATGTTAACTCGCAAAAAAAAAATGTATAGTCAAGATGTTGCCACCGTGATGTGACCTAGCATTTAGCATCGTTGCCACCGTGATGTGACTCAGCATTTAGTATCAGCCACAAGCGAGTGATTCTTACATGGACTAGATGCACATCATCATCAATACTATAGTGGGCCAATACTGAGTGAAACGTGAAAGAATTAAATCACCCATAACTTGCAAAAAAGGGGCAACTTTTTGTCGCACTTCCTAATCAGTCCAATCCCTCTCCTTTCCATCTTTATGTAAAATCGAAAAATATAAAATTGATAACAATCTCAATAGCTACAATTGAAGAAATAATATTATAAAAATTATTTATTCGATTTCTTTCTATAGACACGAAATCGTGCAAGAAAGACTTACCAGAAAATGGAGTAGAAGAACAAGAAGAACCGAATATCACTAAAATAGAAATGACAAACTTATAATGTAAACTTTGTTACTGGATGTCGAGGCCTGTGGCAGTCACAATATCCTTAAAATTGATTCGTCCCCTCTAGTCGTGTTGAGGTAGCATGGATTTCAATCTTCCAGGATACAATGACGGATGAGCTTGAGGTTGTACGAGACTTGAAGGTAGGGGCGAACCGGAACCGAAGCAGGAAACCACCAAAAAACCGATGCAGATGCAGAGAGGGAGAAGAGAGAGAGCTCTAGAGCTTGTTTTGTGCAGATCCTAAGGAAGAAGGTCCTATTTATAATTATGAGGAGGGCTTCTGGCTTAATGGTAGAGAACTGGGCAATTGAATACCCGAACCGGTCGTAAATGCTTTGAACCGGCCATTAAAAATGCTAAATTGGACGTTAAGAGCCCTTAATTGCACTGAACCAGCCATTAATCCAATTGAACCGGGCATTCGGTGCCCTTATTAAGGTCGGCCCCTTAATGCCATCCCTTAATACACCCTTTAATACTCTAAACCGCCCGGAATCTGAAGAGTTAGGAATCCGAAGCAGATTTATTGAAGGAAAAAAAAATTTCCAGAAATGGTAAAACTCGGCCAGAACCTCCAGCCATCAGCGGGAGCCGCGAGAAAGCCGTTTATTGTAGTTAAAATAGTTACTTATCATAAGACCACTCTTAGCTAATAAACCCTTTTAAATCCTCATCCTTAATCAATATAGGACTGAGTTTCTGCCATTCTCTATGTGGATGCTTTGGGCTCTATGGGCCCTTATAGGACTGGGCCTTTTCATGGGTTTTTCTAAATCCAATCCATAAATATTACAAACAATAAGTTCATAGATTTAAACATATTTCAATTCCTTCAATTTCTCATTCAATCGGATTTAGATCCAAATATAATTTTCAATCCATGTGAACAATTTCTCATTCAATTCAATACCATTTTCCAACACTTTCTTCTTCCCCTCTCTGGCCAGTACCAGTCTATACCACACGAATAACAGTCCCGGCCGGTAATGTCGAGCTTCTGATGACTCTTTTGTGTTGGAATCCCAGGACCCTATTCATGGCGGTTGGCTTCCTACTTTTGTAATTTCGCCATCCTCTCCCATCGACCTCTGACATAAATGATTTCTCTTATCTCCTCTCCGGCCACTGTGATCTCTCTCTGTCCTCTCCTTCCTCACTATCATCGAAAGCATCCCTGGTCGAAGGTTGTTCATAATCCGAACATGTCAACTTTTCAATGGCTCAGTGTACTGCTGAGTTGGTGCACTGAGATTAGGTAAGAAATTCTTGCCATGAGCCGATCTCATCCCACTGTCCAAGTGGCATGGGAAAAGGAAAACTACGTACAAGAGAATCCAACGCTAATCCTCAAGATTGAATCCTGGGCTGATCCTCGTGTTGCTAAGAGTAAGTACACCAAATTGAATGTTCCGAATAAGTTAGTCATTACTAGTTAAGGCGGAACTTGGGGAGTTTAGACTAAAAGTAGCTCACAAGAAAGGTATAAGAAGTATTGTCCTGTAATTTAGTGTATACATAGACCCCGTTTCTGACGGAAAAATCTCATGGATAAACAGCAATATTCTCTCAAACTCGATCTTGAGTTAAATCATGGAATCCTCTCCCGAGGCTAACTTATTCAATCGAATGGGTAGATACATCGCTGAAAGACACAAGATTTTAAACTAAAACCATTAAATTAAGCCCATGAGTCTATAAAAATGACAAAGACATCCCTTCGCTCCAATACACTGTAATCACCGAACGAGTAGCCAGAAAAATAAATCACAAATATTTAAGTTTCACGAAAATATGACTTTTAGTATAATTTTTTCGGCCTGCAGAATTCTATCATGTTTTTTTACCATAATTATTACATTGCTCATATATATCATAATAAGATAACGATTAAAAGGTGGGCTGCTCATATATATTATAATATATAATAAGACAACGATTAAATGGTGGGTTCCCTAATTGTCCAGATTCATAAACCACAGCACAAACTAAGAAAAATGTGCTTTAATTATTGTAAGCATGTTGCACGTTTGATAGCGATCTCGATATGTAATTAACAAACTCTAAAATTTGATTTTTATCGGTGGAAACTTCTTGTGTCCTTTTATTACCATCCTCATTTTATCCCTTTTTTTAGACTTATAGCCAGCATTTGAAATCTGAAAAAATAAGAAATGGGAGGAAGATATGGGCAAACATTGATGAGAGACCAATATAAGTTGATTAAAGTGGAAAGGAATCTGTTCCCGTTAAACAAAGGTATCAGGTTCGAGTATTTATGAATGCAAAAAACTCCTGCTGTGAAAGTTTTATATCTTATTGGGCCGATCCTACTCGAACTGGATTAATAAATAGTTTGAAGAACTTTTGGATATTAGTACTATGCATCTAAAAAAAATTGATGAGAGGAGATTAATGCATTCACGCGACTTGTGTTCTCTATATATAGACCCAAATAGACCAAGTACATAGCATGCATGTATAACTCTGATAGTCGTTATGGAATTGAGCAACATGGGTGAGATCCAAGCACAAGCCCATGTTTGGAACCAAACATTCAGCTTCATAAATTCCATGTCCTTGAAATGTGCCGTTGAACTCGGTATCCTGGAAACCATACACAACCATGGCCGTCCCATGACTCTCCCCGAGTTGGTCTCTGCCTTGGCTATCCCTAAGGCTAGAGCCAATTCACTCCACCGCCTCATGCGGATACTGACTTATTCTGGCTTGTTTGCCCGACAAAAAGTCGAGCAATCATGCGATGACGAAGACAGAAGAGAAGGGTATATTCTCACCCCTTCTTCGCAGGTCCTCCTAATGGGCAATCTCGTGAGCATGTATCCCTTGGTGGTACTTTTGCTTCACCCAGCTCTGATACAACAGTTCAACTGCCTGAGCAAGTGGTTCCACAACGATAGTTCCATTTCTCCCTTTGAGATGGAGCATGGGAGAGCATATTGGGACTACATGTCGCACAACCCCGAGCTCAACCGTTTGATGAATGAAGGTATGGCAGCCGATACCCTAGTGTTAACAAATAAGATTATTGAGAAATGTAAGAATACTTTCGAGCATTCCACTTCTGTGGTGGATGTCGCGGGAGGGACGGGGATGTTGGCCAGGGGAATCGCGGATGCTTTCCCTCACTGTGAGCTCACCGTGCTCGACCTTCCTCATGTGGTTAGTGGCCTGGAAGGAACCAAGAATTTAAAGTTTATGGCAGGGGATATGTTCAAGTATATTCCACCTGCTAGTACCATTTTACTCAAGGTAAAACATTCTCCCCTTTGTCTCTTTTCTTTATACTACAAATTTTTTCACGGAGATCAACCTATTAAATCTTGCCCCTTCTCAAGTAGTGGATAAGCAAGGATCATAGCATCAAAGGGACCCCTGATTTTAGGATGTGACATGATTCCAAAATCTCGACCGAAGACATTACAGTGTTCACCATTAGCACAAACAAACTAATGTTGTTTTTGCAGTGGATATTACACGATTGGAATGATGACAACTGTGTAAAGATCCTGAAGCGATGCAAGGAGGCAATCACTACCGGTGGCAAGCATGGAGGAAAGCTGGTTGTGTTTGACGTCGTGATGGAGGATCAGAAGACGGATGATGCATGGAGGGAAGCCGAGCTCTTGTTCGACATGATGACGATGGCCATGTACAACGGGAAGGAGAGGAACGAAAAGGAGTGGGCTAAGCTCTTTCTCGAGGCTGGGTTCAATGAGTACAAAATCACACCACTAGTCGGTTCAAGATGTGCCATCGAAGTTTATCCATGAACAAGTGCCTGTGCAACAACGCTGTTGCTAATCCTCGTAGGTGGGAAGACACTGCAAGCATACTATGTTTAAGTTTGTGTTGTGTGCGCTAGTATCTTTACTGTGTTCGGATTGTATCAAATAAGTGCTTATAGCAGCCTCCGAGGTTGGCAATGCCCTTGCCCTTGATGCCTGCAAAACATATGAAATAAGGCCCAAAAGCATTCTTCATTGTATTTCAGTGTCTCAATATACACAGACATACAAAATGGCTATACACATGATGAGTATATGACGATATTATAGTCCTTAAAAGAGTGTTTGGTTCTAGCAATATTAAATTATGGCAAAAATTAGATTATATAAAAAGTTGTCATTTTACATGAAATATAGACTGTAATATGAAATTATCGTATTTGATAAGTATGTTTTTTTTTTTTGGTTTCCCACCCGGTATCCGGTACCCGAAGGCCCGACTAATCCGGATTCGGGGTACTGTCGGGCGGTTTCCCGGGGACCCCTCCCAAGAAGGTTTGCTGCGTTCACAGGGGCTCGAACTCGGCACCTCTGCTTAAGCGACGCAAGCCCCTTCCACTTGCGCCAACCTTCTTTGGTATTTGATAAGTATGTTATATAAGTGACAAAGTGGTTTAAAAAATAATATTATAATATTTGATGTGATTGAAAATATATTAAATTTCCAAAACTACCCCCATTTTACCGGTTGCTAATCGAGCAAAGGACAAATGTGTTATTTGTGTGGGTCCCACCTGTGCAATGTCAAAATGCCACCTGTGCAATCTATACATTACTGCACAAATTTATATGTTTTCGTAGGCTATTTTTTTCTGTCTAGCTTTAGTTTAGTCATGTCGTATTTTTGTGTGTATGTTTTCTTCTTGTCTTAAATCATTTTATCTTTACTTATCAAAAACAAAATCTCTTTACTGGGATTTTGTTTTCGCCGGGAAAAATTTCCGGACCTTGTAATCCGAAAATATCTTCAACTTTACATACCAAATATTGTACGGATCAATGTAAAATCACTACTTTTCATGTAAAATACATCAATCCAAACACCACCTTATAGTGCTCAAAGTCATCATCACTAGAACTTCAGAATGACCGAAATGCCACCTCCTCTATTTAAAAAAACGAGAACGGAACAAGATTGCGAGAAAACTGCGTTACGGATGCTTTTTCTGCATCCAACTGTAGGAGTCCAACTCGCAAATATTCCCAGATGATGCTAAGGAGTTAAACAAACACCAGAGAGGCGGCTTCAGGAGTTGACACAGCAGCTGTTTTCTAATGCAAATCTTGAGAATTACCGAATCGAAAAATGACCCCCAGTAAGGCAGCACCAGAATTCCGAGAAGCATCTGTTAAGATAAGAAAAAGGTCAAATGAGAAGGGAAACGACTAAATTCTATGCTCTGGAGAGGGTTGAGTGCTGAAGCATATTCCGTCCTGGAAGAACGATCTGGGCAGTTAACGACATGTAATTTCGTGTCAGCAAGGGTTGAACTGAAGAGGGCTCTGCCCTGGTCTGAGCTTCTACTTTGCTTTGATGTGTGCCAAGTGGGGCTAAAGTGAAATCGAACAACCTTTTCCAGAGGAAGAAGAATGAAATTCACAGATCAATCCATTGCTTCCTGCACGACCTCCTCTGCCGTGGAAGTGGAAGTATCTGCACGCAAGAAAGAGTTACTCCAAGTTTAGTTTCCAGCAATATCAGCAGAAAACTTGAATCCTGTCATATTGAAGCCAGCAGAAATTGTAACTTGACAGAAATCAGGGATAGAAACTTGAATGTCGGAGGAGATTCATGTCATACAATGGTTCCACATCAAAATTAACACTCGTAAGACACCCCTTCGATTCATGCTCAGCAAACTCGAGCTTGTTAAAGCAGGAAGCACAAAAACTACAACATCAGGGAAGCAATAGGGATGGGGCAGACAAGGACAGACCAGCAGGATTGACGGCAATAAGTGAGTGGGCTAATAAAGAAAGGAAGCATTTCTTGGAAAACTATTCCCTTTCGCATCAGAGAATGAATAAAGATGACAGCAGGGTAAGTTTTCTCCTTATTGTCAAAGCAATTTCAAGAACATCCCCAAATGAACAGTAACTGTACATAAAGACACACAGAGTTCAGATCTTTAACTTGTACCGTTCCCTCTCCTGCTTGCCACTGCAGTAAAGCAAGCATCTTTACATGCGAACCAGACATTTCACGACAGAAACTATCCCTACATAGGATATTGCTGTGATTAAATGTGCCGTCACCTTTAAAAATTTGTTGCCAGTTAACTCCAAAAATCCCAAAAGTTCAAATTTTTATGTGACCAGAGAATCGGCAGCAGCATTGTAACGGAGGAAAAACTATGGTCTGAAAGTATAATCTACGAGTTTGCTGCAACGCAGTCAACAATTGATGACATCCAATTGGTTCATGCAGTTGAAAATAGTAACAATAATATTTGCAGTGATCAGCTGCAATGGATGTTACCATCCGCTTGAACTCGGACGGGTCACGAATGAGCTGCCCCGACTCAGATCTGACTCTCCGCCTCTCCTCATCATATCATAGCCACCTGATTTTGGGGGTCCGGTCTGATCCTCCCCATATCGACCGGATGATGGAGACACGAAGGCCCCTGCTGCTGCCGGAGAACCGGTTCCCTGACCCTGGACCTGGCCTGTTTCTACATCTCTTGCCGCTCCGCCTTCCCGACGAAACCGGGCCTCAGGTGTGGCGGAACGAACCGCCCGGGCTTCGGCGAAGTCGGGGAGGTTAGCAGCTCTCTGTCCGTCTCGTGGACTGGAACAGGAGAGGGTAGGAGTGAGCCGCCGCCGTTTCGGCAGAAGGGGCGGAGAGAGATAGGGCCAGACTCAGCTTCGATGCCGGCCTGATCGGGGATAGGAAGAGATGTGGGTGGAGCGGGGACGGCTATGGGCTTGGGGACGGGGCGGCTCAGGACGAGCATTCGGCCTTGGGTGAGGTGGGATTTGTAATTGGAGGCGGCGGCGGCATTACGGGAGGAGGCGGCGGAGTAAGAGGAGGAGGTGGAAGGGGCAGTGGAAGGCCGGTGGGAGCCGGATTTGGTGGCTGAAGGTGGGAGCTGTCTCTCGTAAATGTCGTTGAAGTTGATGGACGCGTACTTGTTGGTTCTTGCCATCCACCACCACTACCGCAGCCGTCGCCGCCGCTCGAAGAAGAGAGGAGAGGAGCGAGCGAAGGGGAAGGCTGAGAAAACTGCCGAGATTGATCGAAACGAGAAAAACTGAAATTTTCTAGTAATTATTGGGCCTGATTTTCTGTGGGCTGTTCCGTACTAAGTTCGGAAGTTTTAGCAGCAGGAAGCAACTAGCTTACTCAGGAAGATTTGTACAAATAAAAAGGGTTTGTGTCACTTAAATAGAAGTGTCGGATTCGATCCCTATAAACACAGCAAACTTTCTTGGGAGGGGTCCCGGGAAACCGTCCAATAGTTCCCCGAATCCGAATTAGTCAGCTAGCCTTCCGGTGCCGGACACTGAGTGGGCAACCAAAAAAAGAAAATCGAAGAATCTGGAGAGTTTCTAATGAATAAAGTAGATTTTTCATAACAGTTGAGAACGTCGCAAAAAGTTAGGGAAGCATAAAGATAATTAAAAGACATTGTATGATTAAGAGAATTGGCAAAACAGTTGAGAGAATCACAAAAATAGTTAATAGAGTATAAATAATTAATAATATATATATATATATACACACTAAAATTATGAAAATTATGAAAGCCAAATTTAATTGAGAGCATTATTTAAATTTGAAAATAAGACCAAAACTGTTTTAGATTTACTTGAAGTAATAGAGAAGAGATAAGATTCGATTATCTTAAGATATTATAGCTTCACAGAAATTCTCAATCTCGCAGTCAAACCCCCTTTACAACTCAACTTAGAAAAGAGCCTCGACCCGATTTCTCAAGTTTTCCACCCTGGCATTACAGAGAATTTTATCAGAAATATCACTCACAATATTCCTCACTCTTACCCCTAAAACTCTATTCATCCCTATTTATAGGGATCTGACGCAATAAAAAAGATTTCAAATATCTCTTAAGTCATATTGTAGAAAGTATCCCAAATTGATTTATGATTAGATTATAAGAAATCAGAATAATTCAAATTCAAACCAAAATAAATATTTTCTTCATGATTTCCACTCATCGGACAGATCTTCTAGTCCCACGAGTATTTAGCTTAATACAAGACAATCTCAACAAATCTCCATCTTGACTTGTATCAAGCCAACCATTATCAAACTCGAATTTGCTTGCTCTACTTAATCCAATCACGGGCTCTGCCTCTTCGTGTACACACTGCTCAAATCCAAATTGCCATTGGACTTATCCGAGGTACCAATTTTCGTCAGCACTCTTATAATATTCCAACTGACGTATCAATAAGTCGATTTTGACACAACTTCAACGGCTTCAGCATTCTTCAAGATCACCATCCCTTGAAACCCAAGTCTTTCAGGCGATCTTGATTGTTTCCTCTGTCTATCCTAAGCATGCTTCTTCTCACATAGAAGTTGTTGCCTCCTTGCAGGCCTCCCGACTTATCAACTCCTGCCTCTACAGGATGAGCTCCCGAAGTCTTCACCGACTCAACCTTCCTCCAAGATGTCTCTACCCTTTCTTGGGTCATGCCCTTAAACTACTCGACTACAACATGTTTATTAAAGAACATCCGCTTATTCACAAGAGATTTTGAGATATTATCGATGATGCACAATGCCTTGTACACGTTCACCCTTCCGTGCCCGATATCATCCAAGCATTTTTGGAAAGTCGCACACTCAATTGTTGTCGTAGTTCCGGTCTTTATCTGCAAGACATAAAGTCCTCCCTGCAGCACCCCCTTCATGACTACGAGTGCTCCTTCGAAATTTTTAGCACTCCATCTAGCGCCTTGTACTTGTAACCACATCAATCAAGAGTTCCCATAGAAATCAAATTTCTTTTAAATTCAGGGACATGCCGACCACCAGTTAAAACTCTCTCACACCCATTAAACATCTCGATTCTCACATCTCCAACCCCAGCAACTCCACAGTTTGCCCGTTTCCCATATAAATCTTATCACCTACAACCGAACAGTAAGTGATAAACATACTCCAATCATGAGATACATGGAATGTACTACCTAAGTCAAGAACCCAATCTGAACTTGATTGGCCCAATATTGTGAGTTTCTCGGCATCCCCTCTCACATCTATTGATATTGTTATGACCTCATTCTCCGCCTCTTCCTCCCCAACATTCACCGACAACTAGACCTGCTTGACTTTTCTCCTAGGGCAGTTTAGTTTGATATGGCCCTCCTGGTTGTAGTTCCAGCAAATCAACCTTCCCCGGGATTTCGTTCAAGACCTTCCTCTACTCTCACGATCTTTACTCTCAAATCTGCCTCTTACAAGTATACTTTCATCCACACCACTTGAGCCTTCCATCACCATTTTCTTCAACACTTTTGAGTTTAGTATTGCCTTGCCGTCATCGAGGGTGATGCTTGATCTCCCGTACAACATTGTTTCAACGAAATTCTCATAGGAGTCTAACAGGGAGCACAACAGCATCTAAGCTTGATCCTCATCCTCGATCTTTACATCAATAAACTAGAGGTCCATTGTGATCTGATTGAACAAATCCACGTGGTTGCCTATCGGTGTGTCAGAACTCATCCTCAACTAGTATGACCGCTTCTTTGAGTATAACTGGTTTGTCAGGGACTTCATCATGTATAGCGACTACAGCTTCCGCCACAAATCTAAGGTCGAAGTTTGATCACACAGCTCCTAGAGGACCTTATTCGCAGACTGAGCTGAATCATGCTCAAAGCCTTCACCATAATAGATCCCTTTTCAGCAACTGTCAGGATCGGGGCTAATGCAGCTTTTCCATTCAGCGCTCCTTCAAAGCCATGTTGCACCAGCAAAGCCTTCATCTTAATGCGCCACAATCCAAAGTCGTTCGAACCATCAAACTTCTCCACCTCGAACCTCTCCTCCGACATCTTCGAGATTGACTCTAGTACCAATTTGCTGGGATTCATGCCCAATTGTTGAAGCTGAAATTTAGAGTGCGACAACAGCGGAAAAAAACTGAAAAGTAAGAAAAGAAATATGAACACCAGATAAACATGGTAAATTCCTCACTTGATGAAAACCTCCATGGCACAGAGCAAGCAGCCACCAGATTAAAACAGGATATTACATTTTCACAGATATCTTCGATCTCATACCCAAGCTCTCGTTACAACTCTGTTCAGAAAAGAGTCTCGACTCGTTCTCTCAAACTCTTACACCCTAACGTTACAGAGAATTTTATCAGAAAGATCACTCACAAAATTCGTCCTTCTTACTCACAGGACTCTATTTAACCCTATTTATAGAGGTTTGCCACAATAAAAAAGATATAAGATATCTCCCAAATCATATCCTAGAAAATATTACAATTTGATTTGGGATGAGATCACGAAAAATTAGAATAATTCAAATTCAAAATGGAATAAATCTTGCCTTCATGATTTTCACTCATCCGACAAATCTTAGGGTCCCACGAGTATCCAGCTTAATGTAAGGCAATCTCAATAGTTATAGTCCATTCAAGTGGTACACAAAGATATCATTGCTAATTTTAAACCAAAGAATTTTTAATTTGAATATTATTAGTGGAGCTCCCATCCATATTTATTTTTACTTGTGGATCTTCTCTCTCTTTTTTTCCCCAATGTACAAGGAAGCATGTAGGCCTAAAAAGGCATAGGAAATGTCACATGTGAGATCGAACCAGGATATAAAACTAGAGTCGTACCAATTATACCAATATCTACTTCTCGTGGATCTTCCTTTTAACTTGGAGATATTACTGCATTTTTCTTATGTAGCTATTTGTTGGGTTCATACATATAAAATCAATCGATGGACCAGAAAAGGACAAATTATTCAAAATGAGTATACGTAATGAATTTTGATAAAGCTAATGGAACTTTTCCTTATTTAAATGAATAATTATATCCTGAAAAGAAAATGCACCATTGATACATGGGAAACATGTGTGCAAAGCAATCATTTTTAAATAAATAATGAAGATAATAATATTTATATCTTGTCTTTTGGATTTTTTGTGTGTCCTTGCTTTACTAAAAAAGTCAGAAAACAGAATTTTATTTGCCATGATTTACTTTTCTTATGATAAGGTGTCCATCGCTATAACCCCAATAATTAGTTTATATAACGTGCATAGAATTTGTGTCATGTTTATGAGGTCAGAAGTTCGAATTTCCCTTAAGTGTGTACCTCTTAGTGAACTCACCCATACATGCATTTTACACATGAACTAATCTGGATTCATGGGTTGGTTCAGATGCCACATTAGATAGGCCAGCATGTCTCAAATAATAAGACTTTCTATGTCAATGGTTGGATAATATACCTTATATTTGTGAAAATTGTGTTATATCTTAATATATTAATTAATTTAATTATATTATATCTTAAAAATATGTGAAATATATTTATTTAACATAATATTTATTAAATTATTTATATTACAATTCAAATCAGATCATGTTGGACCCGACCGCACGAGTCAGATCACTGGTCAAGTTAGCTTGATGGGTCAAGGGTGGGAGGCAGGTTTCAATTTCTAGACACCCACTCAACCCGACTCATTATCATCCACCCATGCTCATATGAGCTCCTCTCTCGAAGTTGGATGGGAGAAGTAGAGTACAGTATTATGTGTGACGAGTATAACACATTACCTATGTCACAGGTTAGTGGGTGCTTAATATATCACTGTAGTATAAATAAGTTATAAGATATTTATAATTGATTTGCCTAGTGTGTTAATGCACCCATTGGTTTTTGACATGCATCATGTGTTATACTCATTACATATAAGAATTTTACACAAAAGTCTTCTGATGGGTGCCACGTTATATCTATAATTGTTTTTGCTATGTGTTAGATATCCATCGGCTTCAAACACGTGCCACACAATATACCCTTTACATATACATTTGAAGTTCCGAAAGTGGGACTACAAAGTGTTGCTAACTCTTACAGAAGAAACCACCAGAAAGCTGGTCTAATGGCTTTAAATCTACTCTCATACAATTTAATGAGATTGAGATCCCAAATTGGAGTAATATTAGACTGTTTACAAAGCTAGAGCAGACATTCACCTTCTATTTTCGATTTTTGGCACACTCTACTTATTAACTAAGAGTAAATCCTAAGCTCATAAATTAGCTTGCGACATTTACTAAGGTTACATTTTCTACGCTTGAGTCAAGTATGAAGTGGAATGTGTATTCCAATATTCAATTTCATATTTTTTTTTTACGGTCTGAACCATTGTATCCAAAGGCTTGATGGATCCTGACTAATTCAGTTCAAGCCGGAATGACCCATTAGGTAGTAAAACTCTCCTGAGGTAAATTCGTTCCATCACAAGACTCGAACCCGAGACCTTATTTAAACGAAAGAGGTGTCCTAACACTTCAACCAATCTGCTTTGGTTTTCGTTCATTTATATTATGCTTTTGGGAGTTAATACAAGCATTTCACTAATATAAACTTTTTGCTTAAAAAAAATTTATGGAATGTCCGTTCAATCACTTCCTACTACTGCATCTCTCTCTATGCTCAAGATAAACACAAAAATTGAAGATTGCATTTTAATATATAAAACTCAAAAATCATGGATCATTTTTTATTATATAAAACTCATTTTACCCTATTTCTCTCCACTCAACTATACTCAAGATGTTAACTAGCATAGAAAATTATACTCAAGATGTTGCCATCGTGATGTGACTCAGCATTTAGCATCAGCCGCAGGCGAGTGATTCTTACAGGGACTTGATGCACCCCATCATCAATAATGCAGCGGGCCAATACTGAATGAAACGTGGAAGAATTAAATCACCCATAACTTGCAAAAAACGTCCAATTTTTTGTCATACTTCCTAATCAGTCCAATCCCTCTCCTTTCCATCTTTCTTCTTCCCCTCTCTAGCCAGTACCAGTCTCTACCACACGAATAGCGGTCCCGGCCGGTAATGTCGAGCTTCTGACGACTCTTTTGTGTTGGAATCCCAAGACCCTATTCATAGCGGTTGGCTTCCTACTTTCGTAATTTTGCCATCCTCTCCCATCGACCTCTGACATAAATTATTTCTCTTCTCCTCTCCAGCAACTGTGATCTCTCTACGTCTTCTCCTTCCTCACTATTCATCGAAAGCATCCCTGGGCGAAGGTTATTCATAATCCGAACATGTGTCAACTTTTCAATGGCTCAGTGTACTACTGAGTTGGTGCACTGAGATTAGGTAAGAAATTCTTGCCATGAGCCGATCTCATCCCACTGTCCAAGTGGCATGGGAAAAGGAAACTGCGTACAAGAGAATCCAACCATAATCCTCAGGATTGAATCCTGGGCTGATCCTCGTGTTGCTAAGAGTAAGTACACCAAATTGAATGTTCCGAATAAGCTAGTGATTACTACTAGTTAAGGCGGAACTTGGGGAGTTTAGACTGAAAGTAGCTCACAAGAAAGGTATAAGAAGTATTGTCCTTTAATTTAGTGTATACCTAGACCCCGTTTCTGACAGAAAAATCTCATGGATAAACAGCAATATTCTCTCAAACTTGATATTGAGTTAAATCATGGAATCCTCTCCCGAGGCTAACCTATCCAATCGAATAGGTAGATACATTGCTGAAAGGCGCACATAAGATTTTTGTTGCGATGAAATAGATAATCAAAAAGGCACGCAAGTATACGAATCGCTCCAAGTAATAAAGTGATGAATATCGAGATCGTTCCTACGAGGATCTAAGTCAATCAAAGCTAAGCAATAAACCAAGCAATAAAGCCAAGCCCAAGCAATAAAGCCAAGCTAGGCAATTCGAAATTGGATAGGAATTTGATGAAAACAAGAAAGTAAATTGAAAGCAATTAGAAGAAATTAATTAGTTTTAATGAACCTAGGGCTCATAACTTTCCTCAATTCTACTTCTAAATCTAATCTCAATCTCTATATGTAATTGACTACGGTTACTATCTTAGGGTTTTGTGTCTCCTTACCTACCTCTCGGTTTAACAAGAACGTGTTTATAGGACGTTACTAATCACTCTATCTCTAGGCAATTAATATTAAGAAACCCATTGAGTTCGAACCCTAATTTGGATACCTAGGGTGATTGGCTAATCTCTCGATACTTCTCACAAATAATCCAGATCTCTCGGCGTGAATTATCCTAAGTTATACTATCTCCGGCGTGATTACGACTTCGTCTCTCGAGTTCATTGAATCTCCTAATCGATCTAATTGGTGTCCAATCAATCAGAAGCATTAAGGACGAGAATAGTATAAGTAACACAAAATCAATCACATATAAAAGAAAGGGAAGAATTTAGAAAATAGAAAAGAGTTCCATTGTTCGCCATAGGAAATAGGGAATTAGTTCATGATGGAATTAACAGAAAATACCAAGAATAGATTCGAATACACCATGACCAAGCAAAGGAAAAAGGAAGGAAAGAAAAACTCTGGAATGGTTCGAAACCGATCTCTCGATCCTCGAAATTGTCTTGAAGCACGTTGATCCTCTTCCTCCCTTGAGCCGCGAGTGACTTCAATTCTTCTTGGCAGCAAAACGAGTGTATAAAAATTGATATGAAAGATGGTCATCTCCTGTATGCTGCTAGGTCAAGACTTTATGAGGATAGAGAATAAAATATTCTGTCTTACCTAAAAATATTCTCCAAATATCTCTATCCTAAAAATATATTCTGATAAGATATTGTGTTTCCCTCAGAGTAAGTCAAGTGAAATATACTCTTTTGTGTCCTACTATATCAGAATATCTTCCATATTAGGCTTCGGGATCTTCAAGAAATCCAATATTCCATAAATATTACGAAATCTTCTATGCCAGACTCTGTTCAGTTTTCTGCTTCAGGGAGTCGCGACCCCTCCCCTATTTCCTCTGTTTTCCAGCTTCTATTTAGCTTGGTTCCGTGAGTCGATGTCCACTTTCTTGGCCCGATTGGTTCTTCATTAAATACCTATATCAATAAAAGGTCCAAAAGTACCAACATTCTTGGAAGAAAATTTGAATTAATTAATTATAAATTGATTTCACTCAACTAAGGAAAAAACAACCAATCATGTGTTAAGATCTCATAAAACTTGAACAACTTACTTGAATTTAGACCAAAAAATATGTTCAAATAAGTATATTTATATAATTAGCAATTTTAAACTAAAACCATGAAATTAAGCCCATGAGTCTATAAAAATGAAAAAGGCATCCCTTCGCTCCAATACACTGTAATCACCGAATGAATAGCCAAATATATATATATATATATATATATATATATATTTAAGTTACACGAAAATATGACTTTTAGTATAATTTTTTCGGCCTACCATGTTTTCTTACCATAATTATCACATTGCTCATATATATTATAATAAGATAAAGATTAAAAGGTGGGCTGCTCATATATACTATAATAAGATAAAGGTTAATTGGTGGGCTCCCCCCATTGTCCTGATTCATAAAGCAGAGTAAAAACTGATGAGAAAAATGTGCTTTGATTATTGTAAAAATGTGTTGCACGGTTGACAGCGATCTCGTTATGTAATTAACAAACTCTGAGATTCGATTTTCATCGGTGGAAACTTCTTGTGTCCTTTTATTATCATCCTCATTTTGTCCCTTTTTTTAGACCTGTAGCCATCATTTGAAATCTGAAAAAATAAGAAATGGGAGGAGGATGTGGGCAAACATTCACCAGAGACCAATATGAGTTAATTCAAGTGGAAAGAAACTTGTTTCCGTTGAGCAAAGGTTGTCGGGTTCGAGTATTTATAAATGAAGGAAACTCATGCTGTGAAAGTTTTATCCCTTATTGGGCTGATCCTACTCAAACTGAATTAATCAATAGTTCAAAGAACTTTTGGATATTAGTAGTACACATCTAAAAAAAATTGATGAGAGGAGGTTAATGCATACACACGACTTGTGTTCTCTATATATAGACCCAAATAGACCAAGTGCATAGCATGCATGTATAACTCTGATAGTCATCATGGAATTGGGCAATGAAGGAGAGGCTAGAGAGATGAGGGAGATCCAAGCACAAGCCCATGTTTGGAACCAAACATTCAGCTTCATAAATTCCATGTCCTTGAAATGTGCCGTTGAACTCGGTATCCCGGAAACCATCCACAACCATGGCCGTCCCATGACTCTCCCCGACTTGGTCTCTGCCTTGGCTATCCCCAAGGTTAGAGCCAATTCATTCCACCGCCTCATGCGGATACTGACTTATTCTGGCTTCTTTGCCCGACAAAAAGTCGACCAATCATGCGATAACGAAGAAGGAAGAGAAGGGTATATTCTCACCCCTTCTTCGCAACTCCTCCTAAAGGGCAATCTTGTGAGCATGTATCCTTTGGTGGTACTTTTGATTCACCCAGCTTTGACACAACAGTTCAATTGCCTGAGTAAGTGGTTCCACAACGATAGTCCCATTTCTCCCTTTGAGATGGAGCATGGGAGAGCATATTGGGACTACATGTCGCACAACCCCGAGCTCAACCGTTTGATGAACGAAGGTACGGCAGCCGACACCCTAGTGTTAACAAATAAGATTATTGAGAAATGTAGGAATACTTTCGAGCATTCCACGTCTGTGGTGGATGTCGCGGGAGGGACGGGGATGTTGGCCAGGGGAATCGCGGATGCTTTCCCTCACTTGGAGCTCACCGTGCTCGACCTTCCTCATGTGGTTAGTGGCCTGGAAGGAACCAAGAATTTAAAGTTTATGGCAGGGGATATGTTCAAGTATATTCCACCTGCTAGTACCGTTTTACTCAAGGTAAAACATTCTCCCCTTTGTCTCTTTTCTTTATACTACAAATTTTTTCACGGAGATCAACCTATTCAATCTTGCCCCTTCTCAAGTAGTGGATAAGCAAGGATCATAGCATCAAAGGGACCCCCCCAATTTTAGGATGTGACATGATTTCAAAATCTCGACTGAAGACGTTACAGTGCTCACCATTAGCACAAACAAACTAATGTTGTTTTTGCAGTGGATATTACACGATTGGAATGATGACAACTGTGTAAAGATCCTGAAGCGATGCAAGGAGGCAATCACTACCGGTGGCAAGCATGGAGGAAAGCTGGTTGTGTTAGATATCGTGATGGAGGATCAGAAGACAGATGATGCTTGGAGGGAAGCCGAGCTCTTGTTCGACATGATAACGATGGCTATGTACAACGGGAAGGAGAGGAACGAAAAGGAGTGGGCTAAGCTCTTTCTCGAGGCTGGGTTCAGTGAGTACAAAATCACACAACTAGTAGGTTCAAGATGTGCCATCGAAGTTTATCCATGAACAAGTGCCTGTGCAACAACGCTGTTGCTAATCCTCGTAGGTGGGATGACACTGCAAGCATACTATGTTAAAGTTTGTATTGTGTGTGTTGGTATCTTTACTGTATTCGGATTGTATCAAATAAGTGCTTAGCAGCCTCCGAGGTTGGCAATGTCCTTGCCCTTGGTGCCTGTAAAACATATGAAATAAGGCCCAAAAGCATTCTTCATTATATTTCAGTGTCTCAATATACACAGGTTCTGTGGCTATCAGAAAAGAAAGTTAATCCCGCAAAATCTAGAGTTAACTAAATATACGAAATCATAAGGAGGAAATAATCCTAGATACCCGACATACAAAATGGCTATACACATAATGAGTATATATATATGACGATATTATAGTCCTTAAGGGGGTGTTTGGTCCTAATAATGTTGAATTACGAAAGAAAGTCAGATTACATAAAAATTATTATTTTACATGAAATATAGACTGTAATATGAAATTATCGTGTCGGGTAAGTATGTTATATAAGTGACAAAGTAGTTTAAAAAATAATATTTAATATGATTGAAAATATATTAAATTTTCAAAACTACCCCATTTTACCGGTTGGTAATCGAGCAAAGAAGGAGAAATGTGTTATTTGTGTGGGTCCCACCTGTGCAATGTCAAAGTGCCACCGTTTTTTCTTTGCAATCTCTTTACTGGGATTTTGTTTTCGCCGGGAAAAATTTCCGGACCTTGTAATCCGAAAATATCTTCCAACCCTCGATTCCAAATATTGTACGGATTAATGTAAAACCAGCACTTTCCATGTAAAATATATCAATCCAAACACCACAGTGCTCAAGTCATCATCACTAAAACTTCAGAATGACAGAAATGCCATCTCCTCTATTTAGAAAAATGAGAACGGAACAAGATTGCGAGAAAACTGCGTCACGGATCCGTTTTCTGCATCCAACTGTAGGAGTCCAACACGCAAACATTCCCAGGCGATGCTGAGGAGTTAAACAAACAGAGGCGGCTTCAGGAGTTGACACAGCAGCTGTTTTCTAATGCAAATCTTGAGAATTACCGAATCGAAAAGTGACCCCCAGTAAGGCAGCGCCAGAATTCCGAGAAGCATCTGTTAAGATAAGAAAAAGGTCAAATGAGAAGGAAAACGACTAAATTCTATGCTCTGGAGAGGGTTGAGTGCCGGAGCATGTTCCGTCCTGGAAGAACGATCTGGGCAGTTAACGACATGTAATTTCGTGTCAGCAAGGGTTGAACTGAAGAGGGCTCTGCCCTGGTCCGAGCTTGTACTTTGCTTTGATGTGTGCCAAGTGGGGCTAAAGTGAAATCGAACAACCTGTTCCAGAGGAAGAAGAATGAAATTCACAGATCAATACATTGCTTCCTGCACGACCTCCTCTGCCTTGGAAATGGAAGCATCTGCACGCAAGAAAGAGTTACTCCAAGCTTAGTTTCCAGCAATATCAACAGAAAACTTGAATCCTGTCATATTGAAGCCAGCAGAAATTGTAACTTGACAGAAATCAGGGATAGAAACTTGAATGTAGGAGGAGATTCATGTCATACAATGGTTTCACATCAAAATTAACACTCGTAAGACACCCCTTCGATTCATGCTCAGCAAACTCGAGCTTATTAAAGCAGGAAGCACAAAAATTACAACATCAGGGAAGCAATAGGGATGGGCAGACAAGGACAGACCAGCAGGATTGACGGCAATAAGTGGGTGGGCTAATAAAGAAAGGAAGCATTTCTTGGAAAACTATTCCCTTTTGCATCAGAGAATGAATAAAGATGACAGCAGGGTAAGTTGTCTCCTAATTGTCAAAGCAATTTCAATAATATCTAGTCCAAATGAACAGTAACCGTACATAAAGAGACGGAGTTCCGATCTTTAACTTGTACCGTTCCCTCTCCTGCCTGCCACTGCAGTAAAGCAAGCATCTTTACATGCGAACCAGACATTTCACGACAGAAACTATCCCTACATAGGATATTCCTGTGATTAAATGTGCCGTCACCTTTAAAAATCTGTTGCCAGTTAACTCCAAAAATCCCGAAAGTTCAAATTTTTATGTGACCAGAGAATCGACAGCAGCATTATAACGGAGGAAAAACTATGGTCTGAAAGTATAATCTACGAGTTTGCTGCAACGCAGTCAACAATTGATGACATCCAATTGGTTCCTGCAGTTGAAAATAGTAATGGATGATACCATCCGCTTGAACTCTGGCGGGTCACGAACGAGCTGCCCCGACTCAGATCTGACTCTCTGCCTCTCCTCATCATATCATAGCCACCTGATTTTGGGCGTCCGGTCTGATCCTCCCCATATCGACCGGATGATGGAGAACCGTAAGGCCCCTGCTGCTGCCGGAGAACCGGTTCCCTGACCCTGGACCTGGCCTGTTTCTGCATCTCTGGCCGCTCCTCCTTCCCGACGAAACCCGGCCTCAGGTGTGGCGGAACGAACCGTCCGGGCTTCGGCGAAGTCGGGGAGGTTAGCAGCTCTCTGTCCCTCTCGTGGACTGGAACAGGAGAGGGTAGGGGTGAGCCCCCGGCGTTTCGGCAGAAGGGGCGGAGAGAGATAGGGTCAGACTCTGCTTCGATGCCGGCCTGAACGGGGATAGGGAGAGATGTGGGTGGAGTGGGGACGGCGATGGGCTTGGGGATGGGGCGGCTTAGGACGAGCATTCGGCCTTGGGTGAGGTGGGATTTGTAATTGGAGGGGGCGGCGGCGGCGGCATTACGGGAGGAGGCGGCGGAGTAAGAGGAGGAAGTGGAAGGGGCAGTGGAAGGCCGGTGGGAGCCGGATTTGGTGGCTGAAGATGGGAGCTGTTTCTCGTAAATGTCGTTGAAGTTGATGGACGTGTACTTGTTGGTTCTTGCCATCCACCACCACTACCGCCGCCTTCCCCGCCTTCCCCGCCGCTCGAAGAAGAGAGGACAGGAGGGAGGGAAGAGGAAGGCTGAGAAAACTGTCGAGATTGATCGAAACGAGAAAAACTGAAATTTTCTAGTAATTATTGAGTCTGATTTTCTGTGGGCTGTTCCGTACTAAGTTCGGAAGTTTTAGCAGCAGAAAACAACCAGCGTTTTGTCGCTTTGGCTTTCGCATATACGCGCATGGACGTTGGCGCGGGTAAGAGTTGAGGCTTTCGGCTTTATGATGTCACTGTATTATAAACTAAGGGGTTACCTGTGCTAAGGGGAAGATTATGAATTATTCATTTTATTATAAAAAATTAAAGTTATTAAAGAAATAAAATTTAATATTAAAAAAATAAATAGTTTAAATTAAATAAAAATATAATAGAATCGCGGAACTGAGAGAGTTTTTAATGAATAAAGTAGATTGTTATAACAGTTAAGAAATTTGTAAAAGTTAGAGAATCGTAAAAATAACTAAAAATTTGTATGGTTAAGATAATGGAAAAACAGTTGAGAGAATCATAAAAATAGTTAATAAAATATAAAGAATTAATAAGATAAATATGTACACTGAAATTATAAAAATTATGAAAACTAAATTTGATTAGGAGCATTTTTTGAATTTGAAAATGAGACCAAAATTGTTTTGGATTTGTTGAAATAATAGAGAAGATATAAGATTCAATTATTTTAAGATTTTTCATAAAAAGTTAAAAATAATCGTATATACATAATTTAATGATGTGATATCACGTGTATGATTTGTAGAGACGGTAACATTTACCTCATTTCTTACCCCAAGAAAAAAACCACTGATAAGGAGACGAAAACAACTGTAAAATGCTTGACGATTATTTTCTCGTAATTTTTCGCAATTATGCACTACAAAGATATACAAAAAGGGAAATAAGGCTCCAATATCAAAATACAATTGATGACGCGTCAAATATTTATTCGTAAAATTCACGGATAACGTAGTGAGCTGAATTTATACAAGAATCAGTGCGCCCTCGGATCTTGTCTCATTTCTTACGGTGTCGCTCCTCATGGCAGTGCGGGTGGGGCTTCCCTAGCTAGTGAGGGTCTCACCACCCCATCTGCACGACATCTTTTGTCGCTCCACAGAACGTTTCGATCTTCAAAGCTCCAGTGAGGGTCTTGATGCTCCGTTGCTGCCCCGATCTTTTATGGTGCTACTCCGCAAGGCGATTTAAGCCTTAGGATTGCCTTATCGTGTGCTTAGTGGAGGAGGCTGCGGTGCCTCGTTGATACGAGGTCTTGTTAATGTAGCTCCGCTAAGCATTTCGATGCTGTGGGTTGTCCCGGTTAGTGTTTCTGTGGTGCCCCACTGCCACGAGGTCTTTTGTAATGTAGCTCCGCAAGGCATCCTCCTGAGCCTCGAGGTTGTTCCATTGAGAGCCATTTCAGGTAGATGCTACATTCGCCCGAGGCCTTGTTTTGCATATGTGAAGTACTTTGAAGTTGAGGATATTGAGTGCTACTCCGCTTGACTCGGGAGGGCTAGTTCAATTGGTAAGCGATGGTCTCCTTTCCTTCCCAAGTTGAGGGTTTGATCCATCAAGGGCACGAGCCCATCGGAATTTATCATGATTTATCTGTCACACGTGATTTGTGGGTTATTGCGTGTGCCTCGAGAAAGAGATGTTGCAACTACCATTAGTCGGGCTCGAAAGGAACGAGGGTACCTCAAGTACTACCCCCTTGTGTGGTTCGAGGTTGGTGCATTTTGACACGACACGATAACCCGACATGACACGACAATAGTTAAGCAAGTTTGGGTCAAGCATGTTTAGACACGAACTTATACATACACGATAAATAAACATGTTTAACTGGATTTGAACATGTATAACACGATACAACACATTTAAACACATTTATTAAATGTATTCACTATTCATATATATATAAATATTGACTCATTTAATACATTTATACATGAAATTTTTATGATATATAAAATATTACATGCATTACATATATTATTATTGTTAAAAATAATATTACATGATCAATAATTGATTAATCTTACTTATTTATTATACTAATTATTAATAAATATTATTATTTTAGTAATCATATCTTATATTATTAAAGTATAATTATATATTGTCGATATTTCACATTAAATAGGTCCACCCTGTTTAGACACGACCATTTAGACATAAAAAATAAATGTGTTATGTTCAGATCATTGGATTTCTAATCCGAATATATTTAGACACGACACATTTTAACACGATACGACACAATTTGTCAGGCCTACCGGGAGGGGAGTGGAAGGGAAGCAAGGAGAAAGGAGGGCCGATTGATGCCATCTCACCGCTGGTGGAGCCTGCTTGGATACCGTGGCTGGCGACCAAAAAAAAAAAAAAAGGAGGGCCGATTGATTCAACCTTGGGTTTTTTTCCAAGACAATTTGCTACTGGGCTCAATTACAGGGCTTCTGGCGCTACTGTCAGAGTATGGTCACACGCACACCCAAGACAAGTGAACGGGCTCAGAAGTTCTTGAGCGAATGATTATCGGTCGAGAAATAAATCCCAACATTTAGAATTGAGCATGGTTCACAAAATATAGTATCCGAAATATAAGAGAATTGGGATACTACTATCTATAATTTAGGATTTTAGGTGGATATGGATTCAACATTTATAGATTCGGTGAAAATTTTGCACGACGTCAAAGTGGGTTTTTGTGTGAGCTTACCCTCCACCAGACACGATTGTGGAACTCGTACTTAGTTAAGCTCAAGCTCAGAAGTTTCAACCCAGGGATGGAAGAAAAGGAATGGCTCGTGTTAGTCTGTCCCTCACCTGAGACCGAAAAAAATGTCTGACTCGATATCGACTGTTGCGGGCAGATGTCTAAGAGCACATAGCAAATCCAAGTTATATTGCTACATCTTATATTGGATAAACTCGGTATACAAGGAAAATATGATGTCATCAGTTATAAGTTTAGACTTTCAGATTGATATGATTCAAATGTTCGAAACCTATGTTTTTGTTGCTTTTTTGCAGCATGTAAGTGCAGAAATAAGGAATTCAGCCCAAAAAAAAAAAAAGAATTGGAGGAATAAGGAAGAAACATGACAGAGAAAGCAGCTTCACCTTTGGGATCACATGTCGAGTCGAATGAGATATTTGTTTCGAGTCGGAGCAATTTTTCGGACCCAACTGAAACACAAAGAAGCTCTAACAAGTCATGCTTATTTCTTTCCAGGACTGTGAGTTCTTCTACGAGCTTGCGCGAGCAGTTCTCTCGTCCACGAGGAACGAACGTTCGCGGATCTGACATGGATCTAACATAGTACGGTGGCAGATGTCTTGTCCATGGAGATGATGGAGAACACGAAGCTTGCATTCCCCGTGTGGTCCAAATCCCTCCATCTACTTCAGAATTATTGACTAAAGTTGGGCAGCCGAAAAAATCGGACACACTCACACGCCGACGTCGGCATGCTGATCATCATTGTCCTCTTTTTTATATGTGAAAAATTTAACCATTCTTTTAATAATTAAGAATTTATTCTTCTCAAATTTACAAACACCTCATAAGGACGATGCATTCGGGAGAAATCAAACCCTTGATTTCCGTCAGCAATTCCTAGTTCTTTGTAACGTGCGAAGATTCCTTTCATCTTTTTATCTGGTCGGTGGCGGAAAACCGAAAGCTGGTCTCTCCCGACCGGGTGATTCCCTCCATCCAAGATGTTTCTTCAAAAGTTTGAACCTCTGACCAAACACTGTGAGCTGAAAATTGATTTCAAAGAAGGGTAGCGATGTGAATGAGATTTTTCAGTAGTCTCGTTTTCTATTTATTTAGATAATATTTTTAAGAAATATTGAAAATATTTTTCTACAGTGGGTGGTCTTACATCTCTCTATATATGTATATGTAGCATAAGGGAGATGTGTTTCTGTGATCCCCTGCGTGGGGTGGTGATGGATCTCTCGAGGGGTCTATCAGTATCGGATTTTCGAGTTACGAGTAGCGAGTTGAGAGTGGATCCTGGTTCAAGCAAGCTCTTCGAGTACTTGTACAGAAGTCAAGTCCGAGATGGTGATCTAGATCAATACTTCGATATTTCAGTCAGTTCAGGGATCAAGGATGGAAAAGTGCGAGTTGGAGACTCTGAGAGGCAGCGCTAGCCTCCGACACCAAGGTCAATCGTGTCTCGTTCAGAAGTGGGGACAGTCGAAACACCACAAAAAAAAGTAACAAACTTCCGCATTATCGCATAATATTCCTGTTATTTATGATGCTTTCTCCTCCACATGTACCATGCATATGGAAGACTAAAATTTAAAAAAAAAAAAAGGGAAATGAAAGATTATTTAAGGATTTGATATAATTATTAAATTATAAATAGGGTCGAGTAACAGAGATCGGTCTATTGGCATCATTCTCGATCTTGGGTAATTTTGCATTCGATTTTCATCAGCGGAATATATTTTACTCCTTTATTTCATATTCTTTTTATCTTTTTTTTAGATTTATGTTTTTTATAAATCGAGAAAAATTATAAATAGGGTTAAAAATGATGCAAAGACCTGATGTAAGCCTGCTCAATTTTTTTTTTTAAATCTCACACGTCACCGAAAACAGCCAATGTCGTATTACACGACTTGTCAAATGTTCTCATTTTAGTTTACTTTGCATCATGCCCACGCGATGACGTGTCATCGAGTTCGCTTCCCGAAAGGTTCTCGTGTTCACATCGTTCGCTCGTTTCCCTTTCCTCAACCTAATCAATTGTAGACAGTGTCATGTTGGGTCAACATTCAAAAGATGCTAAATAAAAGTTGCCAACGGTTGTCTGAAGGTGATTCGGTGGATAGAAAATCATGATTTGGAGGAATAATCCTACACCTCTTTATCTCACATCGACCTGATAATAAATAATCAATTAAATTATTTTAATTAATAATAATAAAGCTATGTCTATGGTTAATATTAATTTGTGTTTTTGTTACGATTTGATATGTATTTTTTCTAATTAGAGGTTTGATCGAGTACTCACTCGATTCAAATCTAAATAAGAAAAAATTTATTAAATTTTTAGATATAACTCATGTAAAAAAAATTTAATTCAAGTTCGAAATAAGTTACTGCTAAAAAAATTAAGCTCTTTTGTTGAAAATATTATTTATTAATAAGATTTAAATCTGAAATATTATGAAAAAAAAAAGTATCGATCAACTTTTTTTTATTGCGGTGGCGTCACCAGGCGAATGGTCCACGTGGAGGATGACAACAGGGTGCTGCTGGCTGGATTCGGCAGCGACAGGCTGGCGACATCCCCCTGAAGTTTCCGCGCCACGTGGTGGGGCGCAGGTCCGACGTCAAGTGACGGCACTTCCGCGCTGTCCGGTCTGTTGACGTCAGCTCCTCCGCACCGTCCGCGAGCGGCTCCTTTGTCTCTTGGTGCGTCAGCAACGCGATAGCACTTGTTTCTTTTTTTTTTTAAAAGAGAAAAAAAATTAAGAATTGCGACATCCACTCGATCGCGGACGGCCTTTGTTTTTTTCTCTCAAGTATGCAACTCTTAGGTCTCTGGTAGCGCACCTAGTTATCCTAATTTGACCTCGAGTCGTACTAATTATTATGGAATAAAATTTTATTTGAGATTTTATTAAGAGAAAAGGATATTAAATCACCTAATTCAATTATATTTGGTTCATCGGAGAATTTGGATCTGGCTTTTGAATATGAACATAATTCGACTTGTGGGTTCGAGACAAAGAGGTCCATGGCACGTAAAAGGCTATGGAAGATAAATCGGTATAAAAGACTATCGAAATTTCGCAGATGATAATCAAAACTAGAATTGAATGATGCTGCTTCGACCATGATAACGCCGGTGAGACCTAAACTTTATAAACTTTTGTTTAAAGGTGTTCACGCTCATAAGATAACATGATCCAATGAGACTACTGCACTTGTTACATGTGTTATGGTATAGGGTAATTAATCTTACAATTGCTTATAAAAAAAACAATAATGTAAGAATGCAATTCTCTTTATGAATAAGTTCACTAAATTGATGATAGAAATCTAACAAATTCTAAAAAACTGTAAAATCTTTACGTGGGCGTATAAGTATATTAGACCAGTTTCCATCTGAAAGTATTTTTTTTTGGTTGCCCACCCGGTATTTGGTACTCGAAGGCTAGTCGACTAATCCGGATTCGGGGTATTGTCGGGCGGTTTCCCGGGGACCCCTCCCAAGAAGGTCTGCTGCGTTCACAAGGGCTAGAACCCGGTACCTCTGCTTAAGCGACACAAGCCCCTTCCACTTGCGCCAACTTTCGTTGGTTCCATCTGAAAGTATAAACTTATAGGTGATGGTATCAAATTCTCTTATAAAATCATATTTGAATATTTTATTTGCTCAATGTGGGATTGACTTCTCAATGATAAACAATTCCTCCGGTAATAGTAGGTGTAAGTAATATTTAGATCTACGAGTAAGACAACTCTCTATAACTGCTGATTTGTGATTTTGGTCTCTTTCCTAATAGGACTCTCTAAGACATTAGTAGGGTGCTATTAAGTATTTAATAAATTGAAAAATTTCTAGCAAGCGTAGATAAAATATCAAAAAACAGTTTATGAATTTTATAATCGAGTTATATATTTGAGAATTGCAGTGCATTGAACTAAGTTTTGGACCATAGTATTTATCAATACCGTAACTTATTTGGTACTTTTAACCAATGTTTTAATTACGAGGTAACCAATCACCGAAGTATTTTCAATCTCTTTCGTTGATTTTGTTAAATCATACATCGACGTGGTTAAATAATACTCTTGAATTTGTACAAGAACATGCTTCATGATAGCTTAAGTATTTTGATGGAAATATAATCAACTTCTTTTAAGAATCACTAACAAATAATATGATATATGAGCGTTTTGATCATAGCAATTTCTTGCATAAGCCCCGGGCCCTTTCTTGACAATCGTTCATGTTGATCTAAAAGAGGGCTCTCTAACTTAACCCAATAGCTCACTCACAACAATTTCACAATATAGTATCAGAGTTAAGGTTAAGTCCATTAACATATTACGCATGAGGGGTATCAAATACCATTTTTACTTGGTTAAAGAACATTCCCCTATTCATAACGGAATACGATATCACCTCCTAATAGTTTAGGTTGGTGGGTGAAAATAAACTCAATATCTTATAATGTTCACTAAGAATTAATATAATATATGAACATCTGATCATGATAATCTCCGATATAAACCCAGGACATTTTCCAAGCAGTCCCATGCTAACAGAACATTGTGGCACTATTCCGGCAGTCTCTTCGTGGCCCAATTGAGGGCTCTCTATCTTAAGCTGACAGTTTGCTCTTAATAATTCCACATATTTAATTATTTAGTTTTTTTTATAGGTAATAAAGAGAGTCACCTATTTATTCAATGTTCATATATACTTCCATATTCAACCACGAACATATTAAAGATAAATAACCAACACTCAGTATTAATGAGTTAGCATAATACCACAAAATACCTAATATAGTTCAATAAGTCTACGTCCTTCAAAATTATTTCTAAGACAAAGTGTACACTTCTAGTAGATGTTCTGACACAAAGTACATAGAAGGGGATTCAAACATGTTACCTCGACTTTATTAAATTACATGTGAGTAAGTTTGGGCCACTAGCTTATCGTCCTTGGTATTATATTACTCTTATGTGATATATATATGTATGTATGTATGTGTGTATGTATATACCGATCTCAATTGGCTATAACAAATGAAATGTACGCTGCGCATGTATTAATTAGTTCATATAGCACCCAAAGGAGAATTCCACGTATTTGACTAACGCGATTATACGTCACATCCGATTGGCCCTCCATCTCCAGAAAAATAAAGACGTTGATGACTTGGGCATTACTAAAAGTCACTCTTGACCCCCACAAGAAGGTCGGCTTGTTCCTAGTGAGGTTGCTACCAGCAATTCAAGTCACCCGGCCATCTAGAGATCATCTAACGAAATATAATCGTATCGATCGACACTGTTTGATATCAGCTGTCTCTTTGGACTTTAAAGTAAGTTCTCTGATTCGGATTTTCTGAACAAATAAAGCTGATAGTTGGAAGAGTTTTACTACCTCGGTGGACCAGTTTTACCCCTGAACCTGTATTAGTTAAGAGTTCGTTGAATTTTTAGATATCAGATGATACTAATAGGATAAAGGTAATCTACGTAGCATGTCCCATTAGGTTTACTTATAATCCAACCCCGGCTCAACGTACCGGTCGATGCGCTTTGGTCTAGCATTCATTATAGAAGAAATTAGCTTATGGATGGGAACTTGATCGACACTCGATGCAAATACGTGTGAAGGACTCGAAAGATTGGCCGGGATGTTAAAACAAGCTCTAACCCCAATGAGTCCACTCGACTCGAGCTGAATTAATTAGACTTCATTGGATTTTTTTATATAAAGCGGTACAGGCCGAAAAAATTTGGTGTTTTTCCTCTTTGGGACAACCGAGTTTACACTGTACCGCACGACTCTTCGTTCAAAGACTTTTGTTATTTCTTTTTTATAAGATCGTTCAAAGCTAGAAAACCTTTAATTATATATATATAAAGTATACAGAATTCTTTTTTTTTTTTTATGTATATTCCCTTAATATTTAATTAAGAATCCCCACACAAAATTTTCTCTCATTCATGCAATGATTTCCGCACTTGCTCCATCAAATGTCCACAAGCTAATTAACTATCGACTAATTTGACTCGAATAAGATCAACAATATAGGAAGGGATAAAGGTCCTTCAGTTATCGATTTTATGCCTTTCACATAATTAGAATCAGTAATTTTATTTAAAGAGACCAGATATCGAACCATTTATACTAATTTCACAATTTTTTTCGATGTATAAAGAAGGTATATAACTTTAAAAGAGAAGTTTCACCGTCTTTTAATATAAAGAAGGCCCTGTAAACCTCGTAAAGGGAGAGAATGAAGAGGAGAATAAAAGCGTAATCCATGATTGCTCGTAATGTGAATTTCTCATCCACTATGGATGTGTAAGAACAATCAAAATTAATTTAATTTGAATGTGATATCACAGGAGGGTAAGAAACAAACAAAGGAGAACGCAACACGGGCGTCGGCCAAAGAAAGAAAAACAGTGAAAGACAAGGATGACACAGAAACAAACGTCATCAACAAGTTGAAACAACCGTTGACGTCTGACTTTTGAAGCCATCATCTCCTACTCCCACCATCACCACCACCGCTCCTGCCTCCATTTATACTCTCCTCTCCACCTCCGCTCATTCTCCACCAAAATCCATTCAATCACCGGCAAAGCTATAGCTATGCAGCAGGCAGTCTCATACAAGCCATGGCCCCCGATCGACCCGATGAACCGCTGCTCACCGGACACTGCCCGGGCCGGCCCGAGCACGGGGGCCGAGTTCCCGAATTTGCGGCCAGTGGAGGAGGCGGTCAAGGATAACGCGGTGGTAGTGTTCGGGAGGCGCGGGTGCTGCATGAGCCACGTGGCGCGGCGGCTGCTGCTGGGGCACGGGGTGAACCCGGCGGTCTACGAGGTGGACGAGGCGGAGGAGTCGAGGACCGCAGAGGAGCTGGGATGGATCGTCGGCGGTGGCGTGGGGGATACTGGCGGGAGGGTTCAGTTTCCGGCGGTGTTCATCGGGGGGAGGCTGTTCGGGGGACTGGATCGGGTCATGGCGGCTCATATCACAGGCGAATTGGTCCCGGTGCTGAAGAAAGCTGGGGCCTTATGGCTCTGATCCATGAATCCCCCTGATCAATCTTCAGTCCTTCCCTTTTCATTTAGTTTTACTGTTCAATCAGACAGGTTTTTACTTTTTTTTCCTTTTCTTTTTCTCCTAGGATTTAATAGACAATGTGTAATTTTTGTTGGAAGCCAGCAATATATATAATATATTTTTGGCATGTATAGTCTTCCATTCACATTCAAAAATTCCGACGTGATTTACTAATTTCCATTTGATCTGAGTCAACTCATGAAAGGTAAAAAATACTCTTTAATGACAAATTTTTATTAATAAGATTCAAATTCGATATCTTAGTTCATTATTCGGACCAACCAGTATTGATAGGAAGGAAGGAATATAGTACAGGCAAAGTTCACAGCTGTCTTTCTCTCATAGATTGAACTAAGCAACTTACTTCAAGATAAATCATCACATGGCACCCCCCCACATTACCTGCCCTTACCAGCTGGCATCTTGACTTGCTTGTCTAATTTTTAGGTTAGTCAATCAATCATATAAGTCCATACACACGGATCCACAGCATCGAGATAAGGGGCCAAATTGAAATAAAGTTAAATGATATACTTTTGAGGGATGGAATAATATAATTTGATGGAAATGCAGATAAAATCTGTAAATTTATATAAACCGTTGCAGTTTTTCCAAGTTCAAGGGAGGCAGTTGCATTCCACGTGCCCTTTAAATCGATCCCTAGCTAGGTCCACGAATGGTCGGGAACTTAAGTGAGCATACACATGTTAGTATGGATTTGCAAAATTTATCTAACTAAAGAGTAAGGGAGTGAGTTTTCAACAAATTTATATAATATTTTATGAAATTGTTTGAGCTCAGTGGAAGAGATCACCCGACACACTCTCTAGATCCCTCTGCTCAAGTAAATTGTTGGTTCTTCTTGATATCCTCGACAAGTTTAAATTCAAAATTCACAGGTTGTATTCTAAGAATTTTACATATTTTAAATGTAAAAGTATTTACTGATCGCACTATAAAATTTTGGTCTCTATAGTCTTATATTACAATGTATTCTATAGTCAAACACTGTAAACTGTTATATAAAGTTGATTATTTGAAGATATTAGAGCAAATTTTACATTGAGACAATGACCAACTGTCGATTCGACAATTCTCTGCTTCAGGCTTTATACGTTTGTTACACATGGATTCATCAATATGTTATTTTCAAGCTTAATTAACTCAATTAAAATATGCCTACAAGATGCACCTTGGAAATTAGCTCAATTAGCTCTCTCAAAAGCAAACTTTCTCTATTTCACTCTCGTAAAGAGAGAAAATTCATCTTATAAGAGTTTTATCCTCTAGCGGGTCTTCTCAACTCGAACTAAACTAGTCAGAGCCCATTGAGTTTTTGGAAACTAGTTATTCCGACGGAAAGGAAAATCTTCCTACATGTTTGCACGTCCCCTCCCTATGTAATCTGACATTTTTCTGTCGGTCGATCGTTTGTAATCGAATGTGAAATGCATCCTTTCATTTAGTCCCTGAATCTCACCGTATGTTCGACGACCTGACATCCCAAACAAGTCACTTATCGAGGTCATAGCTAAACAGTTCGATATAATCTCGGGAATACCGAAAATGAAGCAAATATTTCACAAGATATACTGGGAGGAACTTGCAGAACAGTTTCTAATAAACAGGGAATATGTTTGCTTGCATGTACAGATGGTGATTACATCTCTTATCGACCGACTACGTGCCATATGCATACTATCGAGTGCATTAATGTATGATTGATCCTACGCCATATTATAGCTAATGGTTCGGCGATATTAATTAGCGGGCCAGAAACCCTTATGAACAGAATGAAAGCTTAGGCATGTCAACAAGGTATTAGATCTGTGAACCATCCGAGGATGTTGAGGGGAAGCTTCATGAGACCGACAGCCAGATTCGCGATCCCGGAACAGCAGATGCAGCAGGGGCAAATGCAACTCAGTATTGTCCTGCATTAATTTTTCGGGTTCAAGGCAAAAGGTTGAACTCAAAACTGACAAACAAAACGCAGGTAACTGATCTACATCGATCGTAACAAGAATCGGAGTCGATCTTAAACCGTTAAGAAAGCATGCGTACTGCAAAACATTTGATATCAAACCCTAGAAACTAGCCAAAAAAAGGATGTCAACACCCTAGAGTCTTTGTGTTTTGATATAATGGATACAGAAACCTCGTTTAAAGCAAGAAAGAGAATAGTTGTATACATATCAGGAGCAAATTATACTTAGATTATTCATGGAAAAATCTCGAGAATTAATGAAAATGATGTTATCGGAATAATCATGGGCATGCATGGAATTGGTGAATGGAAATAACAGCACAATTAAGATAGGAGAAAATTGTCGGAATTTGGAACAGAGATAGAAGTTGCATTAATCGAAGGAAATGAAGAACAAGCAGATCGAGAAACCATCATAAACAGCGATGATGAAGGAGGATGAACAGAAAAACTACAACCAATATACGAACCCTAGAAGCCAAATGGCGGCACCGGCGAGAGAGAGGACGAGCGAGACCAGAGCAAATGGAAGGCCCAGCAGCAACCCTAGAGGCCTGCAACTCCCCATCTTCTTCTCCTTCACCCTCCTTCTCTCTCTCTAATTGGAAGTGGATGGAAGGAAATGGAGAGGCAGAGGAGAAGAAGGATGCGATTTGTTGGGCTAGTTACTATTTATGGCACGTAACTTTTTTCCTATATGGAGGATATAGTGTTGAGGAATTTAACACGATGTAACTAATTCAGATTCAAGTCGAATCTGTCCATGAGAAGTAATGCTCTCATAATCTTAAATTGTCTTCGTTAACGAAACCCGAATGCAGGGAAGAAGCATCTGTTCTCCGCAATAATTTCCTGTTTTCGTTCTCTGCGACAAGCTTAACAAACAAGAAGACACTAGGGCGCAATTAACAGTAACCACCATCCGAGCCTCCGATAAAAGAGCTGCCTTTGCGGGAAAGAAAGTTTGGTACAGTTGGTAGAACTCTCATCCCATCACTTAGACAGTCTTAATTAGTTCGATCTTCCTTGTGGAATTTCTCGTACCCGTTTTATCTATTTCTTTTTCTATTCTTTCTAGATTTATGTATCGCCTTTATTAAAAAAAAAACTGCTTTTGCAGTGCGGTGTGCCTTAGGAGGCCATTTCAAGTGGGCCGCAGGAGGCCCAATTTGGGTGGGCCTCGTTTGAAAATGTCGGATATCCTAATCCAGTAGCAATCAATCTTTTCTCCATGGAGAAAAATGGTTTTTTGCTTTAACAAAAAGAATATGGGTTAGGGTGAAAATGAACAAGAACATTTGGTATCTTGTTGCAAATTCTAGAAAATCCCGACATCGACGAAGTTCTGAGCTTACTCCCTGGCAGGGTGTATGGATCGAGGGATACATTGATTTCATTGTGATTCATGACCGTAATTTAGATATGAGAGAGTTTTCTGTGTAATAAGTGTATTACGTATCTGTACTTATGTCATATAGCATGTGAGATTCATCTGTTTTAAACTTTCTTGTGGACCGTGATGCATTGAGTAAAGGAGATGATGATTATAAGATGAGAGTATTTGCAGAGTGACCGAGAGAATAATCACCTTTTCGAAGCATTTCTATTGATTAATAATAATTTTTTAATATAATTTAATATATTTACTTACGTACCAAGAATTTAAGAATTTTGCCTCAGCTCCATTAAAAAGAAAAAAAGAGTAAACAAGAGCCTCCGGTTGTCTCCTCTCCGGTCGCCTCGAAGTTCGCCATCCTGGCTAAGAGCTGAAAGATGGCCTCATTCTCCGCTGCCAGATCCTTCCTCCGCTCCAGCTCCGCCCGCAACTTCGCCTCTCGGCTGGCCTCCAAAGCTCAGGCCGGCCGCTCTCCTCTACGCGCAGCGTCCAATTCCACTAGGCGCCCATCTCTGTCCGCTTTCAGGCAAGCGTCCAAATTTGAATTTTCGATGGCGCACGCATTGCTGTCAGATGTCGCCTTAGCTCATACAAAGAGGTTATTGTCGATGTGTTCTGAAGGAGTCCTGTGGAATTGAGCTTCTGTTCGGAGTCAATGATGCCGTACCACACGGTGACTGCTTCTGCATTGATGACCTCGATGCTCGCCATTTCCCAGCGAAGCTATGGCAGGCTTCCCGACGGTATGTACTGTTATCGCACGTGAAGGATCGATAATCTACATTTAGTGTGTTCTACCTGTGCTTAGTAATGCCGAGGAATTGAGGTATTTTATTTGTTTGATTGGATTTTTACTTTTGCTTTGTGGTTATGTCTCTATCTGTTGCTGGAACACAAGACAGAATGGCTATGAGTAGATTCGTTCTCTGGTGATTCAAGGTGGAATTTGATCAAATCTCATTTGAGCTGCTCAAATCGCACACCATTAAGTTAAACTCGTTACTTTGGTGATTTGAGGTTCTCATCACTCAGTGTCGGTTATGATTGCTTCTTATCTTAGCACCAGATGGATACCATGGCACTGTCAAAACTTCTCTCGTTTACATAACATATTTGCCTGGTGCTAGATACTGTGATATAATTCAATCTTTTGTGAGTTTTCGAGTGGAATTGGTTGTCTCAATCGTAGTCTAGTGTGCTTTTGCTGTCTCACAATATACTTATGTCTGTGAAATTCGAATTTGGGTTTATTTTCACTGCTGTCATTGATTTGAAGTTGCTTAAAGTACTAATCTTTGAATAACATGTACTGACTATTCTTATTACATCAGCTTGCAATGACGATTTGTGAGGGAAAAGTCAGAGCAGTCTGTGTGGGAATTAAGGAACTTAGAAGTGACCAAACGATAGAGGTTCGAATGAGCTGGTGGTGGAACAAATTGAGCACTGGTCATATGTGTCTAGATGATCTTAGCTGCTAGCGTTAAATGCTCCCTAGGACTGAATGCTACAGTTTCTTGTTCTATTTGAGACCATTACTTCATGCTTTGAAAAATCTGTCTAATTCTGAACTTGATTTCCCTTGGATTTTTTGCATTCAGTAAATTTGGATGCCTAATCTGGTGTAATAGTTTGTGCACATTCACTGTTCAGCAGACTGAGAAGAAGTTTCCATGAACCGGTTAAACCCATGTGGGGAACAGACAATATTTGCTTGCCACTTGTGTTTATAGTTCTATGATTTGTCTGCTTGATTAGTGAAACCCATGAAAATTTTGTTGCATGAATTACATACACCACGTCTTTCTCATAAATATTACACGGTCGATGCTTTCCTTAGGATGTGTTAGCTGTCAACACTGAGTCAATACTGTCATTCTGTGATACATCGAAACACTTCAATGGGTGATAATGTTGATTAGTCAAACTTTAGGGACATCTAGATGTTCCTGTGCTGAATTTCTGATAAGCTAATTGAAACACATGCTTAGTTATATGTAGTTCATTACGCTTGTCAATTCAATGTTTATAGAGCTTCAATTCTAATTCTTCGGTCTCTCTGTTTTGTCTAGGGCTGTGATGTTGGCTGACCCTGCCGAAGAGCATCGCGGCATTCTATATTCAAAGTTGGTCAGTAGTGGTGCCTCCTGCGGCCATTGTTGGTGGATTGCTAACTGCTACTGCCGATGGGGATATCATCTAAGAAACTTCTTCTGTACCTCTTAAACATGTGAGGCTTTTCCTCCGTTTATCTGGAAGGCAATAATATCGCTCTCTCCACCTGAAAAGCGATTGTCCATACGTCCTGTGTCAGAAAACTGATCGTGCATATCGTATGCCCAGAGATATCGTTTGGCATTCCACAAAATTCCTCTTCAACAGAGACCCCAATCAATCACAAGCCATTCTGATGAACGATTGCCGTTCCTACAACCATCGCACCCTGCGATATAATGGGAAGCTTCCTGTAATTATTAAATGGAAGATGGCATAGCAGAGAGAGTGCAGCATCTCATACCAGAGAGACTGCAGTTAAAAGGAGTTGGACAATTTCATAAGAGAAACACTGCACATTTACTTTCTGGACGATTCACATCCTGAAATAGACACGAAGTTTCTTTGCAAATCTGTTCAAACAAGAAACCAGCCACAAACATCGGATACCGCCTGCACAGAGCATGGCAAAAACTTAAAATGTATTATCATCCCCTCACAGCTCATCACCCGAACATCAACAGAAGATTCACCTAACATACGCATCAAGCTCTCTCTTACTAGAGATAAGACTGTTAACTTCACCCATACTGCATCTGAGTAAATGGTTCACTGCCATGGAACAATCACGTCAAGAATATTCACTCCTTGTGATGGACCGTAAGTCACTCTTCAGCGACGTTCACAAGTTCATATTCCACTAGAGAGAGATTGTTGTCCTCCTTGACCTCGAAATTTGCAGGTTCTGTTACCTGTACAAGTCCCCACTTGTCAACTGCTAGCCTCATGGTCCCCTTGAACATGTCAATCTTTGCATTTCGGATAATAACTGTCTCTCCCGGTTTCATGATATCAACTGCATAGGATAGAAGCATATCCGTTATTAAGAAAGCCAAATGCGGGTAAAAGAACATAACATACCCTCCACTTTTTTTTAATCATCTTTCGACATATAATAATACTATAATCTCAAGATGTAAGCTAAATTTGTCTTCAAAACGAAATTCATGAGGTCACTAAGCTTATGTTTGGTAAGCAAGAATGAGATGGAATGGAATGAATATTTTACCTGCCTTTATAAATATTTATTTGACTGTACTATTGAAAGTTAACATGTAAAGCCAAGTCTGTCCATTTCTTCATATTTCAATATTAACACAGAAAAGATATCAATTTCCCCTAATGATGTTGTATTTTAGTCTATCAAACTTATTTCTTTTCCATTTATTCCCATTGTATTATACTGTACAAACCTAAACGTATTCACTAGACAAGGGCTAAACAAGGAATGTGCAAGACACGCTTTCTCTGAACCATTTTTCCAAAGAGTAAATTCCATATTCTTAAAAGACTTGATATTAGCAGGTGTAAACAAAGAGAGCACAATAACTTGATTGCAGCACAGAAAGCACTCTTCAATGGCATCATCTCCATTCAACCTCAAGAACATTCATAGGATTCTTGGGACATTTGTCCCTGTGTAATTCATTCAATAGCTTAAAGCAAAGAGAAGGATTCGAGTTTACGATGTAGACTTATGCTGCACAACAAAATCCTGATCGAAACCATGTGCCAATCTGAGGGGCAAAAGTTTTGGGCAAAATGATAAAATCAAAGCTCACAGCGGTCTAGAAAGGTTTGCCCTTTCGTTGTTCTTTGTATTATAAGACATCAATTTCTAGAAATCTCCTCCACAGCCAGAAAAACAAAATCCTGATTTAAACCAATGTCCCAATCTGAGTGGCAAAGGTTTTGGGTAAAATGATAACACAAACGTCACAGAGGTCTATAAAGGTTTGTCCTTTCGTTGTTCTTAGTATTTTAAGGCATATCAGCTTCTAGAAACCACCTCCATAGCCAGAAAACACAGAACGCTGCGGCCACTCATCGGTAGATTAGTCAAAGAAGCATTAATTTGTCAATAGCAGAATCTATTTCACAATCTAGTTAGCAGTAAAACAGTAAGCCACTAAAGAATCGCTGAAGAATTGGTAACAGAAAGTTCAGACCTTGCTCGTTACGTGCAGTGAATATGACCGAGCCAGTCTCGTCGCCAATGAGACACTCGGCGATGCGGGAGACCTTGGCCTGTGGCCGGGACAGCACGACCTTCGACGACGGCCGGCTAGCCCGAGCATTCACCGGGACATCCTTCGAGTTCACGACCTTCACTGTCAGGTTGTGTCCGCTGGTCCCCGGCTGGAGGCGATCGACCTTCGTGAACACGGGCTTCCTCTTCTCCGGCACTGATGCACCAGGGGCCGACTTAGGCGCGTAGGTGGATTGCCTCGGTGCTGCTCTCGTCCTGCTCGCCATAGCCAAAAGAAATTTCTTGAAAAGACTGAAACGGGGAACTCCGGCTGGGGTTTAGAGATTGGTGACGATGATATAAAGAGCGATGAGATGGAAGAGAGGGGAATCGGAACTTTCGCTAGGGTTTCCGAATATTTGTTAAAAATGTTCATCCCAACGGACTTTTCTGGCAAGTGGGGAAGGATATTTATTTTTCAGTCCCCAGACTTCCTTGACTTTACAATTCCACCTCGAAGATTTCATATAATTAAAAGGGTTACTCAATTGACTGCATTTGGTCATCCTCTAGAGTAAGTGTGTAATTGAACCGAGTCGAGCTCATGTACAGGTGGGCACGAAGTAAAGTTGATTGGGAATTGTCGAGCTTGAGCTGTATAACATTTAAGCATTCGAGGCTAGGATCGAATCAAAAAATAAGGATAGCAACTTCAACTCCAACTCCAACTCCAATGTATTCTGTCGGTATATCTACTATACAGTCGAGTCGATTGTTATATTGAATTTTTACTTCTCTGAACAGTTTAGCTGCTCGATATTTGGATTCACGACCGTGCTTCATGACTCCCACTGTAGCCGAAGGGCAGGTGGTCGACTCTCGGAGGTCAGGGCAGCTCAAAAGATATGCGCTCACCAGGAGTCCTGCATCAACTCCTGTACTGCTAATGGTTGAAGATTTACCTTTGGACTTCGATTGGATAAAATTGTTCTAATCGGTCTCTGGCATTCCCTTTTCAATGGTATGCCTATGCCGGGTCAGCATCCATGGTATGAAAGCAGCATTGCCTTTACAGACCTCGGAGCTCGTCTCTACAATCTCGACGAGTCTCTTGCAGACGAGAACTATAGCTAACTGCCTTTCCTTTGGAGATAAATTGTTTTTCTCGATGGGTGCATTTGGATCGATGTTGCCAATAATCACATTTGGGTCCATATCAAAGAAATGGCTTCTCACTAGTCGACAACTCGAATAGAAAGTGAAAGGCGATCATGAGAAGAACCACCCTCAAATTGATTTTTCCAGTAATCACATTCCTATCATGTACGACTTCGAGTTTTAAAACATGTCTCGAGTTTTCTACAGAAGCTATGAATCGTGATTCGACAAATTCCGAATATCAAAATACACTACTTGCACTTCAGCTGTCCCTGCAAAAAACTAGCCCTTTTTAAGTTTTCATGGTGTTTTCTTCACTATCAAATCTTTTTTTTTTTCCTTAGATCAAGAGAGTAAAAGGATTTCACCATATGGTTTCCAGTTGTGGTTGGTTCGGTGATGTAGTCATCGGTTCAAATTTCGGTCAATCGGGTGGATGTTTCGTATGTTGCGTTCAAAGGTTCGATCAAACAGAGAGTTCATCAATTCACTTAAATGGGCTGACCATTACATAAGTGTTCATTAACTCATTAACTCATGATGGGAGAGTTTTACCCTTTTAATTGGTCAATCTAACTTGAACTGGATTAGTCAGTGGTCTAATGAGTTTTTGAATACCAGTATACATACAAAAAAAAAACAGAGAGTTCATCAATTCACTTTGGACGTACATTTTTTGGATAAAGGACTTTGGATGTACGTTAAACAAGCACATGAGTTAAAAAGCTAAGTTAGATCCATTGTAAAATGGTTCCTCTTTTTATTCTTATATTGGATTTTCACATATCTAAACGGGGAAGTTTCTGAAGTAGAAACTAAATATTCATAATCATTTTTCGCATCTGCTGAACGGTTCAGTAAAAAATGATACTAATCTGTCACAACCTTCAATAACACTAATCATTATCACATACTTTCACTTTTTTTGTAAAATTTCACGGACTTAACTTTGTTAGAATTTTCGGTTGAATCCCATACATTGTGTATTGGCTTATCATTTTTATTTGCACATAGATAAATCAATGAATTTGATCAAATGAGTCCTGATTTGCTATTATTACAGAACGGGATTAGATATATTATTACATATCTGTTCTAATACTATGTAAAATCTGTTAAACGAATATGTCAGGTTGAACTTTTATTCACATAATTGCCCAAAGTAATAATTGATTGTAACCAGATTAGTAGAGTCGGGGCACGTATTTAAATTATTGAATGTATTGTAAGTTCAAAAGATTTTAATTTTAATAATATAGTTAATATAACTAAAATTGTATAATGTAAAGAAAATATAACAAATAAAATCTAATTTTAATTTCACAAGTCGAATAACAATTACTTTGAAATATATATATATATATATAAGCATATAATATAATATTATAAAATGACTCGGGACTCTCCTATAATATAATATTATAAAATGACTCGGGACGAAGGAGAGTCTCGCACTAGCCTGACCTTGCACGGATCGGGTCATAACCCGTCTGAATCGGGCCGGGACGCTTCAATTGTCGTGGGTCGAGCTGAAATTACAATTATTGCCACTTTCATCTCAATAACCTAATTTTTGCTCGCCATAGCACCTAGTATCTAGAAATCTAATAGCCCTTAAATAGTTCAAATTTAAGTCGGATTAATTCATTAAGAGAATAAAACTCACATAATATAAATTTTCTATAATCGTATTATATGCATAAACTTCTGCTATAGGACAGAATTATTTGACCTGACTATGGACCACCTGACTTGAACCGAGCAGATCACACTCGGATAGGACATCGGGACCAACCACGTTATGGACTCTGCCGGTAAAATCGAAACTCCTTATCTTCTCTCATTCTTTACCTTATATATATATATATATATATATATATCTCTCCCCTCTCGAGGGATGACACACAACAATATGCGATTCACATCTCCTCTTCATCTCCCTCCACTTTACACTACTCATATTTTTCTTTCTCTCTAACTTAAGCGTCGGAAAGATAATGGTGCTCTTCTTATAAGCTTATGTGTACATCTCTTCTCTTGAGAGATGCTTTTTCTAGGACAAAACTATGATAGCCAAGCTATCGCAATGCCGTCCAAAATGGACAATACCTCTCAATGGAGCCCTCCATGTCGGTGATTCCAATCCCATCCATATCACCGGTGCTCTCATTGAAAGTCGAACCCAAGTTCCTACCTCTCTCTTTGAAGGATGTATGATGGAACTAATCTCACACCGAAGAGGTAAGGGAGGAATGAGTTCCTTATAGACTCATGCATACCCCTCTTTCCTTGGAAGATATCTTTTCTAAGACTAAACCATGAGGGCAGAACTGTCGCACCGCCGCCAAAATAGATAATACCTTTCGACGGTCCTTCTATGTCGTGATTCCCGTTCCATCCGCATCAACTTCAATTTGAAATAAAAGAAGACGAAAACTTCCATAACCATACATCCTTCGTTGTTTCTCTCACATGAGACATGCATCTTTATCTCCAAACATACTTCGTTCTCCTCCCGCTCAGACATCCAGCCGTGACACTGTGGTGCGTGTCCATGTCTATGTCGCATGCTCTATATTTTATATATGATTTCTTATGTCCACCCTTTAATTTACGGATCGGTGTACAAGGTACGCACTTGAATCTAGAAGGAGATACGAGGAAGAGAGACTAAAAGAGTATAGAAAATCCCACTCGTGATAATCGAAATCAGGATCTCTTGGTCTCAAGTTGATGGCAGTATCACTGTACCAAGTTTCATTTCTGAAGCTATACGCGACTTCGCATGTGTATTCAATTCTGCCATATTAACTAAGAATAGATGTGAGTGTACGTTTCGTTCCGAGAGACTTCGAAGCATCCAAACAATGATCGATATCAGTTCAAGATTAGAAAATCTATGATGTTAGAGTTGACACGTCTCCTGGGCACTAAGGTCGATCGCGACAATCCTATTCTGGCTCACGAAAATTTGATTCCATCCTGAGATTATCAAATCTTGATGTTCTTAATGTGGATTATCAAAATTTGATCCCAAATTATTATGATAGAGTTCAATTCTCATTTATAAAACTTTTTAAAATTATTTATTTTCCTTTTTCTCATATTTTCTTTTCAATAAAAATATTAAGTTAAATGAGACTATTTTGTAATGGAAAAAAATGAAGAATGTAATATATTTGTTCGTGTTCTTTTCTTTTTCTATCTGAGTCTAAATAAAAAGAAAGAGATCGGATTTTTTCCGTTTTGAGAAGAAAAGAAACAATGCAAGAGGAAACCCTGAGAAATTGTTGAGAGATTCTTACGTGAGCTCGGCTCACCACGTCATTCGTGAACTCTGCTAATAAATACTTAATACGTTATTATTAAGTATCACATTATATTTTTCTATTCATTTAAAACATTTATTTTTAATCATATTTACTTATATGTTGAATATTCATTAATTAAGTTTATCGTATCATTATGAATTCAGCTCACCTAAGAAATTTTCAGAATTGTCCACACCATCCAGGAGTTCAACACATTAATACCGCTTTTTTAATTCGAGACTAAGAGGTCATGCCCCAACACCCAAATTATAAAAAGCTTTGACTTCACTGACTCGATTCAAGTATAAATTGATCGATTCTTCTGAGTCTTATTCGATCTTTAATCAAAATAATAAAATTACAAAAGCAGACTTTATTTGATGATGTTACATGATCCCATCCCGCGGTCAGACTAGTACAAGGCACAAAACTCAGCAACATCAACCGACATCTCGCAAATTCAAGTGGAAAATTACTCCGAAAAAAACAAACTAGTAATGTACATTCTCCAGCCCACACCACTTCACATACATTATAGACGCAAAATGCATATGGTGCAACTCATACAAACAAATCCCAACTTCATAACGATCCATCCTCCATCGATCGATCATTTTCATTTCAAAATGCTCGAATCCAACACTCGAACTTCATCATCAATGTCCTGTCACTAACCGGACGATTTTCGCCATCGTCGTTAGATCAGAAGCTCATTGACCCACCCAAGATCGGGATCGGAAGCAGCAACCAGTCTGTCCTCACCATTGTTTTTATTAACCTTGTAATCCTCGAAGAACCCCAATCCGCCATCTGCAAAAGGGGAAGAATCTCTAGGCATGGAAGCGGGGCTCAGCGCCGCCGGGGAAAGGATGAGCCGGGTATGGTCATCGCCGGAGAATGACAAATCTACCCATGGCAGGTTTCTCTTACTATGGGAATCGCCACTCGGGACATCACTGACCTTCGTGGCGTCCAACGAGCCCATTATTTCACTCAGTGCGTCCCTGTAGCTCAGGGAGTCGGAAAGCCAGTCGGCATAGCGGGTTGCAGGAGAGGGGCCCCCGATGGCCGCACGGTGCTTCATGGGGGAGAGGGGTGGGGAGACGGGCGGAGAAGAGAGGTGGGAGAGAGCCATAAGGGTGGATGTCGGTGACGAGCTGGCCATGGAAGGCTGGTGGCAGAAGAGGCAGCAGCGGCCGCTAGGCTGGCGGCCGGACGAGGACTCAGTGGAGCTCTGGTACATGCCCGGGTCAGTGCGATTGGCGGGGGAGTTGTCGGCCTGGAAGGGGAGGATGCGGAGCTCGCGCTGGGAGTGGGCAAAGAAGCACACCTTTCTCTTGCAATTCTTGCCGTCCTTGCACGCTTCGGTTCTATACCTGATCGAGGGCACGAATGTCCCAAGAAGATTTAAGGATATTGTCGCACGTGCAAGTTTTATTTAAATTACATTAAATTTTCCGAAATCTAATCCAGTAATCGAAAAATTCAAAACATCAAATTGCGAAAATTTTAACAGAAATTTACGACCGTATATAATCAGTTCACATCATTTGAAATCTTTTAATCGCTTGATTAGAGCGTATACCTTGAAGGGTGAAGCCAGCTCTCGAACACTCCGTGGGCGAACTCACAGTTGTCCCCGCGGCTGCAGGATCCACGCCGGAACTCCGAGCACACGGTCCCGGAGTAATGGAACCTTCTAGGGTCCCGGCGCTGGGCCTTCTCACCCGGGTGGGTGAACGGGCAGTCGGTCCAGTCGTGGCTCCGGCTGCGATTGCACCGCCTCACCTTGAACACGTACATGCGGAAGTGGTCGGACGAGTAAGGGTCGTCGGAGCTGGAGTCATCCGAGTCGGAACCGCTGAAACCGCCGCCGTTGGAGGGGAGGAACTTCTCCAAACCCTTCAGCGAGTCGAGGAAAGTGTCGGTGGCGGTGGTCGACTCAGAGGAGGATCCGGCGGCGTTCCGGCGGCCGATGAGCTTCCTCGGAGGGATATCAAAGCCACCCTTCTTCCTGGGGCTGAAGAGGTGGAACTTGTGCTGCTCTGCACAGACGCTGCCCATGGCTCACTTCAATAACACAAGCTCTGGAGTTTTACAACAGAGAATGACTCGACAGTAGTGGAATAAAGAAGAGAACGGTCTGTGTATATTGTCTGTCATAACTAGGGTTTTATATATACATATATATATAGATATGGATATGTATATGCATGATGGTACGAGAGAGTGAGAGGAAGAAGACGACAATGGGTCGGAGACATGGGGCGCAAGTGCGTGGCAGCCTCCCATTAGAGAGCAGCATGCAATTTGTAGTACGTGTCAACTCCAGCAATTCCCCTCGGACATGCCATGTATGACACTTCCTTTGTCATGACACTTCCTTTGTCGGATCTGAGAAAATTTTGAAGTAATTTTAGACCCGAAATTATGGAAAGAAAAAGTTAGATATTCCCTATGATGTAGTGAAAAAAAGTTAATATTGTTATTATAATTAATAATAATTGAGATTGTCATTCAGATAATTAATATTAATTTATTTATTTATAATACTTTGATTGATATTTCTTTATATTGCAATAGAAGCTGATGACAATCGAAGCACATGATATACGTGCCAATTCTTGTCCACTTGTCAACTACAGAAGAGATTCTTATTATGTTAAAGTAATGTTAGTTCATTTAACCTGACAGTTTCCAGGATAGGTGCGATTTTCTCTTTTCGGGCTATGGGACGAGAAAATATTCAGTCTATAATGCATAACGAGCTCGTTGTATAACTCTTTTTTATATCTTAACACATATAAAATTGACTCTTAAAAATTATGAAAACTTTATACGTGTCAAGATCTGAAAGATAATTTACACAACAAACTTGTTATATATTACACATTGAATATTTACTCGTATGAACTTGATATCCACAAGAGAAATTAACGGACCATGACTGACGAAAGATCGAGTCAAATCGATCCATTAAAACAGCCAAATTCTCTCCAAATAAATTTTTTGTTCATAAAATTCGACTTTGAAATATTATTTAAAGAAAAAAAATATATCTTATCACCTCGATTTGATATGGAATTTTGGTTGGGGCTGGTGGTGGTGGAAATCATATGAAGATGATGTTGGGGTCACATGGCATCTTGATGAGTCAAGAAACGACGAAATTTAAAGAGGTGATTGGATATCGGATTCCTCTTCATCGAAAGAGGGGAAGGATAATAGAACAAGACGACAATCCTTCATCATATCCTATAAAATAATTTTTTTAGTACGAAATTCGTTAGCTTAGAAAAAAGATAAAAAGAAAGAGGGAAATGCAATAATACGTGCTGTCTGAATAGCCATGTTATCGAGAATCGGACCTGATAAATTCTGTATTGATCGTATAACAGAATGATAATATGTTTATATGATAACTGAATATTATCAGCTGATAATTTAAATTTTAATTTAAATAAAAATGAGTTCAGTCTCTTGCGAGGTCTAATAACAATAATATAATATGTGAGCGTCTAACCACGATAATTTCTGATATAAACCCAAACCCACATCCCTTAATCTCTCACTGACATAAGCTCGTAAACCCGACGGTCTCTTCTAGTTCCAGTCTCGCCTATTTCACAGACGGTCCGCTCACAGTATTACACAATTCAATAGGACCTGTGAAGTTTTAATTGTAGGACAGAATAGTATTCTATACTATTTAAGAAGAAAATATTAGAATAGTATTTAGACTACAACGGCCAAAATTTTTATCGAAGTACGTTGAATGCGTACGGATTCGGATTCTACCTTGGAGTTTCGTGCACTGAAATGTACACGTAATAAATTTTGGGGGATTGGTATTCCAATTTTGACCTCCTCGGATGGCTCTCGCTCTTTATGGACTGAAGCGTGCAATACGATGAAGTTCGTTGTGTAAATCTATTGACACGTGCACAGTCTTCACGAGAGGCCCTAATCGAGTTCTACTATGTTGTCCCAGTGACATTGCCACGAGGTGTTGGAAAGGGGTCGCACTAATGTTTATGAGAAGGTAGCGTGAGATTCTTGTATGAGTTGAACTCGTCATATTATCTGTGAACCGTACCAATGAATATTCAACACATCAGTATAAACTGTCACATTATATTTTTCTATTAATTAATAATATTTAAACATACTTACTGACATGTCAAGTATTCACTGATTAAGTCCACCACGTCATCTATGAGTTTAACTTACCTAAGAATTTCTAAAAGATGGGTAGAGAGAACTTTAAAAAGTACAAATTTAATGAGCTCAAGTGTATATAGAAACAAATTTATAGGAAGCCCACCACATCATCTACCATCAATTTCATTCTAGTCTCCGGCCTTGACTCTCATACCAATTTGTAGGGATCTGATACAAATCCTATAAGGATCAGATTGAGGAAACAGCGAAGATAAAGTGGAAGAGAAATGAAATTCCACACAAGACATACGCGGTTCAAAATAGTGGTGAAATATCATCCGTGCTTTCAGGACCAGAAGGAAACTCGAGAGTGCTTTCGCTGTTGAGAAATGATGAGGACGGTACAAGAGGGGGCAACTGAAAAGGCTTATAGCCTGACCCTCAAAAGGCATACTATCTAATGCAAAAAGAGGAATACTAAAACCCGAATAAGAGAACACAGCTCGGACAAGTCTCTATCCATTAAATGTACCTGGCACACCGTATATCAAAACTCTCAACTCCATTATATATAGTCCAATCCAATAAAATTGTTTCAGAATATCGTTATTTTATCTATAACTTCAATATATCAAGACTTGATCATCCTGAAGGACAGAGAATGGAATACAGAAAAATAAGGAGATAAAATCGAGCTCGCAACCATCTTTGAGCATTCAAGACACGTACAAGAGAGAAAATGATCAAGCTCTTTGGGAAGTATGGAAATTTATCGTCTTACGGTAATTGTAACCTAGTGCTTGTCGGAGCCGATGGTCGGCGACGAGGAGGCAGCTCGGGAGAGCATCGTGAAGGCATCGTTAATGCAAGGTGTGAGCTTTTGTGAATCTATGAAACCTTTGTCTGCCGTGACTCCAATCCTCACTTCCCCCACGTAGCTTATTATAGTTATTATCAAGCTCTGCAGAAATAACACATATACATGTGAGAAGAGCTCTAGCTTCAAGTATTGCTCTATAAAAGAGGTAAATAAACGTAGAATGAGGTCAAAAGGAGAAAGAATAAAGGGATGCGAGAGGCCTACTAATGAGAATTCTATTAGAATCTCTTGGTCCGAGGTCGAGAATTGTATTGTTAGATCTTACATAAGTTAAATCAAGGAAAACACCACCTAGTGGTCTAAATTTTAGGTGGATATGGGCCTGATTCTCCTATAGGACTGATGAAAATTTCGAAATGGTATCAGAGCTGACTAGACCTCTTAAAACCCTCCGCATGAGAGAGGGTGTTAGATCAAGAATTGTTTTGTCAGATCTTATATCGGTTAAATCAAGGAAGCCACCACCTAATGGCTTAAATTTTAAGTGGATATGGACCCAGTTCTCATTTAAGACCAATGAAAATTTTAAGATGGTATTAGAGCTGATTTGGCCTCTTAAAACCCTCTGCATGAGAGAGGGTGTTAGATCAAGAATTGTATTGTTAAATCTTACATCGGTTAAATCAAGGAAACCACCACCTAATGGTTTAGATTTTAGGTGGATATGGATCTGATACTCATATAGGGCCAACGGAAATTTTAGGATGGTATCAGAGCCGACTAAAACTCTTAAAACGCTCTGCGTGAAAGAGGGTGTTAGATTCGACACTATTTAAATTAAAAAATAGTAATGAGTTTATAAGAGAATTAGATACCACACCTAATAATTTAGGCTTTTTGATGTATATGAACCTTATTCTCCTATTGGCCGGTTGAAATTTTAACATAGTATCAAAGTTGGTCTAAACATCTTAACGCGCTGTGCATGAAGAGAGAGTCTCGTGTGTAACGATGATATTCCGCGATAGTATTTACATGGTGGCACCAACTAATAAAATCAAGTTTTTTAAAGAAATTTTCGTAAAAGCTAAAAAGGAAAAAAAACTCAAAAATGATTTAATTTGATTGATTTGTGTTATCACATGGTGATATTGTTACATACAAAATTTTCTCGCTCAGAGAGAAGATATTAAATCGCACATCGGTTCAATCAAAGAATAGTAATGTGTTTGATTTATGAAAAAACTGATTACTATTATTTAATAGTTTAAATTTTTAAGTACATCATGTGGTCTGGTTTATAAGCACCAATTCATCAACACCCATTTGTTAATTGTTCTTTTTTTTTTTGGTCTAATTTTTGTCAATTGTTCAATGTCAAATATGGGCAAATATTTTGGTACGAGCAACAGTACCTGCGGAAGGCCTATTGCCGTAAAGTAGAGTCCTTTGACGGGATGCTGACACAGTGCCATCTTCTCGGTCGGGCCGATCACATTTGTCACCGCCATGCTGCAATTCGTACACGTTTTACGCACGTGCCTAGCTGCTGCCTACATGGAAATGCTAGGAGTCGTCATTGCGAGATTCATGTGCTGAGATTGACATGTCATTCATTCACCAGTTATATTAATAAATGCTCAATACATAATTTAAAATATTAAATTATATTTTTCATTAAGTAATAATATTTATTTTTAAATATACTTATCGTCGTATCAAATATTTATTAATTAAGTCCACTGTATTATCTACTAGTCTAGCTCACGAGAGAATTTCTTGTTCATTGCTCGTTGATCGACAGATTCTCCATTCATTTTACTGTCCGAAAAGAACAATATGGATCAACCGAACGGTCAACTTACCTCAGGACCACTAACTTTCCTTATGAAATCTACCATTTGACCGGTGAGATAAACCGCGAGAGAGCTTCGCTTCCTCTTGATCAGCTTGTGTGCTAGATGGACGAACTTGACGGCATTGCCGGCATCGGAGTCTGCGAGCTTAGGCACCGGGATGTGCAAGTAGCTGAATCGGTTCCCCCACGGCGATTTGGACCTGAGCCGGGTCATCTCCTGAACCGTTTTGTATTCCCGGAGTTCCCGGGTGTTGAGAATAACCAGGGCCGTCGATCTTGCACGATCGCCGGCCGGCTCATTGCAATGCCTTCGCATGTACAGACGGACCGCAAAGAAGACCATGCCGCAGATGACATCGTTGATGCTCTTTCATGGAAAAGTCATACGTGAAAAATTGTCAGACAAATTATCACATGCTCTCTAGAACTGAAATATGTAACCACATCGATCGATTAGCTCACAAACTTACCACTCCTAGCCAGGACTTGACTTGTTTGATCGCATCCAGGGAGAAACTCATCGTGCCGATCACCGGTGGCTTGAAATCAATCCCGTCCTGCCCCGAACGAATCAGGCTCAAGTCATCTTCCAGGCACGTGCTCTTAGCGAGGCTTATGCCGAAGTCCCTGATCGTGTTGAGCACCAAAGGGAACACCCTGGGCACAGCTCTTAGAATCTTTAGCTTACTCCACATGCCCGGTGAAGGCCGCCGGGTCTTCACGACTGATGGAAACGTTAAAGGTAGAGACGGGTCGTCGGCTCTATGGAGGCAAGACAGCAGAGCGCTCACAAGAGAGTAGCCGTCGCCGAGCGAGTGGTGGAGCCTGAAGATCAAGGTCGCAGCGGCTTCCGTCGTCGGGTACCTGATGGCATGGATCTCCCATAGCGGGCGGTTCTGCTGGAACGGTTCCTGGCTGAGTCGGGTCATGTAATCGCGGAGGAACTCACTGTTTTCGGATGGAGAAGAAGAGGGATCCATCTCGGCAATGTGGAAATGGTCTTCCAGCTTCACATGTACCCTCTTCCATTTCCCAGTACCGTTCTTGTCAGTAACCTTTGTTTCGAAAAAGGGGAAACAGTTTCAGCTGCCTGTTCTCATTTCTCATCCATATCGGAGCACAACCCAAAAAACTGAAAATTTTTATTATTTAAGTAAGAAAAATTCAATCGTAAAATTAAAAAAAATTTACGTTCAGCAATTGTTCACGAGCCGGGTAATTTTTTTACTGTGATTGGACAGTTGGGGACAACAAACAATGACTCGGTCTCTCTTCCATACTTAGTCTTATGAACATGTTGAATATTTTTTCAGCGATAAGGGAGGCCATGAACATATTACAGTGATAGGAAATAAAGAGAAATAACGGGTTGCATAACTCTCACGTTAAGGATCGAACTTAGAACATCGTGATTATAAGTCAAAAAATTATACTACTGCACTAAATCCACACATGCTGAACAGTTTCCTCCATGGTCATACAGAACAACTTACTACAAGACAAGTTTTTCACCTTGATATTGTAGCTTAAAGACCGGGTTCCACGCCCAGTAAGTTGTGAACACATAGTAACCTGCTTCGATATCATATCATGATATCTAGGGTTTATAAGAAGCCAAGAATGTGTCCAACTCGAAAATTCAACCGGCCCGGTGGTACCAGACTCTTGTGTTCTAAATATTTTCTCTCTTACATGTACTGTATTAAAAAACAAGACCATCTTCACGAGTGTAACTGCTCCATCATTCCAAACAATAGGGACGGATCCAGAAAATTTGTGCTGGAAGGCGAAACTGTAGAGGGTATTAAGGTGAAGAATTCAAGGGGGGCGAACTATGTATTATTCAATAAAAATGGACAATATCAAGTAAAATTTACGTAGAATTTCATAGAATTTTCCGAGTTTAGGGGGGCAATCGCCCACTGCGCCCCCTAAATCCGTCACTGCCAAACAATCCATTCCATTCCATCTCGTGGCTAGCGTTTAGAGAAGAGAGGACCGTACCATGACGGACGAGAAACGGGGGCTGATGGGGAGGAAGATGTCCCTGAGCAGGGCAATGTTCCGAGACAACAAATCGTCAATAGGAACATCGAACTCTAGCACGGCCAGAATCGATACCGACAGCGCCGAGCTGTTCAAGTACTGTGACATCGGGCTCACCGGCTGGGAACCTCCACCGGTACCGTTCGCAGTAGCCTCCGACATCGTGCACACGAAGCAAAAGGAAAGCAAAGGACGGTAATTCTTACCCTTTCCTAGAGTTCAGTTCCCGGGGTTCGACTGCGGACTGCACGGAGAAAGTAAGCGAGCCTTCCGTATATATAACAATAAATTCATTTACCTCATAAGTAAATATTCAGTGCGTAATAAGTAACAAGTTCGTTAGGTAATTATTTATCAGATCTTGATACATGTAAAATTTTTACTGTTAAATTCGTATCGGTCATCTAAGATACAAGTCATGAATTCATAAAAGAATTGTGTATCATCTTCTAATAGTTCAGATTTTTATAATGGAAACGAAATCAGTCTCTTATAAGACCCAATAACAGAACACTTTAACTCTACAATCTCTGACATCAGCCCAATAATCCCTGCAATCTCATCCTTGCACAGCTCGTAGCAAACGCTGGCAAGATCCGCCCGTAACAATTCAATATTCATAATTTTTAAATGTCAACTGTACGTATATCAAAATTTAGAGGAAGATTTACGCATTAAACTTTTTATGCATAAATGCTTAATATGTACTCGCGGGATGTCGTTTCTCTTCGTGTCTCTTAGTGAGTGGAGTCAAGATTAAGACGTTTGCGGTAATGGCGACCTACCCATTGCACTGATTCAGAAGATGGAGCAGTCACGTTTGAATTTAGCTGGACAAGTTCCGGTCTTAGGGGATAGAGGCACGGTTGAAACTCATCTCTGTTTTTAACCTGTTTTTTCCACCACAATAAACTCCTTTTTGCATTTTTTTTTTGTCGGTGTCAATCACTTGATACCTAAAAATTTAGTAAACTCTCATTAAATTAACTTGGAGCTACACCGTTCCACCAGCAATTAAAACGTAGAACTTGAAACCTTTATTGAGGGAAAGAGATGTTGAATTAATTCAGCTAATTCATGCTAGTCGAGTCAGTTCTTTTATAGTATTCGGTCTATCCACAATTCAAGAAAGACATATGTAACGGTGTCACCATGCAAGTATCAGATTTAATTATCTTTAATGTTGCTTTTTTAAAGAATTTTATAAGATAATCTATAAAAATAGTGAATTTATTAATTAATAGAGTTGTTTGCCTAAAAAGTCATGAACTATTCAAGAATTCCCTAATTTATCACGAATTATTATTTTGCCCAGAAATCACAAACTATTCGAGAATTTTATAATATATTATGAACTATTTTTCTTCAGAAAATAACGAACCATAATCTATTTTTCCTAATCTACAATATTATTAATTTTGACCGTTAATAGCTAACATATACCATTAATTTTATTGGCCCTGCAAATTGATTCTAACGTGGCATCGCACGTGGTGTTCATCTAGCCATAAAATAAGAAACATCTATTTGCACGTATGTTTGTACGTCCATTTGCACGTCCGTTTTCGTGATAAAATAAGAAATTCGACAATAATTCCTGATTTTTTAAGACCAGATAGATACCACGTGCAATGTCACGTCAGACTCCATTTGCACAATTAGTTAGTCCTGGCCATGGCCCATGTTCCTGAACCGGATGGTTCCGGTTCTGAACCGCCAGATTTGGCTCCGTGGCACCTTGAAACCGGCCCTGAACCTTTCCTTAGATAGTTCATGGGCGGTTCGGAACCGTGGTTCCATTTCTACTAAAATTAAACAAAATTTTATTTCTATAACGAGTTCGTTGCGTAAATCACCTTTAAATTCTTAGCTATTTATACAAAGAATTTATTTTTATTTTATATTACACAATAAATATTTACTCTAAATTCTAAAAAAGAAAAAAGGAAAAAGAAAAACCTTTCCCGCCAGTTCTGGTTTTTGGGACTACTGGAACTGGCCTTGAACCTTAAGTCTTACTGCTCAAGGCCAATTCCGGGCCAGTTCCAATTTTGACCTGTTTTGATTCGGTTTTGACCGGACCGGTTCCTGGCCCAAGCCGGCCCGTGGCCAGCCCTACAATCAGTAATATTAATTGTACACATTAGCAATTAAAGGAAAAAATTAACGGGGTGATAGATTGGGAAAACTAGAGTATAATTCGTGATTTTTTGAGTAAAAAATTGTTTATGGTAAATTAGTGAATTCTTGAATAGTTCATGATTTTTTTGAATAAAAAAATAGTTCGTGATAAATTAAAAAATTCTTGAATAGTTCGTGATTTTCTGATAAAAATAGTTCATTATAGATTAAGAAATTCTTTAATATTCGTGATTTTTGGGTAAAAAATCCTAATTAATATTAGCACATAAGTACAAGCAGGCGGTGATCTAAAATTAGATATATTATTTGTGTTAATTATTTTCTGCGATGATTGTTAGTGAATATTGCACAGTTTAGGAAAAATAATAAAATAATCTATTATTGTCCGATGTAAACAATATTTTACGAATAGATTTAGCTCTAATTTTTGAGAGTTTTGGTTTTATGTTTTTTTTTAATATTTTCTCGGATTATTTAGCCCATAAATATGTCATTTAAACTGAATTTGTCAATATTTTGTCCTCTTTTGACCTTTTTCTCCTCTAATTCCTTCCATCTTCTTTTTTTTTCCCGCTTTTCTAATTTTCTCTGTGAGGTAGACGTGTCATTTAATGCTGTCCTTTCGTGGCTGCGAGTTCGCTTTTTATTTTTTAATTCATTTTTTCAAAAATTATTATTCCAATAAACTGTGACATAAAAACGAGTGAAAAATTTTACAAATAAAAATTCACATGTAGATTTAAACTGAATAGTTTCCTAGTTAACACATGAAACTGTGTTGTATCCATTTTTTAGCGTCACGTGTTTTAAGTTCGGCGATAATCTCTATTTCGTAACGTAAAGTTTATTAAAATATCTTGATCATTTATATTAATATGAGTTTAATTACAAAATATCTTCTGACAATAATGCTCAGGGCGAGACTTGAACATGTGACATCGACATCACCAAACCACATGGGAGCATGTTTTAAATCATTAGACCGCTACCTTTAGTGGTATCTAAGACTCTTCGTACTTCTTTATTTCTCCTAGCAATAACCATGTTCAATCCTAACTTGTGTATGCACCACCTAGTTCATTTCATGATAAACATGTTTCTTTCGGGAGATGTGGAAGTCGTGACTCAGTATCCTGCAACCGAACACGGAAAAATTCATCCAAATTTGATCGAATATAGCTTTAGCATCCCCCTCCACCTCAACTAGATGCCTAATTGCTTGACCGGGATTAACTCATCTAGGATTGCCCAAAACTGAGTAGTTAAGATACTAATGTTAGGAGAGACTCTTAAGCGAGCCTACCTCACTGTGTTACATGTATTTTGTGTAAACAGTTCACGATGAGCTCAGCTCGTACAAGAAATTCTCGGTATGTTCGGCAAGCAAGCATCTAGAGAAACCACACACTCAGTTCAGATTCGTATCCCCGAGAGCACCACCCGCTTCTGCTACTCGTCTTGGGATTGCACATGGCCAGGGCACCGATGCTTAATTTGGCCCAACCATAAATATTTAATTTGACCCAACCACTTATTTTGTCTGGTATCAGGAGCTCGAATTCCCATCCTTTCCCAAGGCATCCAAGGGTTTTGCATACCCTGTATCGGTTTTCTTTGTGTGCATGGACTAATGCCAGCTCCCAGCTGTCGGTACGTATTTCGGGTATCGTCATATCAGTCTCTTTAATACATTTGCTATTTGTCAGTCGCGGTGAGAGTTTGTCCCGTGAACTCTGGAATATAGCTACACGGGCGTCGATACAAGCTCGCTATTTTGATTATGTGACAAGCGGTGTCAGAGCTAAATCCGACGGGAAGAGTCAGTGATGGCTTCGCTTAATGAGGAGTTTCAGCGGAAGCATGTGGATACTACTACTAAGTTAGGGGGTGATTTCTCAAGGACAGCGGAAAGGCAGGGAGACTCCAAGCTCGAATGTCGACATCCAATGGTCCTAGTTCAGAGGTGTTGGTTGCAGTGTCACTCTAAAAATGATCTTGTGCAGTTGGGCAGAATCATGCAACGCATCGGGCAAATGGTATAGCTTTGGGCATTATTGTATAGGTTCTTTAACCATTGTGAGGACTTATCTAGGAGACTTTGAAATGCTGCGGGTGCCAACATAGGTTCCAGAGGTTGAGCTTACGACAAATGGTATCAGAGCTAAATCTGATGAGAGGAGTCAATGAACTCCGATCGTCGAGGTATTTCAGTGAAGGCGCACGAGTACTTAAGTCGGCGAGCGTTTTCTCATGTACAGTGGAAGTAGAAGGCATAGAGAGATAAGACTCCAAACCCCGATATCGACATCTACTAGGGATCGTAGTTCAGCTCTGCCGATAGCCTTGTCCCATTAGAAATGATTTCATGCAGTTAACCAGTTGAATGAAAGTGCATGGTACAAGAAACTCGAGTTCAACAGCTAATTAATAATCAACACATTTTTTTTCTGAGCTAGGAATAGTTCTATGATGTTACATACTTGAACTCTTTTGGGTCGCAATAGCCCGTTCCAACCATCATAGACGTCGGTGGGTCCATTTTGTACGACCTTTCAGAAAAATTCAATACGACAACGTACAACAGTGATGGACAATTCCTTATTATGGTGCTGCAGTTGGCGTAGTGCAATTGTATCCGCCTTTTTTTTTTGCCCTTTTCCCGAATATAAAAAATACATTAATCTATAATAAAATAGAAAGAAAATGGAATAAAGAGTACAATAAGTCTCATCGGTGAGATAGTTTCGATTCGATGGCGGTATCACCAAACCAGCACCCTTTCCCACGATAAAGTCTTGTATGTAACGGGTATACTACTTCGATGTGTTGATATGATATCACAAACTAATAATATTAAGTTATCTCTATAATTTTTTATTTTAAACTTTTTATTTAAAAAATCTTAAAATAACTTTTTATTAATTTATATCATCATATTAATACTATTATATAATATACCCGATACACTTAGAGTCTCTCCTTTGTCGCATGCATATATACTTTTATTGGAGGAAATTCCTATTTAGATTTTATTTTTCCTCCCACAAATATATTTAATATGATTTTATTCTTTTTTTTTTAATGTTAATCACGACTTGCATGAATGGTTAATATCACCCCTTTTGTCCCCTCAATCTTCCCTACCTATCAAAACACAAGTACACACGAACTTAATACAATCAATATCGTTCTCGTCCTGTAATTTAAAAGTTCTGAATTTGATCTCACCGGTTAGACTTTTCGTACCCCTTTTATCTTATCTTTCTTCTATTGCTTATACGCCTCTTTTGTACATTGAAAAGAAATATCAGAATGCACAACCTGACTCCTCTTGCAAAATGGAAGTTTCTTTTACCCGTTACTTCTATGGGTACACTTTCTGCTCGTTTTACTCTTTTAACTAAGTTTACTGAAATTCACAATTGGCCTAATTATTTTGTGGACCAAGGACGACTTATTGCTGCCAAAAAGGGAGAAATTCTCATATATAATTGGTATATTACGTAATAGTGCTGATATAATATTATGTGCTAAAAAAAGCTATTTTTAGCATTAGTTTTCCCTTTTAGATCTTATCCAAAAAAATCCTAAAAATAACTGAATCTTATTAACTCGTAACACTATATCAGCACTGTTATGTGATATATCGAATAATTATTACAATTATTTTTAATTAAAATAATTTAATTTATATTTTTATTATATTATTATGAGATGAGAGCGTTTAAGTTTTTTTTTTTTGGTTAAATAGATGGTATGTATTGCTAAATTAGCTAGCCCCCATCAAACTGAGGCAGCGGTTCAGGACATACAAGCCTGGGGGTATGTCACCCCTATTGAGTCAGCGTACAAAATATCGAAAAGCCCAACAGGTGGCTTTTCATAATAATTGCATCTGAAGATGTCCAAATTGGTTTAAATTTATTTTTTTACAACATATGCTATCACATTTATTTTCCACCGACAGCACGTCATTTAATTGTTTAGATTTTTGAATGGATTTGAGTTATAGGTGCAAGTAAATACTTTACATGTTACCAGAGCATGGTTCCGTGTGAAATTACACCCGTCAAGTCCGAGGATGAGACGTGCGATCAGTTATGCCCGAGACCATAGGGAAAATGCTAGCTCGTGACTGGTTTACCGAGAACGGAAAAACAACCAACTAGTATGGTAGCCCAAGGATGGAAGAAGAAAGCCTGCCTCGCAGTAGTTTGCACCCCTAGATGGAGACCAAAGAAATATGCTTCTCGAGATTATTTGTTAAGGGCAGACGTTCAAGAGCACGTAATAAGTATACATCACGTTACCACGTGAGTACGAGTGCCGAGCATTGAATCCTAGATGGATTGGGTAAATCTTGACGGATAGGATGCATTATTAGCTTGTCCAACAATTGCCATGTCCTTTTTTTTCGTAACAAGGACTGCGTATCAAACTTAAGGAGGAGCCAATCAAAACGAATCAATTCGCACGATAAGACGTCTATTTCTTTTAAGTAAGGTACCGGGTTCGAGTATTGCGAATTGAGTGAATTCACCGTCGGAGAATTTTGCCCCTCGGTGGAGTCTCCCTACTCGAATTGGATTAGTTATGGCTCCATTGGACTTCTGAGTATCACCGTAAATATAATAAACTCGGCCGAGATTCGACGAGAGATAGTTCCGATCAATTAGACCTCTGTTGTTGTGGTTTGTCGTGTATACCTTTATTATTCCTTCACGTTAGGCGAAGAGATAAAATTACAGAAGAATTTCTCAGCATCATTGAATCCGTTTTCGATATGGAAAAGAGAGAGAAAATTATTAATGCGCTTAACCGTACCAATCTGAGTTGGCCAGGGGCTATTGGCAGGTTCCCAACAGAACGTGTACACTGGACGTTCTCTTTCTTTCCTCCTTTCTCTCTTAAGGTGAAAGGAAAAAAGCCAGGTGGTCACTGCGAAATCTGCGGGTAAATCCACCGTTAAATAGCATAGAATTTTTAGGGATAGTAACACTGGGAGTTCTATACATTCGTCGATTCTTACAAGTGAGTTCTAAATGTTTCAAAATATTAAATCAAGCCCTATGTGTTATTTACGTTAGAACATCGAGTTCTTTCCGTCACCTGCCGTTACTTTAAGCTGACTTGTATCACTGCCGCTTCAGCTTAAAGTAACGGTAGATGATGGAAAGGACCCGATATTATAACGCAAATAACATATAGAACTCGATTTAACACTTTGAAATATCTAGGACTCTCTTCCAGGAATCGATAAATATATATAACTTCTAGTGTCTTTATCCCTAATTTTTAATAGAACGGTCATACCATAAAAAGATTTTAAATAGTCTTAACTCACGATAGCGTTGTGAGGAAGAATCAATTAGATTATTTTGATTAGTCATAATTATGACAATTGCTCACGTAATTAATATTAATTTATTTGTTTGTTATATTTGGATTAGTAGTTTATCATATTATGTGGTGAGGTAAGATAACGTAAGAATTTCCCGTCATATTAGGTAGACGATACTAATATGATATATCTATCCAATTACAATTCGTCAGTCCTATTAGAGTTCACTATTTAATCATTTTTAATATTTTATTATCATTTATTTTTTTCAATTAAAATTCACCATTTATTTAGAAATTTTTATTTCTAAGGTTTTTTTATGATTTAACAACCGTAATTATAGATTTATTGATTACATGTCAAGTTCTGATTGGACTAATATATCACATCAGCATCTCTTACGTTACATGATATGATCACTCCCCTAAAGACTTCCTCCTTAAACGGGAGAAACTGTTGTATTTAACCAATGCACCATGCAACAATGTTTATATCATATCACGGATTAATAAAATTCAATTATCTCTAGGATTGTCTTTATTTTTTGAATTAAAAAAATTAAAATAATAGAATTTTATTAGTCACGTAAGAAATGGCATATGGTACATGTAATATTACAAATAAATAAAATTTATTTATTTCTAGTATTATTTTTATTTTTAAAATTTTATAAAAATTCTTAAAATAACTAAATTTAATTGAATACAAATATAAAAATGAATGTAATCTGTAATGCTAAACTCGCTGAGTCACTCGAAAATGGGATTAGAACTACTAGACCACCTTTTTTTATTATTAGATGGTTCGTGCATGTCGCGCCGTAAGGACGGTCGTCTCGTGTCGGACTTATGGTTTTTTTTTATTAGGTTTTTTAATTCTTTTTAAAATCACTGGAATGTCCTAATTAATTAAAAAAAATTATTGTTAACTAAAAGTCTCTCTCGTCTTCTTTTTCCGTTTAAAACAAAATCAATTAGCTAATTACGCTGCGAAGAATGGGGGATCTGTAAATAATAGATCCAAGGAGGGTAGAGATGTCCCGTGACAATTTCACCACTACAGTCCAGTTGATAAATTGTTCCCCGAGCAGTGTGACAACGTGGTGGACCAATGACCAGTCGATCTGCCTTGATTCGACCTTCCGAAGTTTAAATCAGACAATAAATGAGGGATACAGATAGAAAAGAATTTACCACACCGACTTGAAGTTGACTAGCACAGTGGTTACCTCGTTCCGTCCCAAAATGGTTTATTAGAATATCGATTCTCAGGTTGAGAGGTCGATAAAAATTTTTTAAGAGATCTCGGCTCGATGGCAGATTCGAGGTATGTTTCGGCTGATCCGAGGTACTGCTTAGCGAAAAAAAAAAAAAAGAGAAAAAGACATTTGTAGTCCTCAACCTTTCGCACTTTTATCATTTTAGTCCTAAATTTTTATTTTTTATCATTCACGTCATGAATCTTTTGAGTTTTTATCATTTTGGTTATACTGTTATTTTTTTATCTAAAAATATATATTCCATTTAAAAAGATCATTTCATTGAAAAATTATTTTTTATGAAAAATATTTTTTTAAAAAACATATTCAGTTGCCGATTAAAGAAATATTGATTACTAATAAGTGTTCCTTATAAAATTAGAACTCATTTTTCTTAAAATAAATCACAATTTTGTAATGATAGTAGTCATTAATTAATTTTTAATTAAGAATGTATCTTAAGTTTGAAATGGATATACTCACATGTAAAACTCTACATATATTTTTCCCTTTTATTTTCTTTTTTTGCTTTTTTCTTTATTTTTTGAAAAATAATTTTCATGTGAAATATTATTTTGTGGATGAAATATGCTTTTTTAGATGAAAAATAAGGGTAGATTAAAGTGACAAAAATTTAAAAAATTAAGAATATGAATAATAAAAAATAAAGATGGCTAAAATAATAAAATTATGAAAAGTTGAAGATAAAAATATTATTTACCAAAGAAAAGAAATTTGCTACAATGAAATGATTATGTCATTGTCAGTCGTCACCGACACGATTTACTGCTTTTGTTTTTAAAAAAAAAAAAGGGTTAAAAGAGGGGTAAATGAGACAAATCAAAATCAGGTCACGGACAAGCAGACACGCGTGCTTCGGACCATAAATGATTGCTTCAGTCGATAGACAATTTCACCCGTACGGTATATTTATTTTCGGGCTGCACGGGACGAGCAATAACTGCACCTGAATGCCAATTAAACGAGAAAGTGTTGTACGTAGAATCAGAATTCGTGACCACAACAGTAATTAATAAAATTGAATTGCTTTTTAAAATTATTTTTATCTAGAATTTATAAATTAAAAAAATCCTAAAATTTGATTTATTTTTATTGATCAATATCATGTATAAGTACTGTCATGTAATGATACCGTTTCCCACAAAAACTCTCTCCAGTTAAACAGAATTGTGAGATGCATAATAGGAAGCGTGCTCTTTCGTTGTACCATATTGATGGCTAGTATTACCACCGATTATTCAATTCTTCTAATATATATGTATTTTCAGTTAAATATAAAAATTCAAATACTGCATCGAGGATAGCTGGATTGCCTACGCTCCTGTCCTCCTTTTTGTTCATAAAAAGGAAATATTATATTAGACATTTCGTAATAATATTATAATAGTGATAGTTCTTAGCACAGATCATTCAGTTTATTTGATTTATTTGCGGTTGAAAATGAAAGCAAAAATATTACATAGTAAAAGATGACTGGATCGTGATTAATGCTACCTTTTTTCTTACTAATAAAATGAGAAAATAACACCGAAAGTCCTATATTTTTATCGATTCTCACAAGTGAGTCCTAAATATTTTGATGTATTAAATCAAGTTATATATACTATTAGTATTATAATATCGAGTCATTTTCATAACTTATTGTTACTTTAAATTGATGCGTATCGATGCCACATCAGTTTAAAGTAACGGTAGGTGACGGAAAGAACTCGACGTTATAACGCAAACATCAATATATAAGACTTGATTTAACACTTTGAAACATTTAGGACTTGCGCACAAGAATCGATAAACACATAGGACTTCAGGTGTCTTTCTCTCCTAATAAAATATATATTATAGGAACCTTATGCAATTCGGTCGGTGAAACACTCACTAATTTGATCCAATTGCTCACAACCAGAATTGTTGGTACATAATAAATGGTTCAGCTTCTCCTATCACTAAAGGGACAACAACCTTCAATTCACCCCCCCAACAAACATCCTCAAATCATCCCTGAAAGTATTGTTTTCGGAAAATTTTATAAGACTGTGGCGCCCATACGTGATGCGCCGTGGCGCCATAATTGAATTACGGTTAAGTTACAGTACCGACAAAGCACTGTAGAGTCTTCTATTGTTTTCTCTCGTCGTTTTATCTCCAATTTTTTTTTTTTGATAACATCCAACTTCAGAGGAGTTTTAAAAAGAATTATATATGGACTCTGTTCTGGTCGAGTATCGATTCGAGGAGCTGGTGCGATTGATAGACCAATATTTCAACAAGGATTCCTTCATCGAGAACACCGAGTCCAGTAATTCTATAGAGGAGAACTCGTGTCGGTCGACGTCGAAACCTCGAGATCCGAGGATGAAGCGACCATTAAAAAAAAGTAGAATGAGAATTTACACGATCACAAGACTGGGGGATATTACTTATCTTGTGGAAAAATTGGTTCTATTCGAATCTCACAATCCACGCAAATGCTCGTCAACCGGGCCAAGTTGTTTGGGTGTTTTTACCATGTTAGGCTTTAGAAACCACTGGTTAAAGTGCCACTGAAAAGGGTGGAATTTCAAGAAAAGATGGAGTCTTAGGGTTTGAACCTGCCCAAGAAGAACAGTTGATTTATTTTGCTATAACTCAATTAGTCCCATTGCTGTGTCCTTGATTTGGTACAATGGTTAGAGCTTTTCGTTTTCTTTTTTTTTTTTTTTAGAAAAAGATAGGAAAGGGAAAGAAAGAGGTTTGGCTTAGGGTTTTCTGCAAGGACCGTGAGACAGGACAAGTTGCCGATATTCATCGAAGAAAAGAATCCATGCTAGCAAAAATCAGACACACAGGGCAAGTCGTGTTAGAAAATATTGACGGCTACTGACTTTTTGTCCCGAAATATTAACCTTTTAAAAGTTACCGCTTTCGTGTGTCATATTCTTTAGTTTTTATATCAAAATGTTACAAGCACATGAAGTTTTACACATTTGAAGCAAACCCTGTGCCATATGGTTTCTGTAATAAAGCATTAAATTTACCAAAAGTTCTGAACCATTGAGACAATTGTGTCTTGCCAATAAATGGTAGCCCTACATTGGAGTTTACCCTGGGAGGGAAAAGCTTTAAATTATGTCTTGCCAACAAATGGTCGTGCCCGATTTTGTTTCCTTATTTTTCTAGACCTGTTATTCTGTCTTTGGGAAGATTGTATTCTAACAGATGTATGGAAATCGAAATAAGACTATTATAGATATATTTCGTTAGGGTTGAGAATTTTGATGTAGGGTACATTTGGTATGTCCAATGGGTGTCGAGAATTATGCGGCTGTTGAGATGCATCGTCTTATACTCTCTGTGGTGTAGCTCAATAAGGAGGATAACGTCGCGCCCTCTTTTGTTCATGCAATTACGGATGGCGCTTCACTGCTACCTCGAACCCTACGTACTATGCGTTCAGTTTTTCTTCTCTTCCACATCATCTTCATTAATAGTGGGATCCAATGTGCAAAATAAGTATTCATACCTTTTAATAAAATATTCATGAAAAACCTAAAGTCTTGCGCAACAAACATACTTATGGTAATTGATCGTGTGAAAAAAAAACCAGTTTATATTTAGTATTTTCTTACATCGCGTGATGACGCAAGATCAGTGTGCTGACCATGGATAATATCCAATTGGTTTTGGTTAATCGTCTGAATCTTCCTTCCCTACTTGCCTGGGCCCGTACCATGAACAGTTCTGGTTATGGCAGAAACAAAGAATCAATTAATGGTGGCCCATATCTTCAGCCGAATGGGCTGCACTCATTTGCCCAAGAGTCAAAAATTCAATATTAGAAGAGTTTTACCTTATCAAGCTGTTCGGATTCATTGAACCAGCAGCTATACTTATTGGCTGTTGGAACAAGTGATGCACTGAGGAAGAAGAAGAGAAAACAAACATTCTTATCGCATGGCTGGGAGTTTCTTTATTCCCACCTCCCCCCGCCCCGCCCCGCTTCCAATTTCTAACAAGCAGACAGTGCAGCTGAAGAAAAAAAAATTGCTATCCCAGATTCATGATATCCCAGGAACAGGCCATGGACACATGAAATCGGGCAATCTCAGGCCCTGTGCTAGCCAACTCCACATCAGATGAAGGAACGGAGAGGGATGTCAAACTAGAAATATGCAGAGCCAGTCTGCTCTTTTGAGCTGCTTGGATGTGGCAAGGTGTTGTTCCATGAAATTCAATCAATGCTTCCTCCGTCCAGTCAGAAACTCTCTGACGAACATAGCAGCCTGTACAAGAATATTAACCGACAGGGAATCGCAAGTAGATACTGGACTGCAGTGAAATTGGGATCAAAAAGGAATTCTGACCAAAAGGGCATTATTGATTTTACTATATTCTACACAGCAATCAGTTCTCTGAAACAATCCCAACAATCTACAACTCTTATGAATGACAACGACGCAACAGAATACAATCAATACACAGATCAGCTCAGATGCTCCTGTTCTTCCTCCAACCAGTAGTTTGCGGTTTAAAAGTGTCTCCAGTTTCACTGGAACCTGACAACTATACATGATATGTCATCCTTGCTCTTCCGGTTCACTGCGTGGTCTATCAAAGTCTTCGCTGCGGCCTGAGGATCCTTGGTGTTCTTGATCAAGTCTACTGCTTCTTCATTGGAGATCACCTGCAATGACATCGAAAGTTATTGTATTAAGGAACAAGGTTCAATGTGGTTGCATTATCTCATTGCATCGGGGAAAAATAAAACTCCATGAACCTTCCATATTCCATCACTAGCCAGAATGATGAACTCGACATCATTATCGATCATCTCCACATTCACATCAGGGTCCGAGCTCAGGTGGATCTTCAGGCTCTTGTCACCAAATGCCCTTGCTACTGCTAGCTGTCCGTCAACTCGTGGGACATCCCCTGGAATCACAAACAATGTGGTCAGCGCATAAATTCGCATTTCAATTTCAACGTAAATCTTCAATTTTTAAGTTAATTCTTGCAAGCTCTTGGTTTAGAAGCTAAGTTAGAAACCTGGAAGATTAGACACGAATCCTCCTCGGCTCTCGATCTGTCTTTTCTCCCTGCTCGGCTCGTGATCGATTGATAACTGTTTAGCCACACCATTCCTAGATATGACTGCACGGGAATCTCCCACATTTGCCACCACAAGCTTCTCTCCATTGATCAGAATTGCCGTGACTGCCGTTGATCCTCCTTTCCCCAACACCATTGCTTTCTCCAAAATTTCATCATCTGTAATTCGATATGCACTCCTTATGGCGCTCTCAGTGTCCGTCCAAAAGTCAGGCTGCTTGTTACACGGCGAGAAATAACAGAATCATGCCGCAGAAATGATTTTCTCCATGGAGTTAAAGTGAGATGTAGGTCAACAATAGAAGCAAAGAATAGAGGAACGACCTGCTTTAGAATGTTGCTGAAGAGATGATTCTGTAAATAGTTTGCAACATCATGACCTAAGTGGCCGTCAAATATTGCAAATAGACCGAGTTCGTTCTTGTTGACTTGCTTGAAATCAGACACGACGTAGTCTTCCATGGCATGCTTGGACTTGCCCTTCACCAAGTGATAGCCATGTGTTATGTGCTTTGAAATTTTACCTTTGCCCTTTCCTGTCTCCGGGGAAGAACCAAGCCTTACCTAAAAAACAGTTGACCAATCCAATCTTGAAAAGAAGTCGGTAATCAGCAAACGAACACATAGCATAACTTGTCGGCATCAACAAGCACAACAAAGCTACAGCTGAGCAATTCCTGAAGTCTTTTAAGAGCAAGAAAGGAGAAAACTAGGAACGATCTGAGCTCACCCTACAATCATCCCTTTAACTGGCGTTTGAGAGGTGAAAATAATCGATTGAAAATGGAAGAGGATCAGAATTTGAAGGTACAAACTCAGGCCATGGGACAAAATTGATAGTGGGTGGAAAGGGTTCCCTCCAATCTAATATCAACAAAGGAGATTGAATTCAAGCCGAATTCAGGCAATCCCTCGAGCATCATATCCCAAAAGCACATGGATAGATTGTTCATCCAATCCTTGTGAACAACACATCGGACATAATAAAACCGTGATTTCAGCTCTGGAGATTTCTGAATCAATTCAAGACCCTAATGATCGAACTTCAGCATATCAAGATCGTCTGTTTCACACGAAACCCCACCCAAGAACAGTACAAGAAGCAGCAGTCGAGCAAAAGCAACAAACTTGATCGAGTGTTCTACTAACATGGTACCCGAAAATGAAAACCCCAATAGGATGCCCCGTGAAGAACAGAGTATAACTCAGTTCAGCTCCACGATAGTCAGTCATGTAAAAGGGTATTGCCACTAACCTTCATCCGCTGCAGAATTTCTTTGCCCATCATGATGCTTCCTGATGAAGAGATCGCTCAGATTCAGAGAAGAGAGACAGATTAGACTATGATGTTCCTGCAAAAATTGAAGCAGAATTGCGAACAGATGATATTATTGGGAGGATTGAAGGGAGGGACAGGGAAGCTGGGGCGGTTTGACTATCCGTGCAGCGCCGGTCCTCTTCTCCACACACCCGGTGTATGCACCCCACAAGGGACGCAAAGCCATCGATCAAGTCAGAAATGGTACAGATCCGCATCCGGTGTATGCGCCCGGGAGCAGGAAAATACCGTTGGGTCCCCGCGTAGTTTGAATGTTTCCGCGTGCCTAGCGACGACCCAATTTGACCCGAACCAGAATCGTACGGCACGTCGTTTTCTTGCTCACTGGGACCAAACTGCTCGTAGTTTCAATTTGCCACCCCAAAAAGAACTGCAAATTTTCCACTTGCCCCTAAAGTTTGCTTCTCTCTCTATTCTCACCCTTCTGCTACAGATGTGCAGTTGTAACAACGTTATTGTTAGCTGGAAATTTCAGCTTAGGGAGATGATCTTTATGTGCTTTCTCTTCTTCCTTCCATGCTCGACACATTCATCTAACAAGATGATGTGAATGTCCTTATTAGTGTCCTTTATTGATGCAGAGTCATAAAAACAACGGTGATATGATAATAAGAGGTTGCAACCCTCAGGTGAAGTCCTTTTCGAACTCAGGTGCAACTTTAGACCTATCTATTCCATACAATGGGCATGTGCATTTTATGTTAAATCCTTACTTTGGACATATCATTCCATGCCTTGTATGAGTATCTACACAAAATATAATTTCATCTCAACTTTATATTAATGTTTCATTTACGTCTTATGATTCAAGTCAATGGAAGGGAACCCGGACCGATTCGAGTCAAGATCACTTATTGCAGTTCTCAGACTGGTGTCAAGCTTAAAGAGTCAATGTCCAAGATAAATATCGGAGATCACTGACTCCATCGTGGCCATATCAATAAGATCGAAAGGCATAGGTGGTGAATTTGAAATGAGGGGCAGACTCTAGGGGGCGAATTGTAATTAATCATTTTGGACAATGATTAAGCAGCTAGCTTGATGTGGTATTGAACCTGTAGCAAGGCTGCCCACGGGAAAATTGTACCGTTAATACAATGTTTTGATATAAATTTTTTTTTTTATAATTTCGTTATGTAAAATATTTTTAAAATTTAATATTTTGGTATTACTATTAAATTTTCGTTAACACTGTTGATTGAGCTGATGTGGTAATGTGACGTGTACGCTGACGCAGAAATTTAGATGACGTGGTAACGTAAAATAAATTTAAATTATAAAATTAATAATAAATAAATAAGAACAAGAATTTCAAAATAAACACAAGAAATAGGAACTGATATGAAAAATTTGGAATAAGATTAGGTAGGTTTTAAAAAATCGAAAAAATATTTAAATCGATCCGAAATGACTCAGAATTTTCAAAGACTGACTCCTAAACTTTACCAACACCTAAAATCATCCTAAAACACATAAAACACACCAGAAATATAACTGAAAAATTTGAAATATGGGAATTATCCAAATCGACCTGAAACAGATTGAAATTTTCAAGAGCCACCCACCAACACCTATGACCATCTTAAACATTCAAACACATCAGAAATAGAACTGAAAAATTTTGAATAAATGTCATATCAGCTAAATTTTCATGTGAGCGTCCACGTCACATTGTTATATCAACTCAATTAATAGTATTAGTGAAAATTTAACGGTTTGTATCAAAATATTATATTTTAAAAACGTTTTGTATCACGAAATTACAAAAAAAAAAGATTTTGTACTAAAATATTATATTAGTAAAAGATTTTGTACCAACTGTACAATTTTCCCCGGTGCCCACATCGTTCTTGGACCTGGTCGGATCATTTATTATCTCATGGAATTGCCAACAATTGGCTTGTCAACATTTATTTCATCCTTCGACTCCCCCTCCATATCCACAAGCAAAAGAGCAAGGGAGAGTTTTTTAGTTCTGTGTACACAACGTGGTATGCCCGTCAAATAAATGCGTGACATATAATTAATATCTATGTAGTTATAATTATTGAATCATAGAGAGAACTAAAGAGATATTTTTAAAATTTTAATAAATGATGAATTTTAATTGAATAAATATACCACGTCGATTTATCTTTGGCTTTCTCAAGAGAGCAAGACTCCACCCTCTCTTGCAGCACTCTTCCCTTTAAATAAAATGTTGAATAACTCTTATAAAATGGTACAATTCATAATTTGGATAACTTTAATTCTGATAAACCGAATCAATTTAAATTTGAATTAGTTGTGTCTCATTGTGTTCGAATACGTGTACATCGAAAAAGAGCATGACTCCCTCACCATCCTTATTCGCTCTTTGCTTTTGGTCTGATAGATGAGCAGTCCCTCTAAGTCAGTCTTTAATATTATGCAAAATCCAGTGCTACTTTTTTTTTATATTGATGGTATCCGATATCATATCAACTGACCAATCTATCGAACAATGTATTATACGACCTGAAGCCCGCCATTAAATTCCCAGATACTGCCCCTAGGGGAGTCGAACTCTACATCTAATCTACTGCATATCAACAGCATATCTGCCCCTCAAAGAATTCAGAATCAGGGTTATTAATTAGATATTCAGAATCCATGTCTCTCTCCTACATACCCTGTGCGTTTTCAAATGGAAACTTGACCGACCATTAAATGATTCCACGCCAGCTTGTCATGCCCGCGAACCCCGAGCTCCAAAGCTCGAAGAGATAAGATTTGATATTTCAAAATCCATGTTCTTGGACAGCTCAGGTTCAGAGCTCAGTCACAGGATGAACTAACATTCTAATGTGAGAACATTCCCAGAAAAGTACGACTTACACGTTATGCTCAACTTGTCAATGATATGACCGGACAAAATCAGCAGAATCCAGATCGAAAAGTCTGCATCCGTGAATAGCCATATGAGAAGTAGGATAATTCACGGAAATGTACCGAACACAATATCCCGATGGACTGTATAAGGTTGCTGCTTCTTTTACTGGCTTCGCGACATCTTGAATCAACAGTTGGGACAGCCTGGCCGTTAAAGGCAATGTTCTCATTTCCCCGCCCAGGGAGAAAGAGAGATGTATAAAGTTAGAAACTTTACATACTGCACTTTATCGAATAGGCTGGTGCTGTGATTCCTTTCTTCCATATATAACTTGCATTATTCGGAGAGGAATTGCACCTCAATCGCACAATCCTGACTCATTATTCAAATACCTGCGAGCCTCCAAACAGAACCACACATAAATTATAGGTCGCAATTCCTGTCAATTTATGCATGCAAACACAGTACCCCCTTGGCTGTTTCAGTAGCTTTCTCAATTTGCCGGCGCTTCTATGCCACTGCAACTGTCAGGAAATTGCTGGATTCTTCTTCTGCCGATACGCTAGGATCTACAAGGGAGCGAAATAAACACGACTTGGTAAAGTATGGATTAAATGGATAACACGTGGAAGAGAAACCACTCGGATTTACTTACCAAATGGTTATAGGTGGGTGAGTAATTGGCTCTAATACTTGCCAGAGTTTCTTTCTCTTCCACAAGCTGTAGTTCTTCATCGGAGAGATCGACATCAGGGGAAAAGCGAAGAGCTCCACTCATAAAGGTTGATTGGGTCAAATTTGGTTTTGACCGACTCTTAGACACCAGGATTTCGACATCGCTAGCTTGCAGAGCAGTTTGTAGAGCGACATACTACAAGTCTCACCAGAAACTTTCAGCCAAATTAGTTCCAAAGAATGAATCATCTAGAATGTCAAATTCCAGCGATAAACAAAGATCTCACTCACTTCACGCAAGTGTCCGACCGACAAACTCGACCGGCCGCTGACATATGGCAGCTTCAGGCCAGGTGTACTTTTCTTGTCCAAAGAAACGAGCATAAAATAAATGTTGACCTGCAAAGATGAACATGGAAAAATAAAGGGCATTAATCCACGGTATATTAACAGCATTTTGTCCATCTATATGACATATTCTCGTATGTAGATTCCAGCCCTCTATTTCAACCAGCAAAATTTCACTCGTGTAAATCACAAAGTGACAACAGCCAATAGCATGTTTTATACCTCATCAGTTTCCTCTAAGTTGCGAAGATGCTCAGTTAATCTGGATAATCGGGTGTTTCGGGAATTCTTACTGCCGCCATTGGCACTACCGTGCCTCGTGTTGCTCCTAGTCCCGCCTCTACCCCAGGCAAGCTTTTCAGGGTTCCACACAAGTCCTGGAGATATCCCTCGGCTCTCTCTGATGGTTTCAGCCTCATTTTCCAAGCATCCACCATCTGCTGAAGAAGAAGGCAACGAGGACCTTGCCCCTGTGCGTTTCCTCTTCTTTCTCTGCCTAATTTCCATAGAGCGCTCTTCTGCAGAAGAAGAGTCCTTGCCACAATTACCATCTTCCTCTTCTTTGTCTTCATGTACATGAAGTTCAGATGCATGAGAGTTCCTCTTTCTTCTTGAACTAGTAGTCCTCAGGTTACGCTGCGGTCTAGGAACGAACCCTGCAGCTGCATCTTTGCCCATTGTTCGTCGTTTAGAGAGTGCTTCAGTCTGTCGTTGTAAGATTTGTGCAATGGAAGCCTGAATCTGTCCATGGAAAGGATGGAATGGTGTTGACTTTTCAGTCAGTAGACTCCAACATGAAATTAGCAGTAGCCACTAGAAGTAATTGTGTTCCATACGGTGCTGCAGCTCAACATCTATATGATCATCTGCTATTTGTGGCAAAAACGTTTTCTTCTATATCCATACAAAAATTTAAGTAGAATGGTCTGTTTTGGTGAAACATTTGCATGAGATTATACAGACACACCCAGAAAAAAGATGAAGGACAGATCTAACCTCCTTATTGCGTGTTTTCTCATCTTCATGAAAAGCCAATTCCTATTAAGACATTACATAAAACGATTCTTAATTTGATGAAGAGTTAAAAATACTGGAATGAAAGAGGGAAAACAGTATGATGGACTTGCACCTCTTCTTCATATTTATCAATGTCTGGATATAAGGCTGCAATTAAAGCATCAAAATTTGGATCATCACGCAAGGAGCGCCTACTGGCACAGTGTTTTCGGCAGGCAGGGCATTCATTGTTACTTCAGTAAAGATGAATAAAACAGAAATTGATCAATATGTAAAGACAAATGTTAGTGGTAAATGTATCAAAGGTCTACACTGGACAAATTAGAGTAATGGTTTGCTTACATACCCTAATCGCATGGATTTATCGATGCATTCCCTGCAAAAGCGGTGTAAACATTCCATTACAGTTCGTGTTTTCTTGATGATCCCTGATATCATTGAAAGAATACAATAGTAAAAAAATGCACATCATGTGACATTAATATGACAAGATATGCATGTAGAAAGAGAGCTGATGTCAGTGAAGTAGATCAATCAGTTCAACAAGATCGAGAGAATCCTTAAATTGTCCCTCCCTTCACTGGGTTCAGGCACTGACATTGCACATGTAAAACGGCTAATACACTTGTGTATTACATCTATGTTAGATATGCGTGTGGCACGGCAGTTTTCCCTGTCAGCATTCATTGCACAAATCTCTTGGATGCATATAAGGTCTACAGATGCAAAGTTAAAGAGTCAACTTAAACTCTTGCATTTCTGTCCTATCATTCAAGTCACAACATCTTTAAGTTCAGTAGCAGATTTCTTGCTTCTGGTTCCAATTTTCTTGCTGTTTGGGCATTTTATCCACATAATAATTGAATAATTAGTCGTTCTATACTGCACATCCTAATGAAATCATTTGCAGCACAGTGGAGTAACAGAAACCATTAATAAATCTTACGAGACTCCATATCTAATGGAGCTGAACAGGGCATCTAAAGTTACTGGTGACCACAGCAATGATCAAAGATGTATAACAGAATTTCCCGAAATCATAGCCCAGAAACCTCATTGTTTTCATGGATATCACCTCTAGAGAAATCTTTCTTCTACTTGGTGGAAGCTAAATTTTTAGAATCTATGATAATATTTCCAGGCATCAACACAAGAATGAGCTCATTAATCTTTCCAATGATCACAAAAGGGAGATTGTATCAGAAATAACGTGACAGACCCATTCATGGTGCTTTGCAAATCATTTAGCAGAAGGGACATATAAACCCAGAAATACTTTCATATTGCATTTTAGGCATTAGAAATAATGAAGAAACCTAAAGGAAATGTCTATGACTGTTCAGATACGCTGAGAGGTTGGATTCTAACAGTAATATATTAGCTGGGACAAAAATGCTTCTATCAACATCCGGGAACAGCAATGCCACATCTCAGGGAGTAGGAAGCAAATGATACCCAGACAAATAGGACATTGGACATCTTTACGAATTTCGGTAAGATCCACATAAACATACCTGCAAAAGAAATTTAAATGAAAAACTCAGTGAGCAAGAGAAAACAAAAAGTTGGCGTGTAAATGACGTATATAACATTTTCTGGTAATTTAGCCCATCAAATGAAAAATTCCATCATCTCGCAATCAGCATATACTGCAAAGACAGAGTTTCCATCAGAAAATAGACAATTTCTGAGCTCTTAGCAAAATAGGACATTTGTTTTTCACGTAGAATGGCATTTGAGCACTGCTTGCCACGCCCTTTTGAAAATAGAATCTGCAACATGAAATCCAACTGATATGTGAATTCATGAGGTACTTATTTATTTATACTCTTCCTGACTTTGCCAAGTGTAGACTTCACATAGAAGGACATCGAAAGGCAAAGAAATGGTGATTTGGACATTGAACACGACATATCTCACATTCCATGAAGTCTGTAGGAGACTTTCAGTGCATGAACTAGATAAAGGCAGGCCCATGCTCCTAGTTAAGAACTGCTATTCTCAGCCAAATGATAAACAAAGTTCGTACTTAGTTATTTCTTTCCTCTACAACTAGGAAATTTTAAGTTTCTGCAAATTTTCACGGGTAATCAGCCGCATTATGAGACTTCTGGTCCTTTGCATCTATAGCATGAGGTATTTGCTACATAACAATGTATATACAGGAGGAACAAATTAAGAACCACGGTGTAATATACTGGAACTTGAAAAATTGAACCCAATGAATCCATAAGCAGCATAAAATTTGCCTAAAAAGGTAGAATTTGATAGTATATTATGGAAGACAAAAGAAATGTTCATCTAAAAGGAAAATTTGAAGCAAGATGAAATTAATTCAGTGTGTATATGACAGTAATTCAAAAGAAGTGGGATGAGTCCTCTAGGGTAGTCACTCTTGAGTATGAGACAGATACTCTCACATTTTGGCACCATCAGAGCTCAAGCAAAATTATTTTTTAAAAAAGAAAAAAACTGTATTGTGCCTGCTTTGATGCAGAATGGTTCGCCTTCACAAGGACACATAATTAAAGTTCCCATGATTTTAAAATTGAGGTCTCAAAGGGGACCAGCCCAAACTCAAATAAACTACAATGAACAAGCAAACTAACAATATTTGAGGAAACACACAAAAAAAAAAAAAAAAACAGAAACAAAAACAGAAAGAACACTACCAAGCAAGCTAAGTACGTCGTACAGTTGTTTCATCGGAGAGCAGTATCTATGCTTTCCTAATGACAAATACGTGTATCACAGTAATTGAGCAGAGGAATGTGTCCAGGAAAGCAGCAACTTATATTTCTTGAAGAACTAAAGGAACTAATTTTTTCAACCCTCAATAAATGTCTACAAACAGACATGCTGCACCACAAAGTCAGGCAGAACATAAACCGAGATCCATATAGAGTGCAGTAATAATAAGCAATGATCTCAAGAAATTTTTGCAGTTTATTAGTTCAAAGAATCTGTAGCAGTAAAACTGCTATGATGCAAAATAGCCACCCAAGAAGAAATCTGTAATGTTAAGGGAAATAGATTACAGCCATGACAAGTCAAACTAGAGCAATCAAGTTCTCATATATTTCCAGTCACCTGTGAGATCAGTCAATCATATCACACCATGCATGTTAATGATCTGATACTCCATGATAGCTTTCAAAATACATGCAAAATCTAACAGTTCAGTTATATAAGATAAGTCCAAAGGATCTGCAGCAGTGATACTGGCCAACCAAGAAGGAATCAGTTAATGTGAAGTAAAACAGATTATAGTTTTAACAAGTTAAAACTAGAGCGATCGAGTTTTATACAATTCCAGTCACTTGTGTGATCAATCAGTCCTATCTAATCATGCACGTTAATGTTCTGGTGTCCCGTGATACTTTCAATAGACATGCAAAACTTTAGCATATGGCTGAATCTAATTGGCTGGTAAAGATAAAGGGATTAACTGGCAGAGGAAATTATTACAGTGCTTCCGGCTCTTATTTCTACAGTAAATATTGTATTTTTAGCTCTCAAATGCCTCAGAAGCCTGTACAAAGTTCAAGAATAAAGTGAACGTTCATTGGTCAAGGAAATGACTTCCTCGAACATAAAGAGCAGATTGCATGGACAACTAGCTTGAATGGCTTGAATTTCAGTCAAAGAGGTCGGAGGCCTCACTTCAGGAAACTCCTTCAAGCGCCAGCTAACTACTGGCGCTAACGGAGAGCTTAATAAGCCAACAGATGGAAACGAAAAATCTTTATTGAACGCACTAAGACAAGCATGACCATGACACAGATCAAGCACCGAAGAATTTGACCGCGCACCGAATCGAGGGAGGAGAACGTCCTCGAAGACAATGCTGGAGTCAACAGCATCAGATCGTAATCAGAGAAGAAGAGATCGACAAAACATGCCAATAGCATGCCTCGACGTGGAAACTGACTCGCCGGAAAGCACATGAATCGCAGTCGGAGAATCTCAAAGTTCTTGAAGAATGCTAGAGAGCGAGAGAGGAGAGCATACTCAGATTTCTCGCCGGCGCTTGACGACTGACTATCTTCAGAATCTGAGACAAAAAAGCAAATCGGTTCAGTGAATCGTGAAGTCGATCACGGAATTCAGCAACCGAAGATGTCATGTCTGCACACACTCATGATGCAAACGCAAAAAGAGATATGCCAGAGGGAGGATGGAGACGAGAGAGAGAGAAAAGAGGACAGCACGACCTTCGCCTTCTCCTTCAGCTTCTCCATCAGCTTCATCTTCGCTGTCTCTTCCTCCTCCTACTTCCTCCTCGCACTTGATGTCCTTCTTCCAGTGGTCTCGTTCCTCCTCCTCTTCTTCTTCTCCTGCTATTTCCTCCTCCACCTCCTCCTCTTCCTCCTCCTCCTCCTCTTCCGAGGTCTCTTCCCGGTCGACTTGCGGCTGCTTGCCGTGGTGGTAAGGGTGGTGGTGGCGCCGCCGACTGGAGTCCCCGTCGTTCGTATTGCTCTCCGGAAGCGAGCGCTTGTGGGCGGACATTGTCGCTGCTCTGTGTCAACACGACCCGCGCTGAGAGCGTATATATGGCGAAGGCCGCAGAGGCGAAGAGAGACAAACCAACAACGAAGAGGAAAAGGAGAAATAGATGGGGGAAGATTTATAAATAAGCTTTCTCCCTTTCTATTTTTTTTTAATATTATATTGGACTAAAATAATTGAAAATTAAAACAAAAAATATAGTAATATCCGTTCTCCAATATTTGATTATTTGATCGATTTTTTCATTTTTTTCCCCAATAATTTTAAAGCTTCATCTGATATTTCATTTTCGATAAACTGAATAATCATAGTATAATTATGTCATCAGATGTTATATTAATAGGCCTAATTTTTAAAATTCTGAAAAAAAAAATGTGAGAAATTGGTGAAGGTTCTGAATGAACACACCTGAAATGGTGGTGGCTTAAGGCTGAGCAACCATAGTCGAAATTGGATCGAACCATCTATTTTCTCTAAGAGAGAGGAGTACAGGAGGGGTAGCGGGGGCTCAGGGCAAGCGCCCGCGATCGCTAGGGCCATTGTCAGAGACCGCCGACCACTCTACTTGAGGCGGTGCTGGCCAACGACATTCCACAACTATCCCACGTCCGCTAGATTTTCCTTTTCAAAAGTTTTTTCTTTTAAAGTATCATCACATGACAGACGTATAGATGACATATGCATCTTTCACAATAAGTGTGAAAAGGGAAACTTATTGAAGTGACACCGCTTTTAACTTGAAATTAAGTGCACCTGGGAGATTTCCTGAATTATTTATTTCATCTTCCTCATTTACGTCCATTAATTTTTTTGTAACAAAAAAATCAGAAAATATAAAGTTTAGTTTAGGATAAGATGGGAGTTTTGTGATGCATTTAAGTAAGACACTTGTATTTTTTAGTAAATACTTAATTTAAAGCAGCTTAATTAATTTTTTTTGGGGATAATTTAGGTGGATTATTTAATAATTCTTTTTTCCCCTAAATTTTAAGTGGTTTATTTAATAATTCATTGATATACATGCCCATGGCATTTATCTTATCAGATGTGCAAAAATGGGGGAGAAAAAGAAGCAGAGCAGCTCCGTTGGCTCGGTGCGCGGGTTTATTCGTACTCTGGCCATCGAGGGTATCTTTGTCATTATATGGACACAGTAACTTCCATCTAATCTAATTCAAATACGGTGGGTTCAATGGAAGTAAAATTTTCCCAAGTTGAATTTTCTCAGTTCACAAGAGTGGAACCTGAAAATTTAGTTAGGGGACACACATTGCTCATTTCGTTTTGGAGGAAGGAAAAGTCTACGGTAATTCTCCGCTAGCGATCGGCCTTTAGGGAGCTGGGCCTTTATAAAGGTTACAGGGTCTCGCACTACCAAAAATAATGGTTTAATAGTACAAAACTTACTCTTAAAGTGATTTGGTGAAGTCAAATTCTCATTCTTGAGTCACACTCTAAGCAAAATTATTAGAAAGAGCTTTTGAGTACATCCCTTAACAAACGTTGACTTCTTGGACTATACTTAGCCTGTGTTAGTATCGGTTATTTAGTTCGTATGATATGTTAATAATTGGACACGAAAATCCAACCAGTTTGCACAAGCATTTCCTTATCTGTATATGTGATAAATTTGTGAGTTACTCATCAACTGTGAATAGATAAGGGCCTGCCAAAATTGAAGTACAGCTTGTTTGTATTGAGGAATTCGGAGATATCCGGAGGGATTTGGAGGGGATGGGAGAGAAGGAGGCGGATGGATGAGATTTAAAGGATAACTTATTCATTTAAATCTTCCGTTTAGATATTATCATTAGATAAGAGATTTTGAGGAATGAAAAAGTTCATTTGACCGTTTTACTCTTTTAATCTAGATGACTAATTGAGGGTGGTCGAGCAGGGGAAGACAAACGTAGTTGTGCAGTTATGAGATGAAGAATTATAACAAGCATAGAGTTCCTTTCAAAATGTTACAGTGGTTTTTTGTCCAAAAATTTACTATTTCTCAAAACTCCCGAAATTAGAGGAATTATAAAATTGAGATTTGGAAAAAATTATGAATCCCTCAAGATTCCTCCTAATAATTTACTCAAACAAAGAATTATGCTACCCCTCTAAAATCACTCTCCTCTAAATTTCTCAATCCAAATAAGCCGAAGGTTGATATATGGGCCTACAGTGAGAGAGTTTGTGGGATCATCTTGTTAAATTACCAAAATGCCCCATTTAGGTTGGGCGCAAGAAGATTCTGTACGGCTTTCGTCTTTTGGGCTTACGCTTTTACTTTAACCGAAGGCTGGCCGGCCCGGAATAAGTTGTAGTACTCACGGCGGCAGGAGGGAAAGCCTCAACTTTGGACTGATGCACTGAATCCGATGCACCATCGGTCCAATGTATGCAATGATCTATCCGTAGAATAATGCCCGGTTGAGACCACTTTATGGCACGTCACGAATTTTCAATTCAAGATAATCAGCACAATGTAGTGATTAGTTCAATCGTGTAATCCAGTGACATTCGGATTTAGGTCGCGATTACGTATCAGATAATGCTGAGTTATCTTGGCATGAAAGCCGGCGACCACGATAGCACCGATCATAATCTTGGATTGGTCAGAGCGCGGGATTTCTTGTGGGCTCACACCATGTCAGGCCGAGCATAAAACTCGTGGTCAATTAGGCTCATGACCATTTTACCGACTACGGAAGAAAAAAGCCCAACTTGTATGTTGAGGAGGGAGAAAAAAGCTCGACTCGTGGTAATTTGTCCTCCACACTCGAGGCCGAAAGAAAAAATATTCGACTCCATATCAGCAGTTGAGGGCGGATACTTTAAGAGTACTTGATAAGTGTACGTCTTCTTGTCACGTGAGAGCGAATGCTAAAGAGGATTGAATCCCAACGATTAAACAATAAACTTAGTTTATAAGAAAATTGAATATTACTACCTAGTGGTTTAGGTTTTTAGGTGGAATTCGGTGTAACCTCTTGTAGACCTGGTGGAATAATCAATAATCGAGAATGTGAGAAGTATGCTGAGTATTACCGAACATGAGTTTTTTTTTTTAGGATTCATTAGGATTTTATATTTTTTAAAAATAAAAATAAAAAAAGAAGGATTTGGATATATGTTTTACAATCTAAATTCTTTATTATGAACTGATAATGTATCCATTTGTATAGCGTATGACACTACGTGACAACGCTGATGTGATGTTATTATTACACCCGAGAATTTTTGAATGGGGTATAGATTGAATGACAAGCTGAAGAAGCAAGACTCCGACAAATGGTACAAGAATCACATCAAAAGTAGACAACAGAAACAACCTTGATACGACTCGCACAATGAACTCCGTGCCGCGGCTTCAAAGCTTGACAGTGAGGTCTCCTACAGAGATCAGTACTCCTTGATCTACTGTTCCTCTCACCATCATTTCTTGCAGCACACCCTCAGCACTTTTGACATTGCAGAAGCTTGTTTGCGAACTCAAGCTTGTACACTGTGAAGCACTTCCTGGGATGGGCGTTTCTCATACGCTCATCATTTGATTGCTATACTGGAAACAGCATGAAAAAGGCTCTAATCTTATCTCCGCTTTGTCCATGGATTATGCAGATGTTGTTCTGACCAGCTTTAAGTCCTGACTGCACAAGCTTTCAGGCGATAACGGGAGTGCAGCACTCGGACCAAGAGATGGATACTTCCATGGGTTGCCGAAGTGGCCCCAGTGTGTTCTGCTTGTGAAGGACAACGTTCAGGTAAAGCAATGGTGAGAAAACCGAGCATTGGATTTCTCTACACAGAAGAAGTTCTCGATCTCTGATATCTTTTTGAGGCACTCTGTTTCGGTAAATTCATTTGAGATCAAAAGAGCTTGAACTTATTTACTCACTGTTTGCTTACTTCGCCTCGCTGTTCTGCAGGTTCCGCCTGTTTCAAGGTTCAGACAAACAAACTGAAGAGAAGTTGGCTGCTTGAAAAATTCGTTTCCCCACATCATGCTGACTAACTCAGGCTCCATAAAGCTTCATGGACATAATCTCATGTAGAAACATTTAGATTAAGGGTACGAATGATCTGTTAGTGAAAACAGCAAGATTTCGACCCTCACGTGTAGCAGAAGTTGCTCACCTTAGTCCTTGAGACACTGGCCAAAGAACAAACACCCATACTAACTCATTGTATATGAAATGATGATTTCTTTGAGTTCAGTCATATACAAATCGGTGAACTTACTTTTACATCATTAAAAGACTACAGAAGACATGGGGAAGACTAAAGAGGAAATTGAAAAAATCTTATTCGCTCTTTGCATCTTACATTACACATCTTTTAAATTGGTACAAGGCCTAAATTATTTACAGCTTTACATGTAATGATAGCAGAACAGCTTGCTTTTCTCCGGCAGCCCATGTTTCTTCAACCTTCAGCTACCTTCTTTTGCTTTCTCTTCTTGAAGTCCCGAAGCACCTTTTCCCTCTCCGAAGGAGTTGCAGAGATCACCCACCTGCTGAATTCGAGCTCGTTCATCCCCTTGAACCGGGCAATAAGCTTGTACTTTGCCTTCTTTTGATCCCTTGCATTCGAATTACATTCTTCCAATCTTCTGCTACTCAATTTCCTCTTAACAGCTGCAGGGCCATTCAACTCACCGTCCTGAGATGTCTCGACCTTGTGGTTACCCTCAATTCCAGGCCCAAAGTTGACAACTTTCTCATTTCGATGTGCATAGACAATGCCTGAAGATCATGCTAGCTGTTATTTCACGCAAATTCCACCCCTTTCACTAAAAAATCTAGTCGACTGTTTAATATATCTATCTCAGAACTTTATCTAAATAAGAACAGCTAAGCACTGCAGGATAATGTTACATGCTCATATCTGCTTTAGAATGTTTGTCCTTCACTGTCATCGGCTTAGGTCTGTGCATGGAACGGAAGCAGAAAGCCAAGGATGCTGCCATCAACATTTCTAAGGATTTATAAGCAATAAGTTGAACAAACCTTAAAGACGCTACAAGTTCTTGGGACAGCCCTAGATAGGAATTGGCACATGGCATCTTCACCAAAATAAGTAAGAAATGCAGCTGCCAACAGAAAGTGAAGCAACTCACCCAGATCTTCGAGAGTTAGCTCAGTAGTGGAAGTTCTCTCCGAATTGGTCACCTTTCTGTTCGTATATCCTGTAGTATCACTTTCACCTTGATGAGTGAAATCTGGGCCAAGCTGTGTAGAATCTGATTTTCTTGTAGGTAAAGATCCTTCTAGCTCTTTGTTTCTGTGTAGTTCGATGATTTCACTCGTGAACAGCTTGTCGGACAGATCTCGGAACAAATTGCAGATGCCAAAGAGCTCTCCTTGGAATTCATTGCAATCCTGAAACAGGAGATAGAAATCCATTTAGCATTCGTTTTGTTGACAAGGGAGCCGAAAGGATCGGCCCGTAAGGCCCCAACATAGAACCAAGCGAACACATAGCTCATGTGAGTGGCCGCTCGTCAATACACTTCTTGACTAGCCATAATGGTTCACCGGGTCAATGATGATAGCCAAACTAAATGATTATTCATTACCTGAACGCCTTCAAAGTATCTCTTTTCCATTTTGCCCGAAATAGCAATGTTTGACAACTGTTGCTTGTAAATCTGACGGGAATAAACAAGTTCTTCTAAGGAGCCAGCTGCAAGTAGGCGGAAGACAACAACGTGCCTCTTTTGACCGAAACGAAATGACCTGTCTTGGGCCTGCAAGTCCTGGGCAGGATTCCAATTTGGGTCAAATATTACCACGCGATTTGCACTAACAAGATTCAAGCCCAGGCCACCAGCTCGAGTTGATATAAGAAACACCTGATATATATTAAAAAGGAAAGTAAAAAAAAATATTAATAAATACATCCCCTTTTCCTCACGAGGATGAAATAAATAACTAAAAAATGTGATTTTATAAAACGTGATTGTGGACGGAAAAGAGTTTGCCTGTTTGCTTGGACTGGAGTTGAATTCATCAACAAGAGACTGACGAAAGTTCGTTGGAGTGGAACCATCAAGTCTGGAGAAGGAGTAGCCTTTCCGTATTAGAAATTTCTCTAATATGTTGAGCATCCTGAATGAGTATTTCAAGATCAGAAGCAGGATCAAAGAGAAGGGCTCACACTCACTAATGAAAAAAATTACACAGCAACCTCTACTTTCTAGACAAGACGTAAGAAAAGGGTTATACTAATCAAACACGCTATAAAGAAAGCCACTGAAAAAATGTTTAGCCCATTACCTCACAGAGTAACTGAACAGAAGAATTTTATCTCCTCGAGAGGACCATGAGAACATTAACTTCTCGAGCGCCCGCATCTTACCACAGTGCTTAACATCACTCAGACCCATGAAGCTCTCATTCTGGGCATTTCCACCGACCAATTCAATATCAGGACCAAAAACAGCTGCAGCAAGTTCTGCATCCTTCCTTTGCTTATCTGGTTCATCCCTGGGATTAGGCTTAATCAGCTCAAGATGATTGCTCACCTGTGAATAGAATTGCAACCTCAGTATTAAAAAAAAAAAAAAGATAACATATAAACCAAGACAACAGAGGGAAAAAGTATAAGTTTCATTTGCCTGTTGGAGCTTGATAAGGCAAGGAAGGACAAGGCAAAATGGGCACGAATCACAACCCTCAGGATTATCCCTGTGAAGGTGACGCCATATGATCCCATCTGGAACTGTTCTCTTGCAACACTCCACTTGACTTAGAGGGCTCCCACAGCTACAAGGAAGGTCCTTATTTATCAGACACTGAATGTCTGGTAACTGCAACATTCTTCTGTACACCCTCTTCTGCAGTTTGCTCATGGAACAAAATACAACATTATCTTCCTTCCCCATCATGAGATGGCCAATAGTCTCCTCCTTTGTCCTGCGCAGCATATACTTGCGAAGCACTGAGACTAAGTGCTGTTTCCTCTCATCAGCTACCTGAACAAACCTCTCGGGAGCAGTGGATCTCTGACCATGCTTAAGGGGCTCCTCGTAGTACTCTCGAAAGTGTTCCCGGGTTCCCAGTGATCCCGGTGCGACCCAATCAAAAAGATTGAACAATTCCATGATTTTGTTCTGCATAACAGTTCCTGTTAGACCAATACGCCTTAGAGTTTTAATACCTGCACAAGCAGCATAAAGCTTTGACTTCTCATTCTTAAGCCGATGTGCCTCATCAACAATAACAACTTCCCACTTGACATCTGATAAGATGGAACCATGGATCCTGTATGAGTCGAAACTTGTTATGAGCACTTCCATTCCCCAGGCCTCCAATTTCTCAAGAATCAGCTCGCGATTTGCTCCATGAAAAATAGATACAGTGAAGTTGGACCATCGAGAAAATTCGCTTTCCCAGTTGTGGATTACAGAGGTAGGGCAAATTATCAACACAGGTCCCTTCTTCCCTGATTGATTTTCTTCCGAGTGCACATTATCATTGGATTCCCCATCCTTTCCATAAACAGCTGCTAGAAATGCAATTGTTTGGATAGTCTTTCCAAGCCCCCTACACAGAAAATTTGAAATCACACGGGAAATTTAATAACTTGGCAAGTGAACCTAGTTCATGAACTGCTCGAATAGATTAGAAGATTGTCTGTGTGTGTGTTACATTTGACAAAATGCATCCTTTATTTCAACTGAAGAGATCACTCTGCCAGTCTGGATACCAAACTAAATATATGATGAGAAATGCTGCTCGTGTTACATCTATAGCAAAAGAATCCCATTGACGAGACATTAGAAAGTATCAGAAGACTGGAAAACCATAGAACAAGAATCATGGGCAGTTGAGCATAGGATACCTGAAAAAGGTTTAAATTTGAAATTATCATGATATATATTAAAAAAAAAAAAAAAAGAAACAGCCATGAGATGTGACAAAAAACCTACTCACATGTCATCTCCAAGGATACCTCCATGATTGTTCTTGTATAGCCTGTATAGGAACTTTACTCCTTCTCTTTGATGTTCAAGCAACCTGCAATTTATAGACGCAGGAACCTGCAAGATGATCAGACCAAATTTTGAACTGAGACCATTTACGTCACATCCAGTTGTGAATAAATGTAAACCAACCACAACGGAACAAAGTCAAAGGTTGTCCCTTTAATTTCATTCCATTCAGCTTCCATTAGTTTACTCCTAGGCTCTACAAAGTATGCAATTTGAGAATAATTTCTTAATCACTGCAGCATTAATCTCTTTACCCATTACCGCCTACAACTGAACAAATGAATACAAATACCATCCATGAGGCTAACTCTTCCATAGAATTGAACAAAAGAGAAGTTAAAAGAACAATTCTTGGCCTAAAGGAATCATCAAGCCTCGCACACTTCGAACAATTTCCCAAAATTGAAACACAAAACATCATCTTCTTGTGATCCCGAGTTGCCAAACCATAACGAAATCAAGCTCACCTGAACAGAAGGAGCTTCTCCCGGGGACAACAAGGGCAGCGGCTTGAAGGGTCCGGTGTGATCAAACAGAACCGGAGCCGACCTGGGGCCACCGAATTTCACTCTTCCTCTCTCTGCTTCCTCTTCTTCTTTTTCATCTCCGCCGTCCTCCGCGTCGTCCTCCTCCTCCTCCTCGTCTCCATGTTCAAGCTTGAATCCAGCGCGTGCTTCCTTTCCCTTGATCTCGGGCACAACGTTTGGCGGAGGAGGAGGAAGAGGAGGATGGTATTCGTCTTCCTGAAGGCGGAGGAGCTGCTGGGAGAGAGAAGTCTTGGGGGGCTTCCTGGGCTCGAGCTCTTGGGACAGCTTGACGGGAGACAAGGAGAAGCTGAAGGTAGAGGAGAAGCCCGAGCATGGCTTCAGAGTCTCCTTCAGTGCCCGCAGCGACATCGGAAAGCGCTCAAACGACAAGAATTTCAGCGCATTCAGTTTCAGCGGATTGGCCTTTTCTTTGCCTTCTCGCCGAGGAATTCTTTCTCCTAACTGACCATGGAACTGAAAAAATGTTAATTAAAATATTATAAATAAAAAATTTAGTATTAATTATATAAATAATTATTATAATAAATATTAATCAAAATAATTTAATTAATTTTTTTTATTATATCACCGTGGAACGAATCATTAAAGATTTTTTCGTTTTTGCGGTTTTCAAGAATGAAGGATCGGGATTCGAAGGCAACCGGAGAGGCGGTCCGACGTGAACCAGGTGCATGAAGTATCCATCATGCACCGGGTCTATGCAGCAACACTTCCATGTCTTCGGGCCGTTCATTAGGCTCAAATCTTATTCTTTTTATGTCCATCATTGGGCTCAAGCCCAACTCGTTCGGGCCACAATCTTTTTCGATTATAAAACAGGTATACGAGTCATGAAAATAGTAGAAAACGAAAGAATCAGAGAAAAATGGAAAAAACTTACTGGTGAGAACCGGTCTAGAGATCTTGGGAAATTCCTCGATGATTCATCTTACATCATCACTTGACGTAAGAAAAATAGATCAACTTGTGGCAAATGCATGAACGGGATCTAATCGCTCGAGTAATTACTATGACTGTCGCTAACTTGAGCAATTTTATCGAATTCTATCGGAACTCCAAGCGTTCTGACGCTTCCTTTAAGATCTCTTAGTTTTTGGTCAGGTCGACACAGCAAACCCCGATACATTCCTTTCACTTTTACTTTCCATTTTATCAGGCAATGCAAATTCCAAGGTGATCAGCTGGCGAAGGGAGTAGGAAGCGGACATAGCACCGCGCAAACTAAGGCAGACATGACACAATTCACTACAACTTAGCTGCAATCGGAACCCTTTTTCCTCGGATCTCGACCGAGTTTGTTCTACCCTCTCGAACGACACGATCTCCCTCTCTGTTCACTTAGATGAATCAATCCCGATTTCTCTTGATTCTGTCCGTGACTCTGGCAATGGTCACGGGGTCGCTGCCATCTACTGCTCACCGCGGCATCGACCACCTCCGGGTGAATTACCCTGACAGCAGATCGGTGTTGTCTCGGGGCCGGGTCTGCCTAACCGGGGTGTGCTCCTGCGAGGAAGATGAGTTCAGGTTCAGAGAATGCTCGCGCAGAAGGCAAGGTTGAAGGCACATCAGCTGTAGCGCCTTGGAGGAGGACAGCGTCCCGTGTAACCGGAGAGGACAGTTTTACCACGATTGCAGCAAGATGGGGAGGGTCAATCCGTACCATCGCGGATGCAGTGTCATTACGCATTGTGCGAGAAGTACCGATTGAATTCGTCGGTGGAGAAGTCGATCGGACAGATTATTTTGATCAATCTCGAGAAAAAGAGGCATGATCGGGTTTACATGTGTAAAATATGGTCATTTTTTTCGATTTATACCTCTTGATATCTGAAAATTTAGCCACTAAAAAGTAAATTTCTTATCCATTCATAAACTCGAATGACATTATCTCTCTAATTACAGTTATTATCTAATTATAATACCCACAAAATAAATTCCGAATTTGGCTATTCAAATATTAAAAATAAGAAATATTAAAATTTGTTTTTATGAGTATCATTTATTTCCATCCGTACCAATAACATGACAAGGTCATGTGCTTCCTCATTAGCTCTTGGCACGCGATTTTCCATTTTTAGCGAAGACGGTCACGTCAGATTGCTGGGAAAGCTAATGCTTAATGATCGAAAGCAACGTGCTATTGGTTAAGACTTACAGGGAAAAAAACAGATCGTGTGTTTCTTAAGATATTAAATTTCAGAGTTGATCAATTCGACCATTCAACAATAGATGAAGATTCTTTTTTCCTAAAGATTCAAGTCCGTACGGAGAGTCACCGACTGGAAATGCAGATGTCCATCAATTAAACGTGTGTACTGGACAAAGACAATCAACACGCTGTCGGTTGAACATAAATGTGATGGCGAGTGCTGCAAGGTCTTGGACTTCTCATTTGCCTCGGCAGAGTGATCCATGCGGAAAATGAAAATGCTGTCTGCGCACCTTCTACCTCTTTGGGGCCACGTAAATAATTATACAATTTATTCTTATTTCTTCGGTGGTGATCTTGCGGGTCGAAGTCACTCTCGTTTCATCCGGCGAGTTTAAGATCTCGTGTTCAAAGTCACTTCTATGTATTTGTGTCAAAATGTTAGCTTAAAGTGTGCTCTCTAAGTCCGAGCTCGGGGGACACATGCTTCTTGAACTGTACTAGACATTTAGTGGTACTTGCGTTAACGGCCTGGTGTTGAGTATAAAGGATTTTTATACCAAATAAAACCCAAGAACATACGTATTAAAACGTTAAGAGATTGTACATAAATATAAAGTAAAAGCGTACCTGAATCCATAGCGATAGTTGTGAAATCTGATTCCGGGTTTGGATTTCTAGACCTGCAAGGTACTGCTCGAGAGAATGTGGGATCTTTCTAGTCTTATACACTGACTAATGGAATATCAATACGAATTTATAACGTGTAACCCAGAAGAGACCATAACCACATCACTTGCACATTATTGCTTGATAATTTAGTAATTTCTAATTCCGCTCATTACAAAATTAGAAATTCACTTGTAGTATCTGCACATTAGTCCCCCGCGCTTTACAAGATGTCATTTAAGGGCCATTACTAAATTTAATTAGATCGCTTAATTAAGTCAGCTATTAGGATATAGTAGATGCGTGGTTAATGATATATTGTTGGACCACACAAGTCGGATAAAAATCCAACAGAGTATTGTTTGTTCAAGAAGGGAAGAGCTCTGTTCGTTTGCCATGGATAGTGTCACTAGTATTGCAAAACCCAAAAGTTTAAGCTGGCATATTGGTGATTTCTTATAAACTAGGTTTTAATCTCTTCTCTTTACAACAGGGTTCTCCCCTTCGTGCTAAAGCCTCTGCAATACTGTTAGCACTGTCCATGGCAAAAGAACATGGAGGAAGATACGGGCTCACACTGACTCCCTCATTACAGTCCAAGCTATAGAACATGACAGCGATCAAGTTTGGACAATCGAGCCATTAGTCCCAGATGTAAGGAAAGCCATGTCCACCTTAAGTTTGCTAAATGTACTTGGACAAGTAGAAATAGCATTGAAGATGTGCATAATATTGGTTAGATAGGTAAGGGTTTTAAAAAAGAGGGTCTTTATGTGTGTAGACCTGAAACTCTATATTGAATGAATGTATGTACATTTACTAGGCTAAAAAAAGGTTTTTGGATTGGACGTGAACTCAATCTCTTATAGATCGGGTGAAAATTATACATAGTACTAGAGCAGCTTTTTGTATGGCCTCCCACCACATCAGGTTTGAGTGTGAAATTTGGGAACTTTTAAGCCTTAGAGGGGGAAAAATGTCCGACTCGTGGTCAGTCTCTCGAATACGGAGAAAAAAAAATCAACTCGCATGTTGACCCCGAGGACGAAAGAGCTGGCCCACCTCGTGATAATTTGTCCCCTCCTGGTCAGTGAAATAAAAGCGATTTAGACTGACAAGTGTAACGGAATTGAATTGATCTTATCGAATTAAATTAATTATTTTTAAATATATATAATCCAATTTCTAAAAACGATAAACACACTACACTTCCGTTGTATTTTTTCCGAAATATTTCTTTCACCTTTTTATTTCACAGTTTATATTCATATCAGATCCGTGACATTTTTTTTTTATTTTTTTATTTTTAACAAACACTTGATATTTAGATGTCAAACATTAAATGTGGGTAAGTGGGAAAAATAAATTGAAAAAGGCGAACTCGCGGCGATGAAAGGACAGCATTTAAGTGACAGAAAACTGAAAAAGGCGTATATTTTCAGAGATTTTTATAATGCGGTCGTTTTACAATAAATTTATAAAATAATTATAAACAGTTAAATCTTTAATATAATAATTAATTATTAATTATTTGATTAAGTTATTAAACCGTCCGATGACTGGATCGTACAAACTCCTCTATTTGCAAAGTCATGCAACCCTTCAAAGGAAAAGTAACTCCAGAAGGAAAAAAATTTGGAGAAACTTTTTTTTTTGGTTAATTTTCAGTTCAAACTTATACTTTTTGAGTTAGAACTTGAATACTGACTTCTGGAACTAATCTAGACTCTTATTAATATTAAGCTAATACGATTACTGTTGAGCGTTAGTTATTCAGTATGAATACGGCAGTTCGAATATTGTATAATGAAGTGATTAGGTACACTACCGCCGCAATTTTTGTAACTGATCAAAAATTCAAATTATAAGGTTCCATGTTTGAATTTTTTAATAGAGAAAATTTACTTTTGGAAAGTTTTACCCTTTAGTAAATTGAATTCGTTGAATTTTTGATGCTATTTTAGTTACCCAGAATTTTCAAATTGCATATTTGTATGCTAAATAACATGATAAAATATTAAAAGTTTAAAACTCTCAAAATTGAAGCTAAATTTGATATCCACAAAACGTTCCTTACCTTAATAGTCATGTCTGATTTTATTGCATTTCCTAAACTATGAAATATTCACCAACATGACTTCATTAACATAAATTAATTGAAATGATTCAGTGCCTTCTTTCATATATAGAATTTTAAGTTCAAGTTTTGTGAATAGACTCGTTAGCAAGAGAGAGGCTTTGGTGCAATGACTCCTTGTTCCATATGTAGGATTGCAAGTTCGAGTTTTATGAATTGATCATTAGCGGGTGAAAGTCTTTGATGCAATGGTGATACCGTGTAGGCATTAGCACGTGGTGCAACCGAATAACAAAAGCTCGCTACATATGTAATTTTATGATAAGAAATTTCGACTACAAAACATGAAATCAATTCCCATTTTTAGATCTAAAAATTTTAAAAATTCTAAAAACCTAAATAAAATTTAAAAACCCTAACAAACTCTAAAGACCATAAAAAATCTCAAAATAAATCGGTGAAAAGGTGAGGATGATGCCAAGAATTGCCGAACATCAATTTATTAGGGTTTCTTAAAGTCTTTTTAGCCTAAAAAAGGGTTCTTTTCGGTCTGAAATATAGATATCTAGAAGGCTAACGAGTGCTGACTAATCAATTTGAGTCATGAATGCCCACTAGGGAGTAAAGTTCTTATAAGGTAAATTTTCTCTATTTATAAGACTTAAATTTGAGAACTTACGAATTTTTTGTAATCTAAATTTCTTATCATGAAATGACACATGTGGTGAGCTTTTATTGATTGGTAATTTCACGTGACAATAGCGATGCGGTGTAACCATCGCACTGACGACTTTCTCCACTAGCAGACCGCCTCAATTCGCACATTAGATATTTAGACACCAGAGTGCATACCAAATGGACCACATGAAACAATGAATATAATTCTAGCTGGGAGCTGCAAGTTGTGATGAATGCAGGAAGCATCGGTTATTATACGAAGAAGGCTCACTCAGATATTGAAGTGTTCCAACTCTATCTTCCTCATCTCCTCCAACCTAAACTTGTGGCTGACTTGAATGTCCAGCTACATCTTCAGCCATCCACACTGTCCATAGCTCGCTATTACCGCTACCGTATTCATCTTAACTCGATTTGCGAAGTGACGTGGAGAGGTGCCGGTCGTGGTCGGCAGATATGACCAAGCTGCTGCATCAATCTTTCCATGGACTATTTATGGCAAATCGAGTTTGGTGAGACGGATTTATTGTGACACACATAGACAGTAAGCTCATTCACTTTCTCAGTGTACTCCATCGCCGATACCCAGAAACCGGAGTCCGGGAAAGGGTGAGAGTTTTGTATACAGTCCTCCTTTGGTTTCCTTTTCCTTTTCGGTTTCCATACGATGCTGGAGGGTATTGGAAACGGTAACGGAGGAGGTTCCGAGCCGGCGAGCCCCATTTCCCAGTACATGAACAGCTCCGTGCTGTCGGTATCGATCCTGAGCGTGTTGGAGTTCGAGGTTCCTCTGGATGATCTGGAGTCGCAGATCATTCCCTTGCTCAGCGAGGTCTTCCTCCCCCTCAGTCCCCGGTTCTCGTCCGTCATGGTATGTACAGTCCTCTCTCCCTTTCTCATTGAACAACGAGGTGAGATCGAATGTTTGGAATAATGCAGCTGTTGCACTCGAGGTCGGTCGTGTTTCCGGCAGTAGTCCTCTAATAACTCTCAATGTTCAGTCCATTAACGCCATAGAATGCCATGTATTCTTCACTTATTGGGAGAGAAGTAATTACCAGTTTAACCTCTAGTCTAAGTTCGTCTGGACCCGATCTGCTTGTTTTGATGGAGAGGTGAACTTGGATTGGATTGGATTGTCTTTCGACGCAGTTTCTGAGCGAACATCTTCGACAAAGGGACATAACAGGTCAGGTTCCGGTATGGAAAAGATCAATGAGAACAGAAAACTGAAACTGTTTTCCCTTCTTGGAAACGCAGGTTACTGACAAGAACGGGACTAGGAAATGGAAGAGGGTACAGGTGAAGCTGGAAGACCACTTCCACATTGCCGAGATGGATCCTTCCTCTTCTCCATCCGAAAACAGCAAGTTCCTCTGCGATTACTTGACCCGGCTAGGTCAAGAATCGTTCCAGCAGAGCCGACCGCTATGGGAGATCCATGCCATCAGGTACCCGACGACTGATGCAGCTGCGACCTTGATCTTCAAGCTCCACCACTCCCTCGGCGATGGCTACTCTCTCATGGGCGCTCTGCTGTCTTGTCTCCATAGAGCCGACGACCCTTCTCTACCGTTAACATTCCCATCAGTCATGAGGACCCGGCCTTCATCAGTCGAACAGAGTAAGCTAAAGAGTTTAAGAGCCGTGACTAAGGTGTTCCCTCTGGTGTTCAACACGGTGATGGAGTTCAGCCTAAGCCTCTTGAAGAGCACGTGCTTGAGGGATGACCTGAGCCCGGTTCGTTCAGGGGAGGATGGGATCGAGTTCAGGCCGTTCGTGACTGCCACAACGAGCTTCTCCTTGGATGCAATCAAGCAAGTCAAGTCCTGGCTCCAAGTGGTAAGAAAGCTCAGCATTTGAATAAACCGATATCCTTTTTGATGGTCAGTCCGAGTCCGACTTTCATCTTATTCGACAATTTCTCTTCTGTAAATTTTCATGAAAGACCATCAACGACGTCCTCTGTGGAATGGTGTTCCTTGGGATCCGTCTGTACATGCAAAAGCACAGCAGTGGGCCGGCAGGCGATTGCGCAAGATCAACAGCACTGGTTTTACTCAACACCCGGGTCCTCCAGGAGTACAAGACGGTTCAGGAGATGGCTCGACCTGCATCCGAATCACCATGGGGGAACCGTTTCAGCTTCTTGCACGTCTCGGTGCCTAAGCTAGCCGGCTCCAACGCCGGCAATCCCCTGAAGTTCGTCCATCTAGCACATAAGCTAATCAAGAGGAAGAGAAGCTCTCTCGCGGTTCATCTCACTGGCCACCTGCTAAATTTCATAAAGAAAATTCGAGGTCCTGAGGTAACTACTCGTCCAATTGACACTTTTCCTTTTCTCTTCTGTCAATCAACAAGTAAAGACTCCCATGTTCAATATTCCTTTGTAGGCGGCGGCAAGTTATATGCGTAGTACGATCGAGAACTCCAGCATGTCGGTGACAAATCTGATTGGCCCCACCGAGCAGATGGCGCTGTGTCGGCATCCTGTCAAAGGACTTTACTATATGGTCGTCGGAGTTCCCCAGGTACAACTTCTTGTACCGATACAATTGCCAGTACTCGACACCAGATGAACCATTTGTGTTATGGAAAATCTGCAGCAGATTTTCTTTCGGGTTATCATTTTAACAATCGAATCCATAGCTATGATCGATCAACCTCTTCTCCATTGATATTTCTCTTTTTCCTTAGTTGGAGAAAGAAGGGGTGAGCGCAATGTAGTTCATATTCACTCCTTACTCAATTAGCCATTTGATATGTATCTGTGTTATTTCTGCAGAGCCTGGCGATATCCGTCATAAGCTACACGGGGAAAGTGAGGATCGGAGTTGCAGCAGAGAAAGGTTTCATAGACTCTCAAAAGCTTACATTCTGCATCAACGATGCCTTCACGATGATTTCACGAGCCGCATCCCCATCACCGACCATCCCCTCCAACAAGCACTAGGTAGTAGGTTTGACTGCCTGAAGACTATATATACATATACATATACATATATATATGTTGATTCCAGTTCTTTGTTTACTGATCATCTACTGAAAATCTATTCCAGAACGAGAAGATGGAGCTGACAAGGTGTACCGAGAAGGCTAACAGGGTGCAACTGAGCTAGGACCGAGCGAATTCAGTCCAATGAGCGATACATCTCTTCCAACTGTGATTTTTATTTTCCTCGATTCACAATTGTTGAATCCGATTCTTTATTGAAGGGGCTTGTTTTCTTTTCAACCTTAATTGTAACTTTGGAAATGCTTGTAGCATTGATTGGTTTTTGTTCTGCGATTTCTATTATCTCTGTATTGCACTTCATTAGAATAACTTACAATCACGAGAAATTCAATAGCCTTCTGAGCAGATTTCTTCAGGGATGGTCGCTGCCCAGATCATGGCGCTGAGCAGCCTTTAACTCAAGTAGCAAGTTGATAACACAACCAACCGAGCGAGGCTGTGTTTGTGATATGTGGATGTGTACACTCCATTGCCAGACTTGTGAGAATAAAGCCATCATGAGTAAAGCCCTCTTCTTTCTGTTCACCTTCCTTGACCATTCTTCGTACCCTTTAAAGATCCCGACATCAAGATGTAATGTAACTCACAGTAATATCGATCTTCTTCGGGATCGAAGGCTCTTTTACCGATCAAGGCGAGAAGAACAATGCCAAATGCAAAAACGTCTGCTGCATAGGATATCCTTCTCTGTTGGTCAATGCTGTCACCTTAATAGTTGAATCATTTCAGTGTGGTTCTGTCATTTTTATCTCGGGTTTTATGTCCGTAATCCGTCTCTGGGAATCGAAATCCTCCTCACACAAATACCCTGTTAACCGAACTTCAATGGATTCTCGATCTTCTTGGCTTGCTACAACTTCACTCGTCGCTGTTCGATCTTGCTCATCCTTGATAATATTCAGCGTTAAAGATGTCTGATGGATTCATCTAACAGGTTATGTCACAGGACCGAGACAGCCCTGGAGCTTATGAGCTCGACCGCACACGATCTGCTCTCGATCCAGACCACCGATAAGTCTAATCTCGACCATGTTGTGAAGTTATTCCCTAGCAGTATGCTGTTCGGCAGACTTCAGTTCGGAAAAAGATCTACAGAACTACTATTATCGAAGACGTTAAGTAAGAAAGCGCCAGACTTCAGTGACTTGGCATACTATTCCTTCCTTCGAGAATGAGCTTCCCCTCTTCGAAATGGGAAGAAAAGCTCAAAGGGTGTTCATAGAGTGGCAAAACATGCCATGGAAAGGCAGAAAGAACAGCTCACAAATGCCAACTTCTGGGGGCAGATCTCTGGGATAGACTGTTCAATATAAGCCTTTTTCTCTCTACTTTTCATTTACAAAGTAGACTTACTTGTGCATTAAGGAATAACAGGGAATAAACCATAAGTCGAAATTGAATCATAACCTTTTAATCTAGAGTTGAAAACAGTATCAACTGTACGAAAATCAATTCACATTCAATTGTGAAAGTAATTTCTCTAACATACTGATCTTATCGATAAATCTTATAACATGAGATGTTAATTTCAGGAAGACAAAAAACTGTAGTACGGTAATGATTTTTTTGTTGAGAAGGGATTCAATATAATGATATGTAATTAATTCTTACTTATAAAATTTTTAATTTCCTTTTATTTTCACTGGTCGCTTTCTAAATTTTTTTAATTTCATGTTTTTTTTACGTCGAAATGAATTCTGCAAATCACTTTAGTTCGTAATTATCTCCAAATATTTTTCTCCCACTGATAGCAGCACAAGCCGACAAGGCCTGGCTCCAAAGCGCACGCGCCACGTCAGGCTCGTGGACAACGTACAATCTGTTGCTCTGCAGTATCAAGTCTTCTCGCATCATCCCTGTCCGAGTCTCGGAAAAATTCCCAAGAAAAGGAAGATCGGCGAAACCAAAATCGACCGAAATTCTCTTTCTTCTATAAATCCCCTAGGCAGAACAAAGATCGGAGCTTTGCACGTTGTGAGGAAGAAAATCAAGAGTTCTATGGCGGAAGAGCAGCTCCAAGAGCCGCCGTCGCCTACCTCGGCGACAGCGGCGCCGGCTATTCCGGCGTCTTTCGCTATCATCCTGAGTGTTATGAGCAAGAGAAGAACATGGGTTTGCCTCTTCGTCCTCGTCTACGCGATCCTCCTCTCCTCCACCTGGAACTCCCTCAAGTCCATTCTCTCCTGGTACAAGCTCCAGACGGGTCCTTCCGGGTGGCCCGCCCTTTACGCGTCGGTGATGCTGGGGGCGGTGTTCGGGATCCTGTCCATGGCTGCGGCCCTCGCCGTGGCCGTTCCGGCAACCCTTGTGACGTGGATCACCGTCCTGGTGCTGCCGGCGTTCTTCGGCAAGCCCCGGCGGGCCCTGGTGGTGGAGGGGAGGAAGATGACGAGGGAGATCCTTGGGTTTGTCTGCAAGATTCTGCTCAAGGAAGGGAACATCGTGGCGGCGGTCTGTGCCGTGGTGGGCTACTTTGCTCTGGTGAAGAGGAACAGGGAAGCTGATTAGGTAAAAAAAATATTAGTCAAAAAAATTAACATTTTCCACTTTTTCCGTGGGAAAATTTTGGGTTTTTTTTTTTCATTTGAAGTGTGGCTGAAATTGGGAAAGTGGTCTCATGCTCTCCCATGAACAAAAGGGACAATTCAGGAGTTGTCGTTCTATAATTTCCGCTGCTGTATCAGTTATGAATCTTACCTGAAACTGATCCGCTGATCATCGGCTGTTCAGATCTCTCTGTGGTGTCTCTCAGTCTGTTTCCTGTTGAATTGGGTTGGGGTGACCGAACCGTTGAGCGAAGAAGGCAACTGTGCCTCTGGTAGAGCCGGACTTAGCGGACTTATTGCAGTGAGAGACTACCGGAAACGGATTTGAGTCTAATTGATTAGACACTCATATATTATGTTATTGATAATTGACTTTTATAAGAGATTTTTCATCAAAAATTTAAGGTATCAGATAGTAATATCTAGTTATTATATAAACCCAGCACATTTTCCTTTTTTTTGCTGGTAATGATCGCTCGGCCTCGCTCTGTTCATATTCTCTGCTCTCTCTCTTGTTTTACTGTTGCTGTAAGAAGAGCAGAGCCGGCATTCTAAGTCAGTGAGAGTACGACGTTTTCGATTACGTTCGAGTCACCGCCACCGGCCATGATTTACGGGATTGCGTCTCCCGGACAAGAAGCAATCTCTGTCGGTTAAGCAGAAAAAGGAGGAGGGAATTTCAACGCCCAAAAAGTGGAAAAGGGAAAAAGCAAAGCAGGCGCCTGCAAATTGTCGAAGCCCTCAAGGCTCAAGGGATCAACCTTTCATGTTAAAATGTTCTACCAGTTGAGGTTATATTTTGTATTTGAGGTTATTACTCTCAGACGGACTATAACTCGATACAGATCTGCTGGTTGGCTCTCCGAGCCCAAACAATCTCGTTGTCTCACCAGACATGGCAGTTAGGCCTCCATTGACATGGAAGGGCTGCGTCATGAACCTATAAGAGATTTGCACTAATGGTGAGTGAGGCTTTTTTCTTTTCCTTCCAGTTTTAGGCTTAACTGGCCATAAATTTCATACTCAAATTTAATATGGTATGAGTTCACGTGAAAATTTGCTCTAATGTCACATGTAAAATATCCGCCTGGGACCTACAAGTGTCTTGCTATATTTCCACCTAAAAGTCTAAGCCATTAAGTAACGGTGCAATTTCTCTGATAAATTAAGTTTCAATCTCTTAACTCTCCGAGGTAAGAGTTATTTCTTGATAGGTCCTTCGATGATCCGGATGGCCTATCGGGGTGGACTTCTAGTCACTGGTGACGGGTCGCTGACGAAGGCTCCTGGTGACGTGCACAAAGCCAAGCCCGGGGTGGTTTCCCGGAACGGCCCTCCGATGCCTAAGTCAGAGAAAGGGTATGGGAATGTGAAAGGGAAGGGTATGTGGTGGAATGGAATGTTCATCCCCATACCTGGTCCCATAAGGACTTATTTATAAAACCGTTAATACGGGTGGATGACGCCATTGTGTCCTCACGTGCACGTGAGGGATAGCACTCTTGACGTACTTTGATGACAGACTCCATGGCAAGTCGGGTGGTGGCGTGGCACGGCGAGTCTAGTGGTGGCGTGCCATGGCGAGCCGGGTGGTCATGGATTGGGTGTGTGTATTGGTCCATATCATTTCTCATCACAACTATGTTAATGGCTGTCCTGAGAACTGTCCGAAACGAGCCCAGAAGGGTAACCTTTCTAATACTTGGATCAGGAATCCTGTATGCAAGAAACCGCATGGGCAGACAATCAAAGACACCGACAGCAGACTTCCAATGAAAATTTCTTGGCAAGATACATATGTGCACTGATGTTCTTCCAGATTCAAAATGTCAGGAACTGCTATCTCGCCCTTCATTTGAGAGAAGCTGTTAGGCATGTCGGGACTCGTAGAATGTGTCCTGATATCGATCAAGCAGGGAGGAAGCCGATGCGATCGTGAAAACTTCAATCGGTTCGTCTGATTGCTAGTAGGATCAACTGGCACATTAAGGCAATGACTGCTAGGAAAGTCCTGACCATAGTCATTGGATCACCCATTTGAGAAAATAAGACGACCTGCGGCCCTTGGTCTTGTGAAGTAACAAATGGAACTAAAAACTAAAAAGATCATGGGACACTCCTCAATGTTTCTAGCAAGGTAGGAAATACGACCCTGAATTCACCAGATGAATTTGCATCATTATTTCCACAGTTATAGAACACTAACTTGCTGACAGTAAATAAACAGTGAATTTTTCTATTTTGTTCTGCTTTAAGAAATTTGAAAAATTTTATATGATCTTTATGACTACTGTCATAAATTAATAGAAATTATTCACATTAACAAATTTTTTAAAGATAAATTAGGCCGTATAATAGAAATTTAAATTCTAAATAAATATTATAAAATCTCTCGAAAACTCTAAAAACCCTTACCCTAGAACAACCTTAAAAATTGAAAAAATATTCTCTATCTCTCTAATTGATATCGAGATCTTTTAGGTTTTCTTAGGAGTTTCGTTTATATTTTTAGAAAGTTTGAATTTATATTTTGTAATGTAATTTATCTTTTAGGAATATGTCAATCTATGATTTATTACTACTCTAAGCAAACATACCACCCATTTAATGTCACTTTTTGACTTTTAATATTTGTCTTTTATGTAAACAATTAAATTTTTAATAACTCTTAGCATTGTTTGAATGAAAGGGAATGGAGGGGAATGAAGGGAAAATATTTATCTTTGGATGTACCATGATAAGCAGAATTAACGAAAAAAATTAACATTGTATGGATATAAATAAACAATTAATAGACAAATATACCTTATCTTTATATCACTCGCGTAAATTAATTTTAGAAAAAAACTTAAATTCTACATATCATACAACATGCAATCACATAAACAATATATATATTTTCTTTAGATTACATATACCGGAAATAATTTAAACGTAATATTGTTAGAATCTCAACAAGAACAAACGGGAGCAATATAGTGTAAAAACTCGTAGTATCCTACAGATCACGAAGTATGAAATAACTCCGGTTACTCATCCTCGAGTGATGACTAAAAACACATATTCTCAGAAATTACACATTAAGAATTGACAATGTAAGTTTTGATCGATTTCATACGGGGGCATTTTGGGTAATTTTATTATATTTGAGTTTTTAAAAATTATTTGATCCCATTCAATCCCAAATCAGGGGTGAAAGAAATAGGGGTTTGGAGGAGAGTCGGAGTAGAAAATTCCTTCCATTCTTTTTCCCCTCCGTTAAATTAAGTAATGAAACAAGGAGAACAATTCACCCTCCATTCACCATCATCCGAACACAACCTTAGATTTGGTATCAAATAGGGGCAAAATAGTAAAAATCTAATAATTATAACAATCCACTCACTTTGTGTTCTCTTTCACCACTTATTTTGTTCTCTCTCTTTACATATTTTTCTTCTCTCAACTTATTCTTTTTCTTTCCGTTAAACTCCACTTATTCTTTTTTATCTGTATTAATTATATTTATTCACTATCTTTATTTACAATAAAATTATAATTAATTAATTTTATTGATATAATACCTATAGTGTGTAACACGAGTTTTATGTCTAGTATAATTAATTGATATCAATATGTGACACAAACTCAACATTGCCCTTATTCGGAACACGTGGTTTGCGGGCTTTGTGTGTGCCTCGAGGAGGAGGCGTGGCAACTATCACTAATCGGACCTGAAAGATGTTCGGATACCTTGGTTATTAAAAAAAAAAAAAAGACTCAACACTGCCCTCGTTTCATAGTCGCAGGAGTTTCTTCTCCCACAAGACATTTGGATGAACCAATAATGCAGGGACCCACGTTGTACAGTTGCAGGAGTTTCTCCGCCGACAAGACTTCCGGATGAACTAATAATGCAGGGATTTGGAGATCCATTCTTTTTATGTGAATTTCCAAAAAAAAAAAAGGGAGACACACATCTGTTTCAAGAATTAAATTCGCGACTCGTGGAATTTATTGGACATTTACAATCATCATGAAAAAAAAAAAGATATTTGAATGAGATGTAGGGAAAATTGCACTAATGGTACAAAAAAATTTAAGAAAAGTTTGTAATTGATGCAAAAAGAAATTTTTGTCCATAATTGGTACGAGAAGTTTCAAAACTGCTCCCTCGCAGTACATTCTGTTAAGTTTTCTTTAACATAGTTAATTTTTACTGACGTGACAACTTATGTGAATGTTATGTGTGCTTATTTGTTGATATAGTGAATCAATTAATATTTTTATTGAAATAGCGTATAAAATCTTTATAAAAAAATATGAAAAAATTCATAAAATAATTAAAAATTTTAAAAACGAACAAAAGTATAAAAAATTCTAAAATTTAAGAATATTATATAAAAATTTCTGAAAAATTCTTAAAAACTTGTTAAGATTTAATTTCTATATAATTTAAGAGAAATAAAAATATATAAATAAAATAAATAAAGAACTAAAAAGTTGATAAATTTGATCATAAATTCCACCGGTAAGTGAATGACGCGCATCACAATTAGGTTAATTTAGGCATGAAAGACCATTGTAAAAATGAAAATTTTTATCCCAAAACCGTGAAATAATAAGATCTTAATTAACAGAGTTTTATTTATTTATCAAATTTTATAAGAAAAAATTTTAAATTTTAAATTTTCATAAAATTTTATATATTTTTCTAATTTTTAAAATATTTTTGTACAGTTTTGTCCATTTTAATTTTTTTACTTTGAAAATGTTTAAATTTTTGAATTATTTATATATATATTTAAAAAATTTCTATGTACTATTTCGAGAAATATTAAATTGTTCACCACATCAATAATTAAGCATGCGTGGCGTCCGCATAAACTGTCACGTCAATAATAATTAATGGTATTAAATAAAATTTAACGGAATATATTATGAGAGAATAATTTTAAATTTTCCTGTACCAATTAGGTACATAAATTTCTTTTGTATCAATTACGAACTTTTCTTAAATTTTGTGCTACTGGTGGAATTTCCCCATGAGATGTGCATGGAGAAACAGTTACTCTATTGAATGTATAGGTGCAGAATTGGTAAGTAATAATATGGTCGAAATATCAGTAAAAACTACAGAACTATTATCTTTTATCTTTTAATTATTTTTATTAACTCGAAACACCGCATCGTCATCACCATATAATAATACGACTGCACCGAAGACTTCCCTTGTCATGACAAAGTCTTGAGGTTTTGTAAGTAACGATTGAATATGAATAAAGGAAACCATGATGTCTTTCTTTTCTAGTTGATAATTATAAATGAACATTTATAAGAAAACAAATATTAATTATCATTATCGATATCTATACAAAGATTAATTATTCCGCACGAAAGAGATGTTTCGAGTAATAGTTATTCCAGCTAAGCAAACATACTGACATTGTCTACCATAACTTTTCTACTGTTTTCCTCGTCAGTTCTTCTTCTGCTTTATTTCCTAATTAAGGTTTTTGTTGCTCTATTTCTATGATTTAATCATGAGATCATCTTTTTTTTTCCCTGCACACAAAGTCGGTTTCGGGAGTCTAAAAAGAGATAACATGAACGATGTACTATCGGATACATGGAATCTCACTGAGGAAATCAAATGCCACGCTGTTCTTATTTTAGATTGAGAGCAATACCGATTGCGCCAAGTCTGTTACTCCAATCGTGAGCTGATTTAAGTTAATGACAGGGAGTCAACAGAATTAAAGCGGAAGCTCGTACGTTATTATCATTATCGTAATAATCATATCCTAAGTGGACTCACACTATGCATTATTTATTAGGAAAAGTATGATTCAAGAATAGTTTGCCCGTTTGACTCGATGAAACTTGAATTCGGCTCAACCTTAATGAGCTTGAGCTCAGCTCGGCTCGGGTTCGTCGATTAAACGAGCCAACTCAAGTCAAATGATATTCGGCTCGTCAAACTCACACGTCTAAATAATAATAACAATTATTATTATTTAAGTTTAGAAAAATAAAAAATATTCATCTTATTATCTCGGATTCTTATTTAAAACCATTGTTTCCTTCTTTCTCACCCCCTTACAAAACCCTAATCGTAATAATGCTCATCATCTTCCTCCTTAGTCTTCCTCGCTCCGTGCAATTGACATGTCCACCCTACGCCCGCGCTATATTTTCTTTCTTGGTTTGACTCATATAAGCTCGATGGGCATTTGTTTACAATAACGAGCCGGACCCAAGTCCAAGCTTAAAATATTAGGCTCGATCGAGTTTGAACTCGGGCTCAAGCTTGCAAATTGCTAAATGAGCTAAACTTGAACCTTATAGATTCGGGATTGACCCGACTCGTTTATACTCCTATTTAGGACACCATTAATTTTTGTTCTATAAAAAACTCATAATTATAGAATAGATTAAAATAGTACGTGAAATTTTATTGGTGAGAATTGAATTTACCACCTCATTGATTAATTATTCTTCCGGATGTACCATTGTCTGGGAAATTAATTTACTAATTAGTTAATTAGTTATCAACAAGAATAATTAATATAGAAGCTCTTGATTTAATTTATAAGAGTTGCATGGAGAGCCCTCTTTTTATAAACATGTATTAAGAGTCATAATCCTATATCATATAAAAATTTTAATTTATTATATTAGTGCTGGTCACTGTATGGATTACATCTCGTCGTACTCGAATATGAAATTTGTGGTCATTAAATCGAGTACGGAAGAGAAGGTCTGACTTATGATCTGCCGTCTATAATTCATTTATTGATGGAAAATGCCCGAGTTGTGAATTGTTCTTATTACAACTAGCTATGACAGGTTCCTTCATTTACGGTGAGAAAGACGCCATACCGTGGTCCCGTAAGACGAAGACATCCATTTTTATCCGCTATCGGGATCGAGACGGTCGAATTTCAATTCGATGATTGTTAATTTTTCTAGATGTTTTGATTGATTTAGGTTTAATGGATAATCAAATTGCCAGGAACGCGCCCTCAAAAATCAAATCATGCACTTCGATTTATTAGTTTGGTTAATGATTAGTAAGGATTAAAAGTTGGAACTCAGCCGTGAGTGGGCAAGCCTCTCATTCATGGTTTGAAATTGGAAAACATGGGGAGGCTTTGATGTGACCACAGCTCTTGAAGATGTTGATGCACTTGCCGACAGTTGTGGAGTCCAGAGATTGCAAATGTCGAACGCGTTTCTTTCCCAAGGAAAGTGGCAACACCAAAGGACAAATGAAATCAATGTTGGTAATTGTACGTGGGATGCAATGGAAAGGCCGTATAACGAGCTGGTTAATTGACGTGGTTTTTTACTGTGTCTTTTCTTTAATAAGTTGTCAGATTCAAATCGTGAACAAAAAAATTTTATCAGATCAGATGACTTGAATCTATATTATTTATTAGTCTAGTGAGTTTTTATTCGTCAGATAATGTATATAATAAAAATGAATTGAAGGGCCATTTTACATGTTGATAAAATGCATAAATTAGATATACTGGAAATATACGGAACTGACCGTAAAAATCTAACTTTACATTTACTTAAAGGAGATTTAATGTTTTTACTTGAAAACAAGGAAGAACCTTAAAATCAGTAACTGAACCGTCCATGAGCCCCTTTGTCACTTTGGATCATCGTGACTCGTGATCCAATGGTTATGAGGATTCATAAACGGTTCAATGACAGACATAATTTTTTATTAGAGAAATCACTTAGTAGAGTAATTAACTGAGTGCATCGCATGGTAGTGCTTGTCGAATATTGTGTGCTGCGAGCAGATCATTAACAAAGTCAGCGATTGGGCCGGGAGGATATTGTCAGGTTTGTGGGCTTACGTCAGCGAGAGACTATCGGAAACTGATATGGGTTTACGTCAAAATTACCATGGTCAGACATATATAATATTAGTGCGCTTTACAAAAGATTAAGTCTATTTCCACTAAAAAAATCTAAGCTATCATAAGATGATACACGGTTATCTTATAAGCTAATTATTATTCTTTGATTTAATCGATGTGAAATATAATAGTGCTTGCATGAAAGTTAATGGAAAGAAGGGATGGCACGTGAAGATTCACCGATGAAGTGAAGCCGTGAAGCTCAGCGCTTGACTCGAAATCTATAAGGTTGGGTAACTAAACCCACATTTCAGTAAAGGTAAAATTCAGTTTAATGATTAACCATGCAGTCAAATATTTTTACTTGGAAAAAGGTGAATTTTGGCATTGAAATGGTTTACGTGTGCGCTGATATTTTCGTTAGGTGAAATAGATGTTTCATTTTACTTGGATTTTTCAGGCATTGACTAACCTAAAGTGGAAAGAACAAGACCATGATGTGCGAAAGAAAGAACTTATTTATATGGCTGTTCTGTTTAGCATATTTTTCGGATAAAAAAGAGACTCATGGATTTAAAAGAAATCAGAGGAAGAAAGAAAATAAAGGGTCCTACTATAAAATCGTATTTACACCTCTTATTCAAGGTTGATGGCGATATCACTGGAGTGTAAAATCCTCACACTTTTAGGAATGTTTTGATTCAATTATTGTAAGATTTCGAACAATGTTGAGATTTCAAGGAAATTTTAGTCATTCTTAGGAATTTTTTCCCTTTTAAGGTTTATTTTTTCTTTTTAAGTTTTACTAAAAATAATTTAATCCTATTAGCTCGTGATACCACATCAACACTGTTACGTGGTGTACCTGTTACACACAAGATTCTCTCGAGGAAGAGAGCCCGGAAAGTACACAGAAACCCCGTGTTCACAAAACAAATGTCCGTCTTTTTTTCCTCCTTAAGAACACACATTCGTATCTCATAAATTAAAAAAAATTGGAATTCGAGAAATTTAACTCTTTAGCAAGCTGACGCGCTTGAACATAAATTAATCAGATTGATGAATTTTTGAATGATAAATAGTGCGAAAAATAAATCGGAGTGGCATGTCAGGTGCCTCTCATTAATACTGGTCCTGCTAGTAGGATGGCTAAGTGCAAGAAAAACGTTAGTGGCAGTTGGAACAAAGAACTTCTTACTCTCGACAAACTCTAGGATTTGCCCCCTTTTTTTTAATTCCTTCATAGAGTGAATTGCATACATTTTAGATTATAAATAATTCAATTTCAATCCAGGACCATCTAATAAGAAATGAAGTTTTTTTAAATTAATTTCAATTAAATACCGAATATTTTAAAGAAGTATGTGAACAGCTTTCCATCTTTGATAACCTTGCTTTCAACTTACTTTTTTTTGTATGTATCATCGGTATTTAGAAATTTAACAGACCCTGATTAATTTAATTCGGTATATGTAGACCCACAAGGGATATGTGAATTTTCTTCACTTATAAACTCGAATCTAAAAACTGCCGATTCAATAAAGGATCAGAGTTAAGGGAGTATGGATGTCATCACTTCAGAAGTAACTCAGTTTGCACCGAACTAACAACAATATCCATGTCTCGGGAATTAGCTCGAAGCTTACAAAATTATTCAGGACTAATGGCATTTGATTATTTCCCTTTTTGTTCTTTTCTTTTTCTGGGGCAAAAATGGAACCATGGTGGTTTGGTAGGGCAAGGATGGGTGAATCGAGAAGTCCATGGCAAGAAGCAACAGCCCCATCTTCTGGCAGGTGCGGCGTTGAACAGAACACGAAAGAGCCCTGCTCTGGTCTCTCTCTCTCTCGTCAAGTAGTCACAAAGTAATAAATTCCTCAAGAAAGGTAAAGAAAAGTGGAGAGGGCAGAGGAAGAACAGGTGACACGGCTCAATCATCCTCGACCTCTTGGAAGAATTCCAACCAATTTCTCCGAACACTAACATGCTACCTCACTTCACTTCCCCGCAACCTCATTCCCACTGCCCTGAATTTTGACTTAGATCTGCTGCACTTGACCACCACAACGACTTTCCCGTATAAAACCCCATGAAACAGAGTCTCTACAGATGCATGCACCTATCCTTGTTCCTATTCCTCCCACATTTCGTATAAACCATCGGTCCCTCTGAGCTTCTGGCGCCGGAGTTTCCCCGGCTTCCAGTTTTTACTCATTTACCGGGGAGCCCATTAGAGAAAAGACCGATCTTGGCCGTTGATTTGCAGATTGCATCTGCATTTTCCTCATCAGAATCACATCCTTGGCTCTGGCGCACAGAATTTCTCACCGCCGCATCGGTGAATTTCGCGTAAATCCATAAGGGTATTCAAGGATTATTCCTGTCTTGTGAATTTTGCTTGACTGCCTTCATCTCGTAGGCAGTGTCCCCAAAATGGTGGCGGGAAATGGGCTGATATACCCAATTCTGGGGTTTGCATCTTGCGTGGCCTTCATCTACATGTCCTTCGGGGACATGAAGCTGGATTTGGACATCCATAAACCCCAGAAAAGGATGGACTTTGTTAAGAGGAATGGGACTCATTTTGTGGTGGACGGTAGGGTTCTATATGTGAATGGGTGGAATTCGTACTGGTTAATGGATCAGGCGGTGGATGAGTACACTCGGCCTAGGGTTCGGGCAATGCTCCAGGCCGGTGCAAAGATGGGCCTCACGGTGTGCCGAACTTGGGCATTCAACGATGGCACCTACAATGCACTGCAGATATCTCCGGGTCAGTTCGATGAGCGAGTTTTCCAGGTAATATGCCAGATGATACATTTCTAGATCTGCATTTGTGTTTCTGTGCATACCTCTTTTTGCTGGATCTTGTACCTGTAATTTCCTTCGACTTTCTTATGTTCGACTATGCATTTGCTTCACGAGGCCAAATGTTCTAGTCTGCTTGAGATTGAAATGAATTAAGTGAAAGGATGATCAGCTTAAGTTGCATGTTTGAGGTCAGATACTGGCCGGTGAATGGGACGGGCAATAGATTCGAATCCTCAATTGATATCAGTTACCAGTGTGGTTGTTATAGGACATTCAAGTTGCTATGGCACTGTAACCTGATTAACGAAAGCTCAAAGGAATGTGCTGCAGTTGTAGCATCCCTTTCTTTGAACCGGTAATCGGCCAGGATGAAATTATTTCAACCCATATAGAAGCCAAAACTTATGTTTTTTTTCGATTTTGTTATATCTTATGTCCATGTCATCTGTAATCTCTATGCCAGCCGTTTAAATTCTTTATAGTTCTCAGAAACTGTGCTGCTAGATTTCTTATCATCCACGTTGGAGAATGCCAGATAGGAGAGAGGATTGTGGGATTTTAGAAATGTATTTTATTCCATGATCTGGTGTTCAGTGCAGATCCACATTAATTATTGATTATTGTCAATTAAAAATTGCTATCTGTCAAGTCCCTCTTTCGGTTCAAGGTGGTTTCAAACAGTTAGCTGACCAAGAGCTGTGGGAAAGGTTTCTCTTTGCTACATCCTGTGAAATTTCAATATAACATGAATGAATTGCTGTGCTTACAATGAATGTGGCAGGCCCTCGACCATGTCATTGCAGAAGCTAGAGAACATGGAATAAGGTTGCTTCTTAGCTTGGTTAATAACTTGCAAGCATTTGGTGGGAAGACTCAGTATGTCAAGTGGGCATGGCAGGAAGGCATCGGCTTAAGCTCATCGAATGATTCCTTCTACTTCGATCCTTCCATCCGCAAATATTTCAAGAGTTATGTTAAGGTACCTGACTGTCACGGGACACCAACTATCACCGTAAACTGTATTTCTTTGTTTTACCTATTCTATTCCCCTGTAAAGACTTAAACCTGTTGGATATGAAGCAAGAAGTTATTTATTTCATGTGACCAATCTAACTTCCAATTAGGTAGTTGTTGATACCATCTGGTTTTGATCGGAGAAAAAGGATCTGTTTCACATCCCAGAGATGTGAGAGAAGTGCTAGAGAGTTGAAAGTAGTATGAATCTGGTCTCTTTCTTATGTCAGATTTGTTTCCAATTCGGTGGTTAGTTTTAACCATTGAATTCTCCTTAGTATAGATTCTATAACAGCTGAAACATCAACTAATCCACAAACCAAAGCTAATATCTTTACCTCTTTTCCTGCCACTTTTCATTTAGGACCTTTTGTGACAATGCTATCTGATATTTTGTAGATCACAGCTTTGATGTTGTGCTTTTGTCTTCTTCAGACAGTGTTGACGAGGAAGAACACGATCACTGGGATTGAATACAGAGATGATCCGATCATCTTTGCATGGGAATTGATGAATGAACCTCGTTGCATGACAGATCCATCAGGTGACACTCTCCAAGTAAGATGTTGAACTCTGCAGTCCTTACACCTGTTGCACCTTTTCCATTACTGACCGTATCCAGATAACATGGAAGTTTCTGATTTAGTTATCAACTTTTACACATCAGGATTTGATAAAACTTCTGTCTCATAGTTAATTCTTAATGTAGCTTCGAGAATACGCACAAGGATGATTTGAGTAGTGTATCAAGAATTCTGTTCAGTTTGAGATTTGTTTCTGTGTTCTTTGAACATCAGCAGGAGGACATAGACCAATTTTGATCAACCCCTGGCGTTTTCTTAAGCTTAATCTCTAAACCGCCTTTAAATATGTTGACCGTTTGGTGCCCATTTAATTGCAGGATTGGATAGAAGAAATGTCGGCCTACATAAAATCGATCGACAAGAACCATTTGCTCACTGTGGGGCTTGAAGGCTTCTATGGACCTAAAAACCCGAAGCAGTTCTCTGTGAACCCGGGAGATTGGGCTGCACTTCTTGGGTCGGATTTCGTTCGCAACTCCAAGCCCGAGGCTATTGACTTTGCTTCTGCTCATATCTACCCAGACCACTGGTATGTTGACGGACATATTTAATGTAAAGCAACAACCCTGATACGAGCGCTTCATCGAGCACTAATCACCTCCTCGCTTCGTCTCTTTTTGAGTAGGTTTCACGAGCAAGAATTCAAGGACAAGCTGAAATACGTATCAAACTGGACTCGCTCCCATATAGAGGACGGGGACGAGGAACTGAAGAAGCCTGTGATGTTCACCGAATTCGGATACTCAAACCTAAACCCAAAGTTCCACTCATCACAGAGAGACAGGTTCTTCAAGACCATATTCAACGACATTTACGCATCAGCCCGGAAACACGGGGCCGGGGCTGGATCTTTTGTGTGGCAGTTCTTGGTCGGAGGAATGGAGGAGTACAACGACGATTTTGGATTGGTGCCGTGGGAGAGGTCCTCGACCTATCAGCTCATAACCGAGCACTCATGCAGATTAGCAGCGATTCGGGGTGCGAATCAACTCAAGGGGAGCCTAAGGGAACTGTGTTTGAGGATATGAAAACTATAAGCTAGTTTCTTTCAGCACAATTCTTTTGCCCGGTTGGGATCATGAGCTCTTCTCCTGCTTTGTTTTTGAAGTAGTTGATGGATGAAGCAGTGTAAGCATATGTTGACAGAAAAAGCAATACGTATGAGTGACATACAGTTTATTTGCTGAAATTAAGGTTGTAATAATAGCGATGAAATTAAGATTGTAATAATGGCTTTGGTGCAATTGGTACATGAAAAATATTAATATTTTTAGGTGCCAAGTGTCCACTAAAGAATCCACTTGAGGTTGACTTAGCAGTTCTATTACTAGGCCTTTAAATGAGTGATTCTATAATCGATCTCAAGTTGGAATGGTCGATGGAAATTTTTCTTGATATCCCGGCCCGACTATAGACTTGTTTTGAGGGTTGATGGAAATTTTCCTAGAGATCCTGACTTGGCTGCAGGTTAGTTTTAAGGTACGTTTCGACTAATCCGAGACATTTAAATGGTGCAAAACAAACAAATAAGTGTCCACTAAAGAGAAGAATTGACACAAAAATGGGTCAGAATCTAAGGCGGCAGTCTACGACCGGCTTACACAACTGATGGAAGAACAGAAAATAGGCCTACAAGGACAAACAAGTTGACTTGGACAAGGTCAACCAACGAGGACATGCTGCGGAAATTGACTTTTATCCCGAAATTACCCTTCTTGTAAATTAATACCATCTTTGAAGAAATCTGTGATTTTTATGGTTGCTTTTGGCTCAATTTTTTCTTTCTAAATGACAGGTTAGGATAAAATTCCTTTGACTGAAGTTCACTGTATTTCCTCATAATAGCAAATACTTTACTGTAGTTTCCGGAAAAATCTTAGATAATCCTACCTTATAATGACGTAGCGAGTAAGAACAAATCAAATTACTTTAATTAATATTTATTATGTCAACTGTTCGGGGTGATTAACATTAATTTGCTTATTTATCACATTTTAATTAGTGTTTCTTCACGCCACGTAATGAGATAATATCACGCAAGATTTTCTCCTAGTTTCCTATTCGTCTTCCGTTGATATCCTTTGAGCGGCGGGACATTGACAAATGTAGCATCATTAAATGATTGCAATGTCATTTGGATTGTGCTCGTGTAATGGTCTCCTCTGCCTGTCCCAATTCTCTTTTAGAAAATTGAAGAGCTTAACTTGCCTGCTTTCATCTTCTACTGCCCAGAAATGGATCCTCAGCAGCTGAGTTTTATGCAGATGTTTCTCGATTGTTGTTGACGGCATCCATTTGATGCAAACAGTACAATTCGATCCACATAAATTTCCGTACCTGTGCTGAATCTTCATCGGCATTGGACAGCAGAGGATTAAGATCTGTTTGGTCCAATTTTCAGTAGAACAGCCACAATCTGTTCGAAATGCTGCCTTCATTTTTCTTCTATGCAGACTGTTTGGATTCTTTTTACAGCCATTGCTTAAACTATATTTAGGAGGGATCAGGTATTGTTAATGAAGAATTTGCATGATGTGGCGTCGTACAACAATGTTTGACAATGATGGAGCAAGACCAGTTTCTGTCTCCCCAGCTCAGACATAGCTGGATATGTAGAATCTCGTGGCTGCACAAAAGCTGTTGATAGCTACGAACGTGCAAACAACTTTTTCGGGTAGAGCTAGATCATGCTAGTGACCTTTCCCCCTATACCACTGGACTGATTTGTCTTATTAAGAATATCCAAACTAAAGTTAGCACAGAACCGCTTCGAGGCTGTTTCTCTTTGGTCGGTTTATATATTGAAAACCCATTGCAACAGAGGAAACGTGTTTGAAGGGAATTCAATCATGACATTGAGAAGATCTGCAAGAATGGGCATCTGGTTTAATAGTAAATGTGTTCAAGACATCACAGTAAAAGCATGCAAATCCCTTCATTTACAGATAACTCGAACAACTCCACTTGACCACCTTACAAGGCAAGTAAAAAAAGCATTCAGCTTACACAATTTGTCTGGTACAAACAAGTCACCACCAAACCTCAAAAACTCAATATTCAACAGCAGCTCACACAAGGTGTCCCGGAAAAGAGGATTCCCCGTCTTTCCTTGAGAAAAGGATGGTATTGCACAACATAGTGAGATAGCTAGACTATATTTTAAGCAGCTCCAAAGAATATTGACTTACAAAGCACGTACGGGCCTTCTCTTTGATTAGTGAATGTTATGGCACAAACAACAAAAGGGAAAGAAATCAGTAATTCACATGGCTGGCCATTTAGAGCAGTAATTGCAACAGCAGCGCTACAAAGGTTCCTGCAATCAACCATGGAGTCTGACTCATCAATTTCTGAGCATCGTTTTTGTTGACTGAATTTTTGGCAGTAGTAGCAGCAGCAGCAGGTGGGACAGCAGTGCAATCAAGACCCTGCTTCCCTTCCTTGCACTCATTGGCAAAGAGACCAGGTGGATATTTCCCATAGAGGTTGATGTAGCTGAACATGGTTGAGGCACAGTCGGTTGTGAGGTCATTGATTTGATCGGCGAAAGGGCAAGCGAATTGCTTGAAAGCTCCACAGCAGAGACTCGCCTGGTACTGAGGTCCCTTGCACCGGCTTGTGAGGACCGTGTAGTTCTGGTTCTCGAAGTCTACCGTGCAGCCTTCATTTGCAGATAGAACAATTTCATGAAACTATTCTCCATAAACGCATAAACAAGGAAACATTAAATTCCAATAGAGCCGAGCTAAAAATTAATTGATTGAACCCAGCAAAGAAGCAATCATTAGATCGCTCAGATAAAAATGAAAGAGATGGTGAGAAATGTTCCAGAACAACAACATGCAAGTACGAATTTGATCTCCTGGAAAATAATAATCTTCCATCACGGATTAGTGTATTAGGATTATATTAGAATTCTCTACATTGTGGAAGGACAGAATGCATCTCATTTACTATTACGACAGAGAGATCAGGTACACGATCATATGATAAGGACATAAATCTGTGTAACCTTCAGTAGATTAGACAACACAAAGTATCCCTTCTGATCCTGGAAATATACAGCAAAATTATATGTAAGAATAAACAATGTTGAATTCTAGTTGGTCACTTTTAAGTGAACTAAATCAGGAACTCCCGGTCATTTCTTCTCAGAAGCTGAATGAAGCTTAGCACCTAGCAATCATATCTATGGCAGCGAGAATAACAATCTAGCTAATCACTGCACCGAAACAATCATGAGTGATTATAAGAAAATCACTGTAGGAAACAAAATCTAACTCATCAAATGAGTTGTCCAACCATATTACTTCCACAATTTCATGCGTGTGATAAGGCCAGGTAAGGCATTGATGACAACAGAAATGTGCTTCAACAGAACCCCGTTCCTATTGAGGTTCCACATTCTCCAACTCGAGGGAAAAACACAAGTGGTGATCCTCATTTGATTCCGATCCATCAATGATATGCAATCAAAAGCCACCGACTTTCTTGTATAAGCCCAACCAATGCTAGGCCTTTGTTCCCAAATAATCACCTCATCGCACTTACAAAGAATCTTAAAATGGTCATCGTCCACAAAATCTCAACGTTTTGCTTTGAACTGCGCAAAATTCCTCAATCAATTTCACGGAAAGAAGGAGTCTTTTTTATTCAAGCTAAATTATTCTCCAGAAATTCGCGCACGCGGTTTGCAGAATTAAGCATAAACGTCACAAATCCATGAAATGCCTGCAGATCAATAACTAAGACCAGCAAAGCAAAGGAAAGAAAAGAAAAAACACTAACCCTTTTTAGCCTGAAGAAGGGCACGCCGGGAAGCTCCCTGAGATTCAAAAATACCATCTGCATACATAAAAGATGGAGATAATTTGAAATCAGGCAAGAACACACGCAGCAAGAACGAATGAACTTTTCAGATTTGTTCAAGTAAATATTAATCGATGCTAATGGGTGTTGATTAACGGGAGAAGAAAAGTGATACCGGAAAGTGAAACAGAAGCTGCTGCCGCCATGCCCAAGAAGCATAAGAGTAGAATGCAATTAAAGAACGGTGAAGAATTAAACGCCATTTTCACAATCTGGGTTTCTCTGGAGATCGATCTTTCTTCCTTTTCCCGGGCAGTCGATCTCCAAGAACCAATCTTGCTCCCGACCCCTTTCAACGGTTTCTCTCTTACAAGCAAACCTTTTACGGGCTATTCCTAATTTTAGTGCGAGAGGGAGAGAGAGCGAGAGAGAGAGGTTGAGAGAAGCACGTTGAGTTATGAGCTGTCTCCACAACCAGAAAGTCCTGGGTGGAGCACGGGCGTAGACATGTTTCAACATTTCAGTAGGCGGAGGCAACCGTGGCTGTCATCTGGTGGCAGCGCTGCTGCACCCAAGACTTTCTCTTTCGCAATGGCACGGATAACAAGAGTTGAAGCTCGTGTCGGGCTGACATCATGGGATATGGTCTGTACTCTTTGATTAGGATTGGCATATAGAATAAGAAAAGGAGTGAATTTGATAGAAAAATGTAGTAGTGTTTTATTTAAAAAAAGATAGAAAAAAATGTTATTTTAAAAAAAATGATTTTTGCATTACCTAATTATCTATACTATTATATATAAATGTTTGAAAATTTTGGTTTTTTTTCCATATTTGTTATCAATCTAATTTTCATATTAAAAATTATGATATATATTTAATTTTCATATTAAGAGTAAAATAATAATTTCAAGTATTTCTTCGTCGCTTCATATTTATAATCTTAACGATAAAGTTTTTTGGTTAACAACTCGGATTTCCTCATCTCATTGTATATCACTCAATATCTGTAATTTTAACAGTACAAATCTATCATATAATTGTAAAATTAAAAAATAAAATTGATATAGTATACTGATAAAAATTGAGAACAATCTACTTATTACTGTAAGTTAATGAAATTCAAATGAATTAAATTATAATATGTTATAAATAAATGATCTAATTATATAGTCTCATCATAATATTTCATATTTGTGTATTTTTATTTTTTTTTCATGCATAGTTGCAGGTTCGTGTCTAGTACTATAATGTGCAAACGTTTAGAAAATTTGGTTTTGTTTTGTTTTCATATTTACCCTCAATCTAATTTTCATATTAAAATTTACAACATAGATTTAATTTCCATATTAATAGTAAAATAATAATTTCAATCATTTGGGAAGTTTATTATTCTTTTTTTTTTATTTTCTACATTTACCATCAATCAAATTTACATTTTAAAAAATTTGTAATATTATTTGATTTTCAAATTAATGATAAAATAATAATTTTATTATTTTTCTCTCATATCACACTTACAATCTTGACAATAAAAATCTTTTATTAATTACTCAGATTTCCCTATTTCACTCATTACATCAATATCTACAGTTTTAGCAAAAAAAATCTATCATTGTTTTATCGAATGATTTGAAATTATAAAATTGAAAGGTAAAATTGACATAATACAATAATGACAATTGAAAATAGTCAGCTTACCACTGTAGTTTATAAATTTTAACTGAATTAAATTAAAATAAGATACAAATAAATAATCTAATTCCGCGAATTCATTCCGGTAGGTTTGCATATAGTCTTATTAATATGAGGATTGCATTAAAGAAAGAAGATTAAATTATTATCCTCTGAACCTGTTTTTTTTTTTAGGGAATTTACTTTACTTTGCTAGATATAAATTCCCACCAAAATATACTACTACTTTTTTTCTGACGGGTTCAAGAGGGCTGAAAGCCCCCACCAACGGAGAAGTGCCCCTCCTGGGGTTTGAACTTGGGAGCTCTGGGTGAGCTCCCCAGTCCCCCATCAGTGGGGCTACCGCCCCGTTGGCAAATATACTACTACTTAATGTGATCTAAATGGGAAAAAAAAAAAAAGGAATCAAATGCAAGATGTTCATTACAGTTTATGTAATCTTATGTACCAAACACAACAATAATGGTCAGATTATGTGTTTGTTAATGATCAGCAAAATCTTCTTCTCCAACTACAGGGAATGCCCAAGGGATAGAAGTAAGAGGAGAGATTCCAAGAGGTTGAGAGGTCATTCATATGAGAATCCAGTTCAAAGTCATTTGGGATTAAAAAAAATGATATCACTGTGAGAAATGTGGTTTGACACAGTTGGCACTGCTATGACATTGAATAAAAAAGTCCTAAATTCAATTCTCATCAGTGAAATTTCTCGTACCTCTTTATTTTCTATTCATTTTATCTCTTCTAAATTTACGTGTGTATATGTATATATATATATTGTACACCGAAAAAATTACTACTAAACCTTCTTTCTCGGTTTTCTACTGGCTTTCTGCTGGCAATTGTCAGTAAACTAAATTTCATTTAGATGCTCAGTTATTGCTCCACTAATTAGCTATGAACATCAAATCCTTTTGATTCTTTCCACCTAAGACTGTTTACCTAAGATTTTGTCGAGATATTCGGTGTTAATCATCCAGCTGTTGCCATAATCACTTGCAATTAGAATAATTTGATTGATAATTTCTCATTACATTATTATGATATACGAACATATAAGATCTTCTCCATTCCGTCATATTTCAGGAAAGAGGAAAAAGTAGAAAATAGCGGCTGATCCAAGAAAAGAGCAATACTTCGGCTAATCCCACTTATGCCACATTTCTGATGAATTTTTTTTCTTTATTTTGCAAACATATGGTAATGCTTGGCAAACTAAACATTGCAGGAAGTCGGTTATTTCCAACCCATTCATGGCAACCTCGGACACAGACTGCCAACTAACTCGTACAAGCTTGCCGTAGCAAGCTTCATAGATTCATCCCGGGGTACTAAATGGCAGATTCAGCCACCAAAGCTGCTGTAAGTTTCTGGAACTTGGAATCTGTGTCCACAGAATGCCCGGTATCTGTTTGTACCGTCGATGGGAGAATACCACATTGATCATCTATTTTTTTAACTTAGTTTCATGTGTGATTCCATAAAATATGCTGGACAGAAGCAGAAAATAACACGAGCACTGATGCATATAAAGAAGGAAAAAATGTCATTTCCAGGTTAGTAGCACTTGAATCTGATTAACATGTAAACAAGAGCAGGTCAGAGTCAGTAGTGCGTTGACTCTATATTCCGAGTCTCTATAATGTTCTCTGAGCTATAGGCATCAATTCTACAGTTCTCAAGGATCGTACAAAACTCTCCTGAAGGGATTCTCCCTCCAAAAGAAGACCAATATCCACCTGCAAATTATGGAAGGACAGTAGTTATTTTTCGGGTTTTTTCTTCGGTGTAGTTTGCATATGATCAGAAATTCAAGGAGATTCGCAAATTGGGTCAAATACGATTTTAAAATTTTCTTCAAAATAAAACACTCTTCGGAGGGAAAATGCAGGAATTTCTATATGAAGATGACAAGCAGGACTAATAGCTAAATAGCCCTTCAAATGTAACTCAGAATTCCATTCTAGGATTAAAAGCAGGTTACCTCAGAAGACAAGACAATGCTTCCTTGTGCTATATTGATTTTATCTGTTGTTAGACTTAGCAAATGTTGCTTGTGTATCTCATTTTGCGAGTGATGGACCTTCCCATTCTAATACGTCGAGCGGTCAGAGCTTCCAACAATAAATCTAAGGCATCTTCCACAGCTTCAACCCGCTCGTCCAAACCGTAGGAGCTAAACTGTGGTAGGAGGTGAAGCTCAGAGAGAAGAGCAGCAGCTGCAGCTGCAGTGCAGGTTCGATCCCACGAAGGCTGTGGCCTGCCCCAAAACCATCATTGATGAACACCATTATGCTCCGACTAAGTTACTCTAAGAAAGGCAGGTAAGCTCATGCATTGCAAGGGGAAAAACTAAGGAAATAAGTTTCAGTTCTTAAATTTCACCTGAGCTTGTGCATTGCAGATGCACCTGTGGCTAGGGATAGACAAGAAAGGTCCTCATCTCCCCATACCAACTGTGCACGCTCCTGGGTTAAGAGCATTTTTACTATATCACGCATTCATGAGAGTATATTATATTTATAGTCATACTGTATAGAAATGCCACATCAGTTAGAAATGTAAAATCAGTTTATTGAAGCCTAGGCTGTGGTGGATGATGGAAGGGAAACGGATCAGATTGGTAAGGAAGATAGTGGGTTATTAGACCACACAACCCAGGATCAGACAAAGTTACCAATTAGAAATAAGGAACTTGTTAGCAGATGTACAAGAATGTTCAGAGTGATAGTATCGTACCTTCATACGCCTATACATTGCAGCGGAATTGTTCCATGTACCATCAATCAGAATGAAATGTAAAACATCCTCTTTGTCCTTCCGTATATTAGAGGCCTAAAGAGGACAAAACAGTTAGTAAAGTCACAGCAACCAGCAAGAAAAGTCACTCAAATATTTAAAGGAAACGGGTTGAGATCTTTATAAGTGTATATGGCAACAGGTGCACGAGAATCAACCAAGCAGTAATCTCACAGATTCACGCTGGGCATGTGCCAGGCCTAATGCATCCTGAACGGACTTCTCTGCTCCATTCTTACTTGGATAGAGGCACCACACTTTACTTTTGCCTGAAATTCTTGAACAAAGAACTGGAATTAGCAGCTAAATGTCAAGTCCAACTATAGACAATCAGTGGCTTTACCAAATCGAATGTAATGAAAATACTTCATTTCAAGTAAACTGTCAATTCTTAACAGTATTAATCAATGTCACCAACTGATTGCTTTTAGTTTGACAATACAACACATGAACAAAAATGGGTGAAAACTTGACCGGCATTATCAGTGTTTAGTGCCTGATTACTGTATCATTTGCATGATCCTTGATTTAGCTACAAAAGAACAAACAATGGAACCTGACTGTTTGAAAGCATTCCACATGATATCTTCGTCCTCAGCAATACCAAAAAGGCACAAAGTTGCTGATTGAATCCCAAATGCTTGCCACAGCAACTTTCCAGTGTTGTTCTGCCTGAGAAAATCCTGCAGAATTCCAACTTGTCATTGCCAACGTTTTGACCATGTCAGAATGAAGATCAAACATGAAGAAGTCACACCTTTGGGTGCATATACAACCAGAAACGCATTCCAGTCCATAGGGAAGACCGCCTTACTTTTGAACACATGCAATCATCCATAGGAAGCCAGCACTGTAGAATGATAAACAAAGTAAATATCCCATTTTCTTTCTAGAATCAAAATAGATGTCCTCCATGAAATACTTACACCAGTAAATGAAGGTAAAGGCTCAACATTACGTAAATGGAAAAAAAAACGTGCAAACAGTGACCGAGACCTTTTGGCAGAGATAACCCCTGCTTCCAAGCAGACGACATGCTACTTGTCGAGCAGAAAAGAATTGGAGTTTCTTCTCGGAGTCACCTAAGGCCTCATATTTTGCTCTATGTTTTTTATCTTCCACCTCCTTGAATTCTCCCTGAAATACAATAAAATCATGCATCATAACTGAAAGGCAGTACTACAACCAGTACACTGGGCCACTCTGCAGTGGAAGCAAATAGCAAGAACAAAGAAAGACGCTGAGTCTAAAAACTCATGCAGCGAGATAAAACATTTGAAACCAAAGGCCCAAAGACATCCACATATGTTTCAGGCATTTATATGAATTTGCCTAGATTATTACCTGAATCCTTGACGCACCAATTACTAATTCAATAAGAAATTTAAGTGCATTCAATGTTCCATGAATCCAATTCAATAGCCTCAGAGGCATGAATATGTAAAGCTATGCAGTCAACCGAGTCAAAATATTAGGCAGCAATTCCATTCCCACTACAAGAAGTTGCAATAGAAGATTTTCATCAATCTTGTACAACTCATCCGGGCTACTCCTCATGTAAAACGTTGAAGGCAAGCACAAAAAGAATCAGAGCTGCCGTAGAAAAGAAGCAAATTTTCCAAGTTGAGGTTTCCATTTCACTGTTTTTCAGCCAATTCCCGAGGAAACATTCAAACTGTCGATTCTACTCGGCAATCATCAAGGACTCCGAATTCAAAAGCAGCGTCTAGTCAGGCACTTTTTAGTCGTAAACAAGATGAGACACATAGAACAGCGGAGGAGAAATGGATGAATGTTACCTGGAGTTTACCGCCATTACCGCCGAAACTCATCTTGGCATCAATATCTTTCTCCAGAAGCCTCAAGTCTTGAATGACCTCCGTGACCATGGCGGGAACGGGTGACACGGCCCCCCATCCCTGCCATTCTTGCAATGAAATTGCCCCGTCCTCCATGTCCTTGCCTCCAAATCCTCTTGGAGAAGACCCAGAAGCAGAGCTCCGTGAGGCGGTGGACTGCGTCCTGGGCTTAGCGCCTCGGCGGCTCTCGGAGAAGAAGAATCCAAAGGAGGCCAAGGGCGAGGGAGAGCATTTTAGAGAGAAGGCTCTTGGGTTTGCAAGCATCGGTCTTTGACTCACTCGCCCCGTGCCCGTCTCTCTGTTTCTTTGCCCCTCTTTCGAACGCTGCTGGTTGATACGAGCTGGGTCGGGCTTGTCGGGATCGACAGATTAAGGCCCAACTGACCCTTTGAATCTCTTAATTGATTTCAATTCTCCATTTAACTTTAATGGTTTTTTACCGTACAGTTACTGGATCTCGATCTTTTAACAGTTTCACCTAGAGGCATAAATAAGATAACACGTCTTACGAACAGTTTGTATTCGGCTTGATAAAGGGTTGAATTCAATTTGAACTTAATGAGCTCGAACTCGACTAAGCCGAATCTGTTAATGAACAAGCCGAGCCGAGACAAGCTTAATGATATCTGACTCCTGAAACTTGGGAGTCTAAACAAACCTTTTATTTTATATAATAATAAACTCATTCTTTACGAATTCATTAATAAACTCATTCTTTCTCATTCATTTACGAAACCCTAATCATAATTACCTCTCCCCCTATCTTCCTCTTTAGTCTTCCTTGCTTTCCGCAATTGATACGCTAAACACGCCCTCGCAATATTTTTATTTCTCGTCTCAGCTCATATGGGTTCGACGAGCTTTCGTTTACCATAATGAGCCGAGCCCAAGCTCAAAATGTTAGGCTCGGCCCAGCTTGAGCCCGTGCCCGAGCTCACAACCTTGTAGATTCGGGCTCGGCTCGACTCGACTCGACTCGACTCGTGTACACCCCTAGTTTCACATAATAATTTAAAAATTGAAGAAAAAATTCAATGGCTCATAATTATTTTCTCCACTCGTCTAATGATCTAAAAATCGGACAGTAGAATTTCCCTAATTTTACTGTTTAAATTGATAATAGCACGAGCGTAAAACTAAGAGATTCTAAAGTCGTTTCGCATTAGTTGGACTTTATTCATGAGACTTAACTAATCTTATCTCTAATTCTCCTCCCATTTTAATATTTCTTTCAACTTTTTGTAATAAAATAATGTATCTTCCTTGAAATTACAAGATGATTAGAGAGATCATTTGCCCTTTGGAAGTAACAACCCAACTAAAATTAAGATATTTTCTAATAAATTAGTAGTCCTATCAAAGATATTCAATTGCAAGATAATATAATAGTAAATAATATAAAATATCAATAATATTTTATAGCTAAAAATTTTAAAATTTTACAATACGGTAATGCAGTTAAAATATAAAATATTAACGTGACCACTGGAAATTCGAGAAATTGAAGTTGAGATATTGAAATTTCCTTTTTAGAATTATGCAATAAGTAAGAAAATTAGGACATTATTTTTAAAAATATAAAAATAGTTATTTAGTAGACTGCCACATCAATTGACATTATTGAAAATTTGATGGATTGCATTTAATTATTACATTTTAAAAAATTATTGAGCCACGTTGTATTTTTTTTGTTTTCACAAAAAAAAATTACATATCACAAAAGTTATACGATCTTGATCCATTTTTTCCTCATAGACATTCTAGAATTTTACAAACATAGGCTGTCCAACAAAGAAAGTGTTGTATGTCACGGAAAATCACGTCGGTACGGCTTGCTAGTATTACAAACTAATAGAAATTAAACATGTCAGCACATTTATGATAGAGAAATTAGGCGATAAAATTTAAATTTCAAATAAAAATTCTAAAAAACTTTTAAAAATCTTAAGAAGCCGTAAAAATATAGGATTCAGTTATAAAAAAAAGTAAATATAGTATCTTTTCCCTTTTTTATTTCTAAGCAAAAGGAAGAATAACAGTATAAGATCATATTATTCTATTACGTAATATTTGAACTTTCGTATTTAGTTATGAGCATATGCGATATGTGTTGAAAAAAAAAAAGGCATGGGATTTAAATGAGAAATTATTCTCATAAATTGAAGAACGTTATTGGCTTTCGGTCCATGAACTTAATTTTTATCAAATATGGGTTGGTTTGAGCCCATTACAGAATGTTGGGAGTTCAATCCCACATTAATAAGGAATTGATATTTATAATGATTTATAAGAAGTGAGTGTTTTTATGTTGAGTAACATTTTTTCCTATATTATACGACTTACACTCATCGGCCAATTTAGCAGAACTCGTGCACATGTAGGCGGCGGATGTGCCGAATGTTCATCCCGAATTAAGGGCATTAATCTCGAGTTCTTGCTTCAAGCAAGGAAATCATGACAACCACGAGTTTCGACGATCAGTACAATTTCATACTGTTGTATTCTTTCAATTCAATTATTGTTTATTTTTATACTACAATATTTGTAGCACGACTTCGTGTAGAGAAGAATATAAAAAAAAAATATTTCCACCTATATCATTCAACCTCTAATTATGACCATCCGAGAGTATTTTACTAAATAACTAATTAATACATGTCTAGTATAATTTACGAAGTCAGTGTCCTCCAAACCCAAATCCAAAAAGCTCAATCCCACCGGATTCCTTATACATACACGTACAAAAAGGATTTGAATTCGAAACGTTGACTCACCAGAGAATATAAGAGTGGGTTTAGAACCACTAAATCACCTCCGCTCTCGTACATGTGCCTCCGCAGTGATGGATTTAGGAGGGGCACGGGGGACGATCGTTCCCTGAACTCGAAAAACTCTATGAGATTTTATGTAAATTTTACTTGATTCCTATTTTTACTGAACAATACGTAATTCGTCCCTCAGAATTCTTCATGTTATTTCCGTATGGAGTTTCGTCCCTCCTGTATAAGTTTTCTGGATCCGTCTCTGTGCCTGTGTAACGAATATATGGGTTATTTCTGGTTCTCGCAGCTTACATATGAACACACACAGAGACACAAAAGAATACAACCTTTTTTGTGTCCCTAGTAATCGACTGCAGTCGTTTTCCCTCGAGAAAATATCAACAAGAGAATAAAGGAAGATTCAACAACAGATTCCTAGAGAACCTCATGTGCGGTGGTGCAGGGGTCAGCGTACTCGCTGTCGTCTTAGGTCGGGCGGCGTGCAACATATGTCATGTAGCACCATACTGGTTAACTGGATAATTTAAAATTCACTCCTATATGATTCAGTTAGTATAAGGTATCAGCTCGAGCCTCTTCTATATCTTTATGTCAAAACATCTGTTAAAAACTTTTTTTTTTGGATTTAAACTTGGATGGAACATGCTTCTTTAACTATACTGGGACTGAGGCGGTATGGTACCGACAGATTTGTGCTGAGCGTTGGCATTATTCACCATGCCCGATAGGTTCGCTCTTATAAATATGAAAGTACGAACATTACGTACGTACCACCAATGTTCGTAGTTGAATACGAAAACTCAACTATTATGCAGCGAAGGAAAGGAAGGTAAGATTGCCACCAGTGCTGCTGCATTAGCAGCACAGCATGTGCTGATGCAGGTAAAGAAAGGGAATATAATCTATATGTGTATGGCGGCAACATGCAGACGACAGACAGCAACACATAGTACACAGCTCAACCCATCAAATTGGGCTGATTCCTTATTATGGTTTTTAGAGGTCGAGCTTCGGCAGTTAACACAGTCCACCCATTAAACCCTAAATTCTCTGTGCTCGATTGTGTCTTCCACCTTTCCGGCCGGCCGGCCGTGGAATCTCCTCTCCCACTGGGTGAGGACCCTTTTCACATGCTCCTGCTCTCCGCTGTCCCATGCATGAGAATTCCCATCGTCCACCCCCCCTTTTTTTTTTTCAAGATCGCCCGATATTCAAAAATCCAATAGATTCTGAATAATTAAGTTCAGCTCAGACTGATTTTTTGAGCATTAAAACTCTTCCGGTTATACATTTTCTCTGTTCACAGACTCGGAACTAAGATGCCACTCAAGAGAAAAGAGATGTCGAGTTACCCCAATTAGCTAACTAAATCGTGATCAAACACCCACTTTTCGGTTTTTTCTTTTCTGATTTCATACCCCGATACATCCTAACTATAGCTAACTGATCTAGGTTCGAGTTATGTCGACCCATTAAAAGATAAAACTCTCATAATTATGAATTTTTTTTATTTATAAGGCTCAAAACCAAAACATTATTTCATGAGAAGAGATGCCAAATTTTCTCGACCAACTCACGTGGCGGCTCCCTTTTTTCTGGATTTAGTTGTATGCAAGTTGATTACAGCCCATGCACACGCCGTACTATAAATATCTTGTCTTCCCTCCTTATGCTTCTCCAAGTAAGTTACAGGCAAAGTCAAGGTCTCGGCTGATCGGCGGAACGCATGGCGAGGGATCTTAGGTGTCTCCGAGGTTTGTGCTGCCTACTTGTGTTCGCGATTATGTGCCATGAGCTGGTTGTTCGTGCTGAAGGGAGGCATTTGGCGAGAGATACCTTGCTCGAGGGGAAGAGTTCAAGAGGGGACAGCAAGGGCACCGATGACTCGAGTAAGGTCGACCAGCTCGAAGGTTTTGAGCCTACGGATCCCGGCCATAGCCCCGGGGCCGGCCACACCATAGGAAATTGAATAACCGCATTATGCTCGTCCTTCAGTTACATATGATCAAATGTTGAGCATGTTCCCTGCATTCTTCTCGGTCGGGTCATCGATGTATGTCGCCCTCTTTCTCTACTCATCGTCGCGGTCTTCGTCGTATATTAGGTATCAAAAAGTTGTGTCGTCTTTCTTCCTACTAGTCTCCGATCAAGTGTTCTCCCACTTCTTGCCAACTTTGTTATTAAAAGAAGGTTCCATGTCCAACGTTGATCAGTTGGCATATTAGATATTATTGTTATAATAAAATATGTAATATTATCATAATATTCCAAAAATTATCAGCTTCTCATGGTAATTATTTTTCATATTATTATAAAGACAGATAAGTTATCTTATATAATATCTGAATTACACATCCTTAGTAAAAGTGTACTCGCGTAAGTTTGATCAATAACTAAGCACGTTTTATCTTTCTTTTATATATATATATATATATATATATATATATCACAACTCTCCTCATCTCCTATTTTATTTTAAATTTTTTCATGATAATTCTCTCTAATGTGTCAAATATCTAACTATCCAGATATCTAAAATATATCTAAGAATAAGAAAAAAAATACAATACATATGGAATAATTAACAAAGGGTAAAGGTAAAAATTATACAAGATTCCGACTCATAATTGAGAGAATCTGAATTTGATTCTCGAGAGTTATGAGCTTCTACTTTTTCTTTTTATTTCTGATCCCTTAGTTTACGGGCCTTCTTTGTCATTGTCGGAAAAAAAGGTAGAAATTACATGTACAATAATGACTGAAAACAATGAAAGGATGATTTATATGCCAAAGAATCGCCGACATTTAAATCACAGTAGAAGAACATGTTGATGTACCATTGATTGATTCCGGTTCAAGAACTAATTAATTGCTCGGTCGGGAAGATCTTGTAATTATTCAATTACGACGTAGATTTACTGGGTTCGCTGTGGAAGACTCTGCATGTCGTGACGGTGTCATCGACTCTCATCTTTAGTTCAAAAACTTGTAATCTCGGTTCAAAAGAACGTCCCGTCCCGATTATATTTAGTCGGCTGCATATGAACTCCTTCTAGAAGCTATTAGATATGAACTCGATTCTAAGAGAGCTATGCGTATCTCATGTTGTGTAATTTTTTACGTGAAGAATCTTTGATGAGATAACACAGGCAGAGGAGGAGCAAATCCACTGTAATAAAAAAATTGGTACAAGAGATAAGGAGATCGGTGACGCACTATTAAAAACCCGATAATTTTCAAATAATAAAATATGAGTAGTCTTTATTATAAAGTGGGTCGAAAGTGAATCGTGAATCCGTCAAACAGATTTGTATCGCGATCCAAATGGCACTTTGAGAGGCTGTTTGATTTGAGTATTGTTAAATTACGGTGTAAAATTAAATTACATGAAAAATGGCTATTTGATATGGAAAGTGATTTATAATATGAAACTGTTGTGTTTGGTTAATATTACCGATCACAGGGAAAGTAAATAAAATAATCATGATATAATCTCCAGTTTTATAAAATTGCCCCCGCCTATCTTCCTCGTTTCCTCTGTCTAATCGGAACTTGCCATCTAATCAATAATTATACTGTTATATTTATTAAACTATAAAAAAATCTTTAAAAATATAAAAAAAAACTTAAGAATTCTAATTGAAGATAATATATAAACGGTAAAAAATATTTTAAAAAAATCTAACAAATAGTGAACCATAATTGAACAAATATATGAATAGCGGATTTTAATTGGATGGATATACCGCATCAGCATCACCTACGTGATATAATCGCTCTACTCATGATTTTCTCCTAAAGATGGGTGGTCGGGTAAAAAAGCTGTAACCCAGGAAATTTACAGCGAGCCGAGCTTTGTAGGCAAATGGTGTAAAATAAGACATAATCTTACAATTTTCCTTATAAAGTGAAAACTTTACATTGATCCAAACGGTCCCAGGGCAAAAATTTGAGTTGTTAGCCTATTAAAAAAAGTGAACCAACAGGCGGTGGACACCTTAGGGGACATATCCTTTGAACCAAATCAACCCATACCATGGTGTTCTGTTCCTGCGCTCTTGAAATGCCAAAATGTGGAACTCTGTCCCGACAACATGGTGACACGCATATGAATAAGTCTCGGAGGACTCTTACGCATGAATTCTCGCTGGTGTCAGTTTGGTGGATGTCACGATAAGGTATCTCGATGTCACAGTATCATCGCGTGATGAAACCAATTAATGAATTCTACTTATGGACTTGTCCGCCAGCAGTCCTGCCTCATCACAGTCTCAGAGCACGCTGTTCCTTTCTGCTGCATACTTCCTTTGTCTGCTTCTGTTGTGAGCTCACCAAGCATCCGCTTCCCTTCATTCTTTCTGGGTGTTCTCAGTGTACATGTAAAGATCTCGGGAAAACATTACAAGTTCCAGAACAGATGGAATGTAGACTAACAGAGACGCTCAGTTCGATCTGCTGTAATCCGCGAACACAGAAGAGTTGTACTTCGGGGGCTCTGGAGAAAGAACAGATAGAGCAGAAATGGATCACTGCATATCACATTTATGCTACTGCTTAGAAAACCATTTCCCAGATTCAATCTTTACCTGAGACATTTGATTACCTCTTAGCATATTACATCCTAATCTGAACAATGTGAACTTTCACATGTTCGATGGAAATGTTCATTACTATTATTGGTTAGGTAGGACTGACCCGAATCACAGGCCGACCCTCTTGCGTCCTTCCACATGAATGCTATGAATAACTCGTGTGACCCGAGCTCGTGCCGTGGAAAAACGAGCAGCTGTTCCCTCTGTGACAAGAAATCAGAGATACTGGAGAAACACCAATAGCCTCCAACAGCATGTGATCAATTGTTTTTCTCGCATCACCACGCCCATTTCAGCGTCATCTCCAGTTTATGGTTAGAGGTTCAGCCATACTTACCAGACCGTGCTTTGGAGAATCCCGACTCCTTCACCTTCTCCACGATGAACGATGCTCCAACCACTGCTCTCTTTAGTGCAAATTAATTTGAAAGAACACCATGCACCCGCATTAAGCTCCATCTTCAAGAAAGCGATCAACACAGTTCTGGCCACTCACAGGCCATGAACTCGAGAAAACAAATCAAACTGAGCAGCAACACCAGGATGTTATGAGTAATCACACATTTCCTCGCTCACATACTTCCATATCTAATGGAAATCACGGATAAAAGGTAAAGGAAAGGAACAGGCAAAGAGGACTGGTCTCATGCACAATCACATGATTAACTCACCTAGTCCAGTCAAGTAAGACTGTCAAAATTATACGCACGGTAGCCTGAAACCCAGAGGATGTCCATAGTTTTCAATCTGTGGCTCGCAGTTCTACAGCTCAAGAGGAAGGAATCAAATCTTAACATACTCTCCATGGTTGCTGCATGCAATCATCACGAAATGAACGACAACAACAAATAGAAGTCTAGAGCTCCTACAATAACTATGATACGCAAAACCAGAGCAAATCTAATCTACTCATCTTTGGGATCTAGCTCAGATGATGATAATCCTCCAGACTGATGCAGAGCATATTCTAATCGACTTATCGCTTTCACGCTCCCGTCTTTATCATTATTGACATAATCAAGCAATGCATCATACACAATTTCCGTTAAGTTGCCCCTTTCCCTAAGGGACAGGAGGAGCTCCCGTGCTGCCTCCACCTCTCCCTTCTCTTTCAAGTAGTCAAGGCAAGAAGCTATGGTAAACTTATTAGGCCTCCACCCAGGTTTACTAACCGATACCGCTTTCTTTAATGCTTCTAAAGCTTTCGGCATCTCCTTCTTGGACCCGTATCCCGAGGCTAGCACATTCCATAAACTTGCATCAGGCTCCTCCCCAATCTCAACGAGTCGGCTGATATATGCCTCGGCCTTCTCAGGAAAACCCTTCTTGCAATAAGTGCTGATCAGAAACCTCGGAATTCTGATGTCATAGAAACTCTTCCCATATTCCCACTCCTCCACTATCCTTTCAGCACCAGCAATATCATCTAACCTTACCAGAGAGGTCAGCATGGCCAAGTAAGTGGTGTTATCGAATGTACCCTTTTTCTTATACTCATTCCACAACCTGAATAACTCATCTTGATTTCCCATTTGGCTGTACAGAGTTAATAGGATCTCAAAGGTTCTCTTCCAATTTTTAGGACTTGTGAGTTGCTCCGCTTTCTTCATCATTGCCACTGCTTTCTCCAGGAGGCCAGACAGTAAGTATCCATTTGCTATGATAGCGTAAGTGTTCCAGTCCATTTTTATAGAGGGGTCTGAGTCCATTTTCGACAACAGTTTCTCCATGCCGTCTATATCGGATGCTATAGCATAAGCATTCAACCTTGTGTTATACGTGTAGTTGTCCCAGTCCATGCCTCTTTCTTTCATATCCCGCATCAACTCATCCATTTTCTCATACTGTTTAGTCTGTGAGTAGAGGCTTAACATGACATTGTAAGATAGTGTCTTTGCAAAACCCAACTCCCTCATCTTCTGCATGGTAGCCTCTGCTTGTTCCACGGATTTCTCATGTGCATAACAAGACAGAAGAGAGCCGTAAATTCTTAAATCTCTCGATTTTTCTGGGATTCTGTCAAAGAACCTTTCTGCTTCTTCCAGGCCACGGACTTTCCCAATCAAATCCAGTTGAACTGCAAGGTCAGAACCTTTCAGCTTGTATTCTACTTGTTCAATCATCCACTCCAATAACTAACAAAAACAGGAGAAGGAAAAGATAGATGGTGTCAGTACTAAGAACAGACCATCTATTCTAGCACACTCCCACGGAAAACTCATAAACAACTTTGCAGCTTGTTATAATCAGTTCAGAGAAGGAAAGAACAGCCAGCACTACAAACACAGTAAGAGACAACAACATCCTATCCTCTACAGGGTCAAGAAATTAAGTCTAAGGTGGGCTAAACTTAAAGAAAGAGTAAATGTACGGGGCCAAATGAGGCGAAATAAGATAACTGAGCAAAAAATGAATAAAATTAGAGAAATTTATATAACATTTTACACTTTCTCCTGGGTCCAAAGAGATGTACCCCTTAATTCCATCCCTGCTCCTCTCAGTAACTTGATAATGCATTTAATCCGTAAACTTGAGGAGAAAAGATTTTCTTCCCCACAATTTTCCAGATTTTCGAACTTTATTCTTCAACAAACTGAGAAGCATCGATCTTTCGAGGCCCTATACGACAGCATTCCTGGAATTCCCACATTTGGATCACTCCGCCCTGCATTAGAAATACATGAACGCGCAATATTTCTCATAGTCCGCTTTCACCATCTCTGTCTATTACAACCTCTTTTTAATCACAAGTTGCTGTCAGCCACCTGTCTATGAAGTGCATGATTTCATCAACATCATATTTCAATCTATACTCACAGTGTCTCAAATCATACTAACGAATATGATTAATGCTGAACCCATGGTAGGTTCTAGACAGTGCCATACAATCAAAAGCTGCAACAACAATACGACCATGGAGCTACGGTACACCAACAACGAAGGAATGGATCATCTACGCAGAGCAGAACACTAGCATCGAGGCAAACAGGGGGAGAGAGAGGGAGAACCTGAAGAGCGTGCTTGCAGCGCCTATATTTCCTCAGGACCCTCACGCTCTGCTGGAGCTCTGCAGGCTTCACCTGCTTCCCTTCTTCGACCCACTTGTTCGCCACGTCCGCGACCGAAACCCTAGGGTCCCCCGCCCGCATAAGCCGACGGTGCAGGGAGTCCCTCGGCGGGGATGGCACCGCCGCCGGTACTTCTGTGGTGTAGAACACGACCTTGAAAACCTCCGACAACGCACTGCGGCGAGTCAGGCTCGAGCGGAGCAGGTTCATTTCAAACGAAAGATCGATGGAGATGGTTGCAGACGGCGGATTCCGAGGAACCAAAGGTTCCAACTTTCAACTTCTATAACCCTGATGTTTGTTTTTTAGTTTTTCTTTTTAATTTTGCAATAGCCCAGAGCTCATCTCATCCTCCATATTTCACATTCAAATCCCTTTTTGTTCTTATATTAATATTTTTTTTAAAAATCGCACTATTTTTTTATATAAAAAATAAATAAATATAAAATATTATAACAAATTCATATAAATATATTATTTATTTATAACTTATCACAATTTGATATATTTAAAATTTGTTAACTTATAATATTAACTAGAATATCCTCAATTTTCATCAGTATATTATGTCAATTTCACGTTTTTATTTTTACAATTTTAAATTATTATAGTTATGGGTGAGTACGGAAATGTGAGCAGTTAATGAAAAATCTTTGTTGTAGGATCATAGATACGTGATAAAAGGAAAATGAATGAAATTATTGTTTTACCTTTAATCTGGAAATCAACCATATGTCATAAATTTTAATATGCAAACTATATTAATAGCGAATATGAAAAATGAAAATACACTAAACTTATCACAGATTTGCATATAATAGTGTGTGTGTATATATATAAGACGTATGTATGCCTGAAAAACGTAGAATGAAGAATGAATAAAAGAGGTATATGAGGTCTCACAAGTGAATCAAATCCATAACTATTTGTACCAAGCCATCTTTCTCACAAGTTGCACTCTTTGAGCCTGAGCCTAGAACCGACTTCTTGGACCATACTATATTTTTGTATAGAGTTGTGCTAACATGATCAGTAACCGAGCGTCGGCCGTTCAATTCTTCTAATACATTAACAGGTCGAGAGAGAGTACGAACATGACGTAATGACGGTGGTTGAGTAGCCACTGCTGCTGTCCTCCCTCTTACCGATAAAAAAATTCCAATATCTTCTAAATGCACGTTCAACGCCCATCATTTTTCAATAATATATTTTTCTTCATTCGCAGTATTGAAATCCCGACAAATGGTGTCAAACAACTCCAATTAACTTACTTATTTTCAGTTTCTTAATTAAGTATTTGTCATCCGTTACATGAAAGCAATTTTGATTGGAGTCATCCATCCATAGCATGTCATCAGTACTCATCCAGTGCGATCATGACGGACTTACTGAATGGAGCCCATCAGACCCAAACTTACAATCTTTCATGGCAAATTGAAATTTGGCTGTGAAATTGGTCCCATCAAATTTTTTTTTTTTTGTCTGTATACTGATATTCGGAAGTTCACTAAATCTTCACTAATTCAGTTCGAGCCGGGTTTGTCTATTAGGAATAAAACTTTCTGAGCATGAATTCTCTCTATTCACAAGATTTAAAACCGAGATCCTCGTCCCATCAGTTCTTTAGAACGACTTGCGTTGGCTCCTCTTGTTCTTCACCTCCAAAGTGCATTTTCAATCCTTTGAACCAGCAACATTGATCTGGGCGTCTGAAATGCGACCAATGGACGTTCCGACATTCTTTCTTGATTAACACGTAGTAGAAACTGTATACAGTTCAAATGTTCTATCGCTCCAAATTTTTTCGTCTTTAAAATCGGTTCATAGCATACATTACATATCAACTCATCTCTTCAGTACAGACAGACACTGCAATGTTATCTGAGTCAAATGAATGAATCTAAAGAACAATTATGTGTTTCTCAAGTGTGTGTGTGTGTGTATAAACCTTATAAGAATCATTCCAGCGAATTCCACCGTATCAAACCTGCAGGTGATACAGTCTTCTCCGAGATCTCTTCTCCGAGATCAATTGATGGTAGGACTCGGGCCAGATGGAGGCACCGGCGGGCCCTTCGGGAGCATGACTGTGAGCTGCTGCAACGTTGCCTTGAATGATTCCCCGGCAGACCCTTGAACCCGAAAGAGAGGGCGGGCCAAGGATTCTCCGGCAAGGCAGAGAAGCATCACCAGGAGGAGGAGGAGGAGGAGGAGGAAGCAAGACATGGATGTTCTGTTTGCAGGGGACAGCTTCATTTGTTTTCCTTCTTTTTTTCGTTTGGTTTGTTTCAGATGTTTGGTGTTCTGCTTGGTTTGGTGGACACGAAACTGCAAGAGATCTGCTGCTTTAATAGAGTCGAGTGTGGGCCGGCCATGTAGAACTGAGATCTTCTTAAGGATAAATTAACTTATGACATTTGCTCTTTTATGAACGAGAAAGAAGGTAACGACAATGGTGACCGAGTTACCAGACACGTAACGTTTGGGCTTTCGTGTTCAACCACAAACATATCAGATGAACCGAACAATTAGTTCTAGGATCGGTCTTGTCAATACAGCACTAGCAAAATTATAATATAGTTCAAGAAACTAGTGTCTGCCAAGATTTAAATTGAACGAGCCACTTTATAGCAATTTTACTGAGAGGGAGACCCGAAACTAAGATCTCGATCTCACCAAACCGTGTGAAAGTGCGTTTTCGACTATTGGACCATCGACTTCAGTAGTTTGGTGGTCCAAGTATCATTAGATTTTAGTCCAAGTATTATTAGATTTCGGATACTCTAATATACGAGGATGAAACTTTTCAATCATGATAAAAACATTATTGGCTTATGGGTCAGAGAAATTTTTGGGATGCCCTAATTTATCAAGCAGTACAAGAAAGTACCAATTAAAATATGACAAATCACTATTTAAGAGTTTTTTTTTAAGGTTGGAATGCGATTCTTGTCTCTAGCAAGTGCATTTGGACTATTTTGGAAACTACAAATTTGTGAAATATTTTGTAAGATTTGAGTTGGAATTGAAAAGAACTCCACAAAGTTTTACCCAGACAAAGATTCTGACGGCAGAGGATAACCTTATTCCTTTTTTTTTTTTTTGGGTTTTGTTAAGAGAGATTAATGTCCGGCGTTGAACGGGGAAGTTGCCGGCATTTTATCGGGAATCTGGTCAAAAATCTCACATAGCCGGCAGGGCAGGCGAAGATGTCAACCCGATCCAAATCTGGAGAGATGTCGACTTGTTTGTTATCTGTTGAATGCTTCAATGTGCCCGCTGATTGGATCGCAAAATCCGCATCTTGAAATTTAATGAATCACAATCGGTAGCTCCGAATACTTGTATGTTCTTTATTATGAATATATGGGTATAGGATAAAATTGAAATTGATAAAAACCTACCTATCTGATAAGGTAGATTCCGACTAGGTTTGATAGGTTTTAGCGAAGAAAATAAAGAACTAATTTCAATCTACTTAATTCTTGTTCCGACACGTAAAATGCATTGAATCAGGTACTAAAACTGCCTATATAGAAAAAAGACCCGTACACTTAACTTTAATCATATATAACTTTTTCATTTGTACTTCAACTCTGTAGTGATGTACCATTTTGTCCCTAATTAAACGAATTTTCTTTGAATACAATAACAATACATATTTAATAAATCTATCATATCCAAAATATCGGAAAAGCTTAAAAGTTGATAATAAAAAGTAATCAAATATATTGAAAAAAATAACTAAAATTAAATATAATCACATAACTTATGATCCAATAATAACTGCAAAAAAAAATTAATAAAACTTATGAAAAATCCTTTAAACTCTATGGCAATTAATCCAACGAAATAGGTTAAAATAAACTGGTATTAATAGAGATAAAAAAAAGGAAAATAATCAATAAATTGCATCAGATTACCTGAATCCTATGATACAATATAGACTCCCACAAGTTCAAATTCCTATATTCAACAAGGTAAATCCAAATTCAAAATTAAAAAATTGATCTTATGTATAGAATAGACTTTCAATGCCACAAAAAAAAATATATACACATATATGGGGTATACCGAGCCCGAATCCCGATCATCGATACTAAGCTCTCCTGGGGGGGGCCAAGTTGACTTTATCCTCGGCTTATTAATGTTATATAAGACCAATACGACACATCATATGAAAACGAAGAATGAAAGGGGAACAGGTAATCATCGTACATGTCAGTTCGGTACACCACAGTATCAACTATGCCCTGCTACCATGCAATCACGTACAGGCAGATACTCCGACTTTGCTTCAAAGGGAACTTTCCCTTATATACATCCTTAACCGAGAAGTAATTTGAGTGGACAAGGTTCAGCTGTCACTTGAGCTGTCAAAGCTATCCTAAGCTTCGGTTAGGGACAGCCATAACCAAGAACAGAATTTACATCACTTACTTGAGGCATCAACATCACTTGGCCAACTCTGAGGAACCGTTGGTACATCTGCCATCGATAGCACCGTAGAAGTGAAGCAGCTTTAGAGGCAAAACTTTTTCCTGAAGGAAGCCGGAGCAGAAAATCAACAAGTGAAGAACTTCAATCTATTGATGGGAACAATGGCAGCCACACTCACCGGAGCATTTTCCTCTGAACTATGCGGAAAGCAGAATCCAATCGAGCAATTGTCCAGTGCCTCGGGGCTTTTTATCCATGCTTTTCGTGCATCGCTAACCTTGAGTTTGAAGTTAAACATCTGGAAATAATTGGAAGAATAAAGTAGACTGAAGTCATTCTGAATGTGAACCATTGAATATTTCAGGTGTGAAGACTGTAAATAGAGAGATTTCGACCAAACTCGATAATAAGCAATTTATAGAAAAATATTTCACCTCAAACTCCTAGTCTCAAAGTCTCGTTCACATTGATAAACAAGTCTAGAAAAATATTAACATTTTCTGCATTTTCTGATTTGGTGAGAAACTGGATTGCAGGGAGAAGAAACATTCTGTGCTAGATTTGATAAGTCGCAGAAGACATTCCCATTGTATGTTGTTTCCTTCCACAATATTAACTTTGTTTCTTTTCTGCATGTCAACTCAGAGTAAAGAATGAACTTCACAACTGGTAATAATACCTCAGAAAGAGAGACCTTGTCCCGCTCCTTATCATCTCCATCCATGCAGATGCCAGTGCCTTGGCATTCAGGGCAGAACACAGAATCGACTCTTGTCACAGCAATGCCCTTCTCAGCATCCTTTTTCATCTTATTGTTCTTGGTGACATTCTTCTTCCTAGATCCCACTTTTGACTGTGGAGCGGACGGGCGATTTCTTGCTATTTCAAACTCGCAAAGAAGTATCCAGTGGATAAGGCAGGATGTATGATAGACATGAAATGCCTGCATGTTACAAAACCATGTTACAACATTTATCAGAGAACATGTCTGACAAAAGCAAATGAACAAATGGACTTGTGCTCCAGCGGATGCTGAGAAGAAACTTCACCCCATTAGAATTCCGACTGCTGCATGCTAGCCTCCCGGTCTTCAAGTTCAAGAGTGTAGCCACATCCTTTCCTGGAAGCATCTTCTGTTGGCAGATGTCACACATTCTTTCTGCTGCTATACGCTGCTGCCGCCTCAATTCTCGCCTCATAATCTTGCTTGAGATAATTCTAGTATGCAGAATTTGGTCATCGTACCTATCCAGCATCACTCTTGAAGAGGAAACACTAGAAACTGCCGACTCCTCCCCAGATGAGTCATACTGACGACTGAGAGAGTCACTCACATCTTCAGGATCTGAAAAACTTTTCTTTCTTTTCTTGTTTGCATCATCCCCGTTCTCAGAGGCAGGCATGGAATTGGAAGTGAGCAATGAGGTGACATCATCAAACAGCCCTTTCCGGCCTAAGTCATAATTGTAAGGCAAAGTAATGATGGCAAAGTCATGCTTTGGGACCTCCACTGTATCATCATCAAGACTCTGCTTCCCTAGCCATTCGCACCATATTCTACATATACTACTTGATGTATCATCTTTTTCCAGATATCTTGCAGCAATTTTTCCAACTCCAACAAAACTTACCAATAAATCGGACATCTCAGCCTTTAGAAGCACATTTGGTATCAAGAAATTACAGTTCTCTTGAGTATCATTCAAAGCAGCTTCAGCTTCAGGTGCACCGTGCCCCTGACTAAGCTGTTGAGTCCCATTCCCGTATTCGACAATGGCAAGACTTTCACTGTTGTTGAAATCCAACAGCATAGGACAGTTGTCATTACTCCCTAGCCGCTTATCATTCTCCACAGAATTATCAAAGAAGAGAATACCATCATTAAAAGGCCACGGATTAGGTCTTAAGAGTGTAAGCTTAGCAGCTGCTAGCCTCTCCCCGTGCAAATTCCCCTTCAAGTGATCAAACAGTACAGAATCACTATAACAAGGGGCAAGACACAGAGTACAAAAGTAGATGAACCTCTTTCTATCCTCCCGGAGGTCGACATAAGGGTGACCTTGTGCTCTCACACTGCGAAGGACCGTTCTGGCAGCTTGCTCTCTTAAGCTCAGTTTATCAGCTCTAGGAAAACCTACTTCTTTCCTTTCCATCCGAATTTTCCCGCCAAAAAGTCAAGTTGAAATTCAGCCTCCCTTCCTTCTCCCCCAAACCAACTAAAGCTAACGTAAAAACCAAAGTCAGGCTCGACTGCTTCCTTCACGCCATGAAAATCAGAGCCCTGTGCGGAAGCACAGAAAACCCTAGGGAACACCCCAAATCACAATTCACCTCAATCCACCGTGAAAGAGAAGCTCAACGGGGAGAATTCACCAAGAATTGCGAGAAGTTGACCGAAACCCTAGGGACACGACTTGAATTCTCCAGCAATCGGAAGGTCCGAGCAGAGACCGACGAGAAAAGGCAGAAATTCAAACAGAGTACCTAAACGGAGGGCGTTCAGAAGGGCGTGGATTTACATATTCGTAAGGCCCCGGGTACCCAAACTCCCGCCGTCGGTAGAGAACGTGGGGCGTCGGCCGTGAACTCGGCAGCCATATAGAGGTGGACACTCGAGATTGAACCTTCCATGACCATCTCCATCTGACACGGCTGCGAGAGGGAGAGTCTTGAACGGAGAAGGAAGAAAATGGGGGAGGGGGGGAGAGAGAGAGAGAGGGAGGGAGGGAGGGAGAGAGGGAGAGGGGGAGACGCGGGAAAGCGAAGAGAACCAAAGGAAAGGGAGAGAGGAGAGGGCGCGACGGAAGAGACGACAGATCAACGAAGTTGTCTGAAACAATAAGAAACGGGTTTAATAACCAAGGTAAGGTTGGTCGGATGGTTCTCTCCTCATATTCTAAAGTGGGTGATTTCGAAATCGATTTTTACGTTATAATGGTCAATAATTAAAATTTTTTTAATAATTCTGGTTCCATCACAGATTAATCTTAATAGGCGTTTCTGCCGTCTAGGATACTGCGTAGTGTAAATGAAAAAAAAAGTTTAATATAAGAATCCGGTACAGATTCGGAGTTGGTGGAGTCACCGATCCTGTGCCGTTCGATCAGTTGACTGCAATGTGTTGACTTGAATTGACGGTGATGGAAGTGGGAGTGTAGTTCGTTAAGGTGGGGACAGAAGCATGCGATGAAGGGCAGATTCGAATTTCATGCCCACCGATACCTGCACGGTGGGCTATGGATAAGCTCGAGGGTCAATGAAAGGAGTCATTTTAATGTGCAGGCGGTGCACGGAAGGCCAGATCCATTTTGACGCTACGATCAGATGTGGTGTATAGGATACGGTTGTGATCATTTCATGTTCCGCGATGCGCTGTCGAAGGTAACTTCTCTAATCACAAACCGGTGAGGCACTGGCAAATAAGAAATTCTACCAACTTTCCTCATTTTAGATTATAATGAAAATTTTCATCAATAATAATAATAATTTTTTTAGAACTACATGTTGAAATATAAAAATGTTGTTTTTTCTAAGGTTAATATTCAGGAATTCGTGTTTTGCTATGGACATATCGAGTGAACAACAGCAACTAATACTACCATTGGCAGTGCTCGTAAATTTTTAGTACAATTCAACAAGTCAGTATTTGCCAAGACCCAATTTCAAAGAACCCATTCTAATAATTTTGCTTTAAAGAGGACACGAACCCGTGATATCGATTTACAACATTGCATGGAAGCAAGTTTTGAATCACTAAACCACCGTTACTGACGATAAATGTAAGATTGTTGTATTCGTTAAATATGTTGGACAAATAGTAAAATTTGATAAGTATTGTTACATAATTCTTACATTTGTATACAAATCATTGTACTCTCAAGATGCATAAGTTATTGCAAGTATCATGGCATTGTACAGGGAATGTATGAGGATGGAGGATTTCAAGTCTCCAGTCCAACAGTAGGAGCAGCCAAGGACACAGCCTATGATGAACAGCTGCACGGAATTCTCACCGGAGAAGTGGATGGCGCTGAATATGGCCGAGCTCAGAAGAACAGCTTGCTGCCACTTCATTGTACGAGAGATTGATCTCAAGAGGAAACCCCGGTAGACAAATTCTTCCAGTACTGGGATGATGACACAGTAGGCGAGAGTGGAGGCTGCTCTCGAGAGGTTTGTGCTCATGAGGATCTCCTTGAGCGTGGAGCTGTTGACACTCTGCAAGCACAAAGGGAGAGATCTCGTTTAGCATCGATGAGCTTGAGAGGAAGAGCAAGCTAGAGTCTTAGTGAAGAAGCAATTCTGCCAGACAGCTGTACACTTCAAGAATTTTCATGTCATCCTAATTGGAAGTGATTAGATAAACAGAAAGATCAGATGCACTTCCAAATGAAGTCATTGGAGATGGGAGGAATTTAACAACTTAGTCCAGCAAAAATGGTGAAGGGGGCTCCATGGTGGGACAGCAACTCTTATGTTAAATGGAAGAATATTCAGGTAAAGAATTCGGATTGACAGTCTATTCACAACCTGCTGTGCTTATTGGCTGTAAAGGAAAGAACTTAAGCATGGCCACAGTTCACTCAGAATACATTCGATAAACTAACATCAGCTAAAATCGGTAAAGAGTGGCAACGCATTACATGAATTCTGAGGCGAATTTTGATGAAACACATGTTAAGAAAAATGCTGCTGACATGAGAACATGAAATGATTTGAAACTGCCACGATGTTGTTTCAACACAATTCCAACAGTTAGGATCGAGATACAGCGAACAATGTATCCAATATTTCCATCCATACCAACCTTGGGTCCTATGAAACTGTCAGCAAGAAAGGATGAGAGGAAAACCAACAGCACCAGAGAACTGAACCCTAGTGCTGAACCCAGCCATGGACTCCTGTCAGCTGGTAATTTGTCCACCTTGAAGATGCCCATCAATTTGAACTGAGGTTTCATGGTGGTCTGAAGCAGATAAATGGCAGTAACAAGCTCAGCGAGCTGAATGGCCAGCAATGATACTGCCTGCATTTGATGACAAAGAGGCTAAAACACTATGCCCCAGCAGAACACTTCAGACTGCAAAAGCTTTGCTCTTACAAAATATACTGAGAGTAGCATCAAGCTCAATTGCGACAGATAAAATCCCAACAACAGACAGGCCATGAAGCTCTAATTCTTAAGAGAAAATCTGCACCTTTCAGGACAACCATGGGAGGAGCTTGGCACTCAATTACGAACTCAAATATGCACTCAAAGCTCTAGCTTGCATATGATTCCTGTATATGGAGATTCAACAATAGGGCTCGATAATGGAGTTATACTCACCTGCGTCTGAGGATCAAGAAGAGGTTGGTGCAGAACATGGGCAACAACCGACAAGCCTCCGAAGCTCAGAGGAATGTGCACACTGAACAGGTAAAACGACAGCGTGCTCCACACAGTTCCAGTGTCCCATGGAACATCTAACTCTGGTCCCAGCACTGAGAACCCCTGCCAAAAGAAAAAAAAGAACTCAACTTTCCATCAGGGTTCGCAGCAGAACCTCCACTATGTGACACAATGGAAACCGAGTGCTTTGCTCCATTAATTGATAAGGAACCGGATCTTGTTTCTTGTTTCACCTTCTGTTGAGCTAATCTGGGGAAGAGATTCTACCTGAAAAGATGCTTGCTGCTTGTCTCCATTTTCAATGCTGGAACACTTGACAGATGCCCTAGAGCCAAAGTTGGACTGTAATTTCGACGAACGGGCGAAGGAGCTCCGGGATAGAAACGGAGCAGTGGGCGTTTTACTGCTAGTGGTGGTGGTCGGACAAGCAAGAGAAGCCTGGCGGGCTAGTATCATCCCACGTCGCTGAACAGCAGAGACGTCGGAGAAACCAAAAAAAAAAAAAAAAAAAAAAAACAGAAGAAGATGAAGTAGAAGCTCTGTGTCGATAGATAAAGATTTAGAGTTTTGCTTGCTGCGGCTGATATTTTTCCTGAAAAAAAAATCGGAAAGCGGGAAAATTGGGCCGACGTCGGCCCCTTTACTGAGCCCATTTAGCTATTCACTCATTTTTCTTTTCGATCAACGCCGACAGAGATGGCCAGCCGGCAGAGGAAGACAGCCCGTTAACGGGGGCAAGAGAAGCTTACCCGACTGTTCTCAGGGGGTGTAAGAGTTATTAAGAAGATAGAAAACAGACTGTTCTCAACTTAACTATAAAAGATAGTGATTTAATATCAAGTTTGAACTCTTTCTACACATCTAGGGTGGTGGTTGAAAAATTCAAATTTCACTGTCACGCAATTTGACGCTTTTAAGTTTGAGCTTGAAAGACAATGACTTCTTGAACAGACGGAGATGTTATGTTTTGAGCAGGAACATGGAAATGTGGGTCAAGGGACGTCCATACTCGATGTTAGATCACACATCGATCATATAAGAGGATAACAATGAGTTTATAAAATAATTGGATGTCACCACCTAATAACTTAAATTTTTTTCTTTATAAAAATAGGCCCAATCTCTTGTAAGGCACACAGAAAAATTGTACTGTTCGTACAAAACCTTTGGCGAATGTAACATTTTAGTATAAAATATTTTTTTATAACTATGTACTATAAAACATTTTCAAAATATAATATGTTGATACAAACCGTCAATTTTTTATTAACACCGTTACGTTTACTGATGTGGCAGCGTGACGTGGACGCTGACTCAACGCTTTATGATAATTTGGCCGGCGTGTCACTATAAAATAATTTAAAATTGAATAAAAATAAAATAAAATAAAAAAATAAAGCTTAAACATAATAAAGTAATATAATATAAAAATTTAAAATATCTCTCTCACCCCTCTCTCCCTTTCCCTCCATGCTCTCCCTCTCCCTCCCCCCCCTCTTGCTCTCTCTCCCTCTCCCTCTCGATCTCTCTCCTATCTCTCTCCCCTCCTCACTCTTGATCTGTCTCGTTCTTGCTCTCTCCCTCTCCCTCTTGATCTCTCTCCCTCTCGCTCTCGTCCTTTCCCTAATTCTATCTCTCCCTCTCTCTCTCCATTTAACTCTCTCTCCCTTGCTCGCTCTCTCCCTCTCCCCCTTTCTATCTCTCACTCTCCCCCTCTCATTCTTATTTTTATTTTAGGAATAAGATGGATGGGATTGAGATAGAGGAGGAGAAAGGGGGAATGTGTTGTGTGTATATATAATGTATATGTGCATGTGTATATGCGATAGAATAAGTGAAAAAGGATCAAGGAAGAGGGAGAGTGAGACATGGGGAGAGAGAGCATGAGGGAGAATGTGAAAAAGTGATAGAAGGGGAGAGAGAGCGCAAGCAAGTGAGAGAGAGAGTTAGATCAAGAGTAAGGGGAGAGGGAAAGAGATCAAGGGGGAGAGGGAAAGAGAGCCAGAGTGAGGTGGGTGGAGGGGGAGGGGGGAGGGAAGGAGGGAAAAAGGGAAAGGGGGTTGGGGGAGATTTTAAAATATTATATTATTTTTTATTACTTTATTTTATTTTTATATAATTTTAAATTATTTTATAATGACACATCAACCAAATTGCCACATGATACTGAGTCAACGTCCACGTTATGCTGTCATATCAACAAATTTAACAACGGTAATAGAAAGTTAACGGTTTGTATTAAAATATTACATTGAAGTTACAAAAAAATATTTTGTACCGAAACATTATATTCGTCAAAAGTTTTGTACTAACAGTACAATTTTTCTTAAGACTCACTAATAAATCTGGACCTATCTCTAGTAGCCACTTATGATATAAGCCAGAACAACAACACAATTCAACGTTCGATAAAAAAAATCATTTGAATTTGAAAAAGATGAAATTTATTAGACTAGATGGAAGAAAACTTAAGTGTTTATAGAGATAACTTACAATTTTGCCACAAAGTACGACAATTAATTGCTTGTGTAAAGTATTTGGTGATCTCATCTCGTGGGGGCAAAACATATAATTTTCACTATTAAAAAAAAAAGCTATACAAATATGTCTTTGGCCAAAAATGAAAATTCCAAAAATATATGTCTAAAAAGAAAAAAGGGAGCGGAAAAAAAAAAGGAAAAGAGAAACAGATGACAGCCAGTTCCCGACAACATCAACATGGCCGACGGGAATCGATCTCTTCATATCGTGCAATCCACGCGCTGAATCTCCAGGGAAATTTCCATTTCTAGGGCTTGGAAACTGAACTGAGTTTTCACCCGCCCCGTCCCGAGGTCATTCGTGATTGAGCTCAAGCATGGCGAGTATGGTGCGGAGTTGCATGCAATCGATGCTGAAGCTGGTGAATTCCGTCATCGGAATGGTTGGAATTGCGATGATTCTGTACTCTGTTTGGATGATTAAGGTTTGGGTGGGGCAAGCGTCTGGTTCAGCCATGGACGATTCGACTCAGCCTAATCCTTGGTGGGTTATTTCAATAACTCTGATTTTAATAAGAAAGGAGCGAAATTTATCCATTGTTCCTGAATTTGATGATTTGGCTAGCTGAATATTGCTTGGTTGGTGAGATTTTATGGGCAAAGAATCGAATTTGTTTTGATATATCTGTGGAAGCTGAATAGTGATCGATAGCTTCTTTTGAGGGTTGGATCATTGCGCTTTTCCCATGGAAGTTTAGCTGGAGCCTTTATGGGTTCTCATACTTTATGCTTGCTCTGTCCCTTTATATTTTCCAGTCATTTATAGTTCTTTTCAGTTTGATCTATTGACCATCAGCTTGGATTTTGGGGAAATAAAATAGTCCCTTTTAAGATTGTGAAGAAGATGCAAACCTAACCAAGAATGCATTAGGGAGAGGTTATGAGAATAGCAGAATGAAATCTTCAAAACTCTCGACATTTTCAAGTCACCCAGTAGAGCAGAATCTGCTAAACGTAGGCATCTGTTCGTTTGTTGAAAAACTAAATCTAATGGTATGATTAACTGCACACAATCTTCCTGACTAGGAAGTAGGAAGGCCTTTGATTGTACGAGCTTGAATATCAAACAAGCCTAGAAGCAAGAATTTCTTGGTGTGATTGTTGATGGCTCATTTTTTGTACTATTGCTGTTCCTGGTTCTTTCTCAAATATGATGATTGTTTAGCACCATCGTTCCAGTAACCGATGGATTTTCATCTGCAGGTTCATTTATACCTTTCTTGGCTGTGGAATTACTTTGTGTGTGATTACATGTTTGGGACATATTGCTGCGGAAACTGTCAATGGCTGTTGCCTTTATATGGTATTTTTTCCCCTGAACTATTAGTCTTTTTTTTCTTCATATTACTGTCATGAAACTTTGGAGATATTCAACCCTGTTGATCTTTATTACTTGCAGTATATGTTCTTCATATTTTTGCTCCTTGTTATGGAAGCAGCCGTTGCTGCTGATGTATTACTAAATTCTCAATGGGAGCAGGTATGTACAGGGACTGAGGTATTAGTTTTGCTATTTTTACCTTATATGCCGTGGCAATGCTCCGAATCATTGTGGGTGTTTTTAATTTGATTGATTCCACCATCAGGACTTCCCGGATGATCTCACAGGAAATCTCAAGCAGTTAACAGAATTCATAAGGTCGAACTTCAAGATGTGTGAGTGGATTGGACTGTCAATCTTGTCCGTACAGGTCTCTCTCCCTCCCTCCCATTTAACATGGCTAATATAGACATCAGCAGCTTATCTTTTCATTTTCTACTTCTCATGTGCAGTCCTCACTCTTCCTTTTGCTCCACAGGGGCTATGTATCCTATTCGCACTGGTACTCAAAGCACTCGGACCGCATCCATACTACGACAGTGATGATGACTTTGCTGCTGACAACGTACCGCTTCTGAGAGATGCTACAGCCCGATCATCCGATTCATGGAGTATAAGAGTCAATGAAAAGGTAGTCATACCCCATCTGGTTTGACTTTTTGTTCACCAGAAGTTTGCCAACTTTTGATGGACAACAATAAAAATTTGTTTGAAGCCTTTACTGATGATATGCTAAATGGAGTTTTATTTTCCTTTTTCCTCTGTGAAATAGGCTAAAAGGTGATGGAACTGAATTTCTAACGAACTCAGATGCGTAAAATGAAGCTACTCCAATCTGTACCCAAAACTGGAAGTTGAAGGCCAGGAAGCTTATTCCCTTCAGAGGTAGGAGACACTGTTATGTAAAAATCAAAAGTGAATTGCCAATAGTATCTTAGGGAGAAGTGCATTATCTAGTTTGATTCATCTGTCCATGCATCTCTATTGACATTTTCACTCTCCCTTGTCATATATGGTGTATTTAGCATCAGTGATTCAGCAAACAAATAAATTTTGGAATTTAGAGAGTTTGAGGCTGCTTGTCGAAGTCTCAAGTGGAAGGCAGGCAAGAACATCCTAAAACTGACCATACCAAATTGGAAAATGCAGTCCCGGTTCTATTGGTACTGGTTCATCCCTGATTGGGCAAACTGGGTTCCCGCTGCCTGATCTGTTTCATCTGTGATGAACGCTATATTACCCATCGCCAACTACTGTTATGTTGCATGGATTAGGTCCTCTGGAGCTGAGTGCCTGGGCAATTGGTGCAGTTTTCTCACATTTTGTTTCTGTAGCCATTAAATTTTCAACGACTGAGGAGCCAACCTCTAGTCAAAATCTTTGCCGACAGGAAGAGACAAGGGAAAACAAAGTGGCGGATGACAGAAATAAATTAATCTCATGAGCATGCTTTGGGATAGCTTTTATGTTGCTTTATTCAAAAGGCGTGATACAGGTTCCCACAAGATAGTGGGAGGAAAATGTCATCGTGCTATTAGCTGAGTGGACTCAGAAGCCCATTCTCAACCATAACTTAGCTTTAACTGCCCACGTATTACCGGACAAAAGCAAGATTATCTTTATTCTGTTGATGTCTTTATGGTTATCAATGCCTTCAATGACACAGCGTGATTGTTGCATTCTTGTCACATTTCCTTAATAGTTTATTTGCCCCCACTTGTTATTAAGCTTCATCTTTCTCGGGATCTGACTGTCTGCCCGTGCCTGCTGTGTTGAGAACAAATTATAATACGGATAATCGAGCCTCACGGGCTATCATCAGGTCGAAGGTTAGGGGCAAAGGGTGTAATTCTCTTAAGATATATACATGGTCAGGCTGTCTTCTTCTCTTTATACATGCACACACACATATATATATATATATATTTGTGTAAGGATGTACCCTCTTTCCAAGAGCAGCAACCCCTTTGACTGTTCCATCCATTGTCTTCAGCTTTATGGTAAGGACATGCTCATGATTATAATTATTGCATGTCGACCCGTGTTAGTAATAGTAGCTTAATATTGTCCTAGTCACTGTCCTCACAGGTGAAACTTTGTCTTTCGAAGTTATCGCAAGAGATTGAGTGCACACACATACATTTTTGTGTTCGACATCGGTTGTAAAACCGAATGAGGAAAGATCGATGTTACCGCACCATTCCCCCTTCCCCACCTGTGCTTTTAAATAAGCAATCAAGTCATTTTCCTACTCTTTTATCTAGCAATTCTTGGGAGGACATGGACATGGATATGGACATGCGGCTGGACACAGTGATGAGATCCTTGCAGATATGTCACATGCTGGCAGGGTGGTCACATGCAATTCCCAATCGTTGAAGACAAATTCAAAGATTATACAACATATACGTGCACGTATATTCTGTGCATACAAAATCCAAAAGCTTGGGACTTGCACAGATTTTATATGTTGTGCTGTGCATAGATTTCGATGAAATTCCGTCAAATTGATAATCTTCCAAACTGCTGTGTCATCTTCTTGGATCTGCCTCCATCAACAACCCTATACCCACAAGATCCTTATCCTGATCTGTGAGCCATTATGGCAATCCGAGGTCGGTCGTGAAGAAGTGACAAGAATAACATTCGATCGGGGAAATATACTCCGGAATGGTGAACTGGACCAGTGTATCTTCGATTGTATACTGTACGTTTTAAATTTAACGAACAAAACGATCATTCCTTTTGAAGGCTGTGTTCGTTAGATCTCATCACTCCGACCGCTCTCGAGTTGTGGGGTTGCCTACCTGCAACTTATCAAGAAAGGGCATCGCTTATCCTCTGGACATCATTTGCTACCTGTGGTGGAAGGAAGATCATTGCAAAGGAACTAGGAAAAGAAGAAGGGAGCTTTTTCGGTACAGTCACTGAACTGTTAAGAGGTTTAATCTAACAGTTCACGAGCAACGACTCGAATTAAATAAAAGAATCTAACGGCTCTCAATCATTTTCTCAACCTATTTAATAGTTCAACAACTAGGTCGTAAAATTTTTCAAGAGAAGAAGTTTTGAAGGGAAACATACTAGAAAAAGGGTTAAAAGCTTTCTTGGGTTAGTCGTGTTCCAACTTTTGATGTGATTCTTGCACGCTCCCTCTGGTTCTACCAAACCGGTGAAAATTCCATTCACTCCCTCTTGTCGGAGATTACATGAAAAAAGCACTGAGGGCTTTAAGATTCAACAGCCGAACCATTCACTAAACATGATCAGTCTTAACCGTTAATTACACAGTTGACTATCTCACATGTAAAAATTCTTGACGGAGCAGAGAAGTGGAGCTCGATACAGCAGTATTGTCCTCACTCCGAGATCAACGGTTCTTGTGCTCGACTCCCTTCGGATGCCTCGGTTCATCTTTATTATCCCACTATTTCTCCCACTCTCCCGTAACAAGTTCAAGAGCCCATTCATAACCAGGTTAAAAAAACAAAAACAGATTTTACCAAACAGCTCAGCTGCCGAACAGCAAGTTGCATCAGAGATTGGTAATCCGTGACGCGGTTTTTCTGTTCCAGCGGTCAGTGCACTCGAATCGATTGTGAGGATAAGGTACAGAACATTGACAAGTTCTGCCCCCCGGTGGGCTACCCACAAATGCCCAATAATTTTAATCCAAGACCCCACCCAGTTGAGATAGTCACCATTCTTCTCAATTGCAAACACATTGCCTTTTATCCTCCTCACCAGTGGGAAAATTGCTTTGAGCCCATTGATGATATTTCCACATGCACCCACCCGCCCTTTTTACTTATGGTTGTGGGTCCTTTGAAGAGAACTAGTGTGTTGCTCATGCACCGTTCCGTCCGGTTAGGGGTGTAAACGAGTGGAATCGAACCTGAATATACCATATTCAAGTTTGGCTCGTTTAATAATTTGTAAACTCGGGCCTAGACTCGAGCTTAGGCCAGCATAAGATTTTAAGCTTGGACTCGGCTCGTTATTGATAAATGAAAGCTCACCAAGCCTAAACGAGCTGAACCGAGAAGGAGGGTAAAGGGTGGGTATCGGGTGTCAATTATCAAAGGTAAAGAAGAGAAGAGGAGAACATATTATGAATTAGTAATTCGTAAGCGAGTGAAAAATAAGAAGAAAAAAGGGATTCGAGTAAAGTAAAACACTTAAGTTAATTTTTTTTTAGCTTACAAAAAATTAATAATAATAACAACAACAATTATGATATAAAATAAAAGTCTCATTTAGATTCGCAAACTTCTCGAGCCGAATATTACAGGCCTTGGCCGGGCTCGTTTAACTGACAAGCCCAAGCTGAGCCAAACTTGAGCTCATTCTGAGCGAGCCGAATTTAAACTTTCATCGAACCGAACAGGAACCGTTTGCAAGCTAAGCCCCGACGGCTATATCGGTTCTACCGTTATAAGTGATCCCGATCTCTTAGGTGATTAATTGCATTTTATTGGCGAGAAGCTTAGTGAGCTACTGGAAGGTTGATACCTGTGCAGACCCTGAGGCCAAGGAGGATGCTAACAGCCCCGCCTGGTTAGATGTAAAATGAGCTGTAATCTCGTATTGCAATCCAGTTTATACCGTATATTACTACGTTTATTTGTAAAGTTCTTTGTAATATGAGATTACATTGGTTAAAACTTTACAGTCTCATTGGTAAAATTTTTACATTTGAAAAGTATCGTATTCTCAGAGTACATAACTTCACAATCAGTCTTACAGTTATTTTATACATGCCAACTGAACTTCAACCTCACTTTTTTCCAGACACCATAATTTAACATTTCGATTCATTTTAAAAAAAATTGTATCATAATTCAAATTTTCTCAGCAATATTATCATTCTCTTTCTCTTTTAATAACTGGATTTAAAAATCAAGAAGGGAAAAAAACACTTTTAATCCTAACCTTTTAGTCATTATCATAAAGAAAACCTTTTTTTAATCATTTTCATCATTAACTTTTTGCATTTTCATCGCATTGATCATATACTGTTGTTGTAGTTTTCATTTAAAAAGTCAATTTTCGCACAAAATTATTTTTAATTAGGACATACTTTTAAAATTTTGAAAAATGGAAATTCGAAAAAATCCAAAGAGTATGAGGCGGTGGGGCTAAAAAAAAAACATTTTTTAGACGAAAAATTCATTTTTTTTAAGTGGGATTAAGAATATTATATCCTTATAGATTGACTTACAATGTGTATCGGACCTTGTCGGATATCATCGTCTTTATAAATGTACAGACGAATTGTCAACTATTTTCACTTGCTATTCAATAATCAGTACCAAAATTTTTTTTTTCAAGGCCATCCGATATTTGGTACCCCGAAGGACCCAACTTATATGGATTCGAGGTACTATCGGACAGTTTCCCGGGAACCCTTTCCAAGAAGGTTTGCTGCGTCCATAGGGACTCGAAACCGGGTCCTCTACTGAAACGACTGAAGCTCCCTCCACTCCAACCAACCTCCGTTGGTAATCGGTACCAAATATAGCTCGTGGATACATTTCCTTTAGCACGTGGTAGGGAGAGCCGGTCTATCTTTGGAGGGCCATACCACAAGTAGATACATCAAAGGTACATAACTACTGTTCATGAGTCAATTCCACATAGAATAAATAAAGGATTGAAAACTGATTTATAAGATAGCAGACACCACCGTTCTATTAGCTTGAATTTTTAGAATGAACATAGGCCAGATCTCTTGTGGGCGAGGTGAATATTTCACATGGTATTAGAGCCAATCGAGTGGGCTCACGCTATGCCATGGCCCATGAAACTCGTGGTCAGTTAATCCCGAAACTGGAATAAAAAATGCTCAGCCCGTGGTCAACAGTCCCCCTCGCCCGAGTACGGAAGAAAAATATCCAACTGGAGATCAGTTGTTGAGAACGGGCATTTGAAGGCACGTGTTAAGTGTAAACATGTTTATATTGACCACCCCTTTCCCAAGTATGAAAGAAAATATCTGACTCGAAATCAGTTGTTGAGAGCGGGTATTTAAAGACACGTGTTGAGTGTGAGTACGTTTATAAGGGATCGGATACTACCATTATATCATTTTGAAATTTTGGAATGTACAGGGTCCAATGTTTTGTGGGCCAAACACCAACGCAACAGTGGATGTGCAATTATTTGTGCATGAAATGAGATGTAGAGACAAGAGCACGTGAGAAAATTAGGAAAAAATACAAGTCCAGTCCAGATTTATCCATAGCGACCCAAAATTGTCAGCAAAATCGGCTAAACCCTTTTCACATACATAGAACATTTGTTGCCCAATTACATAAAAGTAGAGCTCGGTACAACAAGTTGATCCTCGATATAAGCTTAACGTGATCCAGCTCTCATTGGTGAGATTTTTCGTACGATTTCATTTAGTTCCTCTCTCGTATTCCTCTGTAAGACAGACCGTAAGTCTCCTCGTTTATGTGAAACGAAGAGAGCCATTTTCTTTATGCCTCAACGTATCAGGTTTCACTAGACTAATTTCCACAGTCTTGTATGGAGGCCAGTAAATGTACAAGATAGAGTATTGGCCGGCTTGAAAGGAATTTGAACTTTGGATGGGCGGAATACCATTGCTTATCTTTATTATCGGGCTAACCCCTCTGTAGTTAGAAGGCTACAATTTATAGGTGTGCGCGGGTACCAAGTAGATTCAGAACGTGTAGGAAGGTTCCAGGTAGATTTTAATAAAAATATGATGGATTCCGAGTAACGAGTAGAGAAATCGGTCGGTTTCCATTCTAGTTCTGACACCCTAGAATCACAACCAGAACTTGTATTTGTGCAATTGATTTTAACAATTCATAACTTACTCGGGAGTTTCATTTGATGTAATAATTATGTATGTTTGATAATTTTTAAGTTTAATTTTAACTTAAAATAAATAATAAATAATACTTAACTATATCACATGCACGGTTGGAATTACACGTATTTGATTATGATAAAATACTATGTGAAATAATGATAATAATAATAATATCGAAATAATATATATTATAAAAGTAAAAGAATAAATAATTAATATATTTTAATATAGCACCAGAACCTGTGATATTTTATAAGTTGTAAGTAGGGTCCCGTGCCTATAAATTCTCGATCGTATTGATTTCACCACATTACTGATCGACTCGGTCAGAGGGGTGCTTCATACATCGGTAAAAGGGTGTAACATTTTTCGACTGTAAATCCATATTCATCCAAAAAATCTCTTGATCTACTCATTGTCAGCTCAACGTCTCTTATTTCCTTTTTGGTGATTTTTTTTTAAAAAAAATTCTGTCCATCACATGCCATCAGGAAAGAAACAGAAAATTATTAACGGTAGAAAGCCCGAGGCAGGAGAAAGTATTGTATGCAGTAATTATATGTTACAATATTAATATAATATCACAAATTAATAGAATTAAATAATTTTTTAGATTTTTTTCTTTTTAGAGTTTTATTAAAAATTTTAAAAATAATTAAATTATATTAACTCGTGACATTACGTAATACTGTCACGTGGTGCACAGTCCTCTCTCCCGGTCAGGGCCCACCCAGTGATTGAAATGACTGTAATGCCCCTAGTCCTTCGGTGCTCCCGCTCATGCGTACCACCCAGCGGATTTAACGCCTCAACCGCCGGTGGGCCCGGTTCATCAGTGGCAGTTCCCGTAATTATGCAATCCGGTCGGGTCAGTCTTTCTCCCGTTCTTTATATGTCAGAAATAGCGACCACGCTCCGACCAATAAATCAAAGCCCCTCTCTCTCTCCCTCCCCATCCGAGCTATTTTAGTGGTGTGTGTGTCGGCCGAGGGCTTCTCGGTATCTCCGCCGCCAGGGCAGCCCCGACATTGTACGGCACGAGCCACCATGCAGCCGCAGCGCCGCCGCGGGCTCGGGCTGTTTATCGTGTCTTGGGCCTTCCTAACGGTGAGCGCTCGGCTTGTTGCAGCGCAGCTGACCCATGCCATCTCCTCCCAGCCATGGAAGCCGGCGACCGCCACCTGGTACGGCAGCCCCGACGGCGACGGCAGCGACGGTAAGAACTAATTAAAGAACACCGACGAACCACACTCAGCTTGAAACCCACCTGCATTGTGCTCTGTTCACTCCAAATCGAAATCTGTAGCAAGTCCCCTGTTTATTAACTGGCTCTCCATTAACCCTGGAAGTCCTAGTCCTATTCGCCGTTGAATTCTATATTATTGCGAGTGGACCATTTAGTAGAGTAGGTGTTTTGGCCTAGAGGGGACTGTCAAGTTTACGAGCCAACGTCAATGAGTGAACTACTGGAGATGGGTTCAAGTTTAGTTCTTCTGTGGTTAAGCGCTCATATATTATATTATTGATAATAGACTTTATAAAATACTGTATCCATTTTCATCCAAAAGTCTAAGTTATTAAGAAGTGGTAATCAGTTATCTTATAAATCTATCATGATCCTTTTATATGATTGATGTGAATTCTAACACTTGCTTGCAAGGTAACGACTGATTAGGCTGCAGATTCCTTAAATTTCGCAAAATTTTCATCGGAGCTCGTCGCCAAGCTCTTGCTTTGTCTCCGTTTTGCCGCGAAGTCCATAAAAATGTCTTGGCTTTATGCCCTGCTTCGCATGCCTGCAACTAACTGATATGCAAACTAACTGTCTCGTTTTGTGAAGGCGGGGCGTGCGGGTACGGATCTCTGGTGGATGTGAGGCCACTGAAGGCGCGGGTGGGGGCGGTGAGCCCGGTGCTGTTCAAGAACGGGGAGGGCTGCGGCGCCTGCTACAAGGTGCGCTGCCTCGACCGGAGCATCTGCTCCCGGCGGGCCGTCACCATCATTGTCACCGACGAGTGCCCCGGTGGCTACTGCTCCGGCGGCCGCGTCCACTTCGACCTCAGCGGGGCCGCATTCGGCCGCATGGCCGTCTCCGGCGAGGGAGGCCCGCTCAGGGACCGAGGCGAAATACCAGTCATCTACAGGAGGTCGAGCTCTTTTTCTAATCTTTCTTTGACTTTGACTCACGCTCCCCCGCCCAGTAATTATTAACGGTCTCTCGTTGCTCGAGGGCAAATCCGTCCTTTGCTGCGAGCCAACCATACTGCTTTTCGGGCCTGCCTAGAGAACAGAATAAGATATTTTTTTTATTAATTTATTAAATTGAATTATTAAATAAGTATTAATTATCACCAAGAGGGGTTGGGCCGAGTGGTAAGCAGCTCGGTGCCGCTTAAGGAGGTCTCAGGTTCGAGACCTCACGTACGCAGACACCCCTCTTGGGAGCCTCACCCGCCATTGCCAGGCGTGCGACCCGGGGCGACCAACGGATTAGTCAAGTATGGTTGGCTGAAAGATGCCATCTCACCGCTGGTGGGACCTGCTTGGATACCGTGGCTGGCGACCAAAAAAAAAAAAAAAAAAGTATTAATTATCTGATCAGTTAAATAATCTACTTATTAATTAGAAAAACTTGTCAATATTTCTTCATTTTGTCATTAGGATTATGCAAATTCCTTTTTGTCCCCTTCCACAACCAATAATTTCATCAACTTCAAACTTTCACCCCTTGTCATGGGTCGAGTAATTCAACACATCTTTCTTTAACTTTAATCCCTTATTTCGCATAACACATAACACGAGAAAAATGCTGACTGATTATCGTACATGTAGGACACCGTGCAAGTACCGTGGCAAGAACATAGCCTTCCATGTAAACGAAGGCTCGACGAACTACTGGCTGTCTCTTTTGGTGGAGTTCGAGGATGGCGATGGAGATGTCGGCTCGATGCACTTACGAGAGGTGAGTTCCCATCACTTGAATACCACTTCCCTTCTCTTACTCTGCCTGTATGTATATATGTATACACACACACATCTGTCGGTCGTTGGTTTTATTTATTTATCTGTTAGGAAAAGAGAAAAAAAGATTAAAGTTAAATTTCTTTAATTATCAAAAGAAAATAATTTCTTCATTGGGTACTCTTTTTCAGCTTTACCGTACTTTCACCCACACACACAGAGAAAAGGGGAATTTGGAGAATGAGTGCTTTGCCTTTTCATCTCATGAAACTGCCACGTGGCTAACTTTAATAAGCTATATGGATTTATTTTTCGACTAAAAAAGAGGTATATTCTTCCCCGAAGGATAAAAAAGGAAGAAAGGGATAAATGAGCAAACTAAGTTTCACTCATGAGATTTAAACTCAAGTGCTACTGTATGTAGGTCATGCACTGCACCAACCCTTTCTCTAGTACATAGACTTATTTTTTGGTGCGCATTATCGGTATCTAAAAATCTAATTAATCCGACTAATTCAGATTCACGTTACGTTAAACCCTAATTATGGATTGCCTCCATTTTGGTTACATTGGAGGTGGGTATTTTTTATATAATGGGTATACTGTATGACATATTTTACAGGTCTATGGATACACAATATTTTTTAACTTGTTTGCTGATATGTTAAATAGTATACTCGTTAGCTTGTGATAAATGTTACATCTGTTACGTTGAAGCTTTTTCCATGTATTGAACTTACTAAGGTTTTAAGTCCTTCAGTCCATTACTTTAGACTATCTTTTGATGATCAGGTTCCCTTTAAATAAAATGTCAGATTTTACTTTTATAAATAGAGAAAATTTATATTATGAGAGTTTTACTTCGTAGCAGATTCACCATATTCGAACTGGATTGGTTAAACGTTGCACAAATCTGAAAAAGGAAAATCTTGCAAGGAGTAGGTGAGTGTAAACATTCGAGCGTGCACACGCAGTCGCGTGGCCTCCTTGGGAGTAGTGCTTTGGCCACATGAAAAGCCTCCACTAACGCGGTGGAAAAAGGTCATGGAACAAAAGTCCATGCTCACTGGAGCAATGCTTTAATTATACAGTTCTTTCTTTGGGTAAATTAATTACTTTTTACAATATATAAATGTGACATGTAAACTTAGAAAATAGTTAAAAAAAAAAAAGAGGGGATAAAAGGGCATGGAAAGTTTTATGGATGATATGGAGCTTAAGACCTCTAAGGTATAGGACGATGACAGTACCAGATATACTAAGCCATTTTCTCGATAAATTAATTATTTATTTTGTTAAATTGTGCCATCCTTCTAAAAGGGAAAAAAATTGCAACATTTAATTTGTGTGAAAAGAGGCTTATGAGGGACAGCTCTGGTGGTGGGACTCTAGGAGGTTTTCCAAAATTTCTTGGGTTCAAATTTCTAGGAGCGTATTTCTTATGAGTTGGGGCTTTATAACCCTCGAGCCTGTTAGGTATCGCAACCACCGTTAATTGGGATTGGAAGGCTTTCGGATACCTCGGTTTTAAAAAAGTATACATGTGAAAAGAGAGTTTTCTGTGTAAAAAATATATTATAATATATTGTTTACGTGTGTCATCAATGAATAGGATTCAACCATTTCATTTTTTTAAAATCTTAAAAATAACTGAAATTTATTGATTTATAACACTACATAACTCCGCGTAAGTACTATCACATAATATACATGTTACACGCAAGATTTTTTTGTAAATACATTCCCTACTTTCATGATGAGAATTCTTAAAAAGTTTGAGAAAAGAATTTGGTACAATAATGTTATTTCTATTTAGAATCAAATCCTTGTTTCAATCCTTGCTAATATAACGTTAGTGTCTCTTTTTTTATTTTTTTCCCTGGCTCAGCCCTGGAATTGACCCTGAACTGGCTCGGAACTGCGAGGGGCCGGTTCCAACCGGAAGCTGAATCGGCTCAAAATCGATAGTTCTAAACTGTAAAATAAAAAGATAAATCAAAATTCAAAATTTAAAATTTAACTTCTAAATAATCTTGTTCGAGTTGAATCGACTCATCGAGGAGTAAAAGCCCTATCAATATAAGTTTTAACCGTTCACAGAAATTTGAACTGAGATCTGTAGTTGAGGAATTAAGTGCTGAACTAATTAAACCAACTCATGTTACCCTTTAATTTAGTTACCCATTGAAGCAACTTAATTAATTAATTCCCCCATCATTGGTCTTTCTCACATAATGTACCACATGTGAATGCACTCTTCCAGCCCTGACCTTACAGACCATTGAGAGGCTCATCAATGGCGAATGTCACGCAACACTCATCGATTTTTTTTTCTATTATGTAAAAAAATTGGGTCATTTCTCGATCTGTGTGCATATTTTTTTATCGGATGTCTCCAAAGAGACGTACGTGCTTATCGACTTAGCTCGATGCAGGCGGGATCGAGCGAGTGGCTGGAGATGAAGCATCTGTGGGGAGCGTACTGGTGCATCATCGGAGGGCCACTGCAGGGCCCGTTCTCGGTGAAGCTGACGACCCTGGCCACCTCCCGGGTGCTCTCCGCCGGGACGTCATCCCCCGGAACTGGTCGCCCCGAGCCACCTACACTTCCCGGCTCAACTTCTACTAAACTATCTATACACATTCATATATAGTAATATAAAGCATATTTCCTGCTCTGCTCACAAGAGCAGCTGGTTAGCGATGGTTTCCTTTCTCTCTTTTTTTTTTTGGGAATTTCTGGCCCAATTTTTTGGTACGTGTTTTTCTTTTTTTTGGTGGTGTGTGTTTGGTTATGTAGTTGATGATGTAGCCATCTCCAAAGGGAGAGAGAGCTTTTCATGACATATACATATATGTGTAATGCTTGTGTGAGCCACTTTGGTTTTCAGTGGAATTTTTAGACCAGTGATCTAGTGATCTAGTTGTTTAAAAATCATTCTTTTCTTGTTCGTCCGGAGAGGTCGAGATCACAGGTTCGAATCTTGTTTTGACCAATACTATCAGAAGACGCTCTTGAGTTCGTACCTTGACGGACTCTAGTATGTTAAACTATGCTAGGCCTTTAGTGATGCTATGTTGACGAGTTAATACTAGTACTGGTCCTTCAGTTCATTTAATATGTTCGCGGTTGAATATGAAAGTCCGAACATCACGAAGTAGGGGTGATTAGGTCGGCACTGCGGCCACACTCCTTTTATCGACAAGAAAAGGTATTGCTATCCTCCTGTTTAACCGGTCAATAAAAGCATTCCCTTCTTGTTGAATACATGGGTGACTTCTCCAACCCGTTCTTTTAGCTAGGAGGATACAAATTGGATCTACTAAAGCAGCAATCCAAGACCTCTTGATTCCAAGCCAGTAACGAGACCACAATACAAACCCTTTTCTCGAAAGTTGTTATCTAATCAGGCGTGCATATTGCATATAACAGTGGCAAGTATATGCTGGTGGTGAGACCACCACCCACTCAATCACTCACCACGACCATAATGATGGGACCATGACAGACAATTCAATCGTAAACCCATCACCCATGTGAAATTGTCAATCGATTCGAAGAATGTGATCATAAATATAATCGATCGGTGTATTATATTCTCATAAATCTCTGCACGACCATAAGTTTCATTGCTTATTTATCGAGTTATATTTGTTATCTATAATTTTTTTTATCACATAGTCATTTAAGATCTTATTTAGAGGGCAGGGGTCGCACTTGAGCTAGAATTAATCTCGAAAAATTACCAAAGACATCTCGTAATCTCACTGAAAAATATTTACATCTGGTTAGACAGCATCCACACTGCACATACAATATTTTATCTGAGATCTCTCTGCATCTTGCCTAATAAGGCGACAAGCTCCGAGTTGCATATATAAGCGACTATTTTCACGTATTCTTTACTTCTTTTTCGACACTGCTTAATTCGGGTTCAGGTCAGATCGACCCATTAAAGGATAGAACTCTCTTAGTTATCAAGATCCAAAACCGATACCTTATTTAGTGAAAAGAGATGTCGAGCTAACTGGACTGACAGTTTATCAAAGATCTTCTCTCTGCATGTTGCCCTTGGCCACAGGCTCAAGCTTGATATTTGATCCTCGGCGGAGAGATTCTCTAGCTATACCGAGATCAGAGTTCCCTTGAATCGAGCTTCTCGGTCCAAACCGAGGTTAGAGAGCGATTGATAAAGGGATCTCGGGCCTCGGTCGAAGCTCCAGTAAAAAAGGATAGTAGCTTTAGAGTTCTCGCTCCTTTTACTTTTGAGATGAATCGCGACTCCTCAAACCGTGAGGTCTAGGGTTTCCATCATCACTGGCAACAGGACTCTCGTACCCTTCTGTTTTTCCTCTCATCCCCGTAACCTAATACTGAAAAAGAAAGAAAAGAAGGGTAAGTAGCCCATATACATTAGTTGTTGGGCTTTCTAAAATCTTCTCAAGCCCACAATTTAAAATTTGAAGGCCCAGCCCAATTTCACCTCAATGAGTGCTTATCAATCATTCATCTTCATGCTCTACAATGGTATGATATATAAGTTGCATGAAACTCACTATTGCACGGCCCATGAGACTCATCGGAATTGTTCAATCGAACATTTAAAAAAAATCTTATTTTATATCAGAATTGGATAGCACCACCTAATAACTTAGTTTTTTAAATAAAAACATATTCAGTTTCAACACTACTAATAATAATAACAATTTCCGAGCGGTTTTTGACCTAGCAGCAATCTATTACACAGACTCGACAAACTAGCTGATGGCTCTCCGACAGAAGCCTGGTAACTCCGGTAGCCTCATCCCAGCTGATGGCATGTCAGGGATCCGCTCGCAACAATAATTTCACGAGAATGACATCTCCTATTGTTTGAGGCTTATGAGCTGATCATCGTTGTTTTACTGATTAGGATGTCATCATCTATCATTTCAATCCAGTGGATCAGTTAGAGCTTGGCAGTAGTCATGTCACTGCCCAGATTAACCATTGCCTTTTTTGGCATCAGAAAGACATTGTCTGCTGATGTATTTTAACAGATATGATGACTCTTCGAGATCAGGTTTTTTGCGGGCAAGAATTCCTATGAATTGCAGAAGCTGTGGCAGAGGCAGTGCGTGAGCCGAGGCTTTTGAACCGGGTCGGGATTTGCTACACAATAACTGGAATGCGCACGTTTTTCTCTTGCTCTATCGAGTCTCAGGCGACCCGGAGTTTTCATATGGTTAGACCGTTGCTAACACAACACCAGAGGACTGATGCTTCCAGGTGACCATATCCCTACACTCTCTTTGAAGGAATTGGAGATATGGATTGTCGGTTTTGGACATCGGAAGAGCCCATTTTCCTCCTTATGAACTTCGAAAATGAGCAAAAGTATAAAGATTTAGAGACATTTCCAGTCTTATCTTGGGTCAGAAAGCGGTGTTTTAGCTGATCGGTTCGAGCATTGTATTAGCTAAACAGAAAGTGTTGTGGATAAAACCAAAAACAGACTTGTCTTAAGCATCAGCACCCCGAACGTAGTGCCAACAAAGACTTATTGTCTAGATGCCGATATCCTTCAGACTTCCTGCTTGTTAAGAAAGCCGATGATGAGCTGGTTCACTTGCTCGGGGAGTCGAACGTAGTGCCAACAAAGACTCATTGTCTAGATGCCGATATCCTTCAGACTTCCTGCTTGTTAAGAAAGCCGATGATGAGCTGGTTCACTTGCTCGGGGAGTTGCTCGTGAACGAAATGGCTCCCTTCTGGCATGAAGACAACTTCCAAATCTGGCACGAAATGCTTCACCTGCCCGCTCCGTATGTAGTCTTCCATGCCTGGGAATTTCAGGACGTAGTCCTTCTCCCCCATTATCAGGAGCGCCGGAGCGTGACTTTCGGGTTGATTGTCACATATTCTTCTGTCAAGGTCCTGCAGTTTCAAGAAGAGGTCGATGTCAGTTCTAGCAAATCTCGATGATGACGGGCTCGGCTCCTGGTTTCCAGTTTACCTGTAAGGGACCTGCAATGGAAGGCGAAATCCAGATTTTTCATACAGTGACGCATAGGCTGCAAGATCCTCCTCGGTAAACCACGGCGGCAGGGAAGTGGACGGGTCAACGATGTCCATGATCTCCTGGTCATCCCTTGCCACAGGGATGTCGATTCTGGAGAAGAGAATGTAGATGTTCCTGATGACCGACTTAACATCCAGACGCCCGAAATCGGCTTCGGCTCGCCCGGGTTCCTGGGAATTTGACAAGCACCAGAACAGATCATACTACTCCGAAACTATTTGAACTAGTAATCTCCCTTCATGTAATATTGCATTGTCATATATCACAAGCTAATGGATGCACCACTACCTGCCATCTGGAAATATAGAAGCCCTTGGGGAGGAGGTGCGATTGAACGATCGAGGGGCCGGGGAGCATGAATGGAACGCCCAGAGTGAAGACTCCAGCGACCCTCTCTGGATATACCGCTGCAACGAGGTATGCGGGTATGGCTCCGAAGTCCTTCCCAATGAGGAACGCCTGTTTTCAACAACGCAGATCGTATTACCATGAATTTTACAACTGAAATTAATGCTGATTTTACATGAGAAATTTGAACTTCGAACTTCCCACATAAAACGACAAGCATCCCCCGGACCATCTAGGAATCCCAGAATGAAAACGACAAAGCAAATATTTGTAGGAATTTTAGATCATGCACAACAACAAAGGTATAGCGGAAGAGAGAAGAAATCTGCACATACGACATACGCGGTTCGAGATAGCGGTGAAGTGTTATCCGTACATCCACACCAAAAAGAGGTTTCATTATTGAGCAACAATAGGGCGAGTACAAGAGGGGTAACACGGTAAGCATACGATCCAATTCTCATGGCAGACAACGCAGAATAAAAGAGAAATCACAAAACCCCTAAACATGATATTATGAACACCCATTGGATTTCTTCATTATTGAGAAATAATAGGATGAGTACAAGACGGGCTAACACGACAAGTATATAGTCCAATTCTCATGGCAGACAACTCAGAACAAAATAAAATCCCAAAAACCTTAAACACGAGACTCTAAACACCTATTGGGTGCACCAAACACACCTATCAGTTCATATTTATAGATTCGATACACTCAATCTAGAATATCCTTATTTTTATCTCTATCCAAAGTATCATAGTATATCAAGATATAATCTTCCCAAAAATAGAGTATAAAATCTAGAACAATAAAGAAATCAAATCAATATAAACCATATTTAAAATTCAAGATAGAATCCCAATGTTAAATATGTTTATGAAGTACAAGAACTGAATAAAATGATTAGAATAATCTTTGATTCTCTGAGGGCACAGCGATGTATCCTCTCCAAGTCGAGACAAACAGTAACACAATGAGTTTCCAAACATCATTGAAAACATCGAACAATTAACCAAAACAAGTTGAAATGGAACAGTGGATCACATGATTCAGCCACTTATAATCGATGGTTAGTGAAGAACTTTCCCAATTATGAGTTTTCCCATTTATTGCAGGAATCCGGCCGAATGATCAGTCCGAGTGTCTGTGGATATGACAGCTTGGAAGTCTAACTTCCATAGTTGATAAGAAAACTAAATCATTATAACTTTCAACCCCGGCCCTGTCCAGAAAGAAAGAAACTGTTAATACCTTGGATATGGGCAGTGAGTCGAGCAGGGCAACGACATCCTCAACCAGGTCTGCAAAGTTGGCTTTCTCAGGCTCGGCTGGCTGATCGGAGAGGCCATAGCCCCGGAAATCAATGGCAATGGCTCGGTGCCCTGCCTCCGCGACCGCCACCATCTGGTGCCTCCAAGTGTACCATATCTCTGGGAAGCCGTGCAAGAAAAGGACAACCTTATTACCTGCATTATGTCCGAGCTTTTCGAGTCACATCTGATCATCGACTAAAAAAGGCAATCCGGTAAGAGGGGAAAATGACTTGATTTGATCGGTTGAACTACAAGATTCGGTGGCTTACCTTTTCCAAGTTCAGCTACATGGAGCTTCACTCCCCTTACCTCTACATGGGTGTGCTTGATTTCCTCCATTTTCGGACAGAAACATGGAAGGAGGAGAAACAGAGAGAAAGAGAGGAGTAGGTTATTAGCAGAGCAGAGGACAAGGACGAGGGGGAGAAAAATGGCTAGCGGTCCCTCGTCCTTATACCAACTAGTGGACGTGAGATAGGGATCCGTATATCCACGTGACATATGTCATTATTTAATTTATTGATATGTGTTGGAATATGTCCTGGCATAAGTCTAAACTCAAAGACCAAAAAACCTAAATAACGAGTTAGAGATTTGATTCAAGATATATGATATGTGCGAACAACGACCAACGATCGAGATCACGCTTGGAAGCACGCAATATCCTGAACAGAATCCTGATAGATATTTGAGAGATTTTATAGATATTGTTTTCTCGTTTAAATAGGATATCTTGGAGTTGATAATTTATTTTATTTAGAAAATATATGTAAATGGATATCAAATATGATACGGTTTTCTATTATAAATAAGTTCTTGTACGAGTTGTGAAAGAGTGTTTTAGTATCGTTAAACCTAGGGACCTTGAGGTCCGGGTGAGAGAATCCGGCGAGTGATCTTTCTAATAAACTTTTGTATAACGCAGGGGCGTGAAAACTTAAGAGATTGAATTATGATTCTTTTCTAATTGGGGTTTGGGATTGATGGTATTCCTGAAAATTGTTATCTTTTAGTTTAATCCAGTGGAATCTCCTACTTTATCCGTAGTTGTTTCCCTCGAAGTAAGTTTTTCTACGTACATCCAACGTCAAGTTTCTGAATTTCTCATTTTATCATCTCGTTCGGGACATCCCGAGACCCGACATCGCGTTTTTGCAACAATATGAAACTCGTGATCTATCAAATATTTGTAATTGCTTTACTGATATGTTAAATAGATATATGATTATGTACATGACTTTTTTCCATGCCAAGAAAATCAATTCATATTTTTGTAATGTTTTGACTAAAAAACAAACATTTGAAATGCGTGCAATAATGCAAAGACAAAAGATTCAAATTCCCACCAAATGTGTCACAAAATTCTCAATGAAATGTGTGCAAATGCTTTGACTAGAAGACACCATCCCAACCTGCCATAAGTATACTGAACATGTTTTACTGTCCAAGCAATTGAGCAGAGGATACGACAATGGCTACCCTGGGGACTCGGCTTGGAGAACTTTGTTCAACGAACTATATCGGAAAAGAGGCATGTAACTTCAAAAAGCCATCACAAAATCATATTCGTACATTTACAAGTGGATGCGCTAGTACTGTTTCTTGCTACCATCAGGTTCGAGTCTACACACACAAACACTTCTCTAGAGTCTAAGCAGTGTCGATTCACCTCACTTAGGCCAGCCCGACGAGTTTCTCACTGATCTCCCACAACTTCTGTGCCTTCTCAGCATCGCTTGCTTCTTTGGAGAGCTGATTCTCGAAGGACGATGAGTTCTTGTTCCAGCTCCAGTAAACCCCTGATTTCTCCAAGCTGGGATCACTCACAACCTGAATAGTATCAAAAAGATGAGATTTGCTCCACCCGGAAAGTGCAGAATCATACAAACATATCATAAGGGGACAGGACAGCTGCAAATCGATTCATTAACCGACCTGTGCAAGTCTTTTGCCAGCTTCTTCCTCAGACACATAGCCTTTGGTTATGTACTTTGGAAAGGCGGAAAGAGGAGCCTGAACAGGGGAATGTGCTCCCGGAACAGCCCAGTGGTGGCAATGCAACCCGGGTAGAGAGATGCGAAGGTGATTCCAGTCTCCTCGTGGTACCGGCGATGGAACTCCTGCATGGTTAGCATGTTGCAGACCTTGCTGTCTTTGTAGGCCTTGGCACCGTCAAACTCTCCTCCGTCAATCATCGGAGAGCTGTTCACGCCACTCAGCCCCCCCAAGAGCCCCCTCAAGTCTCCCAAGTTTGCTTTCGGGGGAACGTTGCCTGCTAAGGTATTCGTGTTCCCTGAAACAAAATAGGATGAACAAAAGCCACATTAAGGTTCGATACAAGCTGCATAAATTGGTAAAAAGGTTGTACTCTGCAAGTGCAGATAATGATTGCACGGGACATGTACAGTTGAATGATGAACCATTTCCTGGATAATGTTCACAAGATATATGCAAGAAATCTACTAAACTACAATGGTAGGATGATTGCCCCGTACTTTTCATCTTAAACATGATTATAATGGGTCCATTATACAATGAGTGCAGGGTTTATACCGGTAATGGAACCCACGATGATGAGTCGCCTTCTCGGGTAATCCGATTGCTTCAAATCATCAAGCAGCAACCTTGCAAGCAGGAAATGGCCCAGGTGGTTTGTGCCAACACTGAGCTCAAACCCTTCAGCAGTGAAAGTCGGCTCCTTTGCAGTGGGCAAGTAAACTGCTGCATTGCACACGAGGACATCGAGGGGCCTACCAGACAGGCGGAAATTATCCACGAATTGCCTGATACTATCGAGGGAAGCGAGGTCAAGGTGCATCACAGTGTAGTTCTCCTTTGTGATGCCAACAGATTGAGCTGCTTTCTCAGCCTTGAGAAAGTTCCTGCAGGCCATTATGACATGCCATTCTCTGGTTTCAGCTAATGCCTTGGCTGTGGCCAGGCCGAGACCAGATGAAGCTCCTGTGATGACCACGGTTCCCTTCCTAAGCGTCTTCTTCTGCTCCGATGAGGCCTTATCAATTGAAGGGGCTGCAGTGGCAGTTTGTGATCTGATTGTTCCAATGGACAAGTTCCTTTTCCGAAAATCCTGCAGCCCGAGAAGATAGCATTAAGCCTGATTGAATTCAAAGGGCATTGCATCTAACCCCAAAATCGACTGGAAACTTGTGAAATTCAAGTCATTTCAGCTCAAACTAACCTCAAAACTGATCCTATCTGAAATTTACCAAAAGATTAGTGTCTCTGACAGAATACAAGTATAACATTTTCAAGATTTCTTATTTTGGGCATCCAAAAACTGGAGGAGCTGTCTTCAAAACATGGTACTAGAGCAGTTCTTTCTGTTTCATGACGTGCTTCCAGAGGACAGGCTCCATAACAACCCAATTTGAAGTTCTGCAATCAGTCGAAGAGAGAGAAATGTGTTACCTTGGCGGTGGCAGGGAAACAAAGTGAATCGGTTCCCTGAACGAAACAGGTGCCTTCCCCTGTCAGAGCAATAAGCTCGCTCGAATAAGCACAAAAGCGAGAAACCCATGTAAAAGGAATGAACAAACTACAAAGAAGAGATCGAAAGTTGGAATCTTTACTTCTTTATGGAACGACACAGCAGAGGGAAGTGATAGTGCTGCTCGGAGTGCCATCACAGAGCTGTCGATCAAGTTGATTTGCTGTCGCAGTAGTACATTCGAGTCCTCCGATTAATGGAGGGAGGGATAAGGAGGAGGAGGAGGAGATGGTCACGAGGAGGGAGCTGACAGGTCTGCCACGTGGACTTGTAGCAGCCAATCACACTGCGAGTTGCAGATTCTTCCCGATATAATGAGCATACCAGAGCCTTCCGAGAAGACCATGGGCCGGGCCTTTGTGCTTGGGCCAATTCTTCAGATGGGCCGCAGGCCCAAATAAGAGACCTGACGGAAGAAAAGAAAATTCTACTCTACGTTCCAATAACCATTTTTCTTCGTCAAAATTAAGCATGAGTGGATCCGAGTACCTTATATTTTTATATATATGACCATTTTCCGAGCCTTGAATCTAGTACTTACCCTGTGAAATTTAGGAAACGACCACCACATCCACTGGTCTGCGATATTCAACCCAACCCACAAGCACAAATCCTAGACACGGAATATGATGGTAAGGTCCTCCAAAGGCTCAAATGTAGTAAATCCAAAAGGTGGTATTTGCAGAGTTCTCCAACGCCAGGGATGCATTTCGCCTCCTGAGCTCGAGAAAATCATTGACATACTATACATGTTTCACATGATTTTATCCATTTTTATTCAATTATCTATTTCTCACATGAATTCGTCATATCACTTTTCTATGAGCATTCAACCTTCACCAATAAGGGTAGTAGTCTAGTGGTCTAAAATTCACTCCCATGCAGTTTGGCGAGGTTGAACTCACAGGTTTGAGTCCCGCTGTAATATTGTCATAATAGACTTTTGAGATTGTATCTTGACAAATACTGACTTTTAAACTATACTAGGTTTTTTATGGTACTATATTGACAGACTAGTGTCAGTACTGGCTGTTCAATTGTCTGATATGTTCGCGATTGAATACAAAAACCTGAACATTATATAATGAAGGGTTGCTAGATCGCCACTATTACTACCCTCCTTTTTACTAACAAAAAAACTTTCGCCCTTTAATAAAGTTTCTACATTCGTTCCTGCTCAACAACGTAGAGCATTCCAAGCTCGAAACTCGATTTATATTTGAACAAAAAGAAGCAAACGACTATCAATTGCAATGAATAGTGCAAATCAATTTTCTTTTACGTATCTAATTCTGGATACGTCATCAGAACCAAAATCGATTCTAACCTATTCTTAACTTCTTACCCATTTCATTGGGGTCATTCAAAACTTTACCCACGAGGGACATTCTTATTGATATCTCTAATCTATCCGATATCAATGCTCACCCGAATAAGTTTCCCAATATTTTGTCCACCCTGGGAGGAAATTTTTAGTCAAGAGGTTATACCACGAGTCAATGATGATGTCATATATCCGTCCAATTATAACTTGGCATGTAATCAATAATGGTGAACTTTAATTGGACAAGTATATAAATAGTGAATTCTGATTAGACGTATATATGATGTTGCTATCACTTATATAGTATGACCGTCCATTCTAGTGATTTGGACCCAAATAAGAAGACCTGTACAACGATTTCAAAGGGATTACAGTTACCATTTCAAAAGGGTGTGGAGTGATTAGGTTCATGAGAGCAAAAAAGTCCTCCATTACAAGCGCGACTTGATTTAAACAGTTCGATACTTACTCCCTAAGCAAAGGTCTTGAGACCAATTCTTTATGAATGGAAAAAAAAAAACTTGTATCAAATGAGTCTTATTCGTTACTGGACTGATTTGACTCGAACTGTGTTAGTAATAAACACATAGCTGCCAGCGGTAGAGAGATAGAGAAAGAATCCTCGATTAAACAACTCGGGATTTGCTACATCAGTGCCGTCGAGACCATTTCTTTCTCTATTAAACAACTCGGGATTTGCTACATCAGTGCCGTCGAGACCAAGAAATTGAAAGAGAGATTGTCTCACCGGCCGGCGCCACCGCGGCCCCACCCTCCTCCCATCTCTTTCAATGCAGTCCACATCCCTTTCCCTCCGACCTCTGCCATTGGAACATTCAATGCCCACGCACTCATTGACAACCAACTTCTAATCTGAATTAACTCACTTTATTCTCAGATAAATTTTCGGTAATCCTCACTCGTCAAGTAGCATAACAGAATACCCATTGAAATTATTGCGGCAAATACATAAATCAATTTTAATTACTCGAATGAATGGTAAAATTCTCCCTTCTCTCATTCATTGCATACGTTATAGTAATTCCCCAAACTTGCATGTCTCCGCAATTTGGTAAAATTTTTCCACTTCCATCTTCATAGATGAAAAAGGCAAATGGGCTCGGGAGGGAGCTCGTGGTATCACTCGGACTTCCGTATCCTTTTATTTCTTCCAGCAGAAAACTAGAATCCCACATGGAACTGCGGATTGCTTACATTTTCCACGAATTACAGTTTGCTTTTTCTATCAATACACCAGGGAAAGGAGGAAAAAGGTTGGCATCTATCCCCGAACCACCCTTGTTTTACTCTGAAAACCGGCTTAATGTTTGTCGGATCTTGCAAGACTGATTCATGCAGGTGGAGAAAATAATATGAGGCATTGAATTCTTTTCTTTAATTTGAATCGATGAAAGTGAGCTGTTAGATGAAGTGGCCGAGTGATCAGTGAATGGATCGCAGTAACTTCCCCCTTTCCTAGATAACAGTTCTATTCTGAGAACAGCAGTGTAGTTCTGTCAAAAGGGGATTACAATATTAAGATACGATGTTACGAAGACATATCCCATGACGACGTAGCAGTGCATCGGGCCGGAGAAGGAGGGGATCCTAAAATTGTCACCTTCTTCCCTTCTGCAAGACAGATCCTGGATTCCTAGAATCCACAATCCTGGCGGAAATAGCTTAAATTAATTGATGAGAAGGCTTTCCCAAAAAACGCAGCCTTCTCAATCTTGCTACAGCAATGGAGCAGTAGATGAGGAGTGATATGGATGAGTTCATGTAAGGTTAGGAAGTAGGCTAAAGAAAGAAGGTGAATCTTGAGAAAGATCTATGGTTTAACCGAACGCGAAGATGAACCCGAGCCCGGGCTTTCCTTCTTCGTCTCAGCTCCTGAGCTCTTTGGAAACTCCTCCTGATTTGGGTTCCTGGGTCGGAGGTGGGATTGCAAGAGCAAGCTATTGGCCGTGTCCAGATCGTCCCAAACAGGACTTCCGGGACCCCACCCGTCGGAAATTGCATGACACCAAGCCTCTGCCATTTCTTCCCAAACCAGCTCACTCGGCCTCGCACCTTCCTCTCCCGCAGGGTTGCATTCAGCGACCTCCTTGCCCGGCCCGGTCTTTGAGTCCTGGCCACGATCACTTCCTGCGGGAAATTGTACTTGACAAAGAGTCAGGGGAGCGGAAGAGGAAGAACCGGGGGCTGAGGGCTCTGCTGCATCTTGACTTCTCTCCCGGAAAAGTTCCGGGAAGTTTAGCTTTGCGCTCTCCCCTCTCAGCCGGAAGGCCTCTCGGTCGTAGGCCAATGCAGCATCTTCTGCAGTGTCGAAAGTTCCGAGCCACAGCCGGTTCCTGGTCCGAGGGAGCCGGATCTCAGCCACCCACTTGCCCCAGTGCCGCTGCCTCACACCTCGGTAGAGCTTCCTCATGTGAACCGGCTGCAGAGAATGCATAAACACAGGCCTCGAAACTTGCCCGAACCGGCTCGTATCGGCCGAGGCTGTCCTCCCTCTAGGGCTCAAGTTCAGGGCGTTGCTCCAGTACCTGAGAAGCTGCTGCTGCTGGAGAGGGCTCGGTTGCGCACCAAAGAATGGTGGGTGATCGGCGTTCCCTTGCTGGGGATTGAAAGAGATCATCTGCTGCTGATCCTGAGAAGGTCGGTGTTGTTGCTGAAACACAGGAAAAGGCAAGCTCGAGGCATGGAATTGCTGTGGGGATTGTGTATGCTGCTGCTGAGGAGTTCCGGACATGGAAGGAAATAATAATCTCGAGCGAGGCGAGGACGGTGATGGAAGGTCCTGTGCTCTCTCGAGGCTGCGGACCTTCTTCAGAGGCCTCTCGGACATGGAAGCCTCAGGCGAAACCTGGCTCCACCCCTCCCAATCGGGATCCTTCGTCCCTTTGCTGCCACCGGAGTCGCCGATTCTTCCAGGGTCCGCTGCCTGTTGTGCCTCTCCGTCGATGCCCTTTACCATTTTCCGTCTTCTATCTTCATCCATTGCCTGAGAAAAGATGAGCTTCCGATGAGCCAACAGTCGGCGAGGAATGCAGGAGGAAGTTATGGTATCAAGGCTGGATGGTGTTCAGAGAGAGAGAGGGAGAGGGAGAGGATGTTCTTCCAAACGCCACTTCTGGGAGAAAGTTGAAATCAAATAAATATAAAATATGATAATATTGATATAATATTAAATATTAATATTATTTAATTACTTTTCATATTTTTTTTATTCTTAAGAATAAGTTTAAAGTAAGTGACCAGGGGTTGGGCCGAGTGGTAAGCAGCTCGGTGCCGCTTAAGGAGGTCTCGAGTTCGAGACATCACGTACGCAGACACCCCCTTGGGAGCCTCACTCGCCATTGCCAGGCGTGCGACCCGGGGCGACCAACGGATTAGTCAAGTATGGTTGGCTGAAAGATGCCATCTCACCACTGATGGAGCCTGCTTGGATACCGTGGCTGGCGACAAAAAAAAAAGTTTAAAGTAAGTGAATCTTTTAATTTATAATATGATAACAGACTACTCTTTGTGCCTGTTGAAGGCGGGGAATATTTGCAAATGCTCGGATTGGCTACAAGTGGGACCCACTTGAGATGTAGATGGGGCCCACTCAGCCGCCCCCTACTTCAACTTCTTTGACCATCACATATTATTATATTATTGTAAGGATTATTTGCCAAGAAAAATGCTGATTATTTAAATTTTTTTAATATATTATGAATTATTTTTTTCAAAAAATTACAAATAATTTCATAATTCTTCAATCTACTAAGAACTATTTTTTACGTAGAAAACCATGAACTTTGCTATATTTTTCATAATCTACCAAGTTATTAATTTTGACTGTTAATTACTAATTTATACCATTAATTTTACTAACTGTGCAAATAAAGTCTGACGTGATATCATACTTACCATCTATCTGATCACAAAAATAGAGAACATCTGTTTGCATATCTACTATCTTTCTGCACGTCAATCTTCATGATAAAATAGAAAATTTGATAGTAGTTCATAATTTTTATGACTAGATGGATGTCACGTATGATGTCACGTCAGACTCTATTTGTACAATTAGTAACATTAATAATACACATACGCAGTTAACAGATAAATTAACGACGTAGTAAATTAGAAAATTTTTGAATAATTCGTGATTTCCTTGGTAAAAAATAGTTCATAATAAATTAAAAAATTCATAGAGAGTTTATTATTTTCTAGACCAAAAAAATAGTTCGTGATAAATTAAAAAGTGTTTAGATAGTTCGTACTTTTCTGAGTAAATAACTCTTATTATAATCCTTAAGAAGTTATATCAACAAAATATTAGGTAAGCCTTACCGTCGGTTGCCACAACATCATAAAATAACATTTCATGGACGAATTTAGGTTCAAGGATAGAATCAAGAGGACGTGCGGGAGGCTGTTACCCCCTTACATTCAAGAAAATTCATGAATATAATTTAAAAATTTTAATTTATTTTATTTATTTTCATCAAATCATATTATTTCAACTCATGTATTAATATCCTCTTCCTCTTTCTCTACGGTTCGTGCCCCTGAATAAAATTTTAAGAACAGTGGCTGTCTAGGTTACAAACTAGCTAAAAAGGTATCACCTATGATGTTGTCTTGAATCATTCACCAAATATCCCACTAGGATAAAATAAAACAACCAATCGATCTCCTCTTCAACTCGATCTCCATTGTTCTTTGCCCTCGATAATGCATTCTTCTCACTGTGCCGGCGCACCTTACTTCACTGCTAAATCAATGTGCTAGCCGGTAATCCTCCAACATTAGACCAATGAACGTCTCGATCGTGGATGCCCTTGACGAGTTCCGATACAGGCTGTAGTTGTTTAGTTTGCGCAACGAGAGGGGAGCAAAAGCACATGACAAACCCACGAAATATTACAGAACTAAAGAAAGACTGTCAGAAGACAGAGAGAACTCGGTATAGCAGCACTGATCTCAACATGAGATCAAGATGTTTTGAATAAGACTCTTTTACTCCTTTATTTTTAAAAATTTTTAGATTTATACGTCACTTTTATATATTGAAAAAAAAAAAAGAAGTCAAAGAGAATATCTCTTTGCCATGCCAAGTCCACCGAAAGACGGAGTGCCATCTCCACCTTCCACAGTGCCATGCCCTGTACAAAAGAATATTACAAGTCAATGCCACGCCAACTGGTTGGGTCCGTACATATACGTGGCGAAAGTACAGTGGTCCACAGACTCAGCACAGACTTCCTGTCAGTCCGGGAGTTTTGAGGGTCAACGGTGGGCCATAATTATTCAGCCCTCCGTGGATCGTCTTATAAAATATTCACCAGCTTTTATAAATTCAAGTTCCATTTTAACGTAGTTAATATAAAATTTAGCTCTTTATATCCGTCTTCACGTAGTAGCGTATTTACAATTATCGCGTATCCTTAAACAGCCACTCTCAATAATTAATTGCGAATCGAAAATTTATTTTCCTGTCTCGGTTGGAAGTGGACAAACCATTAAGAGGCGAGCGTTCTTTTATGTTCTCGGGCTAACATACAAGTCGGTCTTTTTCCATACCATATAAATTAACCACAAGCTGGACATTTTTCTTATAGTCTCGGACCCAACAGATCACGAGTTTCACACTCGAGTTTGGCATGATGTGAGCTCAAGATCGACATGTTCTGATACTATGTTAGGTTAAAATACGAAGAAGAGAATTGAGATCAAAAGCCGCGCACAATTAGTGTATGGATGTATTCATTCATACTGTTCTTTTGTATAGTGAATAACAGAAGCAGATTACATTAACTATAATATCTCGCGATAACAATAATGGTTAATATTTGATATGATCCTATCCGATACATCCCTAAGACACAGAGAAATTCTTAACCAAACCTAGTTTATCGCGAACATTAAAAAAAAAAAAGAGTACTAGTACTTTAATGATCTTATATCAAAATATCATACTTCTCTCTAACGGGTTCAAGGTGGACTATGATCACATAAGAAACTCTCTAAGAACATGCTCCTATTAAAACGTTCTTACTTGGGTTGATCTTGTCATCAACGTATCCTTTGACTTGATTAAGATGTTAATTTTATTTTATTTTTTAAAAATATTATTCACTTTCGGTGAATGGAGTGCAAAATGCCAGCGCTGTGCCGGCATAAAAAGTCAGACAGCATTTTCTACGCCCGTAAAGAGTCGGTGCAAGACGGCTCCATATCACGTCCTGAATATTATTATTATTTTATTTTATCTTATTTTATTTGTAATCTTTAATTGCTAATTATTTTGGTTTCATTTGAATAATTGCAACACTCGTTGTCCACATCGTACCAACTTTTAGGTCTTGCTTCAATGTTTATTGGATGAGACGTGTCCTCATGTCCATCACGATTAGGGGCGTGCAACCGAACCGTTTCTGTTTTGGTACTATTTTTTAGATGAAAAATGGTCCGGTTAATTTTTAAGTGTAATTAGTGTTGTTAACAAGTTCTAACCGAACCGAATTGATTTTAACTTAAAAACCAATTCAGTTTGGTTCAAACCAGTTTCGAAACGAATTGTACCATTCCAAAACCAAATCAATTTGGTTCGAACCGGTTTTGGACCGAACTGAACCTTTTCAAAACCAATTCAGTTTGATTCGAACCGGTTTTGGACCGAACTGAACCATTTTAAAACCAATTCAGTTTGATTCAAACCTATTTCGAACCGAACCGAACCATTTTAAAACCAATTCGGTTCGAACTAGTTAATCGATTGGTTTAAAACAATGCAATTTTTTCCACATAAACCGGTTCGGTTCTTTAACTAATGTGCCGAGCTGAACCGAACTGGGTTCTTTCGGTTCAGTTTGGTTCGAAACCGATTCGAGGCCGAGTTGGTTTCCTGCACAACCCTAATCACGATCCATTGAAAATTATCATTTCAAATATTTCGTATGAATTAATTAAAATAATTCGATATATTTTTCTTATACAGGTTATGGATTTAATTATTATAAACGAAAAATTTTCATTCCTCCTCCATACACAAAAAAAAAAAAAAGAATTAAGTTTTGTTGCAAGAAACGTAACCCCACAGGCGAATCAAGGTTGACGGGAAAGATAATCAAAGTGGTTGATTGGTGAAACTCTTGACAAATGGCATCCTTCTCAAGTTGCATCCCCAATTAGCTCAGATAAGTTTGGAGCTGTCCACGTACACAATCTACATCATATTTGACAAAATGTGCCGTGTTTTACCATGTTTGAATGTGTTCCGACCAGAAATTTCGATAACATAGATATGTCACGTTTATTTATCGTGTCTAAACGGATCTTATCCAATCATGTCTACGCCGGATTGACCCATTTAATATAGTACGTCTAGAATATATATTATACTTTAATAATATATGACATGCCACTAAAATAATAATATTAAGCCAGCGGCATGGCATCATAACACATGTGAGCTACAATCTGCATCCGTGATCCAGTAGGCCTTTTTTAGACAACATTTAGCTTAAGCTGATTGCCGAACTTAAAGACCCGAGGATGAAGCTACCATTGTCATGTGTAGTCATGTTCATATAGAAGACTTGCAAAAGACGATCATTGAGTATATATCTTTGTAATATGTACTTCTAAATTTATATTATATGAATGACATGTTTTAGCATATATCCCTTTTATTAATAAAAATTTACCGATAAAAATTTGTAGGCATCTCAATATTTTTTTTTAAAATCGATCTATATAGTAACGACATTCATGATTTGTAAGTCTTCAGTTTTTTTATAAGAATGACATGTTTTAGCATATTTTCCTTTTATTGATAGGTTTTTATTGATAAAAATTTATCGATAAAGATTTGTAGGCATCTCAATATTTTTTTTAAAATCAATCTATATAGTAACGACAATCATGATTTGTAAGTCTTCAGTTTTTTTTTATAAGAAAATCACAGTTGATACAATTACTTGAAAGTAGTCAATACATTTAAATTTCTCCATAAGTTTCGACAAATTAGCGAGCAGCTACTTATTGATAACTTTTGATGAATTAGAGACCAGCCACTTGTCAACAACTTTCGATGAATTAGTGACCGGCCTTATGTCAACTTTCAACAAATTAGTGACCAGCCAAATAGCCAATTGTTAATAACTTTGAATGAATTAGCGACCGACTATTTTTCGATAACTTCAAATGAACTAGTGACTATTTGTTGGTTGATAACTTTCGACGAACCAACAACTATCCACTTGTCAATAACTCCAAACAAACTAGCGTTCACTTTTCGACAAATTAGCGACAAGGTTCTTTCAAAATTTGTCAACGACTTCCGATGAATTATGGACCACCCATTTGTCGATAACTTTCGATGAACTAACGACCATACGTTGGTTGATAGTCAGAACAAACTTTCGACAAACTAGTGGTGCAAATGTTGGCTGATAACTTTTGTTTGCACTTTTTTATCGATATTTGCTCGATAATTACTTTCAACGAGCACTTTTCTGTCTATGCTTCTTCGGTCGATAATTATATCGATATTCATGATTTCCGACACTATTTCGACCGCTTGTCTTCCAACTCTTATATAAGTGAAAGACAAGTTTCTTGTGGTGCTCTCTGAAGTTTAAACCCTCAAGCACCACGTATTCGTCAGCTGGCCGAAACTTCACTTGCTCGTTCGTCATCAGATACCATCTATTGGACGAGATTCTCACAACTCGATGACTTTTATGAGAGGATGGTTCTCGTTTTCTCCCCACGAGGTGGGCATCCGAGATGACTTTGGCATCCTCGCACGGTGGTTGATAAGATCATTTCCGTGAGTAGATAACGTTAAGGTTAATAACTTGTAATCTTGATTTAAAAGAATTATAACCCTAGTTCAGAAAATTGTAAATCTATCCAAACAGTTGTAAATGATATGTTATAATTTCTTAAATTGAGGTTATAACCTTTTTGATTGAGGTTATATAACTTCTGAATAGTCGTAAGTATAATGATTAGTTACAAGTTCTTGAAGTGAGATCGCAACCCTCTCAATTGTATCGTCAAGGTATTGAAAAGTATTCTCGCATGCCTAATATCTACGGTGGCTTCTCAGCCTCTAACTTTTCACGTCTGGAGAAAGGTCCGCGACAAAGGAGTGGAGAAAGGCCTCCGACTTTTCAGCACTATAATTGAGCGTAAGGAGATGCATGGAAGGATAGGAAAGAGTTGGACAAAAAAGCTTTGAAGGATAGCAGGAAATGTGGATGAGAAAGAGATCATCGGACGGAGCATTTCAGCAAACAATATGGATGAAAAAGAATCCAACGCGATGCTGAGAGGGCAAGCAGCCATATGGCGGTACATGTTCGGACACGTCGACTCGATGGCTCTGAAATGCGCTGTGGAGCTCCGCATACCCGACATCATACACTCCCAGGGCCGGCCGATCGCTTTGCAGCAGATCACCCATTACGGCAACGGGTCGAGCTCATCCTTAGATGTCACCTCACTCGCACGGATGATGAGGCTGCTTGCCCGCCGGGACATCTTCGTGCCCCGTCAAACATCTGATACCGGAGACAAGCTCTACGGTCTTGCTTACCTGTCAATGTGGCTGTTGACGGAGTCGGGGTTCAGCCTTGCTCCACTGATTATGGCAGAGAACCATCCGGTTCTACTGGATTCGTGGCACTACCTCAGTCGCTGTGTTAAAGAAGGTACATACACATATATATATATATATATATATTTATTGAAGCTAAACCATTTTCCATATGGGAATAAAGGTCGTGGCTCATATTTTAATTTTTTGTTTTCATGTAAGGTAAAAAATGACAATGTTTTACAGGAGGGTTGCCGTTTAAGAAGGCACACGGGATGGATTTGTGGGAGATGACGTCGAAGAACCCTAAGTTCAATGAGTTGTTCAACAATGCGATGGCATGCACAGCCAAGATCATCAGCCGGACGATCTTTGTGGCCTACAAAGATGGGTTTAAGTCCATTGGATCGCTAGTGGATCTGGGTGAAGGGATGGGTGGGGTGATCACCGAGATCGTGAAGCCCTTCCCAAACATCCAAATTTGACCTGCCCCATCTCCTGGCTGCTGCACCCGCCTACCCGGGGGTTGAGCATGTAATTGGCGACATGTTCGAGTCCATTCCAGCAGCCGATGCCGTCATCATGAAGGTAACCATGCCAAATAATTTTTCTTGTTGTTATTCTTTGTACTTTGGCCAGCAAACGAATGAACCAAATTTATGCAGTGGATATTGCAGGGCTGGGAAGATGAAGATTGCCTGAAGATTCTGAAGAACTGTAAGAATGCAATACCGGAGAATGGGGGAAAGCTTATCATTGTCGATGTGGTTCTGCAGCCAGAAGATGATGGGGTCCCAGCCATTGTACTCGATTTAATGATGTTTGCGCGCACGGCATGAGGGAAGGAGAGGACCGAGCTTAAGTGGAAGAGCCTCTCGGTAGAAGGAGGCTTCCCTCGTTACAATATAATCAATATCCCCTCCCTTCCTTCCATCATCGAAGCCTTCCTAATTGATCGGGTTTAATCTTACCGGTCTCCGTGCTCTGTATTATGTGCTCATGGTGAATCCTGGGAGCTGCTCATGTCGTAGTATGATTCCATGGTGATATCGTTCCCTTTATGATTGGTCAAATATGGAATAAACCATGCTCTTTCCTCCATGAGTGAAGAATACGCACAAATATTGTATATATTTGGCTTATATATGTAGTTTCTTTTTCGAAGAGCAAGTGAACACACATGACTGCTGTTGAAGAGTCATTCTCACGTTATAGAATTAAGTTCCACATCATATCTGATAACTTATACTTTTGAATGGATACAAATGTTCAGTTTCTTATAAGTTCATGTGAATATTTTATATAATGCAAGAGTAGGTTACTGTCATCCGCAACTCACGAGACCTGAGTGTAAAACTCATGACTCTTAGGCCGAAAGAAAATGATCGGCTCATGATTAGTCATTGAACCTAGGTGTGGAACTCATGGTCAGTGTATTGAGTACGAGAGAGAAAACTCGTCTCGAATAAAATTGTTAACCCAAGGACGGAAGAGAAAATTTGTCTTGCGATAGTTTGTCGCTCTCACCTGTGATCTGAAAAAGAAAAAATTTCACTCGATGTCAGTTATTGAGAATAAGTGTTTATGGACACGATGCTAATGTAGACAATGTTGAGAATTGAATTATACATCAACTGAGTTGAAAAAAAAATCCCCTTTATGTGAGAAATAGATTTCATTTTCTAGTAGTTTAGAGTTTTACATAGAAGTGGATTCACATTATTATACAGTAAGTGCCATAATTTTTCTATGTTTAAGATTATATAACGTGACAGTGTTGACGTGGTGTTATGAATTAATATAATTAAGTTATTTTTAGGTTTTTTAAATAAAACTTTAAAGAAAAAAACTCAAAAAATAACTTGATTTGATTGTCTTGTAATATTATATCAACACTATCACATAATATATCCGTTATATACAAGACTTCTGTTGCTCCGTCGGGATTCTTGTTTTGGTTGATAACTGGCACAAACAAACAGAAAACCTGAATAGGTACTAGGACGGGGACGAAACGTAGGAGACCTTAGTAATATCGCCGAGGAGCGGTGGCATTCGAATACTGATCGGTTGGATAATGACGGCGGTAACTCGAAATCAACTTGCGAGCATCAATAATCCATGTCCAAGAGTGGCCGTCTCGGTAACTAGTGGTGGCAATTTTGGGACCGACATGATAAGAGTGTGCTTGTGCCAAGGGTTATTGTGACAACGGGCCGGACCGATAAGATAATATGGCATGCCTGTGTGTATCTTATCGGGCTCCCTTCTTTTTCATGTCAGGCTGGCCCGAACTCCTACCCATATCAATCAGTGTGCAAACGGTCTCCTGATCCTGTTTAGGAAAAAGCTGGATATAATGCACCATCCCACAGCTCTGCCATAAAAGCAGCAGCAATCAAAGCCAAACTGAATGAGATTGAGGAAATTCTCTCGTTTGCAGGGATTGCTTTTTTAAAATAATATGATCACGCATCAAATTAGAAATTATTCTCTACATAAAATATAAAATATCATAGATAATGAAGAAGAAAATGATGGAGAAAGTCTAATATATTTATTATTTCTTACATATGAGTCATATATGTTTAAATGAGAGAATTATATTAGTAGTTCTAAAAGTTTATCATTTCTCCTAAATCAGTTCTCTAAGTTTTAAAATAGCCTCTGCAGTCCTAAATGTTTGCTCTGTTAGATATGTGAAGTTCATTCCGTTACTTACCATTAGAATGTCCCTAGCGTGCACTAACATCGTTAATTCTGCTAATTTTGCTATTAGTTTGCTAACATGACACATGAGTTGGCATTTTTTATATTAAATATATGACATGGCACATATAAAAAAAATTTTATGGGACTCTAAATAAATTTTGAGTGATTTTCAAGATTTAGAAAAATTAACACGACAAATTCGCATCTCGACCCAACTACTTGACTAGATCAAAATCTATCTAATTGATTTAAAAGTAAAATAAATATCGCAATCCCAACTTAAAAAATCTTTGTTCACTTTCAGTTGAATTGGATAAGAAGAGCTTAATAAAATAAGTGGGGTTGAAAAATGTTAAATTAAATATCTACATCAGCCAAATTAATGGAAAAAATGATGATTTAACACCATCAGTGACACATCAGCAACATATAATAGAATGGACTTAACGTGTATAATGAAGAAAATATTTAAAACTGAAAAGACCACTTTAAAACTCATATGACTAATTTATGATAAATGACAAACTTTTAGGATTACTGTTGCAATTCTCCCATGTTAAAACTGACACATTAAGTCCTATATGTTTGTTTTTTCTTGTAGCGTTTTCCATAGTGACAGTACGTAATGGCCTCCTAGAGTGATGTACGTGAACTGCCAAATTCTCAACTTTGGAGTGAAATAGGAAGTTCATTCCCGACAGTCTATTTACCATGTGAGCCGATCCAAGACCTGTTCGCGTCCTATCGTGTTCATATGTTCACTTATCGGGGAAAAAAACAACCCGCATCTTCGAGACTGATGGAGCTTCTAACTATGGCTTTCTTGAATCTTACAACAAAGGAATTCGGGATCCCTTCGTTTTGGTCTCCTCTTCAGAAACAGTTGAAGGCGGTGACAGCAATTCAAAAAACACACAAGCACAGACAAAGATGCCAACAGTTTGGTCCATAAATATCCAGAGACTGAAAGTCAAAACAAAGATTTGTTTGCTCTTTCCAAGTCTTGGACTTCTATCTATCCCAACAACTCGTTTCAAATGGATGGACATCGTTCATCGCGCCACGATGGACATAACGTTAGCTTCTGTCATAAACAGCGGCCTGTGGAACGAACTCATGGACGAGATCCTTACAACTCGATGAATTCTATGAGAGGACGGTTCTCCTTCTTCCCCCGCAAGATGGGTATCCGACATAACGAGTAATTTGGCATCCTCGCGCAGTCGTTGACAGGATCATTTCCCTGTGTAGGTAAGGCCAAGGTTAAAAACTAGCAATCTCGATTTAAAAGAGTTGCAACCCTGATTCAAAAAGTGGTAACTCTGTCCAAACAATTGTAAATGATTGATTATGACTTCTTAAACTGAGGTTATAACTGTGAAATTTCCACCCGGCCCACAAGAGATTGGGCCCATGTCCATCCCAAAAGCTCAAGCTGATAGGATGGTGGTACCCGCTCTCTTATAAACCGGGTTTCAATTCATCAATTCTCCGATGTGGGATTTATGTATCTCAACACCCGCCCTCACGTGGCAACGTGTTCACACTTGACACGTGCCCTTAAACACCCGCCCTCAATAACTGACCTCGAGCCGGGCATTTCACTTCCGGTCTCGGGTGAGGGGGACAACTACCACAAGGCGGCCTTCTCTACCGTCCTTGGGCTAATAACTGGCCTCGAGCCGGACATTTTTTTTTTTCTTCCGGTCTCAGGCATACGGGCCACGAGCTCCACACTCGGGCCTGGCGTGGTGTGAGCCCACACGGTTGGCTCTGATACCATGTGAAATTTCCACCCGGCCCACAAGAGATTGGGCCCATGTCCATCCCAAAAGCTCAAGCTGATAGGATGGTGGTACCCGCTCTCTTATAAACCGGGTTTCAATTCATCAATTCTCCGATGTGGGATTTATGTATCTCAACAATAACCCTTTCAATCGGTGTTATAGAGTTTTTGAATAGTTGTAAATACAAGGATTAGTTACAAGATCTTGAACTGAGATTGCAAACCTCTGAATTATACCGTCAAGTTATTGAAAAGTATTCTCGCATGCCTTATACCCACGGTGGCCCCTCAGTCTCCGTCTTTCAAGTCTGAGCTCTATAATTGAGGGGAGTATGGAGAAAGGTAAGGAGATATATGCAAGGATAAGAAAGAACTGGCCGAAAAAGCTTTGAAGGATAGCAGGAAACATGGATGACAAAGAGATCATTGGACGGAGCATTACAGCAAACAATAAGGATGAAAACGAATCCGACGCGATGCTGAGAGGGCAAGCAGCTATATGGCGTTACATGTTCGGATACGTCGACTCTATGGCTCTGAAATGCGCCGTGGAGCTTGGCATAGCTGACATCATTCACTCCCACGGCCGGCCAATCACCTTGCAGCAGATCGCCGATTCCATTTCTGGCTTGTACTATAATATTATTATTCCCGAGCCATAACTCGATTTAAACCTGTGAGTAAATCCTCTCCGGCCCTCCACGTTTTAGTAGCAGTCGGAGCCGTCTGAATAGTTTCATTCATTGTGGGAAGTGCAAAAGATCAATCATGTAGGTTGCAGGTAGGGCCACCGACAAAGACTGATGCCGTGTACAACTGGGCCTCATGAAAGATGCTCATCCATTTCTAACAAGTTTCTGGGATGGATGAAATTCCAAGACTTGGAAAGGAACAAGTCAATCTCCATTGGAATCCCGATCAGGTTATTTATGGACTGAAATTGTTGGCAACTCTGTGCTTTCTTTTCGGTGAATGATCGTCGCCATCTTTAACAATTTCTGAAGTGATCATACATGGTTGCAACACAGAACAAACTCGAACATCATACCTTAATGTCTGTCGATGGATTGGCACCTTGCCGACCCTTATCATTCAATTGCTCGGAGATCATACCTTTCAAGACAGCACAATGCTAGAAGGCATTGCTGCCAGTGATCACAAGTTCAAGGGTAAGTTACATTAGTTAATATTGAATAGGTTTCTGCATGTAATATCATGTCAAGTGACCCACTCTAAGTACAAACGTGAGGAACGGTTGGTATTGATGCATGGCATGCAAGAATACAGGATATCGGTGGTGTAAAATATCTACCTCGCTCGCAAGAGGTTGAGCCCATATCCAATTCAACAGCTTAAGCTGATAGGTGGCAGTACCAAATTATTTTATAAACTATGATCGTTGTCCAACATGGGATTCATTCTCGACACCTGCCCAGCCCTTACGTGACAACGTGTTCACACTTGATACATGCCCTTCAACAAATGGAAATGGATCTTAAAATGGACAGATTGTTCTCTATAATGAATATATCACATGACAGTACTTACGTGGTATCACAAACTAATAAGATTTGACCATTTTAATAATTTTTTTAAGTTAATAGGTAAAAAATTCACTATGTAACCAAATCATTACACGAACATTATTCTCTTTGTGACTGACAGTAATTGGAATACAAGAAGTTCCCCTCAATTACTGTGTACTCTCTACCTGTACTCTCTCTATGGAGTACCTAATACACACATAATTCTCTCACACACTCCCTCAGTCTCACGGTCCTCTTCTTTGTGTGTGTGTGCCGAGAAAAACTTGCCTTGGCCACCGAGAGCTTCTTGCCGAGAGCCTATGAATATGAATATGTGGGGGTCATGCACCTTTTATAGAGCTCGCCACCGCCTCATGCTATGGTGGTTCATGCATGCGGTGGTCTTGGAGTCAAAATGTCTAGCATGCATCCACGCCATTTGTGGGTTCCACTTGGCTTCTAATCCAATCAAAGGCAAAGTTGCCTTTCACCACCTCGGTAAAAGAAAGGCATACGGCTGGAGCCGTACATGAAAAAGATAAGGTGCATGGTTGGCACTTTCATGTCTTCATGCATGCATGAGATAGGATAGTTGCCCAAATTGCATAAACTCATCTAATCACGCATTCAAACTTTGACCATTCATGATCGAGCTCAAATTGGATTTGAACTCTTCTTATTCTTAACTCATTTGAGTTGGAATAATTTTAGCCAACAAAACGGACAATAACTCTTGGACGATCGTTTCCAAATTGTACACTCTGAACCCACAATGCCCAGTGAGTCTCATCATCACTAGGGTTAATATTAGGAATGGTGGGGAGTCTGATGTGGATGGAGTATTGGGTGGGGTAATGAGAGGAGTCTGGAGAAAAGGTGCGGAGATATAAATGGAAGGATAAGAGAGAGCTGGATGAAAATGCTTCGAAGGATAGCAGGAAATATGGATAAGAAAGAGATCATTGGACGGAGCATTACAGCAAACAATATGGATGAAAAAGAATCCGACACGATGCTGAGAGGGCAAGCAGCTATATGGCGGTACATGTTCGGATACGTAGACTCGATGGCTCTAAAATGCGCCGTGGAGCTCGGCATAGCCGACATCATTCACTCCCACGGCCAGCCGATCACCTTGCATCAGATCGCCGATTCCATCAACAGGTCGAGCTCGTCCTTGGATATCACCTCACTTTCACGGATCATGAGGCTGCTCGTCCGCCGGGACATCTTCGCGGCCCATCAACCATCAGATACCGGAGACACGCTATACTGTCTTACTCACCTGTCAATGTGGCTGTTGACGGAGTCGGAGTTCAGCCTCACTCCACTTATCATGGCAGAAAACCACCCGATTCTACTGGATCCGTGGCACTACCTCAGTCACTGTGTCAAAGAAGGTATATGTATTGAAGCAAAACCATTTTTCGTAAGGGAAAACGGGTTGTGGGTCATACTTTAATTTGCAGTTTTCTCACGTAAGGTAAAAAATGCCAATGTTTTACAGGAGGGTTGCCGTTTAAGAAGGCAAACGGGACGGATGCGTGGGAGATGACATCGAAGAACCCTAAGTTCAACGAGTTGTTCAACAATGCGATGGCATGCACGACCAAGATCATCATCCGGGCTATCTTCATGACCTACAAAGACGGGTTTAGGTCCATTGGATCGCTCGTGGATGTGGGTGGGGGGATGGGGGGGATGATCGCCGAGATCGTGAAGGCCTACCCGAACATCCGAGGGATCAACTTCGACCTGCCCCATGTCGTGGCTGCTGCACCCGCCTACCCGGGTGTCGAGCATGTAAGTGGCGACATGTTCGAGTCCATTCCACCAGCCGATGCCGTCTTCATGAAGGTAACCAAGCCAAGTAAATTTTCTTGTTGTTATTCTACGTCCTTTAGCAGAAAAACGAATGAATAAAATTTATGCAGTGGATATTGCACGACTGGGGAGATGCATATTGCGTGAAAATTCTGAAGAACTGTAAGAATGCAATCCCGGAGAACGGGGGGAAGTTGATCATTGTCGATGCAGTTCTGCAGCCAGAAGGTGATGGGGTCTTTCATGATACAACCATGGTACTCGATTTAGCGATGTTCGTGCACACGACAGGAGGGAAGGAGAGGACCGAGCTCGAGTGGAAGAACCTCTTGGTAGAAGGAGGCTTCCCTCGTTACAATATAATCAAGATCCCCGCCCTTCCTTCCATCATCGAAGCCTTCCCTAACTGATCGGGTTTGATCTTATCGGTTTTTCGTGCTCTGTATTATGTGCTCATGGTGAATCTTGGGAGCTGCTCATGTCGTAGTATGATTCCGCGGTGATATCATTCCCTTTATGATTGGTCTAATTTGGAATAAAACATGTTCTTTCCTGCATGAATCAAGAGTTCGCACAAATACTGTTTATACTTGGCACATGATGCTCGAAGAGCAAGTGAACACACGAGTAGTGCAGAAGAGTCATTCCCATGTTAAAAAATTAAGACAATGAAACTTGATTTATTAGAGAATTGGTACCACGCCACCTAATAGCTTAGACTTTTTTATGGATACAAGTGTTCAGTTCCTTATATACACGGGTTAATATTTTACATGGTATAAGAGTTGGTTACTGTGTGGTTCTCACTTCACGAGGGTCGAGTGTCGAACTCGTGGCTCTTAAGTAAAAAGAAAATGATTGGCTCATGATTAGTCATTGAACCTAGGTATGGAACTCGTGATCGGTGTATTGAGTACGGAGAGAAAGCTCGTTTCGAATAAACTAGTTAATTTGAGAATGAAAGAGAAAGATTGTTTCGAATAAACTATTTAATCAGAGAATAGAATAGAGCTCATTTCGAATAAACTAATTAACCTGAGAATATAAGAGAGAACTCGTCTCATAGTAGTTTGTCGCTTTCACCCGTGACCTGAAAAAAAAAATATTTGACTCAATATCAATTATTGAGGGCAGATATTTATGGACAAGTGGTTAATGTAAACTATATTGAGAATTGAATCGCACATTGACTGAGTTAAAAATTAAAACTTATTTTATAAAAAAATTGGATACCACTATCTAATAATTTAGATTTTTAGGTGAAAATAAATTCAAATTTTTTAACATCATATGGATATTTTTGCCATAATTTTTCCCTAACATCCATTGGAGATGAGAGTTTTTCACAGTTCATTTTTGGGTGGCTCCTCAATTATGGAAGGTAAAATCACCACTGCTGGAGAGAACATTATTTTTAAGATTATATTACGTGATGGTGCTAATGTGGTGTTATGAATCAATATTATTAAACTATTTTTAGAATTTTTAAATAAACTTTTAAAGAAAAGAATTTAAAAATTACTTGATTTGATTGTCTTATAATACCACATCATTATTGCTACGATAAGATTATATGGCATGCCCGTGTGTATCTTATCGAGCTCCCTTCTTTTTCATGTCAGGCTGGCTCGAATTCCCACCCATATCAATCAGTGTGCAAACGGTCTCCTGATCCTGTTTAGGAAAAAGCTGGATATAATGCACCATCCCACAGCTCTGCCATAAAAGCAGCAGCAATTCAAAGCCAAACTGAATGAGATTGACGAAATTCTCTGGTACCAAATATTGCAGCGATGGCTTTTTAAAATAATATGATCATACATCAAATTAGAAATTATTCTCTACATAAAATATAAAATATCATAGATAATGAAGGAGAAAATAATGACGAAAACATTATATGTTTATCGTTTCTTACAAATAAGTCCTATATGCTTAAATTGATATATTAAGTCTTATATGTTTGTATTTTCTTGCGACGTTTTCGATAGTGGCACTACGCAATGGCCTCCATAGAGAGATGTACGTGAATTGCCAAAATCTAAATACCCCTCTCGACTTTGCAGTGAAGTAGGAAGTTCATTCGCCACGGTCTATTTACCATGAGAGCTGATCCAGGACCAGTTCACGTCCTATCGAGTTCGAAAGTGTCGTGGAAATTGCCTTTTTTTTCCTTTTAGAAAAGACACTTTTAATTCTCAACTTTTCGACTTTTTATCATTTTTATCCTAGACCTTTATTTTTTTTGTCTTTCTCGTCCTTAATTTTTAAAAATTTTACCACTTTAATCCTACTGTTATTTTTTCTAATGCAAAAGGGCATATTCCATCCAAAATTATTTTTTCAACAAATTTTATTGAAATAAATGAAAAAAGCAAACGATAATGAGAATTATCGGTAGAATTTCACTGGCAGTCATATCGTCTCCAGAATTACAATACATTAGTGCTTAAAAATTAATTGATGGTTATTTATTATTATTATTATTATAAAATTTTGAGCAAAATGAGTCCTTGGAATGGACACTTACTAGTAACCAACAATTTCTTAATAAGGGACAACCCTTTGGTATTCCTTATTTCTCATTTTATTTTTCTAATTTCTTTAAATTTTATACATATTTATATTAAAAATTATTTTTTGTATGAAAATAGTTTTTGGATGGAAAAAATAACGTTATGATTAAAATAGCAAAAACCCAAAAAGTTGAGGATTTGAATGATAAAAAATAAGGAATTATAATAAAAATGGTAAAAATATGAAAGGTTGAGGACCACAAGTGTCTGTTATTTTTTTAAAAATGGTCATACATCAAATTAGAAGTTATTTTCTATCTAAAATATGAAATATCATAGATAATATATAGGAGAAAATTATGCTACATTTGTTGTTTCTTACGAATGAAACCTGTATATTTAAAATTGACATATCAAGTTCTATATATTTATCATTTCGTGTAGCACTTCCTCTTGGCATTACCCAAGGGCCTACACACAGATATGTACATGAATTGCCAAAATCTTAATCTCCCTCTCAACTTTGCAGTGAAAAAGCAAGTTCATTCCCAATGGTCTATTTACCATGTGAGACGATCCGGAACTGGTTCGCATCCTATCGATCTGCTAAGTTGAAAACACGGGCCTTAACTAATCCCTCGTCATCCTTATCGATGCCATAGCAACAACATCGAATCCTAGCTAGCATAAGATTTACTTTCTGAACCTTCGTATATGACAATTGCTTAGGTGTTAATGTAGCTGTCATTGTATATGATCGTCTGTATCGCATTAAGAAGTTCAGAGTCGTAGAAGAATAACAGCAGTTGGATTTAAGAGATGGGAGTGTTGGGCATTAGTTTGGTGCCGATGGGAGGAGAAAGTATTATATGTAACAGTGTTATTATGCAGTGATACTTATGTTGCGACACCAATAAATTAAATTTAACTCATTTTGGGTGGAAACAAGTTCGACACTCATGTAGGTTTAGGTAAAATTTTATATGGTATCAAAGCATGTCGATCCTGAACTCACACCATGTCAGATTCGAGTATGAAACTCGTGGCCTATCAGGCCCAAGACCGGAAAAAAATATCCAGCTTGTAGTCAGTTCAATTATAATATTTATTTTACTTAATTTAATTGATTAGTATTATTACACAAGAGTTTTTGGCTTAGAGTTGACATTTCAACGGCTTTCAGTGCAAAAGTCTAAATTGCTAGAGGTATGTACATGTATAGAGTAAATCTGAAACTGGTAAGAAACTACCCAATAGGGTAGATTTTTGATAGATCTCCATGAAAATATAATAAGTTCCAAGTAATGAACTAAGGAAGCGGTCGGTTCAGGTTCCGCTTCCGGTTCTAGCACATAGGGTACTCGAAATTGAAACTGAACATGTTAACTTATTTCGCGCAGTTAGGTTTAATCATTTGTAACTTTCTCGTTTGAACTCCAATTTACAAAAACCATTTAAATCAGTCCATTTCTAACTCGATGAACTTTATTTAACAAATAATTAGGTATATTTGACAAATTTTCATGTCTAAAATATCATTATAACTTAAAATTTGTAGTACATAGTATTTATATACAATGAAAATATGTTTAAACATATGTAAAATAATGATTGTTATAAAAAATATCAAAATAATTTATATTATAGAAATAAAAGACTAAATAATAAATAAGTTTCAATAAAGTATTAGGAACATGTGGTATCTTCCAGGTTTTAAATACGATCTAATTTCAAGATTTTAGGAATTGATCTTCTACAAGGAAGGGTGTGGGTAGGTACAAATTGCGGTGTTCGACTTTCACCGGACACCGGAAAGCTGCTTCGAAACCCATTCCCGCAAGTCACATGGGATCAAAGTCTTTTGTCAAAATTGCACAATACCCCATGTGCTTTCACGTTTAGCCCATTTTGGTCCATTTTGATTTGTAAACATCTCCATCTCATCGTCTTTCGATTCATAACAAAAATTAAAAGAAAAGCAATCACCTCCCCTTCAATATGCCATTTTACTTGTGTCTGTTATATATCCATGTAAATTTCAATGTAATTTATTAAATTAGTGTTTCTAGTAATTAAATGAACGGCATTTATAGAAGTTATGTGATTTTTTTCGATCTAAATTTCTAATATTCAGAAACTCAACAGGCCCTAACTAATTTAGTTCGAGTCGAGAGGGTCTACTAAGGGTAAAACTCTCCCAAATCACCTTAGATTCTATCGTTACAATCATAGAATTGTCTTATATAAACACTAAATTTTCTATTGATGATTTTCCATACGTATAAAAATCAATGATATGCATAATTGAAAATCGGTATGAAAGCATTCAATAAAATATACATATATTTGTGTGGAGAAATTTTTGCATAATACGATCTTGTCACATGATGTGACCAAACAAATGTCAAACTGGTTATATTTTAAAATTAATTAATACCCATATTAGACTTTCCTTGAAAATATCTCTGAGCTGGTCTAGACTTCTGATGGCTTTTGTGTGGCTCTGGCTTCTCTTGAGGATTTTTTGGGTTGAGAAATATGAAGGGGTGAGTTAGGGAAGCATAAGATCAACCCATATTTTTGTAATAGAAAGAAGAAGTTGGGAGGTTGTAAATGGTTAGGAAGAACTATTATAAACATTCAAAGGAGAAGGTCACTGTATGTAGCGGATGGTATATCATGTCACAGTACTAACGTAATGTCGCAATATCGATTAAGCTATTTTTAGGGTTTTATAAAAAAAATTATTAAAATGACTGAATTTTATTTGTTTGTGATATCACGTGAGTACTGCCATGCAGTATACCTATTATAGAGAACACTCTGTCCATTCAAAGATCCATTTCCACCTGTTGAAAGGCATGTGTCAAGTGTGAACACATTGTCACGTAAAGGCTAGACAAGTGTCTAGAATGAATCTCATATCGGACAATGAATAGAAATGATCCTAGTTTATACGATAATTTGGTACCGACAGCTATCAACTTAAGTTTTTGAATAAGATATGGGCTCAACCTCTTACAAGCGAGATAGACATTTTATGCCACTGATATCCTGTATTCTTGCATGCCATCAATACCAACCGTAGTTATTCTTCTTCCTCACGTTTGTACTGACATGATATTACATGCAGAAACCTATTCAATATTAACTAATGTAACTTACCCTTGAACTTGTGATCATTGGCTGGAATGCCTTCTAGCATTGTGCTGTCTTGAAAGGTGTGATCTCCGAGCAGTGGAATGATAAGGGTCGGCAAGGTGCCAATCCATCGACGGACAGTAAGGTATGATGTTTGAGTTTCTTTCTGTGTTGCAACCATGTATGATCACTTTAGAAATTGTTAAAGATGGCCACGATCATTCACCTAAAAGAAAGCACAGAGTTGCCAACAGTTTCAGTCCATAAATAACCCGATCGGGATTCTAATGGAGATTGATTTGCTCCTTTCCAAGAATTGGAATTTCATCCATCCCAGAAACTTGTTAAAAATGGATGAGCATCTTTCATCAGGCCCAGTTGGACATGGCATCAGTCTTTGTCGGTGGCCCCATATTGTTTCCCACCTTTGACTTACATGATTGATTTTTTGCACTTCCCACAATGAATGAGACTGCTCAGACTGCTCGACTGCTACTAAAATGGACAATAACTCTTGGACGATCCTTTCCATGTTGTAGACTCTGAACCCACAATGCCGAGTGAATCTCACAATCACCAGGGTTAATATTAGGAATGGTGGGGAGTCTGATGTGGATGGAGTCTTTGAGAAGAAAAGGAATATTGTGGATTGAACAATTTGTTTTCTTGTTTTCATTCTGTGTTGAACCAGGCTACATATACATGTTTCTAAATGAATAAAAAATGCAAGAAGTATAAAAGGGAAGTATAAAAGGTAATTGAAACTATCCTAAAATGGTGAGATATGAAATTCTGTAATGATACATATAATCAAAATAAATGATTCTCAAATCACGGGAGATTATTCCCTAAAACTCCCCCTCAAGTTGGAGCATGAATGTCATGAATGCCCATCTTGCGTAATAGAAAATGAAAGCGATCGCGACCCAATGCCTTGGTAAATATGTCTGCCAGCTGAAATCTAGTCGGAATATGAGTCGTTGTTAGCTCACCCGACTGAATACGCTCTCGAACAAAGTGGCAATCGATTTCTATGTGTTTAGTGCGCTCATGAAAGACAGGATTAGCTGATATATGTAGAGCTGACTGATTATCACAATGTAACTGCATGGGTCCCTCGTGTGAAACCCCAAGTGATAATAAAAGATTGCGCAGCCATATTAACTCACTTGCGGTGATCGCCATAGATCGATACTCTGCCTCAGCTGAAGATCTAGATACAGTAGTCTGTTTCTTGGTCTTCCATGATAAGGGGCAACCTCCAAGAGTGATAAAATAACCACTTGTGGATCGGCGCGTTACAGCACAACTGGCCCAGTCAGAATCGCAGTAGGCCACCAACTGCAATGTACTAGGAGCTTTCAAGAAAATACCTTGGCCAGGGCTAGGTTTCAAGTATCGCAACACACGAATAGCAGCATCCCAATGATGTTCTTGTGGTTCTTGCATGAATTGTGCTAGCATGTGAACTGAATAGCATAACTCCGGTCTTGTAATGGTTAGATATAAAAGTCGTCCAACCAGTCGACGATATCTTCCTGGATCTGTCAACAACGGGCTTGTCGAGGTGGCAAGATTATGGCGTTGTTCCATAGGAAAGGAAGCCGGTTTAGCTGCCAAGAGTCCACATTCCTGGAGAATGTCAAGTGTATACTTCCTTTGCGATAGGAAAAGACCCGAAGTTGTACGAGCAACCTCAATCCCAAGAAAATATTTTAAAGGACCCAAATCCTTAATTCGGAAGCATCTATCAAGATATTGTTTGAACACAGTGCACTGTTTGGCATCATTACCTGTCAATATCAAGTCATCAACATAAACAAGAACCGCCAAAAATTTATCACCTCTCGAGTAGGTGAAAAGTGAATAATCAGCCACTGACTGTTTGAAGCCATAATCCTGCAATGCTCCTGCAAATTTTGAAAACCAGTTACGAGAGGCTTGACGCAACCCATACAATGACTTGCGTAGTCGGCACACTTTATTATTTCCATGGGAATTAATGCCGGGAGGGAGTTGCATGAACACTTCTTCATTTAAGTCACCATGAAGGAATGCGTTGTTGACGTCCATTTGATGTAATTCCCATTCACGAGCGAGAGCGACAATTAGAAGACATCTGACAGTCGTCATTTTAGCAACAGGTGCAAATGTCTCATGGAAGTCCTCTCCTTCTACTTGCGTGAAGCCTTTAGCAACAAGTCGGGCCTTATACCGTTCGATGCTTCCATCTGCCCTTCGTTTAATCTTATAAACCCACTTGCAACCAATGGGTTTCTTCCCTTCAGGTAATTGCTCAATCGTCCACGTCCCATTTTCCTCTAAAGCGTGGATTTCTGCTGCCATTGCTTCCCTCCAGTGAACATCTTTTAAAGCTTCCATGTACGATCTGGGCTCATGATCAGCATCAAGTGCAGCTAGAAAAGCCTTATGGGACTTTGAAAAATTTTGATATGAAACGAACTTCTCTATAGGATATATCATACCTGAGGTTCTCGATGGAGCAGCAGATGCCGAGGGGGGGTTGTTGTGTTGAGCATTGAAACAAATGAAGTCGTTCAGATGAGTGGGCAATCTACGATCTCGTTGAGGACGTTCAGCTCTGTTCTGGAAATTATTACCTTGAGCTTCGTTTGATGAATCAAGACTTTCGGATCGGTCTTGCCGTCCAATTGGTGATTGAGGGTCATGATTGGCTGTACTTTGTTCCACGGAGGCTTCATTAATCAAATTCTGCTCATGCCCATCTCCTACTGAGCATTCCTCAATTTGAGCGGGCCCAATCCAATCCATCTCCGCTCCCACATTTGAGATTAAAATAGGCTGACCCAAAGATTGTGGCTGCTTATTTCGGGGCTCATTTTGTTGCTGATCTTGAGAAAAAGGGAAGATATCCTCATAAAAAATAACATCGCGTGAGATAAAAACTTCCTCCGTTTCTAAATCAAAGACTTTCCAACCTTTCTGCCCATAAGGATATCCTATAAACACACATCGACGAGCTCGTTCGGCAAACTTGTCATTACTCCTCGGTAATTTTTTAGCATAGCATAAACATCCAAATACCCGAAGGTGATCATAACAAGGTGGCATGTCATGCATGATCTCAAGTGGTGTCTTTCCCGATAATAAAGGAGTAGGCGTGTGATTTATTAAATGCGCTGCAGTCAAGATGCACTCCCCCCAAAATTTTATCGGTAAGTGAGACTGAAATCGTAAAGCCCGGGCAACATTAAGTATATGCCTATGCTTCCTCTCGACACGTCCATTCTGTTGAGGAGTGTACGTACATGAGGTTTAATGTATAATGCCATTCTCATGAAAGAATTCAGTCAAAACTCCAGTCAAGAATTCTCCTCCATTATCACTCCTGATGAATTTAATAACTTGTCCAAAATGTGTCTTCACCATCCTGCAAAAATTCATCAGAAGTCGACAAGTTTCTGACTTCTCTGCCATTAAGAAAACCCATGTGCCTCGAGTTCGATCATCAACGATCGTCAAAAAGTAATGGCTACCAGATAGAGAAGAGGTTTTATACGGTCCCCAAACATCACAATGCAGTAGTTCAAAACAACGATCTGCTTTATTGACACTACTGGAAAAAGTGGATCGAGGTTGTTTTGCTCGATGACAAGCATCACACACATTATTATTGTTATTATCAATAGAAATACCGGGAACCATTTCCAGAACATGTTGAGAAGGGTGACCCAACCGTTGATGCCAAGTTACCATGTCTGCCTTGACCAATCGAGAAGTTGCATGCGCACTCTCACGACCAATGCAGTAGACCCCCCCTCGGAGTTCACCCACTCCAATCGATCTCCTCAAGGCTAGGTCCTGTAAAACACAATGGGATGGGAAGAATATCACAGAGCAGCTCAATTCTTTCGTCAATTTTCCAATCGAGATGAGGTTGCATGTAAACTTTGGAACATATAAGACATTAGAAATAATGAAATTAGGCCCAAACTTCACATGGCCTATCTGAGTCGCATGAGTCACTTTCCCATCGGGCATAGTAATAGGATAAGGCCCATGAATTTTCTTAGGATTACTCAAATAATCGAGTCGCCCGGTCATATGTTCCGAGGCTCCCGAATCGAGAATCCACACCCCATTTTGCTCCTCAATCTTACCCTCTTGCTCCTCAATACTGTCGCGAGGCTTTAGGGAGCCAATAAGGTCAAGCAGCTGTTGATATTTCTCCTTTGAAATGGCTTGGACAGCCCCCTTTGATTGCTGGTGCGTGCTACTGAGATTGGCCTTAACAGCATGAACAACGGCCAAATTTTCAGCTCCGCTTTTCTCATGTTTTGATCGGTTGTTGCTGCCTTCGGAAGTACTACCTTTGCGCATTGAAGTTGTATACTTCGACCCCCGATTCACTGGGTATCCGATCAGCTCCCAACAACGCAATTTATCATGCCCAACTTTACCGCAATGTTCACATTGTGGTTTCGTGTATTGTTTGTTCTTGGCTCCAACTCTTCCATTACTCCCAGCAAAGAAGGCTGCCGCTGTTGCCTCACTTTTCAATTCCCTTGCACGAACAATAATCCTTTGCCTTTCTTCTTGAGCAATTAGAGAATATATCTTATGCATGGTAGGTAATGGTTCCATGCTCAATATTTGCGATCGCACTGTGCCAAAAATCTCGCTATTGAGACCCATAAGAAATTGGTGAATTTTCTCGGCCTCCTTCTCCTTGGCGTATTTTGCCGCTGCTGCACATGTACAATCTGGGATCTCTGAGTAGTCATCAAGTTCATCCCATAAGCACTTCAACTGTGTATAATAGTCAGCAACACTACGTCCTTCTTGTCGAAGAAGGCTCAATTCTGTCTTGATCTGGTGAATCCGTGGTGCATTCCCTTGTGAGAATCTTTCCTTCAACTCATCCCACATGGTTTTTGCATCCTCCGCGAAGGCAACACTTCCTTGTAACGCCTTGTCCAAGGAGTTGAACATCCATGATGTTATCATATTATTGCAAATATCCCACCACTTAAATTCCGGATCTGTCTCGTCCGGCTTTCTATTAGTGCCATCCACGAACCCTAGTTTGTTCTTGGCTCTCAATGCACGCCTTGTAGCCCTTGCCCACGTCGGGTAATTATCGCCTGTTAGAATGCATGAGATAAGTGTATTCCCTGGATTGTCTGAAGGGCTGATGTAGTATGGGGATGACAAATCCGGGACCTTTGGTTGGCTTACAGACATGGCTTCTGTTATTGAGAGTCGTCTAGGATTTCAGGATTTTGGCTCTGGGCTCTGATACCATGATAAGAAAAGGAATATTGTGGATTGAACAATTTGTTTTCTTGTTTTCATTCTGTGTTGAACCAGGCTACATATACATGTTTCTAAATGAATAAAAAATGCAAGAAGTATAAAAGGGAAGTATAAAAGGTAATTGAAACTATCCTAAAATGGTGAGATATGAAATTCTGTAATGATACATATAATCAAAATAAATGATTCTCAAATCACGGGAGATTATTCCCTAAAAGTCTTGGGTGGGGTAATGAGAAGAGTCTGGAGAAAGGTACGGAGATATTTATGGAAGGATAAGAAAGAAGAGGATGAAAATGCTTCGAAGGATAGCAGGAAATATGGAAGAGAAAGAGATCACTGGACGGAGCATTACAGCAAACAATATGGATGAAAAAGAATCCGACACGATGCTGAGAGGGCAAGCAGCTATATGGCGGTACATGTTCGGATACGTCGACTCGATGGCTCTGAAATGTGCAGTGGAGCTCGGCATAGCTGACATCATGCACTCCCACGGCCGGCCGATCACCTTGCAGCAGATCGCCGATTCCATCAATGGGTCAAGCTCGTCCTTGGATATCACCTCACTTTCACGGATCATGAGGCTGCTCGTCCGCCGGGACATCTTTGCAGCCCATCAGCCATCAGATACCGGAGACACGCTCTACTGTCTTACTCACCTGTCAATGTGGCTGTTGACGAAGTCGGAGTACAGCCTCGCTCCACTTATCATGCTGGAGAACCACCCGGTTCTACTGGATCCGTGGCACTACCTCGGTCACTGTGTTAAAGAAGGTATATGTATTGAAGCAAAACCATTTTCCGTAAGGGAAAACAGGTCGTCAATCATATTTTAATTTGCTGTTTTCTCATATAAGGTAAAAAATGACAATGTTTTACAGGAGGGTTGCCGTTTAAGAAGGCACACGGGACGGATGCATGGGAGATGACATCGAAGAACCCTAAGTTCAACGAGTTGTTCAACAATGCGATGGCATGCACGACCAAGATCATCATCCGGGCTATCTTCATGACCTACAATGACGGTTTTAAGTCCATTGGATCGCTCGTGGATGTGGGTGGGGGGATGGGCGGGATGATCGCCGAGATCGTGAAGGCCTACCCGAACATCCGAGGGATCAACTTCGACCTGCCCCATGTCGTGGCTGCTGCACCCGCCTACCCGGGTGTTGAGCATGTAAGTGGCGACATGTTCGAGTCCATTCCACAAGCCGATGCCGTCTTCATGAAGGTAACCAAGCCAAGTAAATTTTCTTGTTGTTATTCGACGTCCTTTAGCAGAAAACCGAATGAATAAAATTTATGCAGTGGATATTGCACGACTGGGGAGATGAATATTGCGTGAAGATTCTGAAGAACTGTAAGAATGCAATCCCGGAGAACGGGGGGAAGTTGATCATTGTCGATGCAGTTCTGCAGCCTGAAGGTGATGGGGCCTTTGATGATACAGCCATGGTATTCGATTTAAAGATGTTCGTGCACACAACAGGAGGGAAGGAGAGGACCGAGCTCGAGTGGAAGAACCTCTTGGTAGAAGGAGGCTTCCCTCGTTACAATATAATCAAGATCCCCGCGTTTCCTTCCATCATCGAAGCCTTCCCTAATTGATCGGGTTTGATCTTATAGGTTTTTCTTACTCTGTATTATGTGCTCATGGTGAATCTTGGGAGCTGCTCATGTCGTAGTATGATTCCACGGTGATATCGTTTTCTTTGTGATTGGTCTAATATGGAATAAACCAAGTTCTTTCCTCCTGAATCAAGAATACGCACAAATACTGTATATATTTGGCTTATGTTGCTCTTATATATGTAGTTTCCTCTTGGAAGAGCAGGTGAACACACATGAGTAGTCTTGAAGAGTCGCTCCCACCTTAAAGAATTAAGAGATTAAAAACTTTATTTATAAGAAAATTGGTGCTAGATTCCGTAATAACTTGAATTTTTAGACAAATATGAATCATCGCTTCCTTATAAGACCAAGTGAATATTTACATTGTGTAAGATCAGGTTACTGTATAGTTCACACTTTGCGAGGCCCAAGTGTAGAACTCCTGGCTCTTAAGCTGAAAGAAAATGATCGGCCCCCGATTATTCGTTAAACCTGGGTGTGGAACTCATGGTCAGTGTATTGAGTATGGGAGAGAAAGCTCATCTCAAATGAAGTTGTTAACCGGAGGAGGGAAAAGAAAGCCTGTCTCACGGTAATTTGTCACTCTTAATCATGACCTGAAAAAAAAAAAAAAAAAGACTAATAATAAGTCAAATGTTTAAGGACACATGGTTAATATAAAAATAAATTAGTCTTTATCTGAGAAATGAATATCATCGTCTACTAGTTGAGATTATTTTTTTTTTTTTTGGAAACGATAGGATGAGATGGATACTTATGCCATGATTTTTCCCAGTCGGCGTCCATTTCTGGGTGGGTTCTCAATTATGGAAAGCAAGATCACCACTGCTCCCGGTCGGGATTTTGCTTGTGTTGGTTGATAAGGGGGTCGGAGTCGACAGGCACAAACAAACAGAAAACCTGAACAGGTACATAGATGGGGACGAAGAGTACGAGACCCAACTAATCTCGCTATTAGTCCATGTCCAAGAATGGCCCTCTCGCTAATTTGTGGTCGCAATTTTGGGGCCACCACGATAAGACTGCTTGTGCCAAGGGGTTATCGGCCCAACCATGAATTCGGGGTGGGTGTGATCAGGCCCGACACTCTGATAATGTGAAACGTAAAATATTTTAAAAATAAGTTAGTAGTATAGAAGTAACAAAAAATATCCTTAAAGAAAAATATATAATTAATTTTAAAAACAAGTTGTTGCGGCAACTGGCCGGTTAGATAAGATAATGTGGTGTATCCATGTGTATCTTATCGGGCTCCCTACTTTTTCGTGCTGGACCGGCCCGAATTCCCACTCGTATCAACCGCTGTCGGCCTCCTATTCCTGTCGAGGAAAGCGCCGAATATGGTGCGCCATCCCGCAACTCTACCACAAAAGCAGCAACAATTCGAAGCCAAACTGAATGAGATCTAGGAAATTCTCACATTCTAAGTGTCGTGGAAATTGCTTTTTTTTTTTCCTTAAAGAAAAAAGACGCTTTTGATTCTCAACTTTTTGAACTTTTATCATTTTTGTCAGACCTTTATTCTTTTTGTCTTTCTCGTCTTTAATTTTTTGATTTTTTATTACTTTGGTCCTACCGTTATTTTTTCATCCAAAAGGGCGTATTCCACCAAAATTATTTTTTCAACAATTTTTTTCAAAAAAATAAGCGAAAATGAAAATTATAGGTAGAATTCCACTAGCAATCACATCGTCTCCAAAATTACAACACATTACTACTTAAAAATTAATTGATGGTTATTTATTATTATTATAAAATTCTGAGCAAAATAAGTCCTAATTTTAAAGTGGACACTTACTAGTAACCAAAAATTTCTTAATAAGGGACAACCCTACCGTATTCCTTATTTCTCATTTTATTTTTCTAATTTCTTTAATTTTTATAAATATTTATATTAAAAAAAATTTGTATGAAAAATAGTTTTTGAATGGAAAAAATAATGGTATGACTAAAATAGTAAAAACTAAAAAAGTTAAGGATGTAAATGATAAAAAATACAAATTGAGGAAGAAAATGGTAAAAATATGAAAGGTTGAAGACCAGAAGTGTCAATTATTTTTTAAAAAATGGTCATGCATCAAATTGGAAGTTATTCTCTATTTAAAATATGAAATATCATAGATAATATAGAAGAAAATTATGGCGGAAGTCCTATATTTATTGTTTCTTGTGAATGAGACCTGTATATTTAAAATTGACATATCAACTTCTATATATTTGTCATTTTGTAGCACTTCCTATTGGCATTACCCAAGAGCCTACACGGAGATATGTACATGAATTGCCAAAATCTTAATCCCCCTCTCAACTTTGCAGTGAAAAAGGAAGTTCATTTCCAATGGTCTATTTACCATGTGAGCTGATCCAGAACCGGTTCGCATCCTATCAATCTGCTAAGTTGAAAACACGGGCCTTAATTGATCCCTTGTCATCCTTGTCGGTGCGACAGCAACAGTATCGAATCCTAGCTAGCATAAGATTTACTTTCTGAACCTTCGTATATGACAATTGCGTAGGTGTTAATGTAGTTGTCGTTGCATATGATCGTATGTATCGCATTAAGAAGTCCACAGTTGTGGAAGAATAATAGCAGTTGGATTTAAGAGTTGGGAGTGTTGGGCATTAGTTTGGTGCCGATGGGAGGAGAAAGCATTATATGTAACAATGTTATTACGTGGCAGTACTTATGTTGTGATATCAATAAATTAAATTTAACTCATTTTGGGTGGAAACGAGTTCGAGACTCTTGTAGGCTTAGGTGAAATTTAATACAGTACCAAAGCGGGTCGATTCTGAACTCACACCACGCCAAATTCGAGTATGAAACTCGTGGTCTATCAAGCCCAAGACCGGAAGAAAATATACAGCTTGTATTCAGTTCAATTATAATATTTATTTAACTTAATTTAATTGATTAGTATTATTACACAAGAGTTTCCGGCTTAGAGTTGACATTCCAACGGCTTTCAATGCAAAATTCCAAATCGCTAGGGGTGTGCACAGGTATAGAATAAATCGAGAACCGGTAAGAACCAACCCAATAGGGTAGATTTTAGGTAGATCTCCATAAAAATATAGTAGGCTCCGAGTAATGAACTAAGGAAGCGATCGGTTCAGGTTGAGGTTCCGATTTCGGTTCTAGCACACGATACTCGGAATCAGAAACTGAATATGTTAACTTATTCGCATGGTTAATTTTAATCGTTTGTAACTTTTTCTTTTGAACTCCAATTTACAAATCGTTTAAATCATTATATTTCTAACTCGATGAGCTTTATTTAACAAATAATTGTGTATATTTGATAAATTTCCATGTCTAAAATATTATTAGAACTTAAAATTAATAACAGATAGTACTTATATACAATAAAAATATATTCAAAAAATAAGTAAAATAACAATAATTGCAAAAAAAATTGAAATAATTCATATTGTAGAGATAAAAGACTAAATAATAAATAAGTTTTAATATGATACCTGGAACATGTGATATCTTACAAATTTTAAATAGAATCCGATTTAAAAATTTAGAAATTGATCTTCTATAGAGTGAGGTCTGGGTACTGTTAAAAAATACATGGTACCCGGACCTTCTCACCACCGGACACCGGAAAGCTGCTGCAAAGCCCATTCCCGCAAGTCACGTGGGATCAAAGTCTTTTGTCAAAATTGCACAATACCCCGTGTGCTTTCACGTTTAGCCCATTTTGGTCCGTTTTGATTTGCTAAACATCTCCATTTCATCGTCTTTCGATTCATAACAAAAATTAAAAGAAAAGCAATCATCTCCCCTTCAATATGCCATTTTACTTGTGCTGTTATATATCCATGTAAATTTCAATGTAATTAATTAAATTAGTGTTTCTAGTAGTTAAATGAACAGTATTCATAGATGATATGTGATTTTTCGATCTAAATTACTAGTGTTTTAAAGTTCAACGAGCTTGAACCAATCTAGTTCGAACCGGGATGACCTATTAGGAGTGAAACTCTCCCAAGGAAGATATGTGATTTTGTGTGTATAAATAATCACCTTATATTCTATAGTTACAATCATAGAATTGTCCTATATAAACACTAAATTTTCTATTGATGAATTTACATACGTATGAAAATCAATAATATGCCTAACTGAAAATCGCAATGAAAGCATTCAATAAAATATACATATATGTCTGTGGAAAATTTTTTACATGATGATATCTTGTCACACGACGTGAGCAAACACTAGGGTTGTTCAACAAAATCACAAAACCGGATCGAACTAGTTAACCGAACCAAACAGAACCAAAAATAACTAAATCGTTGGAACCGGTTCACTAACGGTTTGGTTTTTTTGTTGAGAGGAGGTTCGATTAGTTACTTGATATCATTGGTTCGGTTAATTACGATTAACTGAACCAAACCATTTTTTAATTACTAATTAAATAAAATAAAAAATTAACAATTTTAAACAAAAAATATGTGCTTTACATGATTTTTGCGGTTCAATTCGTTAATTTCCAAACCGAACCAACTGTGTTTTTATGGTGAATTTCATTTATTTAAATAAAAAAATGGGTTAACCGAATTGTTCGAACCGATTTTAAACAATTCAATTTTTTCTTCCTCAAATGGTTACGGTTCTGTCCCTATACCGTCCAAACCGAACCGAACCGAACCATACCATACCCACCCCTACAGGCACCTGTCAAAATGGTTACATTTTTAAAATTAATTAATCCCCATATTGGACTTTCCTTGAAAATATCTCTGAGCCGGTCTAGATTTCTGATGGCTTTTGTGTGGCTCTGGCTTCTCTTGCGGATTTTTAGGGTTGGGAAATATGAAGGGGTGAGTTAGGGAATTATAAGATCAACCCATATTTTTGCAAAAGAAAAAAAATTTGGGAGGTTGTAAATGGTTAGGAAGAATTATTATAAACATTCAAAGGATACGGTCAGTGATGAGTATATCATGTGATAGTACTTGCGTGATGTCATAATATTGATTAAGCTATTTTTTGGGTTTTATAAAAAAAATTATTAAAATGGCCGAATCTTATTGATTTGTGACACCGCGTAAACACTATCACACGGTATACCCGTTACAGAGAACTCTCTGTCCATTTGAAGATCCATTTCCACCTGTTGAAGGGCATGTGTCAAGTGTGAACACGTTATCACGTCAGGGCTGGGCAGGTGTCGAGAATGAATCCCATTTTGAACAATGAACAGAAACGATCCTAATTTATAAGATAATTTGGTACCACCACCAACCGTAGTTATTTTTCTTCCTCACGTTTGTACTTAGTCCAGGTCATTTGACATGATATTACCTAATGTAACTTACCCTTGAACTTGTGATCACTGGCAGCAATGCCTTCTAACATTGTGCTGTCTTTAAAGGTATGATCTCCGAGCAGTGGAACGATAAGGGTAGGAAAGGTGCCAATCCATCGACAGACTTTAAAGTATGATGTTTGAGTTTGTTCTGTGTTGTAACCATGTATGATCACTTCTGAAATTGTTAAAGATGGCGACGATCATTCACCGAAAAGAAAGCACAAGGATGCCAACCGTTTCAGTCCATAAATAACCAGATCGGGATTCCAATGGAGATTGATTTGTTCCTTTCCAGGTCTTGGAATTTCATCCATCCCAGAAACTTGCTACAAATGGATGAGCATCTTTCATCAGGCCCAGTTGGACATGGCATCAGTCTTTGTCGGTGGCCCCATATAGTTTCCCACCTTTAACTTACATGATTGATTTTTTGCACTTCCCAAAATGAATGAGACTGTTCAGACGGCTCGGACTGCTACTAAAACGGACAATAACTCTTGGACGATCCTTTCATTATTTGTAGACTCTGAACCCACAATGCCGAGTGAGTCTCATCATCGCTAGGTTTAATATTAGGAATGGTGGGGAGTCTGATGTGGGTGGAGTCTTGGGTGGGGTAATGAGAGGAGTCTGGAGAAAAGGTGCGGAGATATAAATGGAAGGATAAGACAGAACTGGATGAAAATGCTTCGAAGGATCGCAGGAAATATGGATAAGAAAGAGATCACTGGACGGAGCATTACAGCAAACAATATGGATGAAAAAGAATCCGACACGATGCTGAGAGGGCAAGCAGCTATATGGCGGTACATGTTCGGATACGTCCGCTCGATGGCTCTGAAATGTGCAGTGGAGCTCGGCATAGCTGACATCATTCACTCCCACGGCCGGCCGATCACCTTGCAGCAGATCACTGATTCCATCAATGGGTCAAGCTCGTCCTTGGATATCACCTCACTTTCAAGGATCATGAGGCTGCTCGTCCGCCGGGACATCTTTGCAGCGCATCAGCTATCAGATACCGGAGACACGCTCTACTGTCTTACTCACCTGTCAATGTGGCTGTTGACGAAGTCGGAGTTCAGCCTCGCTCCACTTATCATGGTGGAGAACCACCCGGTTCTACTGGATCCGTGGCACTACCTCAGTCACTGTGTTAAAGAAGGTATATGTATTGAAGCAAAACCATTTTCCGTAAGGGAAAACAGGTCATCGGTCATATTTTAATTTGCTGTTTTCTCATATAAGGTAAAAAATGACAATGTTTTACAGGAGGGTTGCCGTTTAAGAAGGCACACGGGGCAGATTTGTGGGAGATGACATCCAAGAACCCTAAGTTCAACGAGTTGTTCAACGATGCGATGGCATGCACGACCAAGATCATCACACGGGCTATCTTCATGACCTACAAAGACGGGTTTAGGTCCATTGGATCACTCGTGGATGTGGGTGGAGGGATGGGTGGGATGATCGCCGAGATCGTGAAGGCCTACCCAAACATCCGAGGGATCAACTTCGACCTGCCCTATGTCGTGGCTGCTGCACCCCCCTACCCTGGTGTCGAGCACATAAGTGGCGACATGTTCGAGTCCATTCCACCGGCCGATGCCGTCTTCATGAAGGTAGCCAAGCCAAGTAAATTTTCTTGTTGTTCTTCTATGTGCTTTAGCCGGAAAACGAATGAATAAAATTTATGCAGTGGATATTGCACGACTGGGGAGATGAATATTGCGTGAAGATTCTGAAGAACTGTAAGAATGCAATCCCGGAGAACGGGGGGAAGTTGATCATTGTGGACGCAGTTCTGCAGCCCGAAGGTGATGGGGTCTTTCATGAGACAGCCATGGTACTCGATTTAACGATGTTCGTGCACACGACAGGAGGGAAGGAGAGGACCGAGCTCGAGTGGAAGAACCTCTTGGTAGAAGGAGGCTTCCCTCGTTACAATATAATCAATATCCCCGCCCTTCCTTCCATCATCGAAGCCTTCCCTAACTGATCGGGTTTGATCTTGTCGGTTTTTCGTGCTGTGTATTATGTGGTCATTGTGAATCTTGGGAGCTGCTCATGTCGTAGTATAATTGCATGGTGATATCGGTCCATTTATGATTGGTCTATGATTTCACGTTAAGGAATTAAGAGATTGAAATGTGATTTATAAAAGAATTGGTACTACACCACGTAATAACTTAAACTTTTTTGTGGATGCGAGTTCAGTTTCTTACAAACCTAGGTGAATATATTGCATGGTATAAGAGCAGGTTACTGTATAGTTCACACCTCGTGAAACTCGAGTGTAGAACTCATGGCTCTTAACTCGGAAGAAAATGATCGACTCATGACCAGTCGTTGAACCTGGGTGTGGAACTCGTGGTCAATGTATTGAGTGCAGGGGAGAAAACTCGTCTTGAATAAAGTTGTTAATCCGAGAATGGGAGAGAAAATCCGTCTTGTGGTAGTTTGTCACCATCACTCGATTGTGGTAGTGTGTCACCATCACTCGAGACCCAAAAAAAAAAGTCCGCTTCAAGGCCAATTGTTGAGGACGTGTATTTAATAACACGTGATAAGTGTTAGCGTGTTAAAGATTAAATCCTACATCGACTAGACTGAAAAATAAACAAACTTATCTTTATTAGAGAAATAAACATTACCATTTAATAAATTAAACTTTTAAATAGAAACGAGTTCAGACACTTATAGGAAGAAATGGATTTGAAATGCGTTGGACATCAATAGGATGGAGGCCTCACTCTTGTGATCCAATTGTAGACAGCGATGCAGACAAGGACGCCATTATTTTTCGCTAACATCCACTGGAGATGAAATTTTTTCCACGTCCATTTTTGGGTGGCTCCTCTGTCACCCGGCAATTTTTGGCACGATACGATAATTCGACACGACAAGACACGGAATTAGGCGAGTTTGGGTCAAGCCTATTTAGGCACGAATATGTACAGACACGATGAATACACGTGTTTAACTGAGTTTGAACTTATATAATACGATACGACGCGTTTAAATACATTTATTAAATGTATTCACTATTTATATATATTGACTCATTTAATGCATTTATATATGAAAATTTTATAATATATAAAATATAGCATACATTACATGCATTATTATTGTTAAAAATGATGTTACATGATCAATAATTGATTCATCTTAGTTATTCAGTGTACTAATTATCAATAAATATTTCTATTTTAGTAATCATATCATACATTATTAGAGTACAATTATATATTGTTGACATTTCACATTAAATGAATCAATTCGGTTTAAACATGGTTTAGACACGACCGTTTAGACACGAAAAATAAATATGTCATGTCCATATCATCGGGGCTCCTAATATGGATACGTTTAAACACAACATGTTTAAACATGATACAAGACAGTTTTTCAGGGCTACTCCTCAGTTATGGAAAAGCAAAAGCAGCCTGTGCTCACGGTCGGGATTTTCTTGTTTTGGTTTATAAGGGGGTGTAAGTCGACGGGCACAAACAAAACAGAAAACCTCAACAGGTACATAGATACATGGGGACGAAAAGTACGAGACCTTAGTAATATCGCTGAGGAGGAGCGGCATTGGAATACCGATCGGTACAGTGATGTCGGTAACTCGAGACCAGCTCGCGAGCTGCAATAGTCCATGTCCAAGTTAGTGGTGGCAATTTTGGCCCCGGCACAAACCCGGCTCCATAAGTCTGTGCTTGGGGCAAGAATCATTGGGCCAACCATGAATTAGGGCATGTGTGGCCCGGCCCGACAGTCCGCGAATGTGAAAAATGAAATATTTTAAAAATAAATTATTAGTATAAAAATAACAGAGAATTTTTCTTAAAATTGTGGCAACGGGCCGGCCCGATAAGATAACGTGGTCTACCCGTGCATCTTATCTGACTCCCTCCCTTCTTTTTCATGTCAGGCGGCCCGAATTCCCGCCCGTGTCAATCAGCATGCAAACGGCCTCCTGTTCCTGTCCAGGAAAAGGCCGAATATGCACCACCCCACAACCAGCAGCAGCAATCCGAAGCCAAACTGAATGAGGTTGTTGTGGTGGAAATTCTCACTTTCTAAGTATTTTAGAGACTGGTTTTTTTTTCCTCTACGTAAAATATAAAATATCATAGATAATGAACCAGAAAAATAATGGGGAAAGTCATATATATTTATTGTTTCTTACAAGTGGATCATGTGTATTTAAAAATGACCAATTAAACGCTACATGTCTGTCATTTCTTGCTGCACTTTCCAGTGGTAGTACGCAAGGGCCTCCCCAGAGATACGTGCTTTGAGTTGTATTAAATTTCTATCTACCTTGACGTGACAACGTGTTCACACTTAACACATGTTCTTAAATACATGTCCTCAATAACTGATATCGAGCCGGACATTTTTCTTTCGGTCTCGAGTAAGAGGGGAGAAACTACCACGAGGCGGGGCACTCTTCCATCCTCAAGTTAACATAAGAGTCAGACTTTTTCTGTACTAGATAAATTAAACACGAGCCAAACATTTTTCTTCTAGCCTTGAGCTTAACAGGCCATGAGTTCCATACTCGAATCGGACATGGTGTGAGTTCAGGATCGACCAACTTTGATACCATATTAAATTTTTATCAGGGCCTACAAGAGTCTCGATCTCATTTCCATCCAAAAACATAAACTAATAGATAGTAGTACCCGGCTCCTTCAAAACCCAAGTTTCTTTTTCAATCTACTCAATGCGGGATTTATATCTCAACAAGTTGCCAAAATCAAAATCCCCCTCTCTAAATTGCAGTGAAATTGGCGGTTCATTTCCAATATTCTATTTACCATGAGAGCCGATCCGGGACCGGTCTGCACATCCATCCAGTTGACAAGTCGAAAACACGGGCCTCAACTGATCCCTCATCATCTGCTTATTGCTGCGATTGCAGCAGCATCGGATCCTAGCTAGCTAGCATGAGATTTACTTTGCGATCCTTCATATTGCTTATGTGTTAATATAATTGTTGTTAGATATGATCATCTGTACCACATTGAAAAGTTTGTGATTGGCGATCTCTCGAGTTCGGTTTTCACACCGATACCACTGCATAAAACCCTTGTGGTGGCACATGCCCATGTCTTTTGCTGGATCGGTTTTCATGGCACACATGAAACACAGAGCAACTGTCTGTTTTCAGCCGTAACAAGGACGCATCCATGGCTGCCTCAATTCTTTCTTGACAGAAACACGCTAAGGGTACGATCGGTACGAAGAAATTGAAATGGGAATGAATGGAATGGAATATGTTATATATTATAAATCACAATAATACATGAAAAAATTATTAATCTTTATATTTATTTTGAAAATATAAAAGAATATAATAGTGAGAAGTGACAGAATAATAATTTCTTATCTTTTTTAAGGAAAATTATTTTATTAACCGGAGAGAAAAGTTTCCACTAATAGAATAAAAATAATACCTTCGATTAGAATAATCGAGTAAGAAATATAAAAAAATAAAGTCGAATTACTTATTTCATTTCATTTCACTGTTTCCGATTCATTTATATATATAGCACCACAGTGTTTGGTAACTAAATAAAAACAGGAGATAATATTAAAAACATAAAAACATTAATTTATCATCATAAAATCAAATATTATTTAATTTCCTATATTATAAAATATATGTCACAATGATGATGATTGTGTAAGTCCAACATCCAACCAAATATGTCTTCAGCTCATAGAATTTTCTTGTATCCGGATACAATTGACACCACTCTCAAACCAAATAATAAAAGATTACGAGGTTGATTTTCGTCAATGAAATTTCTTACATCCAATGATCCTCTATCTTTCTCCGAATTCCTTCTGCAACAGAGAACTTGCTATGTTATCCGTGGGATCGGAGTATCTCAACCCACACTGAGAGACCGTGAGTTCGAGTTTCATCGGTCAAACACCTTTTATCCCTTTTATCACCCTCAACATCATGGAGGCCTCCCTCAACATCATGGAGGCCTCTATAAAACCGGCAAGGTACGATACCTTGCCGGTTATATAGACACGGCGCCGCGGCGCTCTATCATGGCGCACCGCGGCGCTGTGTGTATATAACCGGCAAGGTACCGTACCTTGCCGGTTTTATAAAATTTTCCCAACATCATACCCCTTTCTGAACCAAGGAATCTGTGTCATTTGTCACATCAGAGTCTCTCAACCCGATACGTCTTTTCTATTTTATGGGCCACCGGATCGAAGCATGGCAGGAAAATTGGATCTTGCTGTTTAACATTTATTGCGTGCATACGTATGGTTGTTAGTTGTGCTTATGAGATACAAATTGTGACGTTTACTTGACCGGATAAAGGCCGAAGTTTTTTCAACGCTCGAAGTGGATGACAATTCGACTGCAGTAAGTGGAGAAAGAACATGCTCAAAGACTTTTCGGTTCGTGGGTGTCTCTGTCGTCCCTTAATTTGTCGGGCATATTAAGGGGCCGTTCCGTCGTATTATTTGGATCGAAAAACAGGCATGATTTCCCCGATCAGTGTAAATTTAGTGCCATTTCGATCGGAGTCGTATGTACAAAACATTGGATCGAATTGAACGTGTCGATCATAAGAAGAAATACCCTGAAAAGCACGTAAAGGTTCCTAGTGGGCACTTGGCCTTTCTAATAAGGTCAATTTGTTCACTGCATGTCAAAAGGATAATTAATAAAATAGAATCTTGAATTAGTGTGGAGGCAGCAGCCTAACATGGGAAGATGAGGCCTGGGACCTCTTGCTTTGGAGAGAGAGTTCTGCTGTGATGGCTTTAACATGTGATCGTATTTACGTGATATTACTGACTAATAAAATTCAGTCATTTTAAAATTCTCTTTATAAAAATCTAAAAATTAAAGAAAAAATCATAAAAATAGCTTAACCTTTACATAGGACTTTCTCCTTCGTTTGGCCCCAACCCAGCAATGACCAAAAAGTTAGTTTGCAATTAAGGTTTCGTTTTACTGTATAATTAAAAGATTCTGAATTTAATTTTGATATTTTTCATTTTTCATTTTTTTCCTATTCTTTTTTTTTTTTTCACTTATGGTATCTTTTGTAATAGAAAAATGGCTGATTACGAGCCAGAGAGTAACAAGGTATTACGAGTGTAATTGCTTTACACATGGAAATTCGAGGACATGCTGACTACCATCCAACGATAGTAATTGATCAAAATTTTCCATCGACCATACTTTTTCAGTTGTTTACCTGGAATGTTGGGCATTTGCCTGATTAATTCGTACGTGCCCTGATAAGTACCATGTAAATCCATATGACGGGTCAATCCAGACACCGTACGTTCAGGTTGCTCTTCCTTAATACCTTCCTGTCCATTGAATCAGCACTCCAATTCCTTGGAGTTAGATCGACAGTACACTTCTGCTCAATCTGCAAATTCATGTAGGATTTACCTTACCCGAACAACTTAGTAAGATTTTTGGACCATAACAGGTCGATATTCTGGTTGGTCGTCCGTCACCAAACTGATTCATCGAGCTGCAGAGAATTTTCCAGGCAAAAATGCTCAAAGCCTAGGCAAAAGAAAGGTGAGACAAATTGGCCCTCATACACTAACCGACAGCAAATTTTCCTTGGAATTTTGTAGTACACGAAAGCTATAGAAGACCCACTGCTTTTCCCTCTGTCTTCTTTGCTGATTTTCTATATTGCAACATTCCAATCTCAGGCAACAACTCAAGAAGTCTCCAAATCTGCTAAAAGTCAAAGTAGACCACAAGCCTGTCCCTTTCCTCTGCATCCGAAGCCTCCACTACAACAGCCCTTGGATTGTGTCGAATTCCAAGCATAGCCTCTAAGCAAGAGAGGAAGAGACCAAAACGTCAAGAAAAGTCGGGTGTTAGGCTCAAGGTAGGCCTTCCCATTATTAGCCGTGCCGGATCCCCGTGAAGTGGTCGAAGTCATGGTGCTGGACCTGGAGCTGCTTTAGCCACGAATCAGCCACGCTCAGTAGGGACATCAGCCTCTCTTGGTCCCTACCGCTTTTGCCCAAGCCCCACACGCCGCCTTGCATCTTGTAGGTGGCCAGCCCAAAGGGCGGGAGAGCGACCCCTTCTCCTTCCTTTCTCCGCATCCTCTCTGTCCACTCAATGTCATCTTCGAGGTCCATGTCTGATGAAGCATAAAGTTACATCTTTTTTCGAGAAGAGAATATGAACAAATGGGCACTCAAAAGGAAAATGTACTAGAAGATTGAAAGAGACTCGAAATGAAATAAAGTTTGGAACCTTGGAATGAAGAAGAAAGGGTGTGGTATGTGAGGAAGCATGTGGAAAGGTCTCTTATGGTTCTTCCCATGGGGATGTGATAGATTGGGTACCTGCAATGAATGCCATCCAACCGAAAGAAAGATTTGTCGAAGTCTTTTCATCGATGAATAGCCCGATTCCTTCTGCAGAATATCGAGAAAAATGAGGGATTTAGACTCACCAAGCTACTGCCATCCAACTAGCAGGTGAAAGATCTACACTCCTCAACGACTTCAAACCCGGGAATTTCTCAGCTAGTTCATTGACCTGCAATCGGATTCACCATGCCACTTTGTAGATCTCTCTTAGATCAAGATCTATGCACTCATCTAGCTGCTTTGCCATTCTAATTCTTACCTTGTCCATGAGAGGAACTCTTCCATAAGGATTTGATCTATCAATGAACTGAAAGTAAAGGTAGCCCAGTCTATCATTCAGAGGCCATAGACTACTGTCCGGCTCGAATCCTCCATCCTCAGAGGAACATCCATCACACCTCCACAGCTTCTCGGTCTCGCTCTGGTCACTGCAGGAATCGTTGCTGGAGGAATCCCTCATCTCGCAGTCTCCCAAACCGGTCTCTTCCCTGATAATAACACTTCCCTCAACGTTAACTCCATGGTACACAGTCTAACTCCAAGAAATGGATCATCCAAGAACATTTGACGGGTTGGGACATCAAACGGAATTGAATATTCTTTACCTGAAGCTGTTATCGGAGGAACTGCTTGTGAAGATCTGGATTGCCGAGAGGTAGGGGACATAGTACTGAACTAAGCTCTCTCCTGTACCCAGAACGATCGGAACTCCGGCGCCATAAGCGCTCCATTCGTCGTAACAACGCCATAGATCACCTAACGTGAAGTACTCAATCTTTTCTCTCTCCCACGGGTGCCACAATCTATTGAGGCTCCTCATCTTAGTCTAAAATGAAAACGACCCGGAATCAGTGTTAGGTTGTCGTGGAGACAACATGGCAAACAACCGCGAAAAATGGAAGGACGAATTAAGAAAGATCTCAGCAAAATGGAGGGAAAATGAGAAAGGGAATACCTTTGGGAGGAACTGGGATTGGACCACTGGGGTTGTGCAATCGAGGAAGCAGCAGAGATTTGATTGCATTGGTTCCTTCTCAATCACCATGGCGTTAGAGAGAGAAGGGGGAGGGTTTTTCCCTTTATCAAATCCTCTCCTCTCTCTAGAAATCTACCCCTCCGGACCTGAAAAAAGAGGAAGAAGGAAGGAAAACAGAGGGGAAGAGATTGCGAAGTCAGAGAGATTATCGTATTGCAATCGCCATAACTATAAACAGAAAAGATCAAAAAAAGGAACTCGAGAGAGGATTAAACAAATGGGTTCTTTAAAGTTACTATTTTTGATCATGGGACAGCTAATTTTCAGGAAACAAAAGCCCTGCCGGTCTCCTTTTTTCCTTCTCTTCGAATCACTTTCTCTGAGAGAGAAGACAGAGTCTTCCTTCACCAAGAAAACCTCGACCCTTAAACGTCACGAATAACCAGTGATAAAGCCTTCGAGTAGAATCAAAACCTCAAGAATTCTTTTTGTAAACGACAGGAACGGACCCGAATCCGCGCGAAGAATGTCAGGGAAACGAGGGAAGGGACGACGGAGAAACCCCGTGAGAGATGATCCGCCGTCTGTTTTTTCAACGGAATCCCAGAATTTCTGCGGAGACGACTCAGAAATGGAATCGACTTTCTGAGTGAAGGGGAAGGAATCGACTTTCCACGAACAGAAAAGCACACAGGAGGAGGGAAATGGACACAGAAATGGAGGCCTGCCATTAAAAGATATATATATATACATATATAGAAGATATACACGCGCCCACGCGCCCACGCGCACACGAAATTCACAGGTTCTAAAGCAAAAATAAAAAGGGCGAGAAATTCACTGGTCAACTGATTGTATCTATATCTATGTGTCTACGAGTATCCTATTACATGTAAATATTTAAAAAGTTTGATTTATTTTTTTTATTATTAATATAATTTATACAGTAAAATTTATAACAAGTATCTGATTTTTAAGTTAAGCGTAAACTAATAATTTCAATTATTTACTCTCACAACATATTTACAATCTTAACGTAAAATTTTTTTATTAACTATTCAGATTTTTTCATCTCACTCTATACCTACAATTTTAACAGTAAAATCTGTCATATTTTTAAATGAATAATTTAAAATTATAAAATCAAAAAGGTAAACGGGCATTGTATACTAACGAAACGAAGAATGCTCTATTGACCAATATAGGTTAACGAATTTTAATTGAATTAAATTATAATAAGTTATCAATAGACGATCTAATTATGCGATTTAATTTCTGTGTTTTATTTTTATTTTCTTTTCATAGTAGTAAGGGTCCGTCTCCGATAAAACAATATGACAACTATTAGTGATTATTTAATATATCAGTAATACACATTATATTATTTTTGAAAAGTAAAAATTAATAATAAAAAGGAAGATAATTGTAAATTTACAAATGACGTGAAGGGTTTTAACAGTGGATTTTGGGTCAAATCAGCCCATCAAATTAAAAATCTATCACGGTGACATCCGCAGCTGCACTGAATTGTCGGGAAATTTTTTATCTTTGGATACCTAACAAAGAATCAAGCCATCAGATTTTTCATTTATGGAACTCATTAGTCTCCCTTCACCTCCTTTATGTCATGTCCGGAATAATTACAATAAAAATCTTATATATTTATTATTTTTAATAGTTTAATTTTATAAGTTTGAAAATGATTAATTTAATTTTATAAGACCAATTCAGTCAAACTTTCAGTTCAAATTATCATTATTTTCCTGATGTGGACTTTATGTCGTTAACAGAATGGTGACGTTTCGGACTGAAAGTATAATGAATTTATATTATGCGACTAAATTAACCATTTTCAAGTTTATTTGACTCAACTCCAAAAAAAGGTTAACATAGGACTTTTAATGTCATTTTCCATATCCTATCCTCTAAAAGTCCGGGTTTTCACAGGCTCATTCTTGAACTGGATTCAGACACTCTCATCATTTTCAAGAGATTATGCTCTTAACTATTTCTTTGTCGGTACCCTCTATCACAAGTCTTTTAACTCAATAGATGCAGTTCATCGACTGATCTATCAATTCCTTAATTTTACGCGATATTTCTAGAGTTGTTTTAGAATGTTTTTGAATTAATTAATTTCTCTTTTTTATAAGTTTAGGCTCCGTATCTCATAAGAAAATCTGTCTGTTCTGTTTTATTTTGTTCTCTCTCATTTTCAGATGTCCTGAAAATTCTATAAAACCTCAATTTGTAAAATAAAAAAAATAATAAAAAAAAGAGCCATCCATTTCACTATGAGTAGCTGGGGGCTTGCAAGGGGAAGAAACATGTGATCTTTGCTTACATGAATGGAACTGCTTTAAGTAATTAATAATTTTTTATTTTTTAAAAATAGTGAGTTGGTTGGAGAAAAATAAAAAAGGAAATCACATTAATGAAGCAGAAAGCCCACAGAATGGAGAGTCTTCCATCTATCCGATATACTACGTGATAATATTAATGTGATATATTCGATTAATAAGGATTTGACGTGTCATTAAAATTATATTTATTAAATCTTAAAAAATCTAAGGAAATATAAAAACTTTAGATAAATGTAAAAGAATTCTAATAAATAATAACTTTAATTGATCGAATATATTATATCATTCTTGGCACCGGGTCATATGCTTCACGCACCCTTACCGAGACTTCCTCCATTGAATGACTGCACTGCAGTAAATATTACTGAGGTACTCCATTTAAGGTCAAAATTTGTTTCACTAGTTGTCAATTCTTACATCAATTTCTGCAATTTTTTTTATTTGCACAGTACATGGTCCGCAAGCCAGCCAGAACATACTTCAAGACTAATTTACGATTAGGCTGAAATCTCTAGAAAAATTTCCACCAAAAAAATCGTGGAGCTTTTAAAGTTTTTTTTTTAATTTCTTCAAATTTTCACACCTACGATGCTCGATTCACTAGCTTACTTTGGCAACGCAAGTAGTCAAAATCGGGCGAAACCTTCCTCCACATTAAATGCATCTTAGAAACTGCTCGAAGTCGTCGAGGACATCATTGTCAGCTGTCAGTTTCCCGCACTTAATTAATCCATGTATAACGCACATGTGTTTTCTACCAATAGAAAGGGCGCCATTTGCGGTGTCTAAATGAAGTCCAGAATAATGAAAACGCGCACCCGGATTCAGTGCAAAGGTACCATCCACGACTTAATATCAAGAGATTTTTAATTTGATTTTTGTCAGAGGAATACTCCTCATACCTCTTTATCAACTTCTTCATCCGATCTCATTTTAGATCGATTGCAAATCTCTTCTATAAGCTTGGAAAGAAAGTCCAAGTTAGTGATCAATCTTGTTGGAAGTTGGATTTTGCTCAAAAGTCATAGATAAGATCACCTTTAAGATCCATCTCTTGGGTTTTTCAATTAATCAAAGCAAACTAAGTATTTTGGACAATGACATCATTACGTGATAATACGCATACAGTGATACTAAGTAATCAAATTTAGAAATGTTTCTGCGGTTATTTTTATATTTTTAAGTTTTATTTAAAAATTATAAAATAACTAAATTTCATTGGTCCAGTGTCACAATATAAATAATATTACTTGGTAATATCGTAACATAAGATTTTACGAATCCCTTGGGCCAAAACATAATATAGAGTGTATTTTTGGACCCGAACCTAGAAAATACCGAAATGTATACATTGCATTTGGTTTTTGTTAGTGTTACATTGATAAGTCAGCACTTGCCTTAGTTATTCATTACATACGATATGTTTGAAGTTGAATATAAAAATTTGAATATTGGATACTGTTACCAACCTTTAGCCAAATTTAAAAAAAAAATGCAATTATTTATTGTAATATACTAAATTGTGACAAATAAATAAGGTAAATAAATAAAATTCTTTAAACTCGATTACTTAATTATAGTTAAACAATAAAAATCTAAAAATAATTTTGCATCAAAAGAGGTAAGAAGGAAAAAAACAATGAATAAGTTTCACAAGTCCTAAGATCTCTCAACTCCTAATGGTATGGTTGCGATCTCCTAGACTCTAATGATCACTGAACTAAAAGACAGTCGAGTTTAGGATTGATAATCCCGATCGAACCTATGATACTTAAACCACTGAAGGTCCAAAGGGAGAAAAAGTGTAGTGTTCTTAGTTGGTAAGTTGGTCTCTTGACGACCGTGGGTGGAGAAAGTCTTGTATGCAATGAGTACGCCACATGGTAGTACTGACGCAGTGTCACGAGTCAATCAAATCAAGCTATTTTTATGATTTTTTTCTCTCTTAGACTTTATTTTTTTAGATTTTATTAAAAAAATCTTATAAATGAATCTCACTAGCTCGTGATATCCCGTCAATTTTATCACGTGTTGTACGTGTTACACACGAGGCTCTCTCCTGTAAGTGAGCTGGCTTAGAGTTCTTAGTCAAATCGGGTGACCATTTTGGAAATTGCCAGATCGAGAGCCGTACAACACATGATATCCCAACCCAGGACCTCCGAGTTCATATACAGGTTTAGGTTAGGTATTATTACATTAAATCTCTCGTTAACTTCCAAACTCTCGTTTTCAATTAATTTAGGATCATTAATCTCGATAAAATTGGCATTTGCAAGGAAACCCATTTTTTTTTTTATTTTCTGCATACTAGACTTGACTAATAAAAGCGTGAATTCATGAATTGTTTGCAGTGACCCCATCAAGTTATCAGTCTTTATTGTGTGGACTTTTTGTGGATAAGCAAGTCAAAGCGTGCTGTCCTTTTGGAAAGCGTAGACGTGGAAATTTGTACAAATCAAGTTGACAAAGTTTGAGGCCGGCAGGTGCAAGTGGGGCTGAGAAGTCATTTCTTGACGTTTATAAGATCGAGAAAGTACGGGAAAGTGATTAGATGCAGTAATATCATTTTCGATTTAAAATTAAGATATCTGATATTTAAATTCTTATTAACAATACCATGCATGCTCTTCCATTCCCATGTTCCTTCTATTCCATTTTTGACTCACAGGCCACTGTTGTTGCCTCAAAAGATAGGGAAAATATATTTATATGCATATACTGTTTTGTCGTTAATACAGCTAGCCAAGAGTTCTGCATAATGTGATGTCTTCTAATGCGCAATATGATAATAAAGAAGATGAATCATCAAATGTAAAAGCACAAAAGTTCTATACTGTGTTGGAAGAGCGTAACCAATCACCATGACAATGTTTCATGGAACGCACTACATTATTAGTAGCGGTAAGGCTTGCGAGCATCAAAATGTATTGGAGTTTGCCTCGTGGTGATGCGTATGAGATGTGCAAATTGATATCAGAATGCGCGCTTGAGGAAAATAATGCCCCAACGAATTACTGTGAAACTAGGAAGTTAGTGTCTGGACTAGGACTCATCATGATTGAGATGAATTGTTGTTTGAATTGTCACATGTTATGTTGCAAGCAAAACTACACAATGGGAACAATTGCAAGTTTTGTGTTGTTCCAAGCTAAAAGATCTATTCTCATGGAAAGAATAGTGGTAAACCAATACCCTATCGGGAATACATCACATTTCCATCATTCCTCGTTTGAAAAGATAATGTGTCTTCAAGTATTCTATACCTTTCATGACGTGGTATCATAAAACTGAAGAACGATCGGGGTGACGTGTAATCCATTAGATGAAAATGCATGGTAGGATTTCGATCCCACGTATCTTGATTTTGTACTCAAGGCTAAAAAATTTCAAGCTCGGTTTATATCCCGATTGATTCAGTCCTTATCATCAAGCATCTATCTCATATTCTTGCCGACATGTTTTGTTACTCCGTACAATCTCTCGCCAGAGACGGAGAAAGAATTCCGTACAACAAGTATACCACGTGCTGACGTGGTGTATCACGAACCAAAACATTCGGTCATTTTAATAAGTTTTTAATAAAACTTTAAGAACAAAAAATCATAAAAATAATTTAATCATATTAGTTTACAAAATTACATCAATACTGTCACATAATATATAAGTTATATATAAAGTTGTCTCTTAGAGATGATAATTTGACCCGAGCCCACGAGACCCATCTCGATAATTTCCATTTTCTTGCTGTCATGTGCTACCGTTACTCCCATGTTGTTCTTGCTATCCAGACCATTTTTAACACTTGTCAACTAGATTATCCGTAACACAAATCTGGATGATTTTCCTTTTTTCTTGAACACTGTTCGTAGGCCAGAATCTGCCTGTTTAGCTGTTGACTTCGACCCCTTACCAGGCAAAAGAAGACTGCTTGGAGCAGCAGTCGTGATTTGCTTTTCCATAATTGAGAGAATTGAGAAGCCACCAGAGAATGGACGGTGACAAACTCATGAGAAAGTATCGTATCTCACGGATATATTATATTAGTATTATTGAACAGTATTGTAAATTAATATAAATTAGTCACATAATTATATTTATGAAATAGAAATTAGACGGTAAAATAAAATTTTAAAATTTCTCTTAAATTAAAAGAAAAATCACTAAGAATCTAAATAAAAGAATAAAAAAATGAGAAACCGTAAATGCCCCCAACATTCATCAGTACAAATTCGAGAAGGAGATGAGTATTATATGACACGTGTTTTTTTTAGGTTTTAATGGCATTATTTCTTAGAATTCTTAAGATATTTAGAAATTTTTATTTAAAATTAATATTAGTTTAAACTCTATCGCATTGAATATGTTAATTTAGATAATTTATATTAACTTGTAATACCACTGAACAGTACCGATGAACATAACTTTTATGTGGAGACTTGGTTAACAATTTTACAGTGGATAGGCACTCGGTTCGTGCAGGACAGAACATGCAGGTTTATTATTTCAAACATCAACGATGAAGGAACAATATCGCCATGGAATCGTATCACGACACAGTGGAACAAAACGTTCACCACGAGCAGATGTATAGCACGATTCGAACAGAAACCGATAAGAGATCGACGCGGATTAGTTTGGGAAGGCTTCGATGATGGAAGGAAAGCCAGGGATATTGATTATGTTGTAACGAGGGAAGCCTCCTTCGACCAGGAGGTTCTTCCACTCGAGCTCGGTCCTCTCCTTCCCGCCTGTCGTGTGCACGAGCATCTTTAGGTCTAACACGACGGCCTGATCGTTGATGTGCCTGTCACCTTCCGGTTGCAGAACCGCCTCGATGATGATCAACTTCCCCCCGTTCTCCGGTATCGCGTTCTTGCAGTTCTTTAGAATCTTCACGCAGTATTCGTCTCCCCAGTCGTGCAGTATCCACTGCACAAATTAAAAATCATTCGTGTTCTCATTTTCCGGCCTAGAATTGATCTACCAAGCACATAAAATTACTCGACACGGTTACCTTCATGAACACGGCATCGGCTGGTGGAATGGACTCGAACATGTCGCCGCTCACGTGCTCAACCCCCGGGTGGTCGGGCGCACCGGCCACAACGTGGGGCAGGTCGAAGTTGATCCCTCGGATGTTCGGGTAGGCCTTCACGATCTCGGCCATCACCCCGCCCATCCCTCCTCCCACATCCACGAGCGATCCGACGGAGCTAAACCCGTCTTTGTAGGCCGTGAAGACGGCCCGGATGATGTTCTTGCTCGTACACGCCATCGCATGGTTGAGCAGCTTGTTGAACTCGGCGTTCTTCGATGCCACTTCCCATATATCCGCCCCGTGCTCCCTCTTAAACGGGGATCCTCCTGTTAAAACATCGTCAATTTTTACCTTATACGAGAAAACATCAAATTAAAAATCTGATCCACTGCCTCTTTACCCCTTGCTTCAATACTGTAAAATTTCTAGTACACATCTTCACATGATAATATATTCACATTTGACATGAGTCATTAATTAAACATCCACTTGCAATAACTAATATCGAACCGGATATTTTTCTTCCGGTCATGGGCAAGAGGTGACAAACCACTACGAGGTGGGACTTCTCTTCTGTTCTCGGGCTAATATATGAGACAGATGATTTTCCGTAATCGATAAACTGACCACAGGCCGGACATTTTTCTTTCTGTCTCGAGCTTATAACAGGTCACGAGTTCCACACTCAAACTTAACGTGGTGTGAGTTCGGGATCAATACGTTCTAATACTATATAAAATCTCCACCTTACACATAATAAGTTTCTATCTAAAATTCTAAACTATTAGGTTGTGGTACCAAATTTCCTTTTTAAGTGAAATTTAACTATCAACAAATACCATCTTTAACACAGTGACTGAGGTAGTGCCACGGATCCAGTAGAACCGGGTGGTGCTCCGCCATGATAAGTGGGGCAAGGCTGAACTCCGACTCCGGCAGCAGACACATCGACGAGTGGTTAAGGCCGTAGAGCGTGTCTCCGGTGTCTGACTGTTGATGGGCGGCAAAGATGTCCCGGTGGGCGAGCAGCCTCATGACCCGTGCGAGTGAGGTGATGTCTACGGAGGAGCTCGACCCGTTGATGGAATCGGCGATCTGCTGCAGAGTAATCGGCCGGCCGTGGGAGCGTATGATCTCGGCGACGCCGAGCTCCACGGCGCATTTCAGAGCCATCGAATCGATGTACGCGTACGTGTACCGCCATATGGCTGCTTGCCCTCTCAGCATCGCGTCCAAATCTTTGTCACCCATTTTTCTGCTGGAAATCGCAGCGCAGCCGGAAGTTAATATCTTTCAAACAATTTCTTTCCAATTCTACCTATAAATTCGAGATAATTCAGAATTCAATTACATAGCAGATAGAAGTCATACCTACGAAAAACTCTGGCTCGGTATCTGTGGTCGTAATTCTCGAGCTAATGTGTTTCTGCACACAATTTATGCGAACACTCGCCGGAATCGATCCTTGTCTGCCCTCTGAGGTATCCACAATCTACACCTTTTTTTTTTTAAGGTAGAAAGGAAAGTGACAGCCCATGAAGCTGTCGTTCCCGAAAAAATCTCACATTCAGTGGTTTTGTTTGAATCGGTACAAAATCACCGAGCTTCGAGGAAACGGATTGCTACTATAAACCACCTACCTTAACGTAACTTACGCAACCTAGTGATGTAAGTCAAAAATCGAAAAATTTAAAAATTGAAAAATCAACCGCACCCGAATTGAACACCCGACTTTATGGAGCCCGAACAATTTTTCGGATTGTTATCGTTTGCCCGGTATAAAAATCAACTGGTAAAAGTCGGTCCGTACCAAAAAACCCATCAGCCTTACCATTTGGAAGAAAAACTCCCTGGAACCGAACATTTTCGTTCTTATTGATACCAACAAATGAATTTCAACTAATTTTAAAATTTTTATAAAACCCCAAAAATAAAAAGATAACTGTAAACGTAATTGAATTTACTTGCTTGGCCTAGTTAGCTAGAATAGTTAAATGATTTGCATTAGGTGGCGCAAGTATAACCACTGTAAATGTTACCGAATCGTATTCGATAACATATCGTGCACGTTCAACCGAGGATTGTTGATTCAATTTTCATAAATTCAATCAGACATTTAGCTCTAGAATAACCTTATCTAATAAGGCACAGGACCATGATAAACTTATTATCATTCGTTGTCTGCTGCTGTTGGGAGATTTTGAGCAGCCAAATTGTTCTTTCTACCTTCATCCAGCACAAGGGAAGCTGCTAGAATATGTTACCCCATCAGACGTATTGAACAACCGGTTATCACTATCAAAAATCTAATAAAGTTGAACTCTAACCCCATCCATCAAATATTTTAAGAAAATATACATACTAAACACATATCCACGTTATGCATGGAAAGAAAACAAAAATAAATTAATATCAAATATTAAAATAAATCCTTGTAATTGTATGGTTTATAATTTATTATAATTTAATTTATTTAAAGTTAATTAACTAACTACTCTCAACTTTCATCATTATACTATATAAATTTTATTTTTTTATTCTTACAATTTCAAGTTATTCTTTAAAAAAAAGGACAGATTTTATTGCTAAAATTGTAAATAAGAAGTGAGATAAGAGAAACTAAGCAGTTAATGAAAGATATTTCTTGCTAGGCTTATATATAGAGAGTGAGAGAAAAATGATTGTTTTACCCTTAATCTAAAAATCAGATATATTTCATAACCAAACATTCCAAAACGTTTGCGTATAATAGTACAGACAAATACAGAAGACATGTTGCTTTTTTCTCATTATTAATAGCTGGCACGATCAATTCATGATGTTATATCACGAGTAAATATATGTATGTACAGCTATCATATACGTATAGTAAATATCTAAACTATTAAATATATAAATCGATTGAAATGGTAAGACATCTATTTCTCTTAGCTATAAGGCCCCGTGTTTGAGTCTTGTGGATGGAGAAAATTTATCTTGGAAGAGTTTCACCTCCTAGTGTGCCCACCGGATCCGAACTGAAAAAAATAAGGTGTGGGGTTCGAGTTTAGGAATGTGACATATGGTCCATGCTAGAATCAAGTTGAACTTCTTTCGCCATCAGGGCGCATATTGATCAGGGAAAAAATGTTAGATAATTCTACCTTATAATGACACGGTGAAAAAGAACCAATCCAATTACTTTGATTGACATTTAATCATAGTAATTACTCGTGTAATTAACATTAACTTTCTCACTTTTTACATCTTAATTAATTTTCTCATGACGAGATAGTATCACTTAATAATTTCTCTTGATCATGGGACCATTCTTCTCTGGTCAGAGATTTTAATTTTAGAACATCTTGCCAACCGCGGACGTGATCAGTGATCCATCCTTGCTATAATTTCAATACACATCAACATCAATCCAATCAAAATTGATTAGCACGTACCGTTTGGATAAACTAAGTTACAACTTGTAGCTGAGTAGTCAGAGAACTTGTCGACAGTCTTCAGTCTAACAAAAATACTATTTGATAATATTTATATTATATTACAAATTAATAAATTTTAATTATTTTTATAATTTTTTTATTTATAAAATTTTATTATAATATTTAATATTATTAATTTATAACGCCACGTATATACAAGACTTTCTTGAACTTGTTAACTCTAAACTAAATGAGATGTCATTGTAGTCTTGGCCAAGGTTTTGGTACCGACAGGTTTTGATTTGGAACAGCCGGTACGGTTCCATGGGGGCATAACCGCTTTTAGGACGGTTTAGAGACGGTTCGAAACCATCCAATTTTGGTTAGGAACTGCCAATCCAAAATCGTCGGTGGAAACTAGTCGATCACTTCTGCATTGTGTGAATATACCAGACTGAGGAGGATAGAGAACTGATACAGAAGGCAATAAAGTTGACATAGCACATAACAGAGTTCACTGATTCCTCACCACGGAGGGAACGACGGAGAGACGAAACCCGCAACATCCGACAGCACCCAGCACCCCAGATATACTCCGAAAGGTGGCCGGCCGGCCGGCAGTAGTGGATGAACATGAATAATACAACAACAGATAATGTCAACAATCATTTGCAACTTGAAAATCGTTATGTGTACTTGGAAAACTTGGCGTGTGGGCGTGTGTGTAAGAGTCCTCGTTCAATATATCAAAATGCGATAAAAATAACTCCCGGATGTGCGCACACACTAAGGATCCACACAAAAGAACGAAACTCGGGAAATATATGAAAGCAGATTGTGCAGCATGCTGACTTATAATTGCTTTTGTTGACTCCACAAGTTACAATTTGCAAGCCACAAGTCCCCGAAAGTTCGTAGATGAATGAAGCCTAGGAATGCCGTGATGTGTGGCTAGACAATTTCTATACTGCAGCATCTAATTATTCACAAGCACAGATCAGAGCGAACTCAGAACATCGTGCTTGAACAAGATTTTGAACTACGCTATCCGTACACAATCACAGAGAGGAAGAATTCCCAGGGCTAGCATGTGGGGCTGTGATCATAGCACAAATACAAGGTCGGTTTTACCTCTTTAAGCGGTACTCAATGGAATTCTTCCAGTCCAATTTATTCCTGCAGAGAAACAATGGAAGAACCTATATTCATATAATGTTAAACTATGTTTGGTGTCTTGTGCTATATACTTCCCAATCGATAGGCCTCCTAAAGATCAAATCAGGCTCTTGTGAGCTCCGAGAGATTATTTTATTCATATTGAGACTCTTATTCGAGACAAAGAAGGAGGAGTTGGACAGTGATCGACCTTTGTAGTGCTACTTGATGAAGAACTTGAGCCTGCCTCAGATGCTTCAGAGATTCGTGCTTCCGATTTCTCATTGGAGTAGCTGCAGAAATGGATAAAAAGAATATAAACAGGTACTACGGTCAACATCTTCATCCCATGCCCGAGAAATTTTGTTATTAGGAAACCTTAGACAGTCTTACGTTGAGAGAATGGTGACCCAGATAAGTTCCACACAATCAACCCACAGAAGCCTTTGTTCAACAGGGATCATTCCATAGGTGATCAGGTGAGCAAATGGCCATAGCTTCCACCCTGCCTGTAAAACAATAACCAAAAATGGTTATCAATCTCAGAAATCGATCAGCATCATCAACCAGATCGATGCCTAAACAACTGAGGAACAGTTTATGCCTCAGCCAAAACAAGAAGGAAGAAAGCATGCTCACAGCGCAGAAAGGAAGGAAAATAAGAGCAGCTGATGCAACTATGAATTAGCTGAAATGATAGTTGGCAGAACACCCTGGGCAATTCAGACTACCATGTTGTGATCATGTTTCACCATGTCATTGTTGCAAAACTAGCAATTTATTTATTCTAAATAATAATAGCAATTATGTAACAATCATAAATGTTGCAAAACAGGCTAATTAGTCCGGGACTTATGAGCTCTGCTTAGCAAAAACAGAATGCAATTCAATACACAAACAGCAGCCAACAAAATTGTCACAGAAAACGCATACGTTGCTGTAAAATTGAAATCCCTTTACAAGATCAATAAACACAATCTTACTGATAGCAAGCAAATGCATTGATAGAATTTCATTCAAGCAAAGGAAGCTCAATGATATGAGTTTTTATTCAACAGCAGAGTGGAGGTTGCAATAAAATAACCATCTCTCTTGTTAAACAATATCGTCTCAAAATGTGAAGAAGAATCGGTTTACCGTCAGCATTGGCCAAAAAGTTGCTTTGAGCTCCTCAAAGATACTTGACGGGGATTCGAAACGCAAGAACCCCAAGACCACATAGTAAATGCTGTTCCAAACTGCTGCCCACACTGTCTGGTCAAAGGCAACCTTTGCAGGGACAACCCACCAATCTCGAAAGGGAAAAATAGCCTTAACAACAATACAAGTGGCCTCAGTTGAAAGTACAATTTAACAACACTAGATAGAGGATAAAAAAGAGGCCATCGAATAAAGGACAAGTGATCACCTCACAGAATTGGTAGTAATAATGAGAAAGGGACCCATGAAGAGTAAACCCTACAAGGCCTGATCTGAACATGCGCACCCGGTCAAACTCAAAAAGAGGCTTCCCTTCATAACACTGCACAACTCATCAGCATATCATTAGAAAAATAACCCACCCAAAAGGACCAACTACTGTGAATTGAGCAACAATAGTTGCAAAAAACAATCACTTACCTGGGCAATCCAATCCCCGATTGCATAGACTACCCCACTTATTGCCATTTTCGCTAACACAGGATTCGTTTTAAGAGCTTCCTCATAAGCGATCCAGTTGTGTTCCGGTGCGTACCTTAGAATCTCATAAAGGGTCCATCCCTGAGACAAGAGCAGTATCTCCATAAGGATATTTCTTATCATTAATAAATACAGCTTTAGACCAAATGCTTTCGCTTTTGGTGAGTACTTATCAATGGGGAACAACCAGCAGTAATTATCTCCAGTGTTTAACGAAAATAGGACTTTTCATTGTCTTCGAGATGACAGCAAAAACCGATTCATAGTTTTCCCCAGAAATGACATCTCATAAATGAAAAAGGCAGCTCGCATTCACATTAGCATGATACTATGTTATGATCTTGAACTTTGACAGAACAAACTCAACAAAGCCTTTTCTTGCAGGGAACCTTATTTATGTCAATTCCTTATCCGGACACAAACTGCAAGCAAGTTTTAAAGATAATAAAAAGGTTTATTCACCTGCCAATAATCATGATCAATGGTAAGCAACTTGGTAACAGCAAGAGTCCCCGCGCCTAGAACAATCGCTGCATTGATTGCGCTGCTAACTGGCATGTCGAATCCATCACCCTCTTCTTTCGATTCGAAATTCGAATTCTTGAAATCATCGGCTCCGTTCACCGGCAGAGGCGTCTTGCTGTCCTTAGAGTAGCTCTTCTCCACGGCGGCAACTTTCCTGTCCTCTGTGACAGAACGCACTCCCCAATTCCTTCTCAATTTACTCGACGGCGATAGCCTGCAAGGAGAACTGAATCTCCCGGCGGGTTCTTCAGTTGTGGGTCTAATGAAAGACTGGAGCTTGGGGTTGTGAGCGGCGATGCCGCTCAGAGCAGCCATGGAAAAGGGCTTGAAGGAGCTGATCTGTGCTGTAAGAAAGAGATTCGAATCGATTCTTCGACTGGGCTCCTCCGTATATAAAAGCTTCGTCGAAAAAAGTCGTACTTTGATTCTTGTATCAGCGACAGCCACAAGTTTCTTTTCTTGACTTTCCTAGGACGCTGCTAGTGGTGAGCTGAGGTTGCCGAACCGAGGAGGAGAACGTTCCCGTGTAGCTTGGAAGACGAGGATATCTACTACACCGACCATTGCAAAGCAGCACCAACAAATCGTTTGTCCAGTGGCGAAGCTTCTAATCTAATCTTGAAAGGAAAAAAACTGAGCTTTAAGAAATTAATAATCCATCAAGCAGAAACCAGGCGAAGCTTCTAATCTAATCTAGAAAGGAAAAAAACTGAGCTTTAAGAAATTAATAATCCATCGAGCAGAAACCAGGGAAGAAAAAACATTTTTCTTGGGAAAGGTCCCACCGAGATTTGAACTCGGGTTACTGGATTCAGAGTCCAATGTCCTAACCACTAGACCATGGGACCAGCTGTGCCCCTTGCGACATTTTACATATACTTGATCAAAAGTGGCAGTCAAGTATCGAGATTTATTCGTCACGTGCATCGATTGATTCAATGTCCGTCCACCGGAGTCTCCCCTGGTGGCCAGAAAACCCGTGGCCTCCTTGACAGGTCTCCGGAGATGGGAGCTCAAATTGGATAATTTCTGTAGAGAATTCCCTGGTTGAGCTTTCTCCCAACTTTGTGTTCTTTTGTTTTGCGCTCCAACTACCTTACGGGGAAGCCTGACGTTGCTCTGAGGTTCTTCAAGAGCTTCGCTGGGCAAAACTACTACCATAAGATAGAATGCAATGTTTCCTTGATCGAGTTCTTGTCGATACTGGGCAAACGACAAGGGTTTCTGATGACTGTGTTTGCAGCAAATTCACTTTTCAAGAGCTTTAGGAATGTCGGGATGGTGGAGGAATTGCTCTGTGTTGTGGAAATTGAAAGAGAATGGTATCTAGCCGAGCTTATTCACTTTTCAAGAGCTTCTGATAAACGGTTTGGTCAATTCGAAGTTCATCGAGGCAGCTGAAAGGGTGTTCGAGGTTATGAGAGGTGGACATATTAGGCCTGATAAAGTCACTTGGAATTCCAGGATTAAAGGGTACCGTAGAGCAGGCGAAGTCCCAAAAGCCTCGAGATATTGAGGGAGATTGGCAGCATGGAATGTGGAACCGGACAGCATTATGTTTTTTACCTTGATACAGGCGTGTTATGCTGAAGGAGATTTCAGTTCTTCGCTCAGACTATATCACGAGATGGAAGATAAAGGGATTGAGATTCCAACCCATGCGTATAGCTTAGCGATTGGAAAGCTTTGAAGAGAAGGTAAATGCATGGAAAGGCTATGTAATTTCCCAGAAAATGATTGGGAGATGTTGCGAACACAATGTAGCAATTTATACTAATCTGATTGAATCGTATGCAAAGTCTGGAAGCTTAGAAAGGCCATCAGACTTTTCAAGAGGATAAAGAATGTGGGTTTGACCCTGATGAGATGACTTAATGGACTTTGCAAGAGCGGCTGATTGGAAGAGGCCATGGAGTCCTTGGAAACATGTAAAAGGGGTGTTCTAGTGGTTAATGCCACAATCTATTCTGGCTCATTCGTATTCTTGGTAAAGCAGGAAGAGTGGAAGAGGCCGATAGAATTTTTGAGGGAATGAGTGAAACTGGATATTCACCTTGCTCGCATTGTTCCAATGCCTTAATAGATACTTTCACCGAGTGTGGGAACATGGACAAAGCAATAGCTGTTTTCAAGTGAATGGAAGTTGAAGGTTGCAATCAAATAATGTACAATCCTCATAAGCATGCTCTTCATGGAGCATAAGAATGAGGAAGCATTGAACTTGTGGGATTCAATGACTATACAGGCAAAACACCCAATGCAGCTTCTACTGGAGCTCTCTCAACGGGCATCTGCCTTTCAGGGTCAGTGTGCACAGGTTGTAGAATATTAGACGAATGGACTCCAATGGGATTGTGCCCAAGTCAGCCTTTCAAGACATGCTTAAAGCAAATGGGATTGTGCATAGTGGACGGGAAATTCCTTGAAGCGTCTGCACTGTTTGTTGTTATCAATTCATTTAGATAAGCAGGCAACACAGACCAGGCACTGATGTTTGGTGTACAGTAGGGTAGGGATTAGTTATGAGCAGATGGGAAGCATTAAGAAGAGAGGAAAATTTCATGTTCTCTCTGAAAGTTGAGCACTCTTTGGTAATAAACTGGAAGATGTCGACGTTTTATCCTCCGAATGCCGTAACAGGCATCCCGTAATTATGGTTCCCAAATAACTGATTAGAAGGTTTCATAGTCAAAGACTGCTGTGATGACCTTCCTTTTCTGCAGTATAGAAAAACGGATTGCTGTTGGTCTTTTTTTCTGGTACAGAATCTAAAGGCTGGGAGAAGCAACACGGGTTATGGAATTGAATCTGAGGTAGAAGTGCACAATTTTCATCCAACGTGTATGGCATAGTTTGCCCATTAGAGGTTGCAGCGAGGCAATAGCTTACTAAGGCAATGTTCAATAGCTGGTCCGAGAGGATGATGTAAAACACTGGGACTGAGACATGGGCCCAGACTCCCACAGGATGTAGCAGTGGGTAATTTTCTGCTTTCTAATAGATTCTGAAGCAGAAAACTCTAAACGAATAGGACCAATATAAAATTCAGATTGAAAAAAACGAAGGACAAGTATGAACTGTATGTGGAGTAAATTAGACATGGGCTTAGTCTGCTGGAAGCAAGACTCGGGGAAGGATTCCGAAGAAGAGGTTACCACTTTGCGTGGAGTGGTTTATTATGTACTGCTTATGTCCCCCAAATGGATTTAACTTCTCCATGAAGGCCCTTAAATGTGAAAGTGCCAAGGAACTCCTGTTGGAAAAGGGCCGACTTTCTGTCAAATCACATGCAAAATAACAGCTTGACTTGCTATATAATTGAAGTGACCTGTTTTTTACATGGAAAATCTGTAGCAAATCATTGGAAAACAACCATATTTGCAGGAATATTGGGAGCCTGGGTGCTCGATGCTCAGAATCTGGACACAAGGACTGGGGAGCTTCTCATGAGGCCATTGCAATGCGACCGTGGAATCACCAGCAGGGATTCACTGTGGATGGAGAGGAATGCCTGCATATCCACCGCAAAACACTTGCACTCCAGAACTAATTGCCTCTCATATCATACAGTTTCTGTCCAAATTTTGTGGCTAAGCTTGTACACAGGGCTCTCTGTCAAGCTGAAGGGAATAGTTTTGAGTCATTTACCGGAAAATATCACACTTATTGAAGAAGAACGTGCAAGTTTTCAAGCTCTCTTGAGAGATCTTGAATCTATGCTGGTCATGTGCAGTTGTTCGACCTCTTGGCTTCGGCGTTTTATGTTCTTTTGGATTGCAGATTGCTATGGGCCACTATGAACCCCTTTTTCTTGATTTCCTTCTAAGATGCGGGCTGAGGGAAGAACCTCAATGTCATGCAATTCACCCTTCTCGTACCTGTGCAGGTAAACTGCCAAGGTCGGGGCCACTGGGACAGATTCCCGAGTTCGAGGCAGATGACATCTCAATCCCTGCGGGGAACTGCATGCTGGATTTTTCAGAGAGATGGTCCAACACCCATTAATACAGAATGGTCTCGAGGTACATGAATTGATATTGCAATTTTCAAACAGTGTCATCACAGTGTCCTGTCGATGAAATTGATGTACATAACATGGAAGATTTGATTTCGTGGGTTCCTGTGGCACTGTGGCTGTTTCTTGTAGATATGACAATTTTGGGTCATAAATTGCTGCCAGCTTTGCCCACTACATTGCCTGTTTCTTAGGTATCTCTTCCCCTGTAGCCAGACAGAGATCTGCAGATTCCATGAAGCTCCGTGTCTTTTCTCGGCTGCAACTTTCTGCTCCATCTAATCTTCGCAGACAATATTCACCCATTCCATCACGCAATGTTCAAAAAAAATTATTTTTATTTTTATCACACAGTATCCTCGAATCAGTTGCATTGTACCTCAAGACTACTGTACAATCGAACCGGGGTCCTTGAAAAAATTCCCGTCGACTCTCTTAACTTGGAGATCGATTACTAAACAATCTGAGCCAGTGTACTCCAATTTCAGACTCAAATATTGTACATCTAACTAAAATTTGATACAAATATGTAAATAACCCGGGAGCCTGAACCTATCAAATCACATGAAAATTAACTTTAAACCATTAAAGCATCGTCTTTGTTAGCAGAGAAAAGAGTACCAGTGCTGTACTCCTCTATAATTTTTTTAAAAAAGATATTATATATTCAATTTTTTTTACTAAAATAACATTGAAAGATTATATGTTGAACATGTGTTTTCAATTTTGAATATATGATCTCTTTAAAATATAAATAGTTTAGATCTCTTAAGATATTGCATTTTAAATATCTATTGTTGATTAAAATTAAATTTTTATTTAAACATTCGCCTTCTATTTGTTTGCTAACAAAAAATTCTATATGCAAAGATATCATATTTTCAAAATATAATTTTTAAATAAAATTAAATCGCATGTGCCTCTTAACAGTATTAAAAGAAATCATTTTTTAAAAAAACAATATTTTAAGATAAATTTTTCGAATTGGCAGTACTTGACGATCCCTTACACTATGTTTGGATTAAGGGATTTGGAGGCATTTGGAGGGATTTGAAGGGGAGGGGAGGGGAGGGATTTGAAGGGATAACTTATTTATCCAAATCACTTGTTTGTATATTATTATTAGATGAGGGATTTGGAGGGATAAAAAAAGTTAATTTGACCATTTTATCTTTTTAATTTGGAAGACCGATCTAACGGAAGAAAGGTGTCAGAGAGGCACAGTAATTTCACAATGATCTTGAAATTCAAACAAAGTTATGGTTTTATGATAGTCTTGAGAGGCTAAATGGTTGTGACCTGGTGGTGGTCGAGTAAGGGAAAAAGTGTTGTAGCCGTGACTTGATAATGGTCGAGAAAAGGAAGAGGGATGTAATTGTATAATTATATTATGAGGAATTATAACATGTCAAAAGATTCTTTTAAGAAGTTATAATTGGTATATTTATCTAAAAATTTGCTATCCCTCCAAATTCTCCCAAATCGGAGGAATTAAAAAAGTGAGGTTTTGAGGGACTTGGAAGGATTCGTGGTTTTGAAAGATTGCGAATCCCTCCAAATTCTTCCAAATCTCTTCTAATAATTTACCCAAACAAAGGATTGTTATCCCTCCCCTCCCAATCCCTCCAAATCCCTTAATCCAAACAAAACGTTAAACATTAAACATAGTCATAATTGCATAATTTTTTTGAAAAATGGCACGTCTTTCATAAAGTTTATGTCACTTTCCTGGTAAGCCTCTTAGTTTTTTTTTTTTTTTTGCGGCCAATATTACATTTCAGTCATGTTTTTGTTACTCTGGTCCTGCCGATACCTGACTGATCATCGGATGAAGTTGACTGATCATCGGATGAAGTTGCATCAATTATGAAAAGGGTCATCCCTGTATACACCCGATATGCGAATCGAGACGACGGCGAGGGCATAAATTGCGAACGACGAGACATCGACAGCGAAGTTTCAACTGCTACCCGTACGCACTCAATGCAATAATCTGGTCCATGGATCTTTAGTCCAGGGACCAACCGTGATGTGTACCTCAAGACTACTCTACAATCGAACCGGGGTCCTTGGAAAAATTCTCATCGACTCTCTCAACTTGGAGATCGATTACTAAACAATCTGAGCCAGTGTACTCCAATTTCAAACTCAAATATTGTACATCTAACTAAAATTTGATACAAATATGTAAACAACCCAAGAGCTTGAACCTATCAAATCACATGAAAATTAACTTTAAACCATTAAAGCGCCGTCTTTGTTAGCAGAGAAAAGAGTACCAGTGTTGTACTCCTCTATAATTTTTTTAAAAAAGATATTATATATTCAATTTTTTTTACTAAAATAACATTGAAAGATTATATGTTAAACATGTGTTTTTAATTTTGAATATATGATCTCTTGAATATATGAATAACATTGAAAGATTATATACGCACTCAATGCAATAATTTGGTCCATGGATCTTTGGTCTAGGGACCAACGGTGATGTCTCCTCTCGACCAGTGAGCGACCGAAACTATATCAGAAGCTGGTCCTGGTCACGGTCACGGTCCTGGTGCGGTGGTATTGGTCCTGGTCCTGGTCCAGCACATTGCCTGGGGCCTATACGATGTATTTTATTCGTACATGAATGAGTAGTCGGTGCTGCAGCGATGTGTCGTGCCTGGGATGGATCGAAGCCATTTGCCACCTTCCCCAAGTCTCCCTTTCAATGGGCCCACTTGACAGGTCGGGCCGGCACCAGATCGTTGGCCCATTAATGTAAAACCAAAATTAGGATTAACATTACAAACCCGAACCTCGGTTGACTGAGGTTGTTCGATGTTACTTCTAGTAAAATATCCACTTGGGCGTACAAGAGTCTCGGCCCGTTTCCACCTGAAAGTCTAGGCTACTAATTTCATTCTTTTAATTCTCTGATGTGGAATCTATTCCTCAATACATGTTCTCACGTAGCATATAGCAACGTGTTCACACTTGACACATACCCTCGACAACTGACTTTAAGCAGAGCATTTTTCTTCCAGTCTCAGGCGAGGGGACAAACTACCCTGAGACGGGCTTTTTATCCGTATACTCGATAAACTGGTCATGAGTTAGGTATTTTCTTCCAATCACTAGCTTAATTGATCACGCATTCCACACTCAGGTTATGCGCGATGTGGACCTACACGATAGTTTGCTTTGATAATATGTAAAATATTGATCCGGGGCCTGCACGAATCGGGTTCATTTTCATCTAAAAGTCTAAACTTTAGGTGGATGTGATCAATTCTCTAATCAGACGTGTTTCGTTCTTTTAATTCTCCGATGTAAGATTTATTTCTCAACACTTCTCCACAATGAATATATCTTGTGTATAACAAGCATACTACGTGACAGTGGTAATGTGATGTCATGAATTAATATGATCAATTGTTTTTATGATTTTTTAATAAGATCTAAAAGGAAAAAAATCTAAAAATGATTTGATTTTATTGGCTCGTGATACCACGTTAGCACTAACAAGTGGTATACCCGTTACATACAAGACTTTCTCCTCCACAAGGCAAGTGCCGAGCTCGAGAGTTGTAAATAGAGAAAGTTTACGACCGGGAGAGTCTTACCTCGTTCTCGAACTAGCCGGGCTCGTTACGTTTTTGCATGTTACACGATATGCGTGAAAATTAAAAAGAGAAGTCAAAAAAGGGCTTCGTCGTTGAGTATCCGATGGGAAGATATTTCAGCAAGATGCATGATTTGACTTGAGCGGCTTAAACTCCCACGACACTGGAATCCCATTGCTTCTACGGTCCATTGATTTTCGAGCCACGAGCACGAGCCGACGGTGAAAATCCTTTATTCCCACAAGTTACAGCCACGGACGAGAATTGTTTGGCCCCAAGAGAAGCAACAACTTTACTCAAACCAGTCCAATCGCATGGACCTTTAACACAGAGAAGCATATAAGGATTCCTTTTTTCCCCGATTGTTTTCCGACAGCACGAAAGCGTTCTCATACCTATACATGATGATTCTGAGCAATCGACCGATGTTTTCGTACCTACTCGACATGGTTCATTGGATTCATGGATACGAGGAGTAAGCACACGAAGAACAATCAATAAAGTGCACAAGCTTTTGTCATGGACAGAATATGAAATCGCGCGGGAAAAGTTGAACAAAACAGTGAAAAGCAAGAAATGGAAGCCCTTGGGGCCGACATTATTCTTGGAAAACATAAAATATTCATTTCCGACCAAGGACGAAAATTTTGACATGTGAATGTCCTGAAATATACAAATACACATAGATAAACGTTTTAGACTTTAGTAGATCGATTACGGGCCCGAACATGTCCGCTGACCCTCGACCGGGATCGTGGAATTAGACCACCGACGCACTGCTTTTACCGAACTCCGGGTTTAGAAAGGTGAGGGTTTGGTCGCATCTGGCAATCATGTATATATGACCACGAAAATTTGTTTGTGGACAGATTGTTAGGTGGTTGTGGAGACTCGAGGAAGGGCAGATTAGATTGACTGGCATCGCGTTGCTGTGTCTCATTTCAGGGCAAATTGGTCGGTTCCCTTTGGCTGCGAGGAATACCATGGTCTGGTTGTTAAGTATGTCGAAAAAATGACTATGAACCATCAGATGATAAATTTCTTCTTTTTTTATTTTTTAACGTGAATCGTTGATTGTGACCCATCCGAGTTAACTGTAAAACGGTTTGCTGACTGGACAGTAGAAAAAGTGAAATTGCACCCATTTAAATAATGTGGGTCAGCGGTGGATGTGAGATTACTTGCAATATCATTGTGCTGGATCGATGTGTGATGAAATACAACAGTATCGGACAGATCCTGAACTAGTAACGAATCAAGAAAGAGCTCGGTTTCAGTTCCGATTCTGACACACAGTGTACCTGAAACTGGAATCGGAGCTTATTAACTTATTCACGCTCTTAATTTTAACCGTGCATAACTTGCTCATTTGAACTCCAATTCACGAACCGTTGAGACCGTTGTATTCTTAACTCGATGAACTTTCATTTGACATAATAAATATGCATGTTCGATAAGTTTTTTATGTTTAGAATATTATTATAACTTAAAATCGTTAATAAATATCACTTAAATATACTGCAAACATACTTAAAATTACAATATTTGATTACGATGAAAAAAAACCATATGAAACAATAATAATAATAATAATGAAAAATATTGAAGCAAACTATACTATAGAGGTAAAATAATAAATAATAAATATATTCTAATACAATACCCGAAACCGAAACCGAAACAAGAACATCGATCCAAAATTTAAGAATTGGTCTTACACAGGGTGATTGAGTTCGGGTATGAAAAAATATATCATACCCGGACCCGAGCACCCTTGAGAATACACGTCGAGATTCCAGAGTTATATTGTTGTTTTCTAATTTAAGTGATCTGTATTTGCCACTTTGTTGCAACATCGATCGACACCAACAACTAGGCGAGTACACGGCCAAAATTAACCTGTCTACGTACCTTTAGGGTGACGGCGGTCCGGTGCTCAGTCGACGTCCCCATCCACAATCTTCAAAATTTATTAGAAGCACGGAATATTCTTTTATCCACTCATTCTATGGGAAATATTTTCGATCGTGGTTCGGTTCGTCCTGCTTCACCGTGTAATGTTCGAAAAAATATAGGTTAAATTAGAGTAAATGAGTAAATGGATATTGATCGCAGGTTAGAGCGGTAGTTTGAGTAGTTTTATTAGTATTTTTTTAATCATCCCGAACATAAAATTCCCTAACACTATGGTTGATTCACGCTACGCACAAATTTTATTATTTAATGAAATTTGTGAAAAAAACGAGCATGTGAGCTATTAAACAGCCTTAATTACAATTAATTTTCGCATATATATAAAAATAGTAATAAATGTAGAAAAAGCTGGTAAATGTATTAAAGAATTTACCATTATAGTCCTACTTTTTCTCTCAGTCCAATGACTAATGGATTTCATATAATAACAGTATAAACATAAATACAGATATATATAGATATTCCTACCAAAAAAAAGGACATATAGATATATATGTGTGTGTATTAATGGTTTGTTTTTAATAAATACGGAAAAATAATTAAAAATCCTGTGGTCTACAAACTGTCGTACAGATCGTTATAAGACGTAGCACCACCGGGGGCCTCTGCAAGAAATGTAATGGGGCGCCTTCTTCCTCTCCTCCATATGATTGCCACTTGATCTTCCTCGGCAGTGAGAGTGGGGAGGGCCCGGAGGGACCAATTCCCCCGTCCACGACCTGACAAGTCCGGTTCCTCTGCGACCGCTCACGGCCGTGATGGAGCTGTCCCGGGCGGAGGAGGAGGCGGAGAGCATGATAAGGTGGTTCGAGGACGTGACGGGGAGGGCGGGGCAGGTCCAGGCCCAGACCCTCCGGAGGATCCTCGAGTCGAACTGGGGGGTCGAGTACCTGAACCGGTGGTTCGGGCCCGGGACGAGGGTCGAGGAGATCGACCCAGCCGCATTGGAGTCGCTCTACACGACCCTCGTGCCCCTTGCCGCCCATGCAGATTTCGAGCCTTACTTTCAGAGGATCGCTGATGGGGACAGGTCTCCGGTTCTCACTCGACAGCCCATTGAACTCCTCTCTTTGAGGTACGTATAATCGTTTTTTTTTTTTTTCCCCCTTTCCGGTTACAGAAAGCTCCGTGCATACAAAAGAAGATACGAAAACTAAGAGAATAGAAGGGCATACAAAGCTTCACGGAAGAAGATTGAAAGAGACCTTGAGAGACCAAGAGGGGTTGGGCCGAGTGGTAAGCAGCTAGGTGCCGCTTAAGGAGGTCTCAGGTTCGAGACCTCACGTACGCAGACACCCCTCTTGGGAGCCTCACCCGCCATTGCCAGGCGTGCGACCCGGGGCGACCAACGGATTAGTCAAGTATGGTTGGCTGAAAGATGCCATCTCACCGCTGGTGGGGCCTGCTTGGATACCGTGGCTGGCGACCAAAAAAAAAAAAAAAAAAAAAAAAAAAAAAAAGACCTTGAGAGAGAAGATAAAATCAATGGAAGAATAAAGAAATGTACTGTAGTTTCGTGGAAGAGGCCTCAACTCGGAACTCCGGACTCTGGGCTTAATGATTGATCAATTGTTCTGTGTGATTGTTTTTAATGAAGAAGTACATCGCATGTGTAGGATATTGTCTGTTTTATTAATTAGGAGACGTAGGTTAATTCATATTGTCTGTTTTCATTTATTATCAGACGGATTTAATTGGTGGACAAATCCAATCCGCCACATAAATCCACGTTTTTTGGATTAGGACTTCTCAGATGAAAAGGAAAGAACAGTCTCAATATGGTCCTAATGAACTCGATCCGATAGGACGTGTTTACGCAAACTTAATCAATTTGTCTGGACTAAAGATATTTATTTTTGCTGGTGCATGATAGCTCGGGGACCACAGAGGGAAGGCAAAAGTTCATCCCATTCACCCGGCACAGCGCGCAGACGACGGTCCAGACCTTCCGGTTAGCTGCTGCCTATCGATCGAGGTTTTCCGACTACACCCTCATGAGTTCAGGATAATTTCCGATTAGATCCTTTTTGGTGAAAATTTCTTGTGGGGGTCGTTCATATCTAAATATCTCCACTCTGATAACCTCTGACATAAAGTTCGGGGCTGATGGTGACATGTAGGGTGTACCCGATAAGGGAAGGAGGGAGGATCCTGGAGTTCATATACAGCAGCAAGCAGTTCAAGACGAAGGGTGGCCTGACGGCCGGAACCGCCACGACCCATTACTACTCGAGCGAGGAGTTTGAGTTCAAGCAGAGGCGGACCAGGTCGTTCACGTGCAGCCCTGAGGCGGTGATCTCCGGCGGCGACTACCGCCAGTCAACATACTGCCACCTTCTCCTCGGCATCCTCTACTCTGATGAAATCGAGTTCATAGCTTCCACCTTCGCCTACACCATCGTGCAGGCCTTCCGTGCCCTGGAGGAGCACTGGAGGGACATCGTCGGAGACCTCCGGGCCGGATCTCTCAGCCCAGGGGTCGCCCCGGGGCCGATGAGAGCCGCCGTGCTGGAGATCCTCAGCTCGCCGAGGCCGGCCCTGGCGGCGGCCATCGAGGCCAGGTGCAAGGAGCTTGCGGCCCGGGACTGGGCCGGGCTGGTCCCGACCCTGTGGCCGAACGCGAAGTACGTCTACTCGATCTTGACCGGCTCGATGCAGCACTACCTGACGAAGCTGAGGCACTACGGTGGCGGGCTTCCGCTGGTGAGCGCCGACTACGGGTCGACGGAGAGCTGGATCGGGGTGAACGTGGACCCGGCAGCACCGCCCGAGAGGGTGACGTTCGCGGTCGTCCCCACGTTCTCGTACTTCGAGTTCATACCGCTCCAACGAAGGTGCCACGGCCAGAATGGGTTCGGGTTCTCTGCCGCAGCGGACGACTTCGTGGAGGGGGAGCCGGTGCCTCTGTCGCGGGTCAAGATCGGCCAAGAGTATGAGGTTGTTCTCACCACTTTTACAGGTAAGTGTAGATTATTATTACAATTGTTTAGTATTTTTATGAGATGCCATGGAAAAAAAATATATATATATATATATATAACTTATCAAATATATGATTGTAACATATTAATAAAAAATTTAAATTATGAGAATTTTATTTTTAATAAATCGATCTGAGTAGAATATCAATCAGCCAATACTTAGCGGACCTTTGATAGTAGAGGGTGTCTATAGACAAAATAAACTTCTTGTAAAAATGTTTCCTTTCTAATTATATGGTTGATGATTACATTGCTATACATACATACATATACATATATATATATACATATAATCTGCCATCATTTTTCAAAAGCAAAAATTATTAATAGATATATAACTGTCGGTACAATGATATTTCCTCCGATTTGGTACTAAAAGGACATTTTTCGATTATTATTGAGAGGATCTGTTATGCACCTTCAATTTTCTCTCCCTCCTAACTCTTTTTGGGAAAGCGACATTTATTATGACCGAAAATGGATATTTAATAGAAATTTTTTTACCGATGTACCAAATATTTTCATTATATCATCTGTAAAAATAATTTTTATAAGACATGCCGGGGGCTGATGTGACATGGATTTGAGACAATGTTCGATCGAGTTCGACAACACACATAGATGTCCAGTAGATCTCTGATGTAAAACCTAATCTCTTCTTTCCCCAGCCTGGCACCCTCCAGCAAAATCCATTTTAGGAAACTGGATACGTGGACTAGGTCTCCACCAGGCCTTTCGCATCTCACTGATGCGTAACCTTCTATGAAAATCTTCCGACAGTGTCCAGGTCGACAGGTATTGGGTTAACAGCGGTCGACCAATAAAAATTTCTCGAAATTCCTGGAGATCGGGACGTATTGTACTGCGATTAAGGTAGGATCGGGGGTGGTTTCTTGGTCGAATTGGTTGCACATCTTCATGTAGGATTCACTCTGGCGCCACCACATTCTTCCAATGCTGGACATAAGTTTTTCTAGGTAGGGTAGGCATTCGAAGATCTGTAGGAATCCCTGTCGTTTCAGGGAAGATTTTACGGTTCATTCACGGGATCGTTCAGTAATTTAATCTAGCGGTTCACAATCGGTAATCTGAACTAAAGAGAAGAATTTGAGAATTTACAATCATTTTTGTCACATACTTAAATGGTTAGATCATGCTGATCTCGGTGAAATTAGGGTTAAACTTGTTTTATTTCCCTGTCTTATGGCAATTTATGTGAATTTTCCGTACACATTTATAAATTTTCTCGAATTTATTTAGTACGTACTCAACTCTGTTGTATTCCGCAGGTCTGTACAGATATAGACTGGGGGACGTGGTCGAAGTGGCCGGTTTCCATAACAGGACCCCCAAGCTCAGCTTCGTATGCCGGCGGAAGCTGATCCTGACCATAAACATCGACAAGAACACCGAGAAGGACCTCCAGCTCGTGGTCGACCAAGGGTCCCGGCGGCTGAGGAAGGCCCGAGGAGAGCTCGTCGACTTCACGAGCCACACGGATGTGGCCAAACAGCCGGGCCACTACGTGATCTACTGGGAGATTCGAGGGGAAGTGGCCGAGGACGTGCTGAGGGAGTGCTGCCAGGAGATGGACGAGTCGTTCGCCGATCACGGGTACGTGGTGTCCCGGAAATCGAACTCGATTGGGCCGCTGGAGTTGCGGATAGTGGAGAGTGGGACGTTTAGGAAGATCTTGGACTGTTTCATAGCTAAAGGGGCAGGGCTGAGCCAGTTTAAGACACCTAGGTGTACAAGTGACCCGGTTCTTTTGAGCATTCTTGATGTCTGCACCATCAAGAGTTTTCACAGCAGTGCTTACAAGGTGGATTAGGAGAAATTCGTTGTTGAGTATGTCAATAATCGACTCGTTCAGCAATTGGATGCCACGTGTCAAATCAGTTCATCCCTTAGACCTTCCCCTAAAACAAAGTGCAGGTACTTTGTGGACACTGAGTGCCAGTACTTTGTTTTGACACTTGGCATCCATCACTGGACGAGTCCATTACTGGCATGGTAAATTGAACTCACCAAGAATCTCGTCGATTAGGGATGTAAGTTCCCGAGAGTTGATGAGATGATAGAGAGACAAAGGAAAGGTTTTAGGTTTATGGGAACCTCTTAATGTTCGGTTTTTTTCTAATTCATGGGCACGGTGACGGTGATGCTAACGACTATTTTAATTCATGACCAATTCTCATACGATTTGATATGACACACTGTTGTGAGTGATTCTTGAAGTGTATCATCCATTGATCGGTCATGTTCAGATGCATGTTCATACTTAGATTATGTTTGGTATGAATGAATGAATGGAAATGGGTGGAATAGGATGAATTTCATGTAGAAGAAATTGCAATGACACAGACAAAAATTGTAATATTTGAATTTACTTGAACAATATAAACGAATGTAATTGAGAGAAGTGATGAAATTAAAATTTTCTGTATTTTTAAAGCAAATATTTTTCGATCACTTCAAAAAAAGTACAGACCAATAAAATGCACATAAAACTTTTGAGGGTAAAATAAAATAAAAACTTAAATATAAGGCTAAATAACTCATTCTATTTTTATAAAATTTTCACTCGATTTATAAGATTTATTTTCCAAATTTTAATCCATTGACTATCTGTTGTGAGTTTTATTTATCAACACCTGTCTTCACGTGAAAACGTGACTTACGCTTATCAAGTGCCCTTGGACACTCGCTCTCAGCAGCCAACCTCAAGTCATGCGTTTTTCTTCTGTATTCAAACGAGGGGGACACATGACCAATATGCGAACTCTCTCTCTTGTTTTAGGCTAACAACTAATGCCCGCCAGACTTTATCTTTTTGTTAGATAAATTGGCCACGTGCTGGTCATTTATTTCTGTCTCAAGTTTAACTGATTACGAGTTACACATCCAAATTAGGCTTGGCAAGGTGTGAGGTGTGAGACCACACAAATGTGTCTAATACTGCTGGACTTATAAGAGGATAGACGCATATCTACTTAAAAGTCTAAGTGTAAAGGTAGTGCTATATCAAATTTCCTTTATTTTATTTTTTAATCTATTGATTATCCAATATGTGTTTCACTCTTGAATAAATTTCATTTCTTTTGTAATACCAAATGTAACATTAGGGCATCTGGTGAAATGATACATATTTTTTTCTATCAGCATATTAAGCAATCTAGGTTCGAGGATGTGCTAGCTCACTATGAATAAAACTCCTCAAGTTATTAATTTTTTCAAATTACAGGACTCAAATACTGCGATATTTTACTTTAGAAGAAAATTTGATGAACATCATGTCAACCAACCTATTTTAACATTTGTTTTGAATTTTTTTTATCAATTAAAAAGATGGCAGCAATGGTGGCAATCTAGTCGCTTGATTATATAATGTTAGACTTCCGCGTTTAACTGTTAATATATCAAATATACGCAAGTACTGATTCCATAAACGTAACATTACTAAATACTTAATATAGCTTTTAGAAGTCAATATTCTCTAAGTTGATGTCCAAATAACACAGTTTCAAACTGATCTTTTTAAACAAATGCATATAAACGACTCAAAACATATATAAGATCTTAAACTCGTGAGACCACAGTTTTACGAGTTTGAAATCACAGAACTGCCGACATTGGTGGTTGACATATGCTTTGAATTATTGGACCACAGAGAGGACTTTCGTCCAAGTTGTCGAGCTTGTTTGGTACGTTTCAATAATGTTCGTGCCTTCCTCCCCGTTGGCACGTACATGATTGAATGGGAAACCATACGTTTTGAAATTGAAAATTTCTCCCGCCGTCCACTGAGCCTGACCGTACAGATTACGTGCTATAAAATAATGAGCCAGCAAGCTTGACCCTACCCTACCCTCCCATTGCTGGCGCTTCTAATCCTTGACCAAGAAGACTATATATATATATATATAGACACACACACACAGATATATATATATATGTATATGAGTTTTTTTTTTTTTTCGGTATACAAAATAGTTATATTAGTTTAGAATGAGAGAAATTCTTATATGTAATACGTATACTACTTAATGTCACAAATTAATAAACTTTAGTTGATTCTATAATTATTTTTGGTATTTTTAGATTTTTTTAATAAAACTTAAAATAAAAAAATAAATCATAAAAGGAAAAAAAAACTCTAAAATGACTTAATTTGATTGATTTGTAACATTACATTAGTATTACCACGTGGTGTACCCATTACATATAAAGTTTTCTCCTCTTCTCTTTTGGTTGTAATTACTCTTCTAGTCGGGTCGGATCTACTGAATCTAACGGGGAATGAGGAGAAGAAAACAAACAGACATAAGAAATACCATTAACGAGAATTGATCAGACAACTTGTTAATTAATCTAGGGTTGATGCAATAATACTAAGCCTCTGGTCGGTCAGATTCCTCAACGAAAAACCAAAACTATTCCATCAAAGGAGGGAAAAATAAATCAAGAGCACACGATCAGTGGTCACAATTTGTATTTTGATCTAACACTAACTTCACATATTTCGGTTCCAGTTCAAAGGTGAAATAATATCATATTAAGCCCCTTTCTTTTGACTCGGTTCTTCGTGGATCATATGAAAATCGTAGATCTCAGATTACATGGATCTTAGCCATACCAACTTGAAGATTCAAGTCCACTGCACCACGAGATTCGTCCAGGAGCTACTGCGATTTTCGGAGGACATTCCCGTAATTACATCTTCCGAACCGCCCAGGGTCCCAAGACAACATGCATCTCCATGATATGAGGGCCTACGGGGCCCCCGACATCTCATTAGTATAGCTTGTTTGACGCAGCCTGAACGTAGAATCACGCGTGGCTCCGGACAGGGAGAGTGTCTCATGTGTAACGGTTATATTAAGTGATATTATTTACGTAAAAAAAATTAATAAAATTTTTATTTTAAGATTTTTTTAAATAACTTCATGAAAGAAAAAAAAACAACACTAAAAATAATTGAATTTCGTTTATTTATGATATCGCATAAGTATTGCTATGTAATATATCAGTTATGCACAAGACTTTTATAAAATTGTCACCTGAGACCGGTTTATAGTTTCTTCTTCAATTCCATCGATGTGAGATTTAACTCTTAATAACTCTCTCCTAGACTCCTACAGTAAGGATCGAACATCCGGTCTCTAAGTTATGAGACAGAAACTCGCATCGTTCCACCAGGACCCGTTGCTCAGTTTCAAAGTTTGTTCAATGCCCTTTAGTTGGAGTCTAAATGCGACTAAATAAATATACTACAAGAAATTATTCATTTATCTGTAAAGGCATACATTCACATCTAAATTCTCCGACTAATTCAGTTTAAATTGAATGAGCCCGCTAGAAGAATATAGCACTTTCAAGGTGAATTTTCTCAATTTAAAAGATTTAAATCCGAAATATTACTTAAAAGAGAAGAAATGTCCTACCATCTCATCTAATCTACTTTGGCACTTTTAGCTGTATTTTAGCCGATAAGTAGCTGCAACCTCTAATTGCATATAATTTGATTTTTAAGTTTTTTTTATCAGTACTTTAATTTTGTAAGTTTATGTCTACAAAAATTATGCAAAATTTCCAATATTTTGTAGTTTATTTTTTAAATAATTACGGTAATAATTGTCCGTGACAAGTGGGGCATCATTTTCGACGAAAAAATTGTAGACAATAAGTCAATGTTATTATTATTTGTCATATTAAATGTCACGCGGATAATAGAAAAATTGAATACTACTATCTAATAGATTAGTAATTGAGTTGGAAACGAATTCGATCTCTTATAAGATTCATTAATAACAATATAATACACGAGTGCTCGATCACGTCAATTTCTAACGTAATCCTGGACCGATCTTCAGTAGTCTCCCCACCTTGATGTAAGCAGTAAGCTTGGACCTGTCTCCGACAGTCTCTTCTAGACTCAGTCACCTGCTTTCCCAACAATTCTCTCACAGCGCATAATTCAACGTGTCTATTTTGCAACTTTGGCGGCAGCATTTTCAGGCAATGAGCGGTCACAAACATCATTTAAATCTTGTTTTTTTTTTTTTTTTTTGCGTTGGCAATTTTGGACGCTGAGGTGGTGATAATTAATGCATAAAATAATTTGATGGACATTTCGTAGAAATTCTGACAAAAGTTCATCAGATTTTTGACATCTTGTTTCGTGAAAACTTACTGAAAGGAATATGTGACTGCTACTCTGTCGATTCCAATTTGCGACAGACATTTTCATGGCAACATTTTTCTATGACAATTTTACTAAAATTTGCTTAAGAAAACCTCAAAATTGATGTAAATTTGTCCATCAAAATTGTAGATAATTGAAGAAATTCTTGTAGTGAGATGCCGTGTTCCAACGTCTTAAACAAAATTTCCCTTCTTTTTTTCTTCACCAATTTTCACGTTACGCTTTTCCGTGGATATTTAGAGTAATTTTCTCCTAGATCTGTTCTGATTCAACACGCGACATGTTCCATGGTCATCTGTAGAGCTAAAGCTCCAACGACGCGAAGTATATGCATATGGAAGTGAAGAAAAAAGTAGGTAATGATAGCGTTAGCAGATTCACATAAAGTTTTATCGGTATTTATTTTTAGATATTTTTCCAAATTTTTTGTCCTCAAGCATCATTAATCTTTTACTATTATATAATTTCATAAATACATATCTTTCAGGGGAGTGATAATTTTGAAGACACCATTTTAATTTATAATTTTTAAAAATGGTAAAATAAAGTTTTAACAATGGATACATAAATATTTCCCATCTTAATTTCGATTTTATAACCATGTTGTAAGTAAGTGATATTGGAACTCTGTCGTCTTATTTTGCTGGATGGCCATCGAGGCAATGATGGGAGAAATATCGCCACGTGCCTCAATTGGACTCTGGAAATATCGGCACATGCCTAAATTCAATTCTGGCATGTGCCCTAATAGAAATCAATCAAAAATAAATGAATGGAAATCACAAAACGGGGGATTATCGACTTGATTAGCAGACACCGAGGATGGACCATGCATTTGCATGTTGCATGGACCACGTGTCCTAATCTCTCGAGCTGGCCTGGCCATGTAAATTTTCCCGTGATAAACTCGGGTTTTCGTTCGAGTCGGTTTCAAATAATACCATTATTGTATGGACGTGGGACACTGCATGACACGGATCACACGATCTAAAATAAGGACCACAAGAAAAGACCGAAGCCACATTAGATTACCGTCCCCACGGTGGAGAACTGAATCCCGAACTTCCTGATTTGGACTGATTTCACTGGACAAAACCTTCAACGGAGATTCAAAGATGCGGCGAGGGTGGGAAAGACAAATTGCAAGAAGTTAATTCAGTGGACTGTCAAAATGTGCAAAAACAAAGAAAAAAAATCATGTTGTTGAGAGTTAAATTCCATCTCGAAAAGACAGTATAAAAGATCTCAGTATATAAGAAGAATCGGGTATATATGCCGCTTATATATTTATTCTTTTACTTGGACAAGTGTCTAATATCTTATAGGCCAAGTGAAAATTTCACGTGATATAAGAGTTAATTACCATGTGAGTTTACACCTTGCCAGGTTTGAGCATATGTAACGGATTGATATGGTGTTACGTATTAACATGCATGGTTCAGTAACTTCTATGATTTTCTTTATGGTTTTATTTGAAAACGTCGAATTGAGTATATTGTGAGTGGACCGTTTGGTGCAGTCGCACCTATGTCGAGAGGAGACTGTCGATAATAGTTTCTGACTTACATCAGTGAAGGGACTACTGGAGAAGGGTCAGAGGATTGTCGTGATCATATAGTCATATATTATATATTATTATTAGTGAGGCTTACAGGAGACTGAACACGCTTCTGTCCAAAAGTCTAAGCTGTTAAGTAGTGATGATTAGTTCTCTTATAAATCTACTATTATTCTTTCATATGACTGATGTGACATCTAACAAAAAAAATCTTAAAACAATCAAATCTTATTAGTTTGTGACATTAAGTCAGCATGGTCACGTGATGTATAGGTTACACACAATACTCTCTCGTAAACCACAAGCTCAGAAGAAAAATGCACAACTCATGGCTAGTTATTGAACTCGAGTGCAGAACCACATGTAGAATTAAGTTGGAGACTGTTATTACCGTGTCTTTCTATGCCTTCAGGTCTTTAAACAATGATCTTTTGAGAGGAGAAATACCGCATGCTCTCAACACGCTTGCCAATCCGATCACTTGTTGAGTAACAATCTTCATGGCCATCTGCATCCAACTAACATTTTAGTATCACATGATCATAAGTTCTCATGCCACCTAGCCAAATGGAAAAGGGCAGGTGACTTCTGCAAATTACATTGCGTTTGTTCATGTCATTTACCAAGTACGACAGCTGAACTTGCACCAGAGGGTCTGCAGTCGGCAGAAGGATGTAGGGTTTGTTGGAATTGGTGACCACATGGACCGATCTAGAAAACTTGCTCGGGGGCGAAACGTTGTAGGAGAGTAATATGAAGGATCCATGAGGTGAAATATGTATTGTTCACGAGCTCGGCTTCTGTAAGAACCTCTTGGCCGTCCACGAACAAGGTGGGAATGCACACATTATGACATCATGTTTGGTATATGGTAACATTTTAATAATGATGACTCCGATTTTTTTTTATTAATTATGCATTGTTTAGGTAATCCTACCTCATCACATGACGTGAGAAAATATCAATCAGATTGTGACAAACAAGCAAGTTAGCGTTGTTAATTACTCGGACAGTTATCTTAATTATTACTAATTAAATTAATTTAATTGATTATTAATTTTTTTTTTGCTAGAATATATTGTCACGGTATCTCTGTCTTGGTAGAATTATAAACTACTTGAAATTTTGTCATAGGAATCAACTCCCTAAAAAGTTAGGCGACTTCAAGCTTAGAGAAATATGGGCCAAATTGAAGATGAAGCAAGGAATGTAACACAAAATAAAAACACTTTAAATTCTCCCTTGTTATTTTTCAACCCATAAATAATTATTTCCTTTTAAAAAAAGACCACGTAATTATAAAATCAATAGAACGAGGAGAAAGTTTTCGGTGGAGCTGTCATACCATCTCAGTATCGGTTACGTGATATATTCGTTCAATCACGACTTGACATGTAATCAATAATTATATAATTATGGTTATTAAATCCTAAAAAATCTTTAAAGATATAAAAAAGTCTTAAATAATTGGTAAATTCTAGTTGAAAATAATATATAAATTGTAAAAAAATATTTAAAAACCTATTAAATGGTGAATCATATTAGAAACAACATATAAATAGTGAATTCTTATTGGACGGATATACCGCGTAAGCGATGCTGATGTGGTATAATCGCTCCACTGGAAACTTTTTCGAGAATGAGAGGAAGAAAAGGAACGCAGGAGTAGCGCCGATCCAATCACTTCTCTGATATAATATTCGAGTTTTTGTATTTAACTGCGAATATATCAGATGAGCTCAACAATCAGTACCAACACTGATTCTATCAATGTAAGGTGTAATATAGTCGAAGAAGTCGGCAATCATTTAAGGATCGGACTCAAAGAGTCCCTTCTAATAATTTTACTTGGAGGAGCATTCGAATATGTGATCTTGGGTCCCGCTAAATCACGTGGGAGAGAATTTTGAACTATTAGACCATCGCTCTTAATGATAAGTATGAACGTCTCATTATATATTGCTTGATATATAAAATTTTGGAGAAAGATGACGCTGAAAGTCTTATATGTTTACTGTTTTTGATAATTGAGTCATATAAGTTTGAAAACAGTTAATCATACCTTATAAGATTGGTTTTGTTATACTTTTAATTCGAATTGTCATCGTTCCGTTCAAAATTCCGTTAATAGTGTAAAGTTTATGTCAGTAAAATATCTACGATTTGAAATGAAAGTGTAACAGAACTAGTCTTATGAGACTAAATAAGCCATTTTCAAATTTAAAGGATTCAATTGCAAAAAACGGTAGATAGACTTCTATTTTAATCAAGATCGACAGACCTGAATTAATTATGAATTTTCTAGTTTCGAAAATTTTAAATTTAATTTTTATCGGTGATTTTGATGTATGCGGAGAATTCACCCCAATTAATTGCTTTTTCTCCCGATGATTCCCACTCAACTTGGTAACGATGACAAGGAGACTAATCGGGAAAAGAACACTCCAAATTCACCATCGCTGTCACCACCACCACACCCCTACAACTACACCTCCTTTGAAACCCTCATCTCCCTTCCACGCATCGGCTCCTTTCGATTCACGTTGATCCCTCGTATCTGTTCGTGCATTCAAGTTTGGCTCCGATGAGTCGTTACGATCCAAACCCTTTCGATGAAGAGGAGGTCAACCCCTTCGCGGTGAGTTGTTGGATGTTCCGATCGATCCAAATCTCGTCGATTTTGGAATATCTGGCTGTCTTCTGCGATTGCATTGTTTCCTTTTTTTTAAACAAATTTGTGAGCTTTCTAAGCTGAATGTGGGATTTTCCGGTTGGCTTTTTCTGTGTCTGGAGAATGTAGACGCGATTGCGTCGATGATGTCGGTGCTTGTTCGCGCTTAATTGTGGGGCCGTTAGATCTGTCGCGTTTAGCTGTGTCAGATCTATTTACTGGCTTCTCAGCAGCCTCATTTGATACAGCCGATTGTCTGTGAGAAAGCTGAGGATGAGAACAGTTCGGAGTTGCAGATAATGTGTGCTTTTACTTATGGTAGAATGTTTGAAATGTGCTCATGAACTGAAGGATTGCTTTCTGGGTCTGAAGTAAAGTAAGAAACAGGTTCTTTCTCCAACATTTATGCATGTTTAGGCAGAAGAATTGCTTGCAAGATTATCACGCTGACTCAAATCATGTAACTGTGTCAGTTGATTTTCCCGTTTTCTGTTGTGGATCAGCACTCCTCTTGAAAAGTAGCTCTTTACTTGGTGAAGTTGAATTCTATTGACATGTCTATCTACATAATTGACATCGAAGATGACTCAATTGATCAATTGGGATACTGAAGCTGTGAAAAGATACAAATGGATAACTCACTGTTTGAATGTGACAAAAGATTGCTATTAAAGATGCTTTTTTTATTCTTGACTTCACTGTCATAGCTGCCGTGTAAATAATATGGGCAACCTGAGATATCCAGTACTAAACATTTCATTGATCATACTTTAAGGATCAAGCTGGTAGGGGAAAGGGCGCAGGACAATCAAACTATGGTGGTGGTGCTTTTTATACAACGGTAAGGCATTCTTATAATTCTCTTGCTGATTTTAGAATTTCATTCGGTTGCAACTTGACCAAGAAATTCAGAGGCAGTTGAAAACAGATTAAGATTAAACTCAAGAATTTGGAGATGGTCGAAATCTCTATTGTGTTGTTCTCTAAAATGTGGTACTTGTAGAGATGTCTGGCCTATTGCTGGTGATATATTCTCTTCTTTGCCACTCTTCAAACTCGGCCAGTTTGTTCTACTGTTGTCCAAGACCTTGGGATGTTGATGGTTCTCCTGTGAAACTTCTATTTCTGTTCTGCTGAGGCAGGATTTTGTTCTTTCTCGTACATATATACTTTTATTTCTACACTTTATTCATATGTTACTTACACATAGCATCACAAATTGTTTTTGTGGAATTTTAGAATCCAGGAAGTGTCCCACCAGCAACTTCAAGGCTTTCACCGCTTCCCCCGGAGCCTTATGACCGCGGTGCAACTATAGATATTCCTCTTGATTCTTCAAGGGTTGGTAAAACAGCATATCGTGTTGTCCTAATTGCATTTGGCTTTGCCAGAAGTGTTGCTGATATATTCTTTCTTTACATCCAAGGATCTTAAAACAAAGGAGAAAGAACTTCAGGCTAAAGAAGCAGAACTAAAGAAAAGGGAACAGGTAATTAAGTTCATAACTTGTGCTTCACCCTTATAAGTAGCTTAGTTCTTTTTACAAAGTTTTTGTCTTCAGGAGATAAGTCAACTTTGACTAATCTAGCCTGGGCTCTGATGCTTCCTTGCAGGAACTAAAAAGAAGGGAAGATGCTATAGCACGGGGTATTATTCTCCTTTCCTCTTCTATTTGGAAGAGTCTCAATGCTTTGCTTCCATGTGATGTCTAAAGTGCCAAACTGTTTGTGTTGTTTGGCAGCTGGAATTGTTATAGAGGAGAAAAATTGGCCACCATTTTTTCCTCTTATCCATCATGACATTGCAAATGAAATACCAATCCATCTACAAAGAGTACAATATGTTGCATTCACGACCTATTTGGGTATGCTCACTTTGATCTCTCGAACATCAGTTCTGTTGAATTTGATAAGCAATTTATTTTCTTTATATGACAATTAATCTCATATTCATGTTGGTCATGAAGGAGTTAAACTTATTACCTGGGTTTCCTTTTACAGGTCTGGTTCTCTGTCTGCTCTGGAATGTTGTGGCTGTCACTACTGCCTGGATAAAAGGAGAAGGTTGGTCCTGTAGCCTAAGAATGGTGAAACCAATAGTTTACTGTATGATGATATTGTCTAATTATGTTAATCTTTGGCTTGTAGGTCCAACTATTTGGTTTCTTGCTATTATCTATTTCATCTCAGGGGTTCCTGGAGGCTATGTCCTGTGGTACCGCCCCCTTTATCGGGCTATGAGGTATTATTATCCAGTTAAAAAATGGAGCTACTTGTCCTGCAATTATCTGCCAGAAATGTTCCAAGTTTCTTGTCATAACTGTTAGTTTTTCTTACATTCATGAAACAAATTGTTAGTTTTTCTTATTCCTCTTCTCTCTCTTTATGCCTTTTCATCTCTCAGCAAAGTGCTTATCTGCATTTTTCGGCATTTAGGTAGTTGGTTGCCCATAGATGGCATACTTTTCACTCAAAATAATTCGATAACATGATCGTACTGACCATTTTTGGAGTTTGATAAAATAAATTTCTTTGTCTAAAAGGAGCACGCAGACATCGCTCAGTCTCACACCTGCCATTGTATAATTACACTAGGCCACACAATATAACTTCATTGTGGTTTCCATTGCAGGACTGATAGTGCCCTGAAGTTTGGCTGGTTTTTCTTGTTCTACCTGGTCAGTTTGTTGGCAACGGCAGTCATTCTGGTGAAAATTCTTAGGCTAGGTCTCTAATTGGTTTATTCATTTCATTCTGCAGCTCCATATTGGCTTTGTCATCTTTGCAGCAGTTGCTCCTCCAATCATATTCAAGGGCAAATCTCTAGCGTAAATACTTATTTCACATATATTTATCGTATTTGAGTGCATTTACTCAGGATTTGCTGACTCATTGCTTCCATTTTCTCTCTCTATTCCTTGTTTAATCCCTGCAAACAAACTTTTTTTATTTTATTTTTTATGCACATGAAAACTGCGACAATCTATTATTGCTGATATTGAGAGTTAAACGTCTCGATGGAGATTACCTATGTTCAGTTGTTGACAATCTTAATATATTATGGAATTCTAACATATTTATTATATCTTATAAGTAAATTATATTTCTTCTTGAGTTGTTGTGAGTATTGAATTTTCTCAGCGTACTGCCTCATGAACTTGATCTCAAACCATCAAGCTCAAATTTCTTTTGCACTCGAACTAATTTTCAACCAACTGTTTCCATCTAAGCCAAGTTTAAAGCTTGTCTAGAATTGGAGAAGGATTGGCCATGAACCATTTGTATGTTGTTTTTGTTTCTGCGGTCAGCAACTGATCTTTGTATTAATTTTGTGGCAGAGGTATTTTACCGGCAATAGATCTTTTGAGCCAACATGCTTTGGTTGGGGTAAGTGTTTTCTGATACTAATTTGGTGTGTATGGAATATTGTTGTCGTTACCTATTCACATGCTTTTACTTATGATAATTTGGAATCGTCCTTTTTGATGATGATGAATTCTAGTTGTTTTGCAAGTAAACATCTTGTTCTGTTGGAACTGAAGTATATCTGTCAAACAAACATGGAATCTGAAGTGGTTCCTTTAGGTATGCCAAATTTAACTCATAGTCTGTCTCAATACGCAGATTTTCTACCTTGTTGGATTTGGGTTGTTCTGTGTGGAATCACTTCTCAGCATCTGGGTCATACAGGTCAAATACGAAGCTCTTTTAACATTGTTGTTCTCAGAGCACTCATTATCTTGTCAACTTCTGGCTTATGCTAATCTGGGTCCGATTTTGCAGCAAGTTTACATGTACTTCCGAGGAAGCGGCAAAGCAGCAGAGATGAAGCGAGAGGCTGCAAGAGGAACCATGATGGCCGCACTCTGATATGTCACTGAGAAGCAAGAAAAACGATAATGGACGCACAGTGATACAGTCACTTATGATGGATTGAGCATTTCAGCCTCACTCTACACTTGATGCGTGTTCCATCCAGCATTGCTCAGATGAGAATTGTTCGAATGAGATTCTTTCTTTCCTTCCTTTTCCGTTTCTTCCTCGTTCGAGTATTTCTACGTTTTGCAAGACTCTCTTTCAGTCTCTTTATCTTTTGCAAGCTGAAGGGTTTGATTTAATGTTTACTGTGGTAAAACTATAGTTTGTATGATATCACATTAGAGAATGACAGGACATTTTGATGAATTGATTGTTCTCCTCAGCCTCTTTACACCTTTATCAAGCTGCTTCTTATGCAGACTGACAAAGAAGTGGAGGTTATCAGGTGATCCTGCCACTGAGCGTTATAAATCATATAACCAGACTAGATTCACGCAACTTATGACGAAGAATGTGAGAAAGTTTCCTCAAAATGCTGGGGGTGTCATCTTGCCCTCCAATAATCCAACAACCTACCCGGTTTCCATAGCTCGATATTCTGAGGTTTTCACAAGCAGTCATTACTGTCCGGAATGTACAACCATCAGGTATCAGCTTGTAGTTCCTTGGCAATGAGAAGGAACCTAATGCTTAACCCAAACAGTGATTTCTCGTAAACGATTGAAATGGCAGAAATTCATCATATGGCATCGGATTCATCTGACTCGTTGAACAGTCGCCTTGCTTCACTGGAGCAACAGATCCTGACCTGCACATCCATCAGAGGTCTAGAAATAGCTTTCTGATGAAGAATTATGCCACAAAAGCACCAAATGAGCCTCAATATTCCGAGCTCCAAGCAAGCCACGATGACTACCAAATAAAGTGAACCCTCAACCCATCGAGCTCAATCTTCGAACCCAGCATGTAAGAACATGTTGAGGGATAGCTCAGCAAGCCAGGATGGCTACCAAATAAAGTGAACCCATCGAGCTCAATCTTCGAACCCAGCATGCCAAGAACATGTCGAGGGATGGTTCAAGCTTCCACACCTGAATACATGCTGATATCATCCAAGAACTGACATCTTTGAAAATTCAGGACCCACCCAGATTGGATCAAAGAAGGATCAAGTTATTCCAAACTGTTCTGTCAGGAAACCAGAGTCGACAGCTTTGCAGTGGATTTGGAAGCCAAGGTTAAACAGAAGAGTTTTATCGTAGGTTTGCAAGCCAGAAGCATAACTCAATGTGAGTAACTCAACAATTTTTACGAGGCAAGTGTTGACTGTGAGTAACTCATCAATGTTTCTCTTACGTGTTAGATTGAAAAAATTGAGCCAACAAGTGGTTTAGAACAATCAAGATAACGTCCAACATGAGGTCTTTTGAAACACCTTACTCCATAGTGTCCAAGGATGGTTTCAAGCTCCTTAACCCACTCAATGTGATGCTTCCACCAATTTCTGCAGGTGGAGAGGAGGTGTCAGTACAAGAACAATATACAAGAACTCGAAATATGGTGGTAGCACACAACTCTCTATGAATGTAAGAAACTCCTACCAGCTGATTTAACATCGCTCAGCAATTTCCTAAGTCCGTGAATCCACAATCACTAATACCGCAAATAATAAGTAACTGCTTTGTGTTTACAGAATGTAAAATTTAAGCATGTTATTGAAAGCTGGGGCAATTTCATTAGCAGGCAAAGATTTTAAAGATTGTTAATATAGTGAAAAGAAAGAGCTTAAACTGAATGGTTCAAAAATGATATAAAGTTTTCAGTCAACAAAGGTCCAGCTTGAAAACACGGTGTCAGTTAAAATGAACTTTCAGCCCAGATTGACATATGCTGGAGCATATCAAACATAAAGAGGAAAATGGGTTACCTCTTCCTTCTTGCCCTTGCCCCCTGTGAAGAACTTGTAGCCCCCGAAAAACAGCATGCCCCAGCCAGACAGAGAGACAATCACAAACTGCATAGAATATAATATCCAGTTGTTACGATTACAATGTAACTATCAAAGAGCTGGTTTTCCAGTCTCTGTTCCTACACAGTTAAATCAGAAGGTAAGATCCAGAATTATAGGCAATAAATGACCTCAAGAGGATAAAATACAGCAACTAGAAAAACATGAAGACCAACAAAAATGCATTTTAGAAGTTGGATAATCATAAATTGGGCAGAGGTTGGGACAGGAAGCTATTTCTTGAAAATGGAACACCACTAGAATTAGAAACTCAATATCATCAGGAATGGCCATTTAATTGCAGGTAAGGAGAAGAGCTAGAATAAAGTTTACATAGTTACATATTCAGGACAGAAGACAATAGAGTAGAAAAAACAGTAGAAAATGTGGAATACACTGTGAAAGAGAAAAAGACCATCCTCTTCATCCTAGATCACAAATTCAAAATAGAAGTGCCAATTTATGCACAATTTGACCACTCCAAATAGCTAACAGAGAATCATGCAAAAATGCCAAATCGTAAGACTTACATGCTCTTCCTTCCATTTTGATGGGTTCATAGGATCCTGCCAGCAGTTAACCTTTGGAGGGCCATGATGATCTAGGTAGAACAGAAATGCTAAAAATGAATCTGACAAGCATGTCTAAAGTCTAGATGAACATCAGCTACTTCAACAGTAGACAGCACAAAAGATTGAGAAAAAACTGCAAAATATGATTGGAGCAAAAGGCATAACCACATCAAGCACTTCAGGGAACCTAAGATAACTGGCTCCTCATTCCATTGTGATAGCTTTAAGGCAAAGCAGCTACAATATGAATTCAAATATATGACATGTGGAATATTTGCAGGCAGAAAGTCCGAGACTCAGGATTCAGCAATTCCAATCCATCACTCACACCGAAGACACATAACCGTTAGCTTTTACATATGCCCAAATTAATGATAAGAACTTTTTTCTATGCCAATTTAAAGGGCATTACTTCCTACATACCCTAAGAGAGCACATATGACCACCAGGGTCCATTCAGCACACACGCCAAAGTATATGATTAGCAAAAAAGGAAGAACTTGCATTTCCCGATCAAGCCCCAAGTTCCATTTTTTATCCGTTCCCCAAATTTTCAGAAAAAGCATCTAAATCTCTCATCAATCATGCATCGGCTCTGCTGAAATTCACTAAAAAGCCCGACGAAAAAGACTAGGAAATCAGCCAAGAGGAAATTGGGTCAATACAATTGCGCTTCGAATTTGGATATTCACGTCGGCAGACGGATCTGCCAATGGGAATTTACCTGCAGCTCCCGACAGGCCCCTGCGCTGAGCGAAACTAGCGGCTTGAGACGACAGCCTGGGGGACGAAAGAACCGCGACTCGACGAGCTGCAGCCGCTGCCAGTGTACTCGCCATAACTCGAAGCTTTGTCGGAGAGCGGTCGGAGAGGAGATCGATGCGTAGGCAAATGAGAATCGGAAGAGAGTTCACCTGGACACTGACGGCGAGTATCTCGTTGGCTGTAAGAACGGAAGCGTGAGACCAATGGGGTTAATTTCAATTTACTCCTTGAACAATGTCCCATGTTTCAATTTTGCCCCCTCTTGGTTCATTTTCCTCAAAGTGAGTGTTTCAGAGTAGATGACGGGAATTGATCATGTACGTACTAGTATGAGATCTTTATAAGCAAAGCTTATACTCCCAACAAGAAACTGTAAGCTAGCTCAAGTATCAGCATATCACTAAATTTAGAGTAGCTAATGACACTGGCGCTGAAACAATCAATACAGTTCCCGAAAGATACATCTCGTCGTCAAAACCTTCTACATCTTGTCTTCGAAAGAAGTCAACTGCAGCTAAGTACCATAGTAAGCATATTAAAGCTCATCATGCCTATTCCCGTGCTCTATTGAAAAAATCGAACTACACTAGCAGCAGACAGTAGATCAAGATCATGATATAATTCACATGAGAACATGGCTGAGAGTGGGAGACCGAAACTAGGATGGATAAAGGTTCAGACTTCAGTGGAAATTGCAATGTTGCAATAGAGGGTGATTGTAGTCCACATATTTCTCCCACAGGGGCTTGTACTTCTCCATCCCAATCTTCAGCCACGGCTTCAGATTCCCATTGTAGTGCAGCACAGCTCCCTTCTCGATCAGCTGAGGGTCCACGTTTGTGTAACCCAGACCTAGCACATGCCATGATGGGTCCAAGGGATGTGTTAGTCTGTAGAACGTCAATAAACCGGGAGGCAGCGTCCCGAGATTCCACAGTGTCCTGTCCACATTCTTCTCCTGCCAGTGGTGGTAGATCCCTGTGACGTTCCTCTTTCTCCATTCGACAAGATCAAACACATTCATCCCAAAGGCCCAGCCACAGGCATCGGGATCGAAGTGTTCTCTTATGAGGGGGTGAGAGTAGTTCAGGTAATTGTGGTACTGGTGGAATGTTTCCATGCAGGTCTCTACAGCTCCATTCACGTTACCATTTAAATCGATCGAGAAAAGATCAGAGAGATCCTTCTGAACCACAACATCATCATCTAGGAAAACGACCTTCTTAAGGGATGGGAAAACCTCAGGGATGTAGAACCTCAGGTGGTTCAGCATAGATAGATACTTTGGGTTCCGGAACTTGACTGGGGTCTTGCTCCTGTGACTTGTGCCAGAGAAGTAATAGCTCTGAGTCTCTGAGTCCTGGAGCTGCTTCAGGACAGGAACATAAGAGGCATTTAACCAGGTAAAATCCTCGAACTTCTGAACCTCCACTGTGACTCCGAGGAAACTGTTCATGGAAAACCAAGCCTTCATTGCTGAAAAGTTGATCTCATCGGTCACAAGATGAAAGACCACCATGTCAGGATTTCTAGAGCTTATGGCAGTTGAGTTGACCACCACTGAGGTTGCTAGAACGTTGTCCGAGAGTACACAGAAGTGGTGCAGATTGTCATCGACAAGCTTCGAATGCATCTGATTCCTCTGGTCAAGTTTCCTCTGTAAGTCTGAGTTCTCGAACCACTCAGTGGTTAGTTTAACACCGAGGCAGTATAAGCTTTTTGGGACTTCTTCTGCAGCAATCTGACCATTCTTTGAGCTCTTGTCCATTAGAGTGCTCATCTGCTCATCCAGGGAGTGCATTTTGGCTTCGAGCCTCAAGATCATGATAGCACTATCATAGTGCAGTTGCTGCTGTGCTTGGAATAGGAGTGCTGCCATTTCTCGAATGGCAGTTTCTGAATCTTTGACTGTTAATGGAGCTCGTCTTGAGGCGGCATTTGAGAGGAGGGCCAGGGAGTAGCGTATCTGAGCACTCAATTCCCATGCAAACTGGAGGTTCTTGCTCTCCTTTGCAATGACAACAAAGGCTTTTGCGAGTGAAATTTGGTCACTAAGTTGTCTCGTGACCGAGTTTGGGCTCAGCATCTCATCAGTTATGTTGAGGCCTTCCATGATCCTTTCATGCCTGAGCCTCTGCAGAAAAACACACGCATAAAATTTCTGTATCAATTGTCAGATCCAAAAAGTATTTTCGTTTGCTTCGATTAACAAAAATTAAGTTTTTCAAGAAGTCAAATCCTGGTGAAACATAAATAAACCTTCTGTCAAAAACTTGCAGCACCATGCCTACCAATTCTATTACCAAGACGAAACAAAGACCTGTTCATTCTTTTCACACTAAGCTTCAGGAATCCTAATTGCCTATAGTTCTCCTAGCAAAGGAGCCATCCCAAATATCATCAACTAAAGCATATTTACACATTCCATTTTTTCAAACACTGCGTAACTCTTCGCACTAGTATGCCAAGCAATCAGCACATCAACTAATTTGTCCCTCACCTGAAATCCTAGTCCAATCATATGACTGTTGGTGCTAACTGCCCAAACGACCCCAATTTGCAACTTAAACAACCTGTTGGAACCTACTCTTGCAAGAAATGATTCCGATTCAGTTCAGTTCAATTCATTTTGATTCAATTACATTTGAATTATGCTGTTTGAAATACTACGGAATTGAACTGAAATGAATTGAGAAATCTTGTCTAGAGACATATTAGAATTGAATCATATATGTTTCAATAACTAAAATGCATATGAGAATTCTACAGTTGGGATAATTTAGGAAATAATAGAAGGAAAAGTAGCAGAACATATTTTGAGAACATGATTGATCTTGCCTTAGCATGTCAGTAGAAAAAGAAAAACAAAATATACAGTAAACCTTATCATGATATCTAAAACCTCTTTTTTACGGAAAACACTTATGAATCATTCTTAGAATCAATAATCCAAAATATAAAAATAAAAAATGAAAAAGGCCCAAGATCACAATGCAAAACTGAATAAGATTTATAATAATACATAATTTTACATTTATAATGCATTGCATTGAAATATACATGTAGAATGCAAAAAGGAAAGGTTGAATTACAGATGTTGGAGCCACTGGAGACAAGAGAAGCACAAGCGTGGTTGGAATTCCGATGAAAATCTTGAATTTTTCAACTGATCATTCCATCCCGGGGATTCCAAACGACGGAATTCAATTGATTTCTTGTGAAATGAATTGAATTTCATGCACATTGGGCGATTCCAATGTAAGTGAATCAGTTCACTGATATGTTGGTGGGTGAAATCATTTGCAATCATAGACAGGGAGCATATACAGTCACAGTTACAAAAGGGAACATCAAAATAGAATAATCATGACCGAGCACACGATGTAGCTGAAGATCATGCAAGCAGCTGTCACCGTGGATGGATCAACCATTACACAGGAACAGTAGCAAGCCATTAGAGGTACCCTTTGATTTTTTCTTTTAATATCGATAGTATCCGGCACTGTATTAACCGACTAATATTAGTGTATTGTACGATCTGGGGCTGCCATTAATCCCCAGATACCAGCCCTTGGGAGAGCCGAGCCTGGACGTCACCTATTACACGTTCTAAGCTTACCAGCGAGTCCGCTCAGTTATGAAAGAAGGGAACTATAAGAAAAGAGCACCCTTTGGGATATTGATCCAACTCCAGTTCACGAGCAACCGTACGGTTCTACTGGGAAAGAAACAGGACGATGGAAAAGGTGAGCTTTTTCTTACCTTGGCAATGGGAGGTCTCGATTCAATTTGATTACTGTTGCTCAGGATCACGAGGAAGAGAAATACAGCAACAACGCAAAGTGCCCACCACACCAGGTTCGGCCAACGCCTCCTCACAGGCCGCCGGAAATCCGCAGCCCTGCGTCTCATCCCGTCAAATCCCTCCCCGGCGTCGAACCAGCAGAGGAAACGTCAACACTGGGGGCGAGAGCTCGAGACCCTCGGGCTCGATTGCCGGGGCATCTGCTGCAGATATTCAGCAGGACGATTGAGATCCGCAGCCGAATAGGCTCCTGGGTCTGAAGCAAGAACTCGTCATCCTCTCGGATTGGGAAGTGAAGGTCTCTCTCCTTGTCTCTCGGCAGATAACGGCTCTTGCTGTGGTATGAAAACGCGAATACTGTGCTTCTCTCTCTCTTTGCTGCTTCTTCTTCCTCCGAGCAGTGGCAGTGATCTCCTGCTTCTTAATCTTCTCTACAAAGCGAATGAAGAATTTTGGTGCACGTCAATGCGCTGACCATAAATAAATAAATAAAAGGATAAGGGTACGCACTATCTACGAATTCTTCAATCGACTATAAATTTTTTTTCTTTTTTACAGAGAATCATCAACTATACATTAATTCTTCAATCTATCACAAACTATTTTTATCAGAGAATCACAATCATATCGTTAATTTTGACTGTTAATTGTTAATTTGTAAGATTAATTTTACTGATTGTACACACAGAGTTTGACATGATATCACACGACATCCATCTAGTGAAAACATCTATTTGCACACCTATCATCATGATAAAATAGTGAATTCGATAACAATTCGTAATTTTTTGTAACCAGATGGATACTACACATGATGTCACATTAGATTCCATTTGTACAATTAGTAAAATTAACGATACACATCAGCAATTAACATATAAATTAATGGTGTGATAAATTAGGAAATTCTTGAATAGTTCGTGATTTTCCGGATAAAAAAAAGTTTGTGATAAATTGGAGAATTCTTGAATAGTTCGTGTTTTTCTGAGAAAAAAAGCTCATGTTAGATTAGAAAATTCTTGAATGGTTCGTGTTTATATGGACAAATAATCCAAAGGATAAATAGTCAAACAGTTAAAATCCACAATAAAAATATAATAAATATCATTCCTCGCCCTGAGCATTGATCAAAATGTCCAAAAATCGATTTTTTATTTTGAACCTTGATATGTTTGTGATTGAACATGAAGTTCGAATATTATGTAACAGGGCAACTGACTGATTGTCGCACTCATTTTACTCATCAAAAAATAAATATCATTCAAAATGTGTAATTGATAAATAGGGTGGAACGAATTGGGATAAATCGTATTGAAAGAAATATCCAAGTCCGACCTAACTCGTGCCCAGGTTGGATCGGGACCCGGCCGTGCCTAATTCGGGGTAGGAACCGTCCCATGCTAGCATGGATCCGATCATAATCTATCTGAAATGGATCGAATTATATTAGGTGTTGTGGGTTGGACATACATTGCCAATCCTAGCACTGATCGGGGTAATGTCGAATCTCACATATCATACATAAATTGCCGAACATAAGATCTCATATTAACCTATTTCACGATAAACGGTTAAAAGAAAATACCGATACTTTACCACTCTTGTATGAAAAAGAAAAAAGCACAAGTACCTTTTACTAATAATTTACCGTATATTGAATTTCATTATTAGCAAAAATCTAGATGAAGGTTTTCCCTTGGAATTTTCAGGGAGGTTTTTGTGTTTTTTTGTTTGAGAATTATTTATTAGCGAAAATGTTTATCTCTTTTTTAAAAAAAAAAAATTCAATCTGTAATTTCTTTTCCTCTTTTCCATCTATTTGTACATCTTATTTATATATATAATAACAGGAAATAGAAAATTTACCCAAATCTCCATGGAGAAGCGGAAGCCGCTGTCGACTGAGACCGGTTAAAAAACCGGTTTCAAACAGAATTGAATTGGTTTTGAAACGGTTCAATTCTGTTTCAAACTTGTTCAAATCAAACAAAATTGGCTTTTACATTAAAATCAATTTGGTTAGAGTCGGTTAGCCGTATCAATTGCACTTAGAAATTAACTGAACCATTTTTCGCCTAAAAAAAGTATCAAAATAGAACCGGTCGGGGGAATCTGTTCAAACCTATTCGGTTCGGTTCTCCTCGAACCGGTTCTGTTGCATACCCACTCGTCCTCCTCAAGTCTCTCCAATAGTTTCTGAACCGTTCAGTCCGTTCGAATCCTTACTCTGAGCTGATAAAACCTTTCCTCAGAGCCTTTGCTTCTCAAAGGGGCCCTGAAGATCGACCCCCCATCGACCAGTTTCTTCCATTGCTGCGGATCACAGGTCTAGTTTATCTCAGAGTGGTAATCGGATCGCATCACACGGAATCAGCATGCGGGGAGCCTGTGAAATTGCTGGGACGCGTACCGACGGTACTAGGAAGAAGGCAAAGGTTGCTGAGACGACAGGTGAAGAGGAACAAGAGGATAGACTTAGCAGATTGCCTGATTCTGTCCTAATTCACATCCTCTCGCTTTTGCCCACGAGAGATGCTGTCAAAACGCGGATGATTCCGAGTCTCGGTCGCTTATGGGATCAAACTTTTAACTTGGACTTCGATTGGTGCGTGACTCACGGTTGTTCCCGGAATCCATCCAATCAAGCCATTTGCATGGGGCAATTCCAGCGGTTCGTCGCTTTCGTGGACCGTGCCATGAATCTCCATAAAAGCCCCCGACTATTTAAATTCCGGCTGAAGATTGACTGTGCCACTGATTGCTACCAGCGTCAGCTAATGATGCTTAAGGACCCTGAAGAGGACGGACAGGCTGGTAACGGGAAACTGCTGGCAACGTTACTCGATCTTTGGCTTGAATCTGCAGTTCGGAGGAATGTCGAGTCATTCGATTTGGATTTCATTGCCTGCGGGTTTCCTGGTTTCTTTTATGACTATGTGTTGCCTGCTTTCGTTCTTCAGAGCAGTTCTTTGGTTGAGCTGAGGCTGGTCAGCTGCGGCTTGAAGCTTTGTAAGGAGAGTTCCATGAAATCACTCAAGAGTTTGTACTTTAAGGACATTATTCTGACCGATGAGGTGATCGCAGATCTTCTATCCACGAGTCCAGTGCTCGAAACTCTCTCCCTCGAAGATTGTTATGGCTTCCGCAGGGTGAGTTGCACTTCCCCAATGCTTAAGACAGTGATCATCTCACCAGATGTTCTTTCAGAATGGAAGATTGAGGTTTCTGGCCCGTACATTGTGTCATTATACATCTCGGGCTGGATAGAGCGTATCGACCTGGTGGATTTACCATCCCTCCGCAATGCAACAATTGATATCTGCGATCGCTTCTGTTGTGTTCTTGATGAATATGTGTTGTTCAAGAGGGTTTTCGAGAAGCTTGGTCATGCAAAAGTGGTTACAATGCACGAGCAGCCCATTTTGGTGAGTTCTGTGATACATGAATCTTATCTGCTATGGTATCACAGGGAAATTAGCTACAGCCTGCAGGATTTGGAAATGCCGTTACTTCTTAACTCAGGATGGTGATTTTAGCACTTAATCATCAAAATATATGAATTCACTAACCTAATACATGGAGATTTTAGTTCTTGATTGAGTACCTGATGAAAAAAAATGCTCCTTTTACTGGGTCAGCTGAATCAGTCCAGCTGAAACAATTTAACATTTTCAGTTGTGCAATTTTTGTTGTTTTGTCGACTCAATGTCTGCTGAAGAATATATATACTTTGCTGAACGATAGAGCTACTTTCCCATTATTTACATTTCTTTGTGAAGTTTATTCATTGAATTTGACTGATATAGCTCCTCCGAGAAGCATAATGTGATGGTTATATTCCAAGTTCTTTATGAGTTATCATCCGTAGAAAGCTGACTTTAAAATATTTTGATGGGTTGAGGTTACGATGATCTGGGAGTTATTAGGTATTCAGTGTCCATCCTCTAAATGGCAGTGCTTGGTTCTGAAGACAAAGCTAAACAAATGGCACCTTCCTGGAGTTTCCAACCTCTTGAGGAACTCTCCTTCCTTGGAGAGGCTCGATCTTCATATTCTCCCAGGCGAACTTCCTCGTACTTCTGTAGGCTACCCGGTCCTTTGAGTGCATGATGCCTACTGTAGAACTTATTCTCATGGACTTCCTCTCTACATAATGAAAATTTGCAGGTACAGGACACATGGATCAACTGGTACGAGTTCCATGAAGAGGACTACTGGACAGCAAAAGATCACTCCTTCCGTTGTTTAAGGAATGGCCTGAAAACTGTCAAGATATCTGGAGATGTGACGAGGAACACTGTACTTCAGTTTGTTCAGTTTTTGCTCAGCAAAGCCCAGGTTTTGGAGCAGCTCATCATCACTATCGGGATGCAAGATTGTTTGACCGAGACTGATGGGTTGAAGAACTATAAAGAGAAGGTGTATAACTGCCCGATAGCCTCACGTAATGCAGTAGTGGTTTTCTGTTAGAATTACTCCTGGAATCTCTGCTCAAGTTGAAAGCCTTACTGTGTAATCTTCTGCAAATGCAGACTTTTGGGTAGAGTTTTTCATGGTGATGTTTCAAGTTTGTAAACAACTACATCAATTTAGTTATCTCAAATTTAAAGGCATGATTGCCTGGTCCCTTGGCTGCCAAATGATGGATGCCACGATGAGCCAACCTTTTACTCTCGCATTTCAGGCTTAGCAGGCTATGCTGCCGCGAAGGGCAATATCTCGGGGCTCTTCTTCGGGACCGTGTTGGTGGTAGGGATTTGCGGGTTCTCCTGTCTGGTAAAGGGGATTTTGATGATGTTTCTTCTGCTTAGCTTGCTGCAGCTGTTATGGCCGCAATAGGCGAGTCTTCGATTATTCGATAAGTCATCGGAGAGGGCGGCCTCCGTTGCCCTCATTCAGTGTGACCATGGCAGTTGGAGCTCATGTTGCCACAACCGCAAGAAGATTCTTTGTTTGTGTAGTTGAAGGAACAGGAAGAGCATGAAAATTGAAATGCTCTCTCTCGTTCTACTTATCCCAAGCAGACTTCCACGCTAGGTACAAAAGAATGGGCAAAGCTTTTAGATCTTATACTGGTAAAATCCGACCGCAATAGGATGGTGAAATTCAGTATACGGGTTAGCACCTGTGCAGAGTCAGAGTCAGAAAATTTGCTCAATGCAAAACTTCATTATCACGAATTTAGAGGGATGGAATAGAATAATTCAATAAAAATTAAATAAAATTAAATAAAATATGTATAATATCTCATAAATTTTCCTGAGTTAGTAAGGGGTAACCGCTGCCCTTGAATTAGTGTATCCATACATGATACATGTGGTGACAGGATCTATCAGTTAATTTCAAATCGAGTAAATGACACTTTTGGTCCTTAACCTTTCGCACTTTTACCATTTTAGTCCTAAACTTTTATTTTTTATCATTCATGTCATCAACCTTTTGAATTTTTACCACTTTGATCATATCGTTACTTTTTTCATCAAAAAAGCATATTCTATCAAAAAAAAGAATATTCCATCAAAAAATTATTTTTTTAAAATTATTTTTTTAAAAAAAATAAAGCAAAAAAAAGTAAACGAAAGTAAAAGATATTTGTAAAATATTACAGTTAAACACATCCTCTTCAAAATTGAAGCACATTCCTGATTGAAAACTAATTTATGACTATTATCATTACAAAATCATAACTTATTATGAGAAAAATAAATTCTAATTTTAGAGAAAACACTTGTTATTAATCAACATTTTCTTAATCAGGGACTCAATATACTTTTTTAAAAAAATATTTTTGTTGAAAATTTTTTTGGAATGAAATGTTCTTTTTGTAGATAGAATATGCTTTTTGAATGGAAAAGTCAACGGTAGGACCAAAGTAGTGAAAACTTAAAAGGTTGAAGACGTGAATGACAAAAAATAAAGATTTAGAATTAAAATGATAAAAAAGTGAAAGGTTGATGACAAAAGTATCTAATTCCCTTTCAAATCTATATGGTAAAACTTATTCAAACGTATTATTTGTTCGAATGGTACATTTCCCACCCCCCCCAAAAAAAACTTTTTGGATCTTGGAGCAAATTGGATCTCTGACACTTGAATTTTTCCCTCAAACTGACTTCTTCACCAAAAATCTTCTGAGAAACTATTAGAAACTAACTGGTAAAACTTTCAATAACAATTACACAAATTTCTGAATGTTTATAGATCGACAAAAGGAAATAGTTTCGGTGCTCCGAGAGATAAAAAATTCGATTTTATCGTTTCCATTTCATCAAATATTTCATTCAGCCCTTCCGACCAGCTGAAGATAAACAGGTTCGCAGAGCAGAGCGGATCCTACTCAAACTCTGAAAGGATGTGCACCTTCAAGATTTGCTCAGAATGAAGCCAGAGATGGGAGTCAATGATTCTGCAATGCAGGCGGCATTTCTGGTGCTCTTTAGCATTTTCAATGAAACTGCAATGAACAGGATTATGCAGCACCGTTCAACGAGCGACATCAATGACCAACTGTTTTTCGAGGTCTCACTGCTGCTGTTTCACACTGCTTAATCAACTTAAGACTATACGAATGCGTAAGAGACGTTAGAACGATATACCGGTTCTGTTTTTTTGGCCTACATCAGGAAAACCGAGTATCTGACAAGAAACTGAGCTATATCGAACATCAAAGCCATGTAACAAACTTACAGAAGATGATAATAAGCTAATACTCACAATACGATTATGCAGAGACTAATGCAGAGCCGCATCAGCAAATGAATGGATGAATGATCTTCGTATACTTTCACGAGGCTTCTGTCTCCGGCATGTGTGACCTTTTATTTGTTGAGATCGCCATCTATCAAAGCACCTGGAGTAATAACTGAAAATCCATACAGTAATGGCGTACCATGTTTTTATACGGTGCAACAGAATGGAAGGGAAATATTCTCTGCATCAGTTGCCCTCAACATTGTTTCCTTTCAGCTTTACAGTAACTTCGTTCAGCAGCCGCTCCGACTGACTGCAGATAAGCCAAATTAGCAGCTTACCAAGAATAGGGTGATACTGCCTCAGTTTGAGATGCCAAGGATATCCTATACCATTCATCAAAAGAGGAAGAGATAAAACTTAACATCAGTAGTAGTTGTAGGGTGAATTTCTAGCAATAATTTTTTCAAGTCTCAGTGAACACATAGCAGCAGTATTGAATTCAAAAATTATTACCCAACAAAACAACTGGAAAAAAAAAATTGAACTCACTCATGGTATCGGTTTAGCAGACGGGACTTCAGAGGGCCTTTCAAGACCCCTGCCTCAGATGAATATCAGCATGAAAAAAAGTTGATCAGTTGAGATAAGCCTGGAAGTTGAATTACTTATCTATGTTTCCTTGGCTTGAAATCCCCAGGCCCTGCAAGTTCTGAAATGGATGATTCCATCTCCTCCAATAAAGTCATTGCTAAATCCTCCTTGCCTACTTTCTTGAGATTGCTAATCAATGACCTATAGATATACACAGAGGGGCGAATCTGCCTCAGCTTCATCTCACTGAAGAGTGTAAGAGATCGTTCTATGTTTCCTGAGCGACCAAATGTCTCGATAAGTGCAGTATAAGTGAGCAAATCCGGTTTAATACTGCTCCTTTCCATTTCCTCTTGCAATGCATCACACATATCAAATCTCCCAACCTTCCGCAAACTGTTAAATATGGTGTTATAGGATATAATATCTGGCACCATACCTTCTTCCTTCATTGCAGCAAACTTATCAAGCATTTCATTAACACGACCAGCACGACCCAGCATGTCTAGGATGGTGTTACAAGTGACGAGATCAGGTTTACATTCCAGAATCTTCATATTGTTGAATATGAAAAGAGCCTTGTCGATCTGACGAGACTCCGCAAAAGACAATATGATCCTGTTCACAATTATCGTGGTTCTCGGAAATGTCATCTCTGACACTTCCTTGACAAATCTGAGTAGCTCCATGCAATCAGAAGTCTTAAGAAATGCCTTGGCAAGGTCAAAGTAAGAAGCTGAACTTAAATGTTCATGAGTTGCCACTAGATGCTTAAAAACTTGACCTGACAGGTTAGTGTCATTCTTCCTGGATGCTGCTGCCAAAAGAAGATTGTATGCACTCGAGCCTAAAAAGATACCCCTACTGTGTAGCAACACCAACAATTTAGAAACAGCCGAAAGATTTCCATTCTCACACAGTTTAAGAATGTGAGCAACATAAGTTTCCTGGCTTATTGTTGGGTCGTTCAAGAAATCATCCATCACTTCCTCGTCATAGGAAGAGGCCTCTGTCGAATATAACTGCATAAAAGTCCTAAGGAAATCACTTCCATCTGTGAAGAATGGCCGGATCCAAATGCAACCAACTGGATGTAATGCAGCTCAAAATGAGAACACAGAAAGTTAAGCATGCAATGGAAGCCACGCACTACAGGACAGCACATGGTTGACTTATTAATTAAAGAAAACACAGTTGTGTACGTTTATTTTGATTTGAGGGAGCAGCAGCAAAACAAGAGGCTAACCCTATCTGTCTAGCAAAATCCAGAGGTAAACGGAATTGAATTTGCATTAGAAGAAACCAAAAGATCAAAATGTCATATACAGTAACCAGAACAAAATTTGCTTTTCTGAAGCATTGGTTAGTCAAGTCTTCCTTTTCTTCATAATCTGAGCATTTCACTCTAAAACCCAATAATTTCAAGAACTGCTGTTAGGTTTAGTGACAGGCAGTGAACAACAGAGAAGAAGCACAAGATCAAAAAAGAGAGTAATAAAAAAGAGAAGTTTACACAGAATATTTCGGAAAATTTATTGAACTTACAGAAGTTTGACGCAGAGGCGTCCCGAGTCGATGAAATTTAGAACTGCAAGTTCTCAACGCGCTAGAAGCCAATCCAAAACCTACAAGAACTCTAACCTTTCTCACCTGCCGCAACATCAAGGAGGTCTGATATTCAGCCACTTGAAAACCTCATTCGGAAAAAAGGCCTAGACGGGACAGAAACGATCAAACCGATGAGGTTGGCAGCTTACATGTGGAGACAAGCTCTGCCCTTCCCCCACCGACATCCTCCAGCGGCAGTCTTTCCGCAGTAGTTCTTGCCATGGAGACGAGACGTTTCTGGCCGCACAGACGCAGCCGCCGACTGCCTGTTCGGCCCAACGCCGCCATGTCATCGAGATGTCGGCCTGACGATGGAGGAGACGAGACGCAGCACTTCAAGTCTCCGACCGGAAACGGCGGTCTTGATGGATGTCTCGGCGCCTGGTGAAATTTGGGCCGGCCCATGTAGCCCCTCCCGTAATTCCTGTCCCATAAGCCCAAGGGCCCTGTCTTTCCTTCGTTCTCCGAGATTGTACTTCTCCACATCTATATATATATATCCATTCACATACATACACACATATACATGTATGTATCTTAACTATACATACTATTATATGTAAATGTTTCAAAAATTTAATATCTTTTTCATTTTCCACTTGTATTAATCTAATTTATATATCAAAATTTATGACATATATCTATTTTACAAAATCATTCAGATTAATAGTAAAATAATAATTTTAGCCATTTTTATCTCACCATTTATCTACAATCATAACCGTAAAAATGTTTCTTTAACTACTCAGATTTCACCATCTCAGCTATATCTATAATTGTAGCACACAATCTTAATGACAAAATTTTTTTATTAACTGCTCAGATTTTATCATCTCACTCCATACATATAATTTTAGTTGTAAAAATCTATCGTGTTTTTAAATGAATGATTTGAAATTATAAACTTGAAAAGACAAAATTTATGTAGTATACCAATAACAGCTAAAAAATGTTATGCATATTATTGTAAATTAAAAAATTTTAAATAAATTAAATTGCAACATATTATAAATAAACGATACAATTATACATGTTTATCACAATATTTCACATTTATTTATTTTTTTTCTTTCTGTGCGTAGTGCTAGTTAATATTTAGTGCGTGTATAGACACACCTATTGATATTCAAAAACTCAATAAAAATAAATCATTACTAATTTAGGTTCAAATCAAGTGAGTCTACTGAGGATGCAAAACTCGCTTAGCATTACATTCAGCGAGGCAAGCTTTAAGAAAAATTAGATTCTTTTTCGATATACAAAGAAAACTTATAAATCTAGATAAAATGATAGAATAAAGAGGGAATAAATGATGCGATGAGTCCCATATATGAAATTTGAACCACACTTCATGGTCTCAAGTACAAAAAGTACCACTGGATTAAGTCTTTTTTTTTCCTTACAAAAATCAGATTTTCATCTTCAAATAATTAAATATACTCTACCAAGCTCATTATCTATTGAGTCTCAGCTCTGAGACATTCCAAGGACCAAAAGACATTCAGCATGCTATGAACAAATGTAGCCATACATCCACTCGATACCTATGATCTTTTGGTTACAAGTCGGAGCAATTTCACCCGTTGAATATATCACGTGGTAATGCTGCACATGGTGTATATGTTCAATCAGGGTTTGGTATAATCAATATATATATGTATTTATAATTATCAAATCTTTAAAAAATCTTAACAAATTATGAACTCTAATTGAACGAACATATATATATATATATATCACGTTATTACTGTCACGTGATATAACAGATGTGCTGAAAACTTTCTCAGGGAAGGGCAAACAAGCTAATGTCTCCATCACTTGCACATACGCACTTACCCAGCAATCTAATCTTAAGCTATATATCCACTTTAGGTAACCAATATCAATGCTATTTGGTGTGGCTAGAGATCCCATATTTTTTCCTAGAGACTCGACCTATGTATTGTTGAAGATAGAACCATTTCAGTTCGATCTAGACTATCAGATCGAAATCAAAGCTAATTAAAATGAGAAGATGCGAGAAGGCTTATTCGATGTATATACAAAGGAACGCATTCAGTTACATTCCACTTTGGCTTATGATATGTTTGTAGGTGAATACTCATCGGTCTTCTGTTTATACTGTTTCTGATAAGCGATTGCTTAATTGTATATTTCTACCACGCTTCTCCCGACACTTGCCCACCACATCAATTAGTTATCTAGCTACGTTTTTCCTGCTTAATTTAGTCTCGAGTCGAGTTCCGTCCGAATGACGGAGCCGCAAGGCATCCATGCACATGGTAGTCTCTCGATAGGCCATGCTTGGCTTACTCTCTGCTTGATATATTCACACGTAACACAATATCTACCCCCCATGCCGACGCAAGGGAACTTGCCATGCAATTCCCCGTTGAATTGAAAAAATGCATACGACGTCGCTTACGTAAATATAACCTGCATGAAAAAGAAGCATTTAATAATACAGAAGCACACAATTAGCAGCCACGCATACGTACGTACTGGCCACAATATTTTATATTTATTGCACTGACGTAGCCAATCGATCCCCACCCAAAATATATGGAAAAATCTTGGTGCGTTGATGGATATATTACGTTTTACTGTGTCGGTCTTATCTTTTTCTTTTATATATACAAATGAAACACATCGTGTGACGAATAATCACCACGTCATGAAGGTGCCGATGTTGTATTACAAATCAATAAAATTCGGTCTTTTAAGTTTTTTCAATGAAACTCTAAAAACAAAGAAATAACGGGATTTTATTAGTATGTGATATCGTATCAGTACTGTTATATAGTATACTTATTGCACATAAGACTTTTTCTAAACCTAGGAGGGGATGTCTCTCTTATCTATTGTTGAACAGGACCGTGTCAAAGATTTGGAATGGTTTTGTGCTTGTGTATCAAACAATTATTGATTTGTAATATGTGTCACGTGGTATGATCGTTACATATATATATATATATATAAGATTTTCTCAAAATATATGTATGCATATATACAAATATGTGTTTTATGGTTGTTATCTCCTAAACATAGAACACACCAAAACGTCCGATATTCAAAGGTTGTTGGAGTAGAGGACACCTTTCACAACCAGAAATTTGACAACATTTTAGCTGCCCATAATTTTATGCTACACTCACGTATATACGTAATACATCTATATGTGTGTGTGTGTGTGGAGTCAACTGACGTAAAATGACTATAAAAGGCACGCCCATGCATGCACACGCAAGCATACCCCAGGCCTGCGACAAGTTTTTGCTCGAACTAGCCATCTAAAAACTCATTTTTTAATGTTTGTTCATAAATCTTATTTAAATAATTAATATATAATGGGAGACATACCCTTCGGAAATATATATATATATATATATATAATGGAAGAGAATTGAGTTTCAATACAGTGATATTATTCTTGATCATTCATAAAAAAGTGTTGGGTTCAATTTTTACTGATAAAACTATCCGTGCCCTTTTTTTTTGTCTTGATCCTGTCCTCTTATAAGCTCACAAACACTCTCTATGACCGATTATTTTATAGTAAGCTAGGTTCAGAATTCGAATCCCCACGAGGTTGGGTTTTGGGGATTTATGATAGGCCTTAGACCGTATAATGCACTGTCTGGTATATTAGTCGGCTACTATGGTATCAGACACCATCAATATAAAAAAAATGACCTAATATATGTATGTATGTATGTATGTATACATATTGGAGGAAATAATTAATGGGTAACGTTGAAAAACTATATCTACAGGGAAGAATCACAGCCACAGAAGTGGAAATGGATGATGGTGATCCGTTCATTATTTATGAATTTCCCTTCAAATCATTTTCGTTTTTTTTTTTTAAATTCATGTCCTCCGGACGCGGAACAAGGGGACAGTTATTATGAAATTACATTGCATTAATTTAATTATCTCTGTAAAAACAATGAATTTTCGAGTTAAAAAAAGGATTGCTGGAAATACACTTGTAAAAGAGTTGGACATCTGATCTCATCACCATTTGACTCTGATGAGCCATCATCAAAGGCTTCTAGATTGTCTGCCAATTGCAAAAACAAAAGTACAATTGTTCTACAAGCAACCAAAAGCCACATCCATATCAAATCTCTCCAGTCTCTATCAAACAGGTTTAATCCTTGATAATACATGGAATCTGCCCCTGGACGTCGGCAAGCCGAGAAAATAAAATACGTTACAGCTGAGATACGGAGTTTTCGATTATAATAAGCCGTGTAAGCTGTCACTTCAATAACCCAACTCTACAGTCCCGTAAAATGAAAATCTACCGGCGGCATCTATACTCGTCATATGGATGATACCCGATTGTGGCTTATCGGAAACGACGGATGCCCCGATAAACGTAACCCTTCCTCTAATGGTCTCAAGGAGAGTAAGTTACGTCTGTGATCAAATTTAGGGCAAACAAACGAGGATTGAAATAGGAAGGGAATAAAATATTATTTGACCAAAGGCTTTTTCAGAGAAAAATGCAATGTTAGATGGAGAGTTGATGGAAATGAACACCTGATTTTCAATGGCTTTGAATTATTGGGTCCAATTCCCATTTTTTCCTTTGGAATTCCACACACACAAAGACAAAATGATAGATATGGAGATTAACTGAAAAACTATTAGGTCAATCGAGTTAATTTGCATCATCTCGTAACCTTTGTCAATAACTGCTTGATATTTTTATAAAAACTGATGCAATATTTCCTTATAACGAGTAATTTATTCTCCTTAAATCCATAAATACTCCAACAAATTCATGAATTCAGATAAGTGCATATGCAAAGCACATGCGTGGATGATCTCATCAACTGTTACGCATTTAGCTAATCCTAAGGAATAAAATTCTTCCAAAATGAATTTTTTAATTCATGGAATGTGAATTCGAGATTTTATTTAAGTGCATGAGATATCTTATCATAAATTTATGTTGGTTAACGATGCATTTTGTAGTCCATTCATGACCAGCTCGATTCACCTTGGTGTCACTAGATTGACAATAGATCACGTCGTCTCTGTTCTTTGTACAAATCCTTGTTTTTTTTTTTTTTAGTAGTGTTGGATAAATTTAGAAATAGCAGCAAAGTTTGTTGCTTAAGAGGGACATTTGTCAGACACAAGAAGCTGGATTGGGGGCCGTTGACTTTCGTTGTTGGGAAGTAGCGCGGACACATGGCAGTTCTGGCTACGTGGCTCTGTTCTAGTGGTTTTGATTCAATCTGCTGAAGAGAATTTGGCTTCTCAAAGCACAACACGTGTCAGTTGGTTGGCACGCTTGCACCATCCATTGATGGCCGCAGAAACACAAAATAATATATACATACACACATATATATAAAAAATGTACCTATTATATGCAATCATGTATGGCCAAGATGAAAGCAAGTGACAAACAGTAGTTGGATATAATGTCTTGGATGCAAGATGTAAATCATACTAAGTGACAATACATAGTAATCATTATGTGTTGATTGAGATAGTTCGACATTTCTTTTTTTAAAGTGAAATTTCGGATTTGAGTCTTCTAAATACGGAAAATCGGCTAATCGAGAAGGTGGTTGTACATCTTAAATGGCTAACCCTGCTTGACCATGAATTTGTTATAAGAACTTCTGCATTTTGTGAAATATGTATATGTCAAACACATATATATATATCTGTGTGTGTACTTATATTATACAGATCTCAAGAACTAATCTACATGAAGAACGCTTCTTGTCACTGATTGTTTAGTTTTCAGAACATATAAGATCGATGATTTCACACGTAGTGTGATTGTCATAAGTGTAGTATCCAACTTCATTTGATCAATATGTATTGTAAGGTACTTGTGGAAAGGAAAATGAAAAGGAAAGCGCATATCTCGTATTCAATCAGATCGACATTTGAGTTCCTCGAGGTGTCAATGTTCGATTCCTGCCTTATTCGAACAAGGCCAAACAAAGCAATCCAAGATACGCATCCCCCACTGGTCTCAAGGACTTTCCTTTAGACAACACATTCTTCTCGGTCCGATTTCTTGATAACAAAATCTTTTTTAACTACCAATTTTTTTAATCATAAATTTTCTCCATTTATAAGATATTAAATTAATTGAAAACTATGAGTTAAAAAGAAGGGTACATGGTAATCCAATGAACATGAATCGAATTCGAGACGGTATCAATATATCAAACTTTTTATCAGTAAAACAAAATATACCTTAATGTATGCAGAAATGGCCATAGACGATGGGAACAGGTGGCAGGGACGGCACCAAAACCCTTTGACTTCCCTCTCCCGTCTTCCTATATATGTTCTCAGACTTCACTTTCCTCTCCCCAAGACAGACAACGATCTCCATTAAAGAGTCAAACCATCCCTCAACTTGCGGTTTCCATAAGCAGAAGGATCCGTAATCCGTATCACCTTTTCAGAAACCCTAACTCTCAGGGAAGGAGGAGAAAGATGGGAAGAGCACCTTGCTGTGATAAGAGTGGCCTCAAGAAAGGTCCCTGGACCCCGGAAGAGGACCTCAAGCTTACCCACTACATTCAAGCTCACGGGCCAGGGAACTGGCGTACTCTACCAAAGAATGCTGGTGAGTCGCTCGATTTTGTAGATCGCCGAGGCACTATGAATAACTAGGGTTTCAGCAGTCGTTATTCCTGTTCCTGTTCCTATTATATTCCTCTGATCGGGATTTTCTCGACTTGATCAGGGCTCCAGAGATGTGGGAAGAGCTGCCGGCTTAGGTGGACGAACTACCTGAGACCCGACATCAAGAGGGGCCGATTCTCGTTCGAGGAGGAAGAGACCATAATTCAACTTCACAGTGTCTTAGGCAACAAGTAACAATCTTTTCTCCTTTCCTTCATCTATTTCTGAATTTCTGAAATTAATATTACTATGACTCTTATGGTGTTTATACTATGTGTGTTAGGTGGTCCCTCATAGCTGCTCGTCTGCCCGGGAGGACCGACAACGAGATCAAGAATTACTGGAATACTCATATCAGAAAACGGCTCCTGAGAAACGGGATAGACCCGGTCACCCATTCCCCGAGGCTAGACCTCCTCGACCAGTCCTCGATCGTTAGCTCATTGCTGAGCTGCACAAATCTTCTCAACCTGTCAAACTTGCTGAGCACTCAGGCCCTCTTAAACCCGGATGTTCTTAGGCTCGCATCCATGATGTCGTCCCTTAGAAATGAAAACTCCGACCTACTTCATCATAACTACCAAGAAAGTGATCTATGCAATAGTTCTCAACCACAGCAAGATCATTTTGAGAATGCTCCAATTCCACCGTGCACCGCCACATCGAATGCCCCTTGCCCTACTTTCCCGAACCGAACACAACAGCTACAGTCCAGTACTGGGGACTTCTCATTGAGTTTCGTGAATCCCCAAGGTTACGATCTTGCAACATCGATGTTAAATGGGAGCTATGTGCCGCAGCCGGAATACATGCAGGCAGCAACTGCACCATTAGAGAACATGAATTTTCAGCCTAACAGCAGCAACCAGAGCCTCACGGTTGACTCGATCATATCGAGCATGCCTTTGTCCAGCGAGACTCCATTGAACTCATCATCTGCATTCATCAACGGCAGCCCAGAAGACGAGAGAGAGATCAGCTACAGCAGCAGCTTCTTGAAGTTTGAAATTCCCGATAGTTTGGATATTAGCGATTTGATATGATGAACATATGATATGTATGACAAAAGGAATTAGGGCATCGGTAATACGTTGGCGCGTTTTGTTGATACCCGAAATTCTTTGTAGCTCTTGCACTTCTGCTTTCATCTTGTGCATAAAGGTTATGAATAATTTCAATCTCTCCCTTCGTTTTATTTTGATATAGATAATGTTCAACGTCTCTCTTTATTAAGCTGAAACCCCCAAGTAATTCAGTAAAACTGAAGGATCAGGCCCTTTCGATCGATGGCATAACTCGACCTGGGACAAGAGATCCCGGGTTCGAGAAAATTGTCATTTTCACATGGACGTTATCTTCTATCCCTATGTCCTCGACCTCTCCTTTTCATCCTCAACCGCGTGGGCCATGACAAAATGTTCCATAAATCAATAAAGTGCAATTCCATTTTGAAAGCTCAACCAAAAAGTGTATCTTGCCGTCGCACGAATCCTTTATATTATTTTTCTGGTTGCAAGGACGATCCGTGTATCTGGAAGGAAATAGGAGGAAGAGACGATTAAAGGGTGGAAATCGAACCTGGAGATCTCTCAGTTCGAATCCGAAACTACCTAGGTCACGATATCACTGGATGAGCTGCTTATCTAATCTTCACGGGCAAGTTAACGAAATTGACATCCCCTCTTCGGTATTCCGTGATCGGGATTCGCGGTAGAAACAGATCGCCTGTGATTTCTTTCCTTCAACAATGAATTATCCCCTGCTATACTCATGTTAAGTGAAGCACATTTACCTGTAAAATCAACACGATAGTGGATAAGAAAAAATCTTGCATGTTGCCCTATCACCACGTGATAATATTTATATAATGATGCTAACCAGTAGATTCATTTATTTATTATATGTAACAGTATTACCACGCGATTACGCTACAGAGAAGACTTACTTGGATAGAGGGGGATTAACGTTCACACTTGCTTTTTTTTTTTTAATCAGCCACCAGGTAAGGAGAAATTCAAGAGAGAATTTGGCAGAAAAAAAAAATCTAAATTATAAATAAAAAGTATAAAAAATCTTAAAACCTATAGAAATTCTTAGAAAATTTTTAAAAAATAGTGTTTCATACAATTGATATCGGGAGTTTTGGTTTTTTAGATTTTATTTAGAAGCTTAACTGTATTTTTAGAAATATTTAAATTTATATTTTATCACCTAAATGCTCTCTTATGAACAGTTATTATAACTAACTTTTATCGGATTATAATACTACCAAACTGTACTGACGTTATACACTCATGATATACAACACTTTCTCGCTTCCTGCATTCGAGCGGATATTATGGGAATTGAGATTATTTTCATGAATATAAATTTTCTCCGATTTTACCCAAAAAAAAAGAGAAAGAATTATCCCTGAAATGAGAAATAAAAGAAAAGTGTATTTTGCTGTCGCAGTAATGTGTGGTTCTGATTCAACCAAAACACAGCTAAAATTCGAAGTAAAAAAAGCGCCGTGGAAATTGAAAAAGATCAGTCCTTTTCTGGGAGAAAAGTGCGAAGAAATGTGTCACTTTTTCTTATTGCTCTTAGATACGTCAATGTCTTATTTGGGAAGAATCTTTCCCAAGTTCTCTCCACCGACATTGAAAATAATCGTGGAGATTTGTATACATTCTCAACACTCTATCTCACGTAGTAGTAATGTATTCACACTTGATACCTGTTCTCAATAACTGACCTCGACCTATGTATTTTTCTTTCGTGCTCGGGTAATGGGGACAATTGACCATGAACCAGGTATTTTTTTCTCCCTGCCTAAGGACTATGTTCACGAGTTTCACACTCGGATCTGACGTTATATGAGCTCACAAGAGATTGGACTCATGTTCAATCCAAAAGTTCAAACTAATATGATAATAATACCCGATCTCTTATAAACCAGAATCATTTCTATTTACTGTCCGATATAAGATTTATTTTCAATAATTAACAACCTTAATTTTTACAAAAACAAAAAAAAAGAGAGAGGGGGGGAGAAAGGCATCCATTTTTTGTATACAAAAGTGTTTCGTGCGGTTAACATCTAAATCGGGAGAGTGGGTGGACCAGACACAACAAACTCAAAATAGTTGCCGTCGGTTGAAAAAGCCTGTCTATCCCATCCATTTCTAACGGTCTAGCTATCGTAAATGTTACACAGGAACAAAGCAGAGGTTGCCTTTTTCCTTTTCTTCTTCTCCTTTCGACAAAAGTGGAACGGGTTGGTTGTGTCATCCCTTTGACTCGTATCTTGATACATGTAAATAATTCATGAGGGGTCAACTTTACACGTGTCAAAATCCGAACAGTAATTTACATAATAAACTCGTTATGTATTACACAAGATCCACTTGTCTCGACGGTTCAAAAACAAGAGAATTTCAATCAACCCCGGTAACAACATCGCGGAAGGGGCTCTCAGGACTAGGGTCGATAATATGTGTCATGTTTAAACAGGTTTGCGTCAAAAAAATCTTTGATTCATACACGGCCAACTTGTTATGCAGGTTCGAATTGTCAAAGCTCGAGTGCCGCTCATTTATTAGGACAGATTTAGCTCGCATAATTAGATGCGTATAGGGTTATATATACGTTGAGTACTATATATTTTGAAACGGCTGAGCTAGTCATATATGTTCGCTCTTGTTATAAACACGAGTCTATTTTACTCTTTCCCCTATCGACTTTTAAATATACCGGTCTCTTTTGTCACGGAAAAAATGTAATGGTTGTGACCGATCGGCATCTATTTCTAGAAATGTAGCCGAGATTGAGATCCGAGAAGATATAAAAAGACATGAAATATGACGGACCAGTTGATACACGTTCGGAGATTCAGTTATTGTTTCAGAGTTTTGTAAAACAATTTTAAAATGACCAAAATCTTGTTGGTTTGTAATGTGGTCTCTGAGCCCTCCATTTAGTCAGCAAAATCAATGTATGATCCCTTATCCTATTCGGTGTCAAAGGAGGCATATAGATTTAAAAGAGCATAGAAAAAAGAGTAATAAAGGGGTAAAGGACGTCCCATAACCTGAATTAAATGTAGAACTTCTCGATCAAAGATCGAAAGCCACACCACTAGACCAGACTGTCTTTTTCTCTGATTCCTTATCTTAATCCGAGCCTTTTCTGTTTTTCCAGCCGAGAGGTCAATTTTTTGTTGGGCCCCAATTAAGTCTTTCGGGCCTAATTGTGGGTTATGCGAAGAGCCCATCATGCAATAACTTGGCCCATACGGCACCCGGCAGTAGCTGATAATTCAAAGCACGTGTTAGTAGCTCGCTCGATGATGAAAATGAGTTATTACAAAATATTCGATATGAGTTCGATCCTCATCATTTATATAGCACACGAAAAGTAGCCGATTCTTATTACGCGGACGGTTATTCTCCTTCACCACAAACTATATAGGGCAGGAGACTCGAACATGAAGGACCAGTGCTCCTCGTACAAGGACCGCTCCGAGTAACAGCCAGGGATCGGCATGTCGAAAGATGTTTCCGACATAAACGGTTCGGTCCAAAATCTTCCTGGAGATACTACGTGCCTGTCACCTGTTGATGTATCGAGCTCCCAGCTATTTGCCGGTACCTGAGTCGGTCCCATCTCTATTTCACTTGTTGATGTATCGAGCTCCCAGCTACTCGCCAGTACCCGAGTCGGTCCCGACTCAATGTCAGACGAGGAAACCGGTTGACTTGAGGAGTATGTCATTGTCAGAGGGGATGAAGATGGTAAAGGTAGAATATCTGGTTCTAATCCTGTCACAGGATTAGTCGCTGGACTGTTCGAAGAGGAAATACGATCAAGATGAGTCATCAAGGGTTCTACCGAGCGTTTGCTAATAATGGCTTGTTTGATTGGAAGATCGGGGTTTGTTCCGGCAGTAGAGGCGGTGGTGACTGGGGATGAACTTTGTTCCGGTAAGAGGCGCTTCTTGAGGTAGGTGTGCCAGTGGTTCTTGACCTCGTTGTCTGATCGTCCAGGAAGGCACGCCGCTATGGCCGACCACCTGCAACAAACGTACGGCGCAACTAAGATTCGAGTCATCGGTATATAACAATCTCTCCATCACTTTGCCATCCCAGTAAAATTTGATGTTTTTCTGATGCTAGGGTTTCATTTTCATGATACGGTTCGACGACTATCATCCGTGTTTAAGTATCGGTGTTTAATGGTCCGCTCCCAGTGGATTGAGCTGCCTGAGCTAGTCTAGCGCTTACTTATTCCCGAGCATTCCGTGCAACCTAACGATGATCTCTTCCTCATCTTTGCTGTACATGCCACGCTTGACGTCGGGTCTCAGGTAGTTCAGCCATCGGAGCCTGCAGCTCTTTCCACACCTTGATAAGCCTGAGACCACAGAAGGCGATCCATCGGGTATACGTTACTGGCCATACTTACTATAATTCGAATCATTTCTCGTACTTTCTTTGGTATAAGGCAAAGTAATTACCGGCAAGTTTCGGGAGGATGCTCCAGTTCGTGTAGCCGTACTTGGTAAGGAAATCGCGGAGCTTCCTGTCTTCCTCAGGCGTCCATTTCCCCTTCCTCCGACCATATTTATCGTAACCAGGTGTCCTTGCCATCTCTCTAGAGTACTCTCCACCTCTCCTTCCTCGCTCTACCTGACAATTGAACATGGAAGGAACTATTATATATATGTGTGTGTATATATCGATGATCGTTCGACTGGTTACACAATGACTTTAATATTTCTAAACGATGACTTTACGACCGCTATGTGTTGTGTACATGCTTACGGTACCTAGGACTCGCACAAAGACAGCGACACCCTTCTTTCATTAATAAGACACCGACCACCCATACCTGGCTCGACTCTTGCATGTTGTCCTAAACAATACTTTTCCCCTTGTGCTTCTCTTAATTTTTCCACTCGGGTCCACAAGTTGAATAGCCACTAATGGTACAACAGAAACGCTCTTCTCTTACGACCAAAGGCGCCCTGCCGACCTGGTCGACAGAGGTAGAGCATAAAACCGATGACGGGGGAGTCAGTGTCGGAGCTTAGTCGATCTGCAGTGCATCAGTCATGAAGTAGGAAGCCGATCAACATTGCTTAAGAAACCTTATATTTACGTGCTTCACGTGTACGACAATCGTAAAGACTGAAGTTACGAGGGAGGCCGAGGACAATTCGGAGATCGATTCTCAACAATAACACAACAGGGCATTACTCTAATGGGTTGAATTGACCGAATTAGAGAAGTCTTTCTCGAACCAAAATCTTCACGCGTACACACTTCGCGGGGCCATTGAGAAAATGACTTCCTACCAGAAACAGGAAGAACGATCAATCCTCGTACATAGCTTATCATTATTAACTGGTCAAAACAATGGAAGAAGAGAAGACAGGAGAAGTTTTCATATGAGGGAATCCTAATGTAGTAGACCAGGTCCATGATTCGACTCTCCCAGGACCAGTGTCTGGGGATTAATGGTGGGTCTCTAACTGTATAATACACTAACCCGTGGATTAGTCGATTGTTACAGTACAAAATACCTTCTTTATAAAAAAAAAAAGGAAACCCTAATGATCAAACCTTTTATTCTGGTGATGGTCCTAAATTTTCTCGAGAAAATTTTTTATTAACTTTGATAAAACATTAATTAAATATAATGTATAAATAAATAAGTATTAATTATTTAAATAATTAGTATAATTAATAATAAATTTTTTTCAGTAATTTTTAATCATTTTATTGTAAGATCAGATAGATTTTTCGCACCTTGCTACTGGTTTCCATGGTCGGCGGTCTTCCAAGTTAGTGAGACCCGAGACTTTTATAACATCGAGCAGGGTAAATATTGACTTTTGTGGGAAAAAATAAATGTTTTGACTTAGACTTAGAATTTTTTAATATTCTTTCCTTTATCGAACGACAACGTTAAACTCCCTTCACACTCTTGATATGTCGTGTGTGTTTCATGGTTGCTAGAGACTTGAAAAAAAAAGGACTAAAATTATGAAGAAACAAAACAAATATGGCTGCCCGTCTCGGTGAGAAAGCATTCAGTGCATCAGATATATCACATAATAATATTAAATTTAATACGATATATTCGTTCAACCACGATTCATCATTTGTTGAATTTTTTATAATTATTTCTTTTTAAGTTCTTTAAGTTTATTAATCACAACTTTGATTATATGTTAAATTCTAATTGAACGAATATATCATATCAATATTATTCCTCCATCCCATATTCGATGCAACTGAGTCTGTGGACACTGGAAACCTTGCTGGAAGGCTCTCACGCCTAAACATTCATTACGAGTATATAAGAGTGAGTTAAAATTGCTCTAGTAAAAAATTGTTCTTACTGCGTCCCACTTATCAAAATTCAAACTTAACCCGTTACTTATAAGACTCTCTCTTCATCCGATCATGCTTTGTGACCTTAAGGGGGAAAAACGAAAGGAACCGACAAGATCACCTGGGTTTCAACTTAATTCATGATTGATCTTGCCTTCTCATGCATCGAGGTCTCAAACGTTAAGGCCCCTGTCCGGGATTTCAAGCATTTGAAAATATGCAAAAACCGCCACACCGCCGGGATTTCAACTTTCTGATACATTATCCCGTACCAAACATAACCTTAGCATCAGACATATCCTATTCGCTTGTGAGCAACGGATATACCGTGTAGCACATACAACAAGTAAACGAATACTTAATGTATCGGTATTATATTTGTAATCTCATATATTTATAGCTCTTTTTACTGATATATTAACACCAATTTGGTTGCAAGTTGTGTATGTGCGAGGTTTGAGTGCTCAAAGCAGGGACCAATCCGAGATGTTCATCCAAGGGGGTCAAAACTCAATGAAAATGTCGGAGCGCACGAGTTTAGATGGATGGAACAAAAAAATATAATAAAAAATAGATAAAATTAAATAAAAGTTATAGAATATTTCGTAAAATTTCTCAAGTCTTCTCGGCCCAAAGCAAATGGTCCATATCTGATTGAATAACTTTGGCCGGATTAACAAATTTTCTACACTCGGCTGGTTCCCACTGTAACGATGACAAATATTAGGGTCTGATTCTACTAGTGAAGGCGAGTACTGAAGGCCACATAAAATACTAATATAGGTTAGTTGGGAAGATTGACATATCTTATTTGTTGGGATATCTCGGCATAAGCCAGAAATAAAAAACCAGAAGATCTGAATAACGAGTTGGAAATCAGATCCAAGATACAAGATATGTGCGAATAACGATCAAACAGTTGAGATCGCGATTGGAAGCACGGAATAACCTTACAGAATCTTGATATATATTTAGAAGATTTTATGGATATTGCTTCATCATTTGAATAGAATATCCTAGAACTCGTAATCTATTTGATTTAAGAAATATATACAGATAATATTTTGTAGGATATCAAATAGGATATGGTATTGTGTTGTAAATAATGTCTTGTATGAGTTGTGAATTTGTGTCTCAGTGCTGTGGAACCCCGAGGGCCTTGGGGCCGGGGTGAGAGAGCCTGGGTTTGTGGTTGTTGTATATCTGAAGACTGTAATATCCTGATTTGATCTAGAAGAATCTCATACTTTATTCGTGATTATTTCTCTCTAAGTCGAGGGTTTTTCCACGTATATCTAGTGTTTGTCGTTCTCCTCTTGCTCCTTAGTTATTTTCGCTATGATCGCACTATAAAAGAAATACCTCCACATACCTTATTATCCATACTTTTATACTAAATCATACTAACTATAATATAATATCAAGGAAAAAAACTTATTAGACTTGAAATAGATATTATTCACATCCAATTTTATTTTCCCTTACCGTGCCTTCCGATCTCCGTCTCCGTTCTTCTCCTCCTCCTCCCTCTCTCTCTTACTGTTCTCTGTGGTGCTTGGGGGGGAAAATGGTAGAATGCCATAAAGAAAAGGTCGAACGTGATACACACGTGTGGTTGTCAAGTGGGCTAGGAAAAATAAAAATAAAATGCTAATGGGCTTAATTAATCATAATGGGCTGAATGGGCTGGGCTCATGGCTCATGGGCTCATAGATATCGAGAAGGGCAGATCATTTTTGCAATTAACTGCATATGCTCGAACGTTTCTCGAATTAGCCGTGTTATGTTGCATCTTATATTACATCATTCGGAAATGGACTAATAACTTAATTGCACCTGTACTTCAATTGAATTTTCGCTTTTAGTATAAATTTTTTCACGTGACCTGAAAAAGTAAGAACTTTAAAATATTTGTTCCGTTTAACACGCCATCTGTTTTTCTATTAAAACTAATGGGCCGGTCATGTGTGGCACGTTAGTTTTGCTTACTTAGCAGACGGTTGTTGATGTAATCATGCCATGTCAAAGGTGTTAAGAAAATATCGAGTTTACCCTTAAATACTCTTTATTAATTTGAAATTATCGATGACAATTTTATAATTTTATCTTTCCCTTCCCCATAAACGTTCCAGTAGCTATCCAGAACCTATATTATGCCATAGATTCAACGTACCCGGTTGGAATATATTCTTCTATTAATAAATAAATTCTACAATTTAAAATCGATTAAATCGAGCAATTGAGGGGCAAAAATAATATTTTCTTAAATGTATTTGATGTGGCAGTGCCACATCGGCCACAAAAGTGCAACTAATGTGCCGCATAGGACATTTCCATTAATTTTGACGGAAAAATAGACGACGTGCTAAACGGGATAAACGTTTGAAAGTTTGTACCTTACTTGCTTACGTGAAAAAATTTACATTAAAAGTAAGAATTTAATTAAAATATAGGTACAATTAGATTATTTTACGATAGGAAATCTGGCGAATTACTTGATTTCTATGGAGAGACGCCATGTCAACGAGTCAACGCGGCTGCTTCCTATTCACGGACACCAAGTCCGGCACTCAAGTAAGAATGAGACAGGGTTGCTGACTATTCTTCAGCTGTCCTAACATCCGATGACCCAATAATTGCTATCTTTTTCAATGAGAATTGAATATGGTAGCAATAGTGGCGATCCGAATATCCCATTACATAAATATTAGGCTTTTTAAGTACAACCTCATAAATATAAGGTAACAAACATTCAGTGTTGATTTCTCGGTATTGCCTTACGGAATGTACAATAGTCCGGCGCCCTCCAAGCGCTAACTTGAAGAGCGCACTTTAAGTCTATATTTTGACACGATTGCATAAAAGGAATACGAACCGGAGGCTTTAGTATTGCTAAATCACATAGAAGATGAGGCACTCTTGGGTGGATTCAGTCTATCATAAATCTATTTAAAAAAAGTATCGGTACTTTTATAAGGAACCATAAAGTATCACTACTTTTTTCGTAATGATTTTACGGCGAGCCACTTCACCTTGGGAGACATTCTTGCATGATCTCAACTCATCACGTCATTCGTGCACTACACTAATGAATGTTTAATATGTCATCATTAACGGTTACATCACCTTTTTTTATTCATTTAAAATATTTATTTTTAATCATATTTATTTACGTGTCAAATATTTATTAGTTAAGTTAATCACGTCATCTATACATGCATATGGCCAAGGAATTTTCCTCACCATGGAATTTCTCCGTAGAAGATAATTTTGTATCAATAGATCAACAAACACCCCCAATAATTGACGAGGAAAGGTAAGGACTGCAAATGAATTCCCATTCAGCTTCATCTCTCTCAGTAGCAAGACCATGAGCAGCAATACCATGACCAGCCCAAAACCAGCTTCCTCCAAAGCTATTTCCAGTTTCTCTGTTCGGATCGGTGTGCTAAGCAATCCCAAGCTCTTGCCCTTGAGCTGCTTTCTGCTGTTGTCTCTTCCATTCTGCTCCTGCAGAGACACCATCGAAATTGGAAGTCCGATATCTGACCAAAGGGGAGAATCTCTGGTTTCAGAGGGGGGGATATTTGAGCTCGGTTTCTTCACTCCGAATGGGCGCTCTGATCCTGGATGGAGATACATTGGCATATGGTATCGGGACTCTCCGGAGACGGTGGTGTGGGTCGCCAATCGGGATACCCCTTTGCGCAACAGAACCGGTTCTCTTTGTTTCGTAGATGGAAATCTCGTGGTGACAACTCAGTTTAGCAGTTTCGAACATGCCTGGAGAACCAACCTCAGTGGCTCGTCCGGTTCCAGCATGGCGGCACGGCTCCTGGACTCGGGGAATCTAGTCATAGGAGAAGTATCTTCGGACGGGAGCCTCCATGAAAAGTGGCAGTGGCAGAGCTTTTCCCAGCCGACTGATACACTTCTTCCTGGAATGCTGCTAGGGTCACATACCCTGACATCCTGGAAGGGACCCTATGATCCTGGAGTCGGAAACTATACATTTAAGCAAGATCCAGATTCCGAGGGCCGTTACGTGATTCAAAACCAGCAAATCCGGTTCTGGGATAGCGGGACATACGGGAAGTTCATTGAAGAAGATGACTTGCCAAGACCCATAACCCTCCTGCTGTCGAACTCAACATCCGGAAATACGAGCTTTGCATCCTACGATGGAAAGAAATTGTCTAGATATCCAATCGAGATAGACTACAACAACACTTTGCTGAGGATAGCTTCCACTGGAGTAGTAGAGTTACTTGCCCACAAGAGTGACGAGTCCCACCAGGTGTCTCCTATATGGTACGAGCCGAGGGACTGGTGCGGGACGGTAGATCCTTGTGGGAACTTTGGCAGCTGCAACAGCGATGACATTTTCCCTTGCAAATGCTTGCCCGGCTTCGAGCCCCAAGATCCCGACGGATGGAAGAACAGGGATTTCTCAGGAGGTTGTATCAGCAGATCTTCTCGAGGCCATACCTTCATCAATTTCACAATGATGAAAGCGCGTAAACCCGATGGAGACAGGGGGGATGCAGCGAATGAGACGGACTGTATGAACCAGTGCCTCCGTTACACCAGCTGCTGGGCCTACTCATACACCCCGGGTCAGTCCATGAAGAGGGACGGTGCTCAAGGCGCTTGCTGGAAGTGGTTCGACGACCTCAAGAATATCCAAGAATTTGCGAAGGACGGCGTGAACCTCTCTGTTCGAGTCTCACTTAGCGATATAGGTCTGTCCGTCTTCTACTTCTGTCTGTTTCCTAGACTTGTTACCTGAAATGTTCCTGTAGGAGATCCCAACCAATCGGTGACACTGATATCACCTTTACTAGGATCGGAGTAAATACGTGAAAAAATATCGTAATTACTATATTAATTAAAGTAATTACACTAAATACTGCTTGAATTTATACAGTCATGACTCACACAAGACACCACACAACACCCTAATATTTTACTCACACACACGCGCACACACCACACACTACTGACACCTTGCACTCTCTCTCCAATCACCTTGACACCTCACACACACACATAGCTGATTTGCTTTCTTGCTTACAAAAAACATGCACCCCACCTCTATTTATAGGAGTGTATGTCGGTGGTTTCCACCGACTTTGCTCTATCTGGAGATCTTCTCCTTTTTATTTTATTACGTGAGTATGTTGATTCTTGAGACCTAGAACCTTCTAGTATTGATATGTCAAAGGAAAATTCTTTAGAATTCTAGAAAATTTTAGAATAATCTATGAATGAGACGGTGATAATTTTTTCAGTTCCGTGTCTTGTCTTTGATTTGGTTGGAATAAGGTACTAATTCCTTGTCGCAGGACCAACAAGGAGAAGATGTGGAACTTGTGGCACTATCACCGTTCCGTATCCGCTAAGTATGGATGCCAGCTGTGGTGATGGCAGCTACTCCTTTTTCCACTGCAATGCAACAACCGGTCAGCTCAGCTTCAAAACACAGAGCCGCAGCTTCAGAGTCACCAACATCGAGCAGGGAACGCAACACTTTTACGTCCACGTGGACAACTCGACCGACTGCACGACCGTCGACACGATGAATGCTGCTCTGCAGCTCGACGACTCCTGGCCCTTCTCCGTGATCAGTTGCAATGCTGTCCCAAATAACCTCAGCTTTGGTCCTCCTTCGCAAGATAACGACTGGTTGAAAGAGATAGAGATTCAGTGGAAAATGCAGACAGTGGAGCCGGCCTGTAATACAACCGAGGACTGCCGTGACTGGCCAACTACAACTTGCAATTCAGCGAATGATGGAACTAAAAGATGCCTTTGTCCCGTGAACTCCCGATGGAATGCTACATTTCTTAACTGTACTCAAGGTGCAGATCCCAATTGCTCGGTTAAGCTTCTCAGTCCTGATTCCATGGATTAATTCTTGTCTTTCTCAAGTAGGTGGTGGAGGTCCACATCAAAAGAAGGTGCCACTGTACTTGATTTCTCTGGTCGCGATTCCCATAGTTATACTAGCCGCTGGATTTCTGTATAACAAAAGGAAGAAGCAGACCAAAGAACAAGGTACTAATTTTCCTGTGGCAATCTAATGCCTTTTCTGTCTCGAATTTTTTTGTCTGTTCCTGATCTCTGTGTCTGGTGGAAATCAGTGAAGGGGAAGAGTCTTTCAGGGGATCTACAGTTCCGTTTGTATGACAGCGAAAGACGGGTTAAAGAGTGGATAAGCTCGGCCCAGTTCGGGGAGGATGACAAGAAAGGCATAGACGTGCCCTTCTTCGACTTGGAGATCATAATGGAAGCTACTAATGACTTCTCCAATGAAAACAAGCTTGGGCAAGGCGGGTTCGGGCCTGTCTACAAGGTTCCATTCTTTCTCAGACTCTTTTTTCAGAGTTTCCTGCAATGTCTGATTCAAATACAAACCTGAAACCGAAGTTGTGCTGCCAGGGAAAGTTTCCTGGTGGGCAAGAAATTGCTGTGAAGAGGCTCTCTAGCGGATCTGGGCAAGGCCTGGAGGAATTCAAGAATGAGGTCATGCTCATTGCCAAGCTTCAGCATCGTAATCTCGTCCGGCTGTTGGGATACTGCATTGAAGGAGACGAGAAAATTCTGCTGTATGAGTACATGCCGAATAAAAGCTTGGACTCGTTCATATTCGGTCAGTCCAGATATTCGACTTTCCTATCGCTGGTATATGTTTATCACTGTGTTCCTTCCCTTAAGGTAAATGAAACAATCACGACGCACAATGCTAGATCGGACGAGATGCCTGTTGCTGACCTGGGAGATGAGGTTTGAGATCATCCTCGGGATAGCCAGGGGATTGCTCTACCTTCACCAGGACTCGAGGCTGAGAATAATTCACCGAGATCTGAAAACGAGCAACGTCCTTCTAGACGAAGAGATGAACCCCAAGATCTCCGACTTCGGATTGGCACGTATCTTTGAGGGCAAGCAAACTGAGGCAACCACAAGAAGAGTCATTGGGACATAGTAAGTTACACGGACCTACAAGAATCAGTACATGTAAGAGGAATGTTGATTTTGAGCTTAAGATTACTGTCGTGCAGCGGTTACATGTCTCCGGAGTATGCTCTTGACGGGTTTTTCTCGATCAAGTCCGATGTTTTCAGCTTCGGTGTCGTTGTGCTAGAGATCATAAGCGGGAAACGGAACTTGGGATTTTATCACCCCGAAGGGCGACTAAACCTTATCAGTCATGTAAGCAATCTCTACTTGCTGTAACTTATTTAACTACTGTCTTCTGACCACTCGAGATCGAATATTTGCAGGCATGGAGACTATGGACAGAGAACAACGCCATCAATCTCATGGATCACACACTGGAAGAGACCTGCGACAGAGCTGAAGTCCACAAGTGTATAAACGTGGCACTTTTATGCTTACAAGAGGAACCGGGCGAACGCCCCACGATGTCGAATGTTCTCTTCATGCTAGCAGGAGAAATAGCGACACTGCCGATCCCGAAACAACCTGCCTTTGCTCTTAAAGCAAGCAGCTCCAGCATGGGTGGTTCTTCTTCTTCAAGACCCGACTCGAGCATTACAATATCAGCCAACCTGGAGCACGGCCGGTGACGGAAAATCAGAAAGTGCTCCTCCTATCCTATTCTTTTTTCGCCGTCTACTGTCAAACTTGGTTTAAAACAATGCGGTTTTTTTCAACATAAACTGGTTCGACTCTTTACCTGATGTGTCGAAACCAAACCGAACCGAACCGGGTTTCTACCTACCCTATTTTTGTGTTAATCTAGCTAAGAGGTAAGTTTTTTGTTGGGCCCACTCGGCCCAATTAAGTCTTTCGGGCCTAATAGTGGGTTCAGCAAAGAGCCCATCATGCAATAACTTGGCCCGTATCGCACCCGACAGTAGCCGATAATTCAAGCACGTGTTGGTAGCTCGCTCGATGATGAAAATGAGTTATTACAAAATACTCGATATGAGTTCGATTCTCATCATTTAGACAGCACACGAAAAGTAGCTGATTCTTATTACGTGGACAGTTATTCTTCCTCACCACAAACTATATCGGGCAGGAGACTCGAACATAAAGGACCAGTACTCCGCGTACAAGGACTGCTCCGAGCAACAGCCAGGGATCGGCATGTCGAAGGATGTTTCCGACATAAACGGTTCGGTCCAAAATCTTCCTGGAGATACTACCTGCATTTCACTTGATGATGAATCGAGCTCCCAGCTACTCAACGGTACCTGAGTCGGCCCCGTCTCTATTTCACTTGTTGATGTATCGAGCTCCCCGCTACTCGCCAGTAGCGAGGAAATCGGTTCACTTGAGGAGTATGTCATTGTCACAGGGGATGAAGATGGTAAAGGTGGAATATCTGGTTCTAATCCTGTCACAGGATTAGTCGCCGGAGCCGGACTGTTCGAAGAGGAAATACGATCAAGATAAGTCATCACGGGTTCTACAGAACGTTCGCTAATAATGGCTTGTTTGATTGGATGATCGGGGTTTGTTCTGGCAGGAGACGCGGTGGTGACCGGGGGCGAACTTTGTTCCGGTAAGAGTCTCTTCTTGAGGTAGGTGTGCCAGTGGTTCTTGACCTCGTTGTCTGTTCGTCCAGGAAGGCACGCCGCTATGGCCGACCACCTGCAACAAACGTACGGCGCAGCTAAAGATTCGAGCCATCGGTATATAACAATCTCTCCATCGCTTTGCCCTCCCACTAAAATTTGATGTTTTTCCGATGCTAGGGTTTTCATTTTCATGATACAGTTCGACGATTATCATCCGCGTTTAAGTATCAGTGTTTAATGGTCCGCTCCCAGTGGATTGAGCTGCCTGAGCTAGTATAGCGCTTACTTATTCCCGAGCATTCCGTGCAACCTAACGATGGTCTCTTCCTCGTCTTTGCTGTAGTTGCCACGCTTGACGTCAGGTCTCAGGTAGTTCAGCCATCGGAGCCTGCAGCTCTTTCCACACCTCGATAAACCTGAGACCACAGAAGGCGATCCATTGAGTATACGTTACCGGCCATACTCACAAGAACCCGAATTGTTTCCCACGTTTCCATCGATGTAAGGCAAATTAATTACCGGCAAGTTTAGGAAGGATGCGCCAGTTCGTGTAGCCGTACTTGGTAAGGAAGTCGCTGAGCTTCCGGTCTTCCTCAGGCGTCCACTTCCCCTTCCTCCGACCATATTTATCGTACCCAGGTGTCCTTGCCATCTCTCTCGAGTACTCTCGATCTCTCCTTCCCCCCTCTACCTGACAATTGAACATGGAAATATGTATATATATCGATGATCGTTCGACGGTTATACGATGAGTTTAATACTTTGAAACGATGACTTTCCGACCGAAACGTGTTGTGCACATGCACATGCTTACATCATATAATGAACATAGGACTTGTACAAAGACAGTGACACCCCTCTTTCTTTAATAGGACACCGACCACCCCTACGAGGCGCGACAGGTACATGTCTTCCTATACAATTGTCTTTTTTTTTTTTTTAAATAATTTTAACAACAAATAGCATTTTTTTCCACATTATTGGGATGTTTCTTGGCATAAGTGGAACTCGAAGCCTAAAGGCCTGAAGAACGAGTTGCGGATCAGATTCAAGTCTGCGAACAACGATCGACAGTCGAGATTATAGTTAGAAGCATAGAATATTCTAGATAGAATATAGGTAGATAACTGGAAAATTTTATGGATATTATTTTTTCATTTGAATAGGATATTTTAGATCTCGTTATCTATTTGATTTAAAAAATATATGTAAAGAATATTTTCCAAGAGTTTAAACAAGAGATGTCTTGTATATATAAATAGGATCTTGTACAAATTATAAATGTGTGCTTTGGTACCGTGAACCTCGGGGGCCTTGTGGTATCCGGTGTCAAGTTCCTGAATTTCTCGTTTTGTCATTTCGGTTGAGATATTCAGAGACCTGATAGACGGTATCGGAGCGGTCGAGGATCCCAACAAGTGGTATTAGAGTGATCACGATCCTAATACGCATGGATCCATATATAAGTCGAATAGTCACTAATGGTACACCAGAAATGCTGTTCTCTTACGACCAAAGACGCCCTTGCCGACCTGCTGAACAAAGGTAGAGCGTACAGCAGATGATGGGGGATTCGGTGATCGGAACTTAGTCGATCTGTAGTGCATCGATCGTGAAGTATGAAACCGATCGATATTGCTTGAGAAACCGTATATTTACGTGCTTCACGTGTATGAGAATAGAAGACCAAAGTTACGAGGGAGGTCGAGCACAAGTCGGAGATCGATTCTCAACAAGGACACAACAGGGCATTCCCCTAATGGATCGAATTGACCGAATTAGAGAAGTCTTTCTCCAAGCGAAATCTTCATGCGTTCACACCCCGCGGGACCGGTGAGAGCATGACTTCCTACCGGAAACAGGAAGAACGATCAATTGTCGTACATGGATTATTATTAATTTAAATTTTTTCTTAAATTTAAAATTCTTTTACAGTGACACGTCGCCAAGTTTGTCACGTTACATTGAGTCAACTTTCACATTACGCTTCTACTTCAGCAAACGCAACGCTGTCAATGAAAAATCAATAGTTTGTACCAAAATATTATATTTTAAAAATGTTTTACAGGACGGAGTGGCAAAAAATTTTTTTTGCACCAAAACATTATATTCATAAAAAATTTTGTACCAACTGTGTAATTTTCTCAATTTGTATATAAGGAAAACCTAATAATCAAACCTTTTGTCCCGGCGATGGTCTTAAATTTTCTGTAGAAATTTTTTATTAAATAGAGAAAACTCTAATTAAATTACATTATATGAATAAATGAATGTTAATCATTTAAATAATTAGCATAATTAATAATAAATTTTCAGTAATTTTTTTTTATCATTTGATTGTAAGATAGACTTTTCACCTTTCTATTGGTTTCCATGGTCGGCGGTTTTCACAGTAGGGAGACGTGAGACTTTTATAACATCGAACAGGGTAAATGTTGACTTTTATGGGGAAAATAATATTTTGACTTAGAATTTTTAATATCTTCCCGTATCGAACAACAACGTTAAATTAATTGTTAATTGCTGATTTGATGTGTGTTGTGTGTTTCATGGTTGCCAGAATTTTTTTTTTTAAAAGACTCAAATTATGAAGAAACAAGACAACGATGGCTGCTTGACCAATGGAGGAAGTATTCAGTGCATTCGATGTATCATATGATATTCTTGACATGATATATCTGTTCAATTGGAGTTAATCATTTATTAGAATTTTTATATTGAATTTGATAATTAAAACTTTAATTACATTTCAAATACTAATTAGACAGATATATTATATTGGTATTATCGGTCGATGAATTCGATGCACTGAAGATTTTCTCTTCCCGGAGGGGTCCGTGGACTCCGAAAACCTTGTTTGGAAGCTCTCACGACTAAATGTTTAGCGTATAAAGACACTGCTGGGTTGATGCATGTATCTAGACGTCGGAATTTAGAGAGTTATAAGAGCAAAAAGAACCGAGAGGTAAGAGTAGAAACACGAATACCATAATTAAGTATGTGGTTAAGCTCTCACTTGAGAGAAATATCTGCGGTATAGAGCAAACAATCAACTAGATTAAAATGTGAGATTGTAAATTTATAGAGATTCTCAATTCCATACTCAAATCACCGTTAAAATCTCTCTCAAAAAAAGAGTCTTAAACCCGATCTCTCAAATCCTATCTCTCAAGTTCTCACCCACTGGCATTATCGAGGAGTTTATTAGAAAGATCACTCATAAGATTCCTCACAGTGGTCATACAAGATTATATTCAATTGCATATATAGAGATCCAATACAATAAACAAGATACTAGATATTTTCTAATTATCTCTTAAAAATATCCCAATTTGATCTGAGATGAAACCATATAAAATTGAAATAGTTTGAATTCAAAATAAAATATATCTCTTTTCTTTACGATTTACACCATCGGATCATATTTTTGAGTTCCATGGATATCTAGTTTGATATAAGACATTCTCAACAGATACATTCATTCCGAATATGTAAAAGTTAATCAAGATTGATTTGGATAAGAAATTGTTGTTGCGTCCCACGTACCAAACTTAACTCGTTGCTTTTAGACCATACAAAATAAAAAGAACCGACAAAACGTTGGGTTTCAATATAACTCATGATTGATTTGAGATTGATTTTGCTCGTCCCATGCATCTATGTCCCAGAAGTTAGGGCCCTGTCCTTCTGACAGAGTCGGGCTATCCAGAAGAGCCCATCATTCGGCTCGGAATGTCCAGAAATCAACTGTACTTGGTTTTGCTAATGCATTGTTCCTAATGTCATCCATCCAGTTCCGATGAATTTGCACACATCATTCGGTACGATAGTACTTAAAAGCACTGTCGTATCGAATTCACGTAGCTATTAATTTATCAGAGTATATTACAATTCGGGATTTCAAGCATTCGAAGATATGCAGAAGCCGCTGCACCGACAGGATTTCAACTTTCCAATACATTATCTCGTACCAAACGCAACCTTAGTGTTTAAAGTATCCAATTTACTTGTATATAACGGATATATTACATAGCACATATAACAAGTAGATGAATATTTAACGCATTGGTATTGTATTTGTAATCTCACATATTTGTAACTCTTTCCACTAACATGTTAACACTGATTTGCTTATGAATTGTGTATGTGAGGTTTGAGTGCTCAAGGTAGGGGCCGATCCGCGATGTTCATCTGAGGAGGACAAAACTCAATGAAAATATAGGAACACGAGTTTAGATGGATGGAATGAGAAAATTTAATAAAAATAGGTAAAATTAAATAAAATTTATATAATATTTCGTAGAATTTCTGGAGTTGAAGTCTGTCTGGCGGGAAGCATATGGTCCATACACTCGGCTGGTTCCCACTTAAATGCGACAAAAGTTAGGGTCTGATTCTACTAGTGAAGATGAGTCCTCATGAAGGCCACATAAAATACCAATATAAGTTAGTTGAAAAGATTGACATATTTTTATTAAGAAAAATCCCGACTCGAGTTTTGTCAATAAAGAAAATTCGTGGTAGGAGAGTTTTACTTTTTTGTGGGCCAACGGGGCCAACACGGCTCCGACAGATTAATTAGGGTATGCTAAATTTGTGATATTAGGTGCTAAAAAAATAGACTAAAAGGTCTATAGCAGCCATAACTTTTTTCACACTAGAACTTTCAACTCCTCTTGATAAGGACATGCATGCGGGGCCTCCGACATCGAAAGGATCTCGACCGAGACGAATAGTCTTTGGAGCACGACACCAAGGTTCCTCGGTGTTTGCAACGACGGAGCAAAACCGATGATTTGGATATCGTTTTATCTTTTAGTACGCCAACCTTGTTCGAACATGAATTATATATATATATATATTCCATTGAGCTTTCGGAGTGTCGAGTGGTGCATATCGAAGGAGAAATCAAGGTGGGTAAATGATTTCTGCGATCAAATGCATATGTTCGAATGTTTCTTGAATTAGCCGCGTTATGTCGCATCTTATATTACATCGTTCGGAAATCTAGCGTATTATGCAATTTCTATGGAGGGATGCCAAGTCAACGAGTCAACGCGGCTCCGTCCTAGTCAGAGACAGATGGCACTAAAGTAAGCACGAAACAGCGTTGCTGACTATTCTTCAACTGTCTTGACGTCCAATGTACTCCCAATAATTATTTCCTTTTTCTATAAGAATAAAAGGATGGTAGCATTAATAACAATTCGATCATCCTATTACATAATATTTAGACTCTCATGTACAACTGTATAAATATCAGATAGCCAGCATTCAATGTTGACTTGTCAACATTGCCTTACCAAACCGGAGGCTTTAGAATTGCTAAATCACATAGAAGATGAGACATTTTTGGGTGAACCCAATTCACTATAAATTAATTAGATGAAGTATCGGTACTTTTACGGGAGATCAACCGAAAGTACTATATTTTTTTCTAATGAGTTCGCCGTGTATTGAGTTTACAGCGAAGATAGAATTGTATCAATGGACCAACAGACTTGCTGGTTGCCAATAATTGGTGAGGAAAGGTAAGGACTGCAAATGAATTCCCATTCAGTTTCATCTCTCTCAGCAGCAAAACTATGAACTGCAATACCATGAAGAGCCCAAAATCAGCTTCCTACGAAGCTGTCTGCAGTTTCTCTGTCCGGATCAGTGTGCTAAACAATCCCAAGTTCTTGGCCTTGAGCTGCTTTCTGCTGTTGTCTCTTCCATTCTGCTCCTGCAGAGACATCATCAAAATTGAAACTCCGATATCGGACCAAAGTAATGAATCTCTGGTTTCAGACGGCGGGAGATTCGAGCTCGGTTTCTTCACTCCTAGTGGGAGCTCTGATCCTGGAAGGAGATACATTGGCATATGGTATCAGGACTCTCCGGAGACGGTGGTGTGGGTCGCCAATCGGGACAGGCCTTTGACCGATAGAACCGGTGTTCTCGGTTTCACAGACGGAAATCTCGTGCTGAAAACTCAGTTTGAAGATTTTTGGAGCATCAATCTTGGTGGCTCACCCAGTTCCAGCATGGCGGCACGGCTCCTGGACTGGGGGAATCTAGTCGTAGGAGAAGTGTCTTCGGACGGGAGCCTCCATGAAAAGTGGCAGAGCTTTTCCCAGCCGACTGACACATTTCTTCCTGGAATGCCGCAAGAGTCACTTAACCTGACATCCTGGAAGGGACCCGGTGATCCCGGAGTCGGAAATTATACATTTAAGCAAAGTCCAGATTCCAAGGTCCATTACGTGATTCAAAACCGGCAAACCCCGTTCTGGGATAGCGGGACATATGAGAAGTTCATCGCAGATGATGACTTACCAGGAGCCATAACCCTCCTGCTCTCGAATCCCTCATCCGGGAAGATGAGCTTTCCATCCTACAATGGAAAGAATTTGTCTGGATATCCAGTGAAGATAGACTACAACAACACTTTGCTGAGGATAGCTTCCACTGGAGTAGTAGAGTTACTTCACAAGAGCAACGAGTCCCACCAGGTGTCTGCTGAATTGTACGAGCCGAGGGACTGGTGCGGTACGGTAAATCCTTGTGGGAACTTTGGCAGCTGCAACAGCAATGACTTTTTCCCTTGCAAATGCTTGCCCGGGTTCGAGCCCCAAGAGCCCGATGGATGGAAGAACAGGGATTTCTCAGGAGGTTGTATCAGCAGATCAGATCGAGACGATACCTTCATCAATTTCACGATGATGAAAGCGCGTAAACCCGATGGAGACAGTGTGGATGCAGCGAATGAGACGGACTGTATGAACCAGTGCCTCCGTTACACTAGCTGCTGGGCCTACTCATACACCCCGGGTCAGTCCATGAAGAGGGACAATGCTCATGGCGCATGCTGGATGTGGTTCGACGACCTCAAGAATATCCAAGAATTCGCGAAGGACGGCGTGAACCTCTCTGTTCGAGTCTCGCTTTTTGATATAAGTCCGTTCGTCTTCTACTTCTGTCTGTTTGACCTGTCCATTCCTAGACTTGTTACCCGAAATGTTCCTGAAATGTTCCATGTCTTGTCTTTGATTCGGTTGGAATAAAATACTAATTCCTGGTCGCAGAACGAACGAAGAGAAGATGTGGAACTTGTGGCACTATCACAGTTCCGTATCCACTAAGCATGGATGCAAACTGTGGTGATAGCAGCTACTCCTTTTTCCACTGCGATGCAGCAACCGGTCAGCTCAGCTTCAAAACGCAAATCCGCAGCTTCAGAGTTACCAACATCGACCAGGGATCGCATCACTTTTCTGTCCAAGTGGACAACTCGACTGACTGCACGACCATGGGTTCGATGAAAGCTGCTCTGCAGCTCGACGACTCCTGGCCCTTCTCCGTGAACAGATGCAATGCTACCCCAAATAATTTCGGTCCTCGTTCGCGAGATAACAAGTGGTTGAAAGAGATAGAGATTCAGTGGGAAATGCCGACAGTGGAGCCGGCCTGTAATACGACCAAGGACTGCCATGACTGGTGGCCGACTACAACTTGCGATTCAGCGAATGATGGAAATAAAAGATGCCTTTGTCCCTTGCACTCCCAATGGAATGCTACACTTCTTAACTGTACTCAAGGTGCAGATCCCAATTGCTCGGTTAAGCTTCTCAGTCCTGATTCCATGGATTAATTCTTGTCTTTCTCAAGTAGGTGGTAGAAATCGACAGCAAAAGAAGGTGCCACTGTACTTGATTTCTCTGGTCGCGATTCCCATAGTCATACTAGCCATTGGCTCTCTGTACAACAAAAGGAAGAAGCAGACCAAAGAACAAGGTACTACTTTTCCTATGGCGATCTAATGCTTTTTCTGTCTCAAATTTTTTTATCTGTTCCTGATCTCTGTGTCTGGTGGAAATCAGTGAAAAGGAAGAGTCTTTCAGGGGATCTACAGTTCCGTTTGTATGACAGTGAAAGACGGGTTAAAGAGTGGATAAGCTCGGCCCAGTTCGGGGAGGATGACAAGAAAGGCATAGACGTGCCCTTCTTCGACTTGGAGATCATATTGGAAGCTACTAATGACTTCTCTGACGAAAACAAGCTCGGGCAAGGCGGGTTCGGGCCTGTCTACAAGGTTCCATTCTTTCTCGGACTGCTTTTTCAGATTTTCCTGCAATGTCTGATGCAAATATGCACCTGAAACTGAGGTTCTGCTGCCAGGGAAAGTTTCCTGGTGGGCAAGAAATTGCGGTGAAGAGGCTCTCTAGTGGCTCAGGGCAAGGCTTGGAGGAGTTCAAGAACGAGGTTATGCTCATTGCCAAGCTTCAGCATCGTAATCTTGTCCGGCTGTTGGGATACTGCGTCGAAGGAGATGAGAAAATTTTGCTGTACGAGTACATGCCAAATAAAAGCCTGGACTCTTTCATATTTGGTCAGTCCTGATATTCGACTTTCACATCACTGGTATATGTTGATCATTGTGCTCCTTTAACGTAAATGAAACGATCCCGACTCACAATGCTAGATCGGACGAGATGCGTGTTGCTGACCTGGGAGATGAGGTTCGAGATCATCCTTGGGATAGCACGGGGATTGCTCTACCTTCACCAGGACTCGAGGCTGAGAATAATCCATCGAGATCTGAAAACGGCCAATGTCCTGCTAGACGAAGAGATGAACCCCAAGATCTCCGACTTCGGCTTGGCACGTATCTTCGAGGGCAAGCAAACTGAGGCAACCACAAGAAGGGTCATTGGGACATAGTAAGTTCACAAACAGACATACAAGAATCAGTCTATGTAAGGGGAATGTCGATTTTAAGCTTAAGATTACTGTCGTGCAGCGGTTACATGTCCCCTGAGTATGCTCTTGATGGGTTTTTCTCGATCAAGTCTGATGTTTTTAGCTTCGGCATCGTTGTGCTTGAGATTATCAGCGGGAAACAGAACTCAGGATTTTACCACCCTGGGGGGCGACTAAACCTTATCAGTCATGTAAGCAATCTCTACTTGTTGCAACTTTTCAACTGCTGTCGTTCTGACGACTCGGGACTGAATATTTGCAGGCATGGAGACTATGGACAGAGAACAACGCCATCAATCTCATGGATCACACACTGGAAAAGACCTGCGACAGAGCTGAAGTCCACAAGTGTATAAATGTGGCGATTTTATGCTTACAGGAGGAACCGGGGGATCGCCCCACGATGTCGAATGTTCTCTTCATGCTAGGCGGAGAAATTGCGACTCTTCCAATCCCGAAACAACCAGCTTTTGCTCTTAAAGCAAGCAGCTCTAGCATGGGTGGTTCTTCTTCTTCTTCTTCAAGACCCGACTCAATCATTACGATATCAGCCACCTTGGAGCACGGCCGTTGATGGAAAATCAGAAAATGCTCCTATTATTTTTTTGCTGTCTACTGTCGGACTTCTCTTGTCATAAATGTAACCTTGTCAGCTGTTGGTGTTAATTGTGGAGCGCAGATCCTCCTCTTGGAAATGTTTGTGCATAAGAGTGATAAAAGCTTTGATTTGTTAATCAGACAGGATATATTATCTCGTACCAAACGCAACCTTAGTGTTTAAAGTATCCAATTTACTTGTATATATCGGATATATTACATAGCACATATAACAAGTAGATGAATATTTAACATATCAATATTGTATTTGTAATCTCATATATATTTGTAACTCTTTTCATTGACATGTTAACACTGATTTGCTTATGAATTGTGTATGTGAGGTTTGAGTGCTCAAGGTAGGGGCCGATCTGCGATGTTCATCTGAGGAGGACAAAACTCAATGAAAATATAGGAACACGAGTTTAGATGGATGGAATGAGAAAATTTAATAAAAATAGGTAAAATTAACTAAATTTATATAATATTTCATAGAATTTCTGGAGTTGAAGTCTGCAGGCCGGAAGCATATGGTCCATACACTCGGCTGGTTCCCACTTAAATGCGACAAAAGTTAGGGTCTGATTCTACTAGTGAAGATGAGTCCTCATGAAGGCCACATAAAATACCAATATAAGTTAGTTGAAAAGATTGACATATTTTTCTTAAGAAAAATCCCGACTCGAGTTTTGTCAATAAAGAAAATTCGTGGTAGGAGAGTTTTACTTTTTTGTGGGCCAACGGGGCCAACACGGCTCCGACAGATTAATTAGGGTATGCTAAATTTGTGATATTAGGTGCTAAAAAAATAGACTAAAAGGTCTATAGCAGCCATAACTTTTTTCACACTAGAACTTTCAACTCCTCTTGATAAGGACATGCATGCGGGGCCTCCGACATCGAAAGGATCTCGACCGAGACGAATAGTCTTTGGAGCACGACACCAAGGTTCCTCGGTGTTTGCAACGACGGAGCAAAACCGATGATTTGGATATCGTTTTATCTTTTAGTACGCCAACCTTGTTCGAACATGAATTATATATATATATATATTCCATTGAGCTTTCGGAGTGTCGAGTGGTGCATATCGAAGGAGAAATCAAGGTGGGTAAATGATTTCTGCGATCAAATGCATATGTTCGAATGTTTCTTGAATTAGCCGCGTTATGTCGCATCTTATATTACATCGTTCGGAAATCTAGCGTATTATGCAATTTCTATGGAGGGATGCCAAGTCAACGAGTCAACGCGGCTCCGTCCTAGTCAGAGACTGATGGCGCCAAGTCAACGAGTCAACGCGGCTCCGTCCCATTCAGAGACTGATGGCACTAAAGTAAGCACGAAACAGCGTTGCTGACTATTCTTCAACTGTCTTGGCGTCCAATGTCCTCCCAATAATTATTTGCTTTTTCTATAAGAATAAAAGAAGGGTAACAATAATAACGATTCGATCATTATGTTACATAATATTTAGACTATCATGTACAGCTGTATAAATATCAGATAGCCAACATTCAATGTTGACTCGTCAACATAGCCTTACTGAGTGTATAATGGTTTGGCATCCACCAAGGCCCGAGCCGAGGAGCACACTTCAAGCCCATATTTTCACAAATAGATAGAAGGAATTCGGAGTAGAGGGTTTATAATTACTAAATCATATAGAAGATGAGACATTCTTGAATAGACCCGGTTTACCATAAACTCATTAGAGGTAAGTATCTGTATCTTTACAGGAGATGGGAGATGGAAAGTACCGGTATTTTTTTTAATATGGGTTTGTAGTGAACTGTGTTGACCGTAGAATGGACCAAAAAAATGCTGGTTGCCAATAATTGATGGGGAAAGGTAAGGACTGCAAATGAATTCCCATTCACTTTCATCTCTTTCAGCAGCAAGACTATGACGAGCCCAAGACCAGCTTCCTCCAAAGCTATTTCCAGTTTCTCTGTTCGGATCAGTGTGCTAAGCAATCCCAAGTTCTTGCCCTTGAGCTGCTTTCTGCTGTTGTCTCTTCCATTCTGCTCTTGCAGAGACACCATCCATATTAGAAGTCCAATATGGGACCGAAAAGAAGAATCTCTGGTTTCAGCGGGGGAGAGATTCGAGCTCGGTTTCTTCACTCCGAGAGGGAGCTCTGATCCTAAATGCAGATACATTGGCATATGGTATCGGAACTCTTCGGAGACGGTGGTGTGGGTCGCCAATCGGGATGCCCCTTTGCCCGATAGAACCGGTTTTCTCGGTTTCGTGGATGGAAATCTTGTGGTGGCAACTCTGTTTAGCAGTCACGAACCTGCCTGGAGCACCAACCTCAGTGCCTCGTCCGGTTCCAGCATGGCAGCACAGCTCCTGGACTCGGGGAATCTAGTCATAGGAGAAGTGTCTTCGGACGGGAGCCCCCTTGAAAAGTGGCAGTGGCAGAGCTTTTCCCAGCCGACTGATACCCTTCTTCCTGGAATGCCGCTAGGGTCACATACCCTGACATCCTGGAAGGGACCCGATGATCCTGGAGTAGGAAATTATACATTTAAGCAAGTTCCAGATCCTGAGGGCCGTTATGTGATTCAAAACCAGCAAACCACGTTCTGGGACAGCGGGACATACGAGAAGTTCATTGCAGACGATGACTTGCGAAGGGCCAAAACCCTCCTGCTCTCGAACTTGACATCCGGAAACACTAGCCTTGCATTCTTCAGACCAAAGAACTCGTCTATCAAGATCGACTACAACGACACTTTGCTGAGGATAGCTTCCACTGGAGTAGTGGAGTTGCTTGCTCACAAGATTGACGAGTCCCACCAGTGGTCTCCTGTATGGTCTGAGCCGAAGGACTGGTGTGGGACGGTAAATCCTTGCGGGAACTTTGGCAGCTGCAACAGCGAGGACATTTTCCCTTGCAAATGCTTGCCTGGGTTCGAGCCCCAAGAGCCCGACAGATGGAAGAACGGGGATTTCTCGAGAGGTTGCATCAGCAGATCTTCTCAAGTCAAGACCTTTGTCAGTTTCATGAGGATGAAAGCGCATAAACCCGATCAATATAGTACCGATGCAGCAAATGAGACCGAGTGTAGGAACCAGTGCCTGAGTGACTCCAGCTGCCGGGCCTACTCATATGCAGCTGGTCAGTCCATGAACAGGGACGGGACTCATGGCGCATGCTGGAAGTTCGATGACCTCAAGAGCATCCAAGAATCCACAGAGGATGGCGTGAAACTCTCTCTTCGAGTCTCGCTTCTCGATATAGGTCCGTCCGTCTTCTACTTCTGTCTGTTTGACCTGTCCATTCCTGGACTTGCTACCTGAAATGTTCCATGTATTGTCTTTGATTCGGTTGGAATACAATACTAATTCCTTGTCTGCAGGACGAACGAGGAGAAGATGTGGAACTTGTGGCACTATCACAGTTCCGTATCCACTAAGCACGGATCCAAGCTGTGGTGATGGCAGCTACTCCTTTTTCTACTGCGATGCAGCAACCGGTCAGCTCAGCTTCAAAACACAAAGCCGCAGCTTCAGAGTTACCAACATCGACTGGCTAATGCATAACTTTTCCGTCCACGTGGACAACTCGACCGACTGCACGACCAACTATTCAATGAAAGCTGCTCTCCAGTTCAAAGACTCCTGGCCCTTATCCGTGATTAGGTGCCACGTTGTCCCAAACAAACTCAGCTTCGGTCCTCCTTCGCAAGATAACGAGTGGTTGAAGGAGATAGAGATTCAGTGGAAAATGCCGACAGTGGAGCCGGCCTGCAATACGACCAAGGACTGCCATGACTGGCCAACTACAACTTGCAATTCAACGAATGGTGGAACTAAAAGATGCCTTTGTCCCTTGAACTCCCAATGGAATGCTACATTTCTGAACTGTACTCAAGGTGAAATTCCTGGTTTGCTTGGTTAAGTTTCCGATTCCTGATTCCGTGGATTAATTGTCATGTTTCTTGAGTAGGTGATGGAGGTCGACAGCAAAAGAAGGTGCCACTGTACTTGATTTCTCTGGTCGCGATTCCGATAGTTGTGTTAGCCATTGGCTCTCTGTATAACAAAAGGAAGAAGCAGACCAAGGAACAAGGTACTATCTTTCCTATGGCAATCTAATGTTTTTCTGTATGGAATTTTTTTTTTATCTGTTCCTGATCTCTGTGTCTGGAAATCAGTGAAAAGGAAAAGTCTTTCAGGGGACCTAGAATTCCGTATGTATGGCAGCGAAAGACGGGTTAAACAGTGGATAAGCTCGGCCCAGTTTGAGGAGGATGACAAGAAACGCATTGATGTGCCCTTCTTCAACTTGGAGATCATATTGGAAGCTACTAATGACTTCTCCAATGAAACCAAGCTCGGGCAAGGGGGGTTCGGGCCTGTCTACAAGGTTCCATTCTTTCTCGGACTGTTTTTCTGAGTTTCCTGCAATGTCTTATGCAAATATGAACCTGAAATCGAAGTTCTGCTGCCAGGGAAAGTTTCCTGGAGGGCAAGAAATTGCTGTGAAGAGGCTCGCGAGCGGTTCGGGTCAGGGCTTGGAGGAATTCAAGAATGAGGTCATGCTCATCGCCAAGCTTCAGCATCGTAATCTCGTCCGGCTGCTGGGATACTGCGTCGAAGGAGACGAGAAAATTCTGCTGTACGAGTACATGCCGAATAAAAGCTTGGACTCGTTCATATTCGGTCAATCCCCATATTCCACTTTCCTATCGCCGTTATATGTTTATCACTGTGTTCCCTTAAGGTAAATGAAGCTATCACGACTCACAATGCTAGATCGGACGAGATGCGTGTTGCTGACCTGGGAGATGAGGTTCGAGATCATCCTCGGGATAGCAAGGGGACTGCTCTACCTTCACCAGGACTCGAGGCTGAGAATAATTCATCGAGATCTGAAAACGGCCAACATCCTGCTAGATGAAGAGATGAACCCCAAGATCTCCGACTTCGGCTTGGCACGTATCTTCGAGGGCAAGCAAACCGAGGCAAACACAAGAAGAGTCATTGGGACATAGTAAGTTCACAAACAGACATACAAGAATCAGTCCATGTAACCGGAACGTCAATTTTGAGCTTAAGATTACTGTCATGCAGTGGTTACATGTCCCCGGAGTACGCTCTAGATGGGTTTTTCTCGATCAAGTCCGATGTTTTTAGCTTCGGCGTTGTCGTGCTCGAGATCATCAGCGGGAAACGGAACACGGGATTTTATCACCCCGAAGGGCGACTGAACCTTATCAGTCATGTAAGTAATTTCTACTTGCGTTAACTTTTCAACTACTGTCATTCTGATAACTCGGGACCGAATATTCGCAGGCATGGAGGCTATGGACAGAGAACAACGCCATCAATCTCGTGGATCACACACTGGAGGATACCTGCGACAGAGCTGAAGTCCACAAGTGTATAAACGTAGCGTTTTTATGCCTACAGGAGGAACAGGGAGATCGCCCCACGATGTCGAATGTTCTCTTCATGCTAGGAGGAGAAATCGCGACGCTTCCTATACCGAAACAGCCAGCTTTTGCTCTTAAAGGAAGCAGCTCTAGCATGGGTGGTTCTTCTTCTTCTTCAAGACCCAACTCGATCATTACGATATCAGCCACCCTGGAGCACGGCCGCTGATGGAAAATCAGAAAATGCTCCTCCAATCCTATTCTTTTTTCACCGTCTACTGTCGGACTTCTCTTGTCATAAAGGGAACTTTGTCATGCTGTTGGTGTTGAATTCTGTAACTTAGATCGTCCTCTTGGAAGTGTTTTATGCATAAGAGTGATATAAGCTTCGATTAAGAAATCGGGCTTGTCCATGGCTTGAAGCTGTCTTGTCATTTTGCTTATGGTTTTTTAGGCTTCCTCGCGATCTTCGACGGAATTCTCTCTCTGCACATACAACTGAAAAGACATCCAAATATCAACTGTATGGAAAGTAAAGGAAACCAACATTCTTAGTCTATTCTGTCATTCAAATATGCACAGTTTTAAGCGATGACAAATGGAAATCAAACCTTCAGTAATTGGTCAAAACGCATACCCAGGTTTGGACAATCAATGTCCATTGCTTGTCCTATAGTTTAATACAGGACCCGATTGAAGATGCACCACGGAAAATGCTTACTTCGGTCCATGGCAGTGTCTTCAATAAGATATTTTGTTTCCGGCAAACGCTTTTCCTGGAAAATGTTCCCCCGGTTGATGGAGCCGGGAAGTTTCACGGAAGAAGGCATCCTTCAATTTGATTAAAAGGATGGGAACTTCCTGGAGAAAATTTGGAAAAGGAGACCTTTCACCATTTACTGTACAAGAAAAAAAAGAGAACACAGCTTAACTAGGCAGTGCACTGGACTTCTGATGACCACCACGCCTGAGAAAATTTTCTACCATGCCTGCTTTCATCCTGAGAATGGAAGTTCGGGTTCTATATCCTTGACTAGAGACGGCACATAGACCACGCATCATATCTAGTAAATGCTAGGGTTATCAGGGCTTGATCTCTGATGACTGAGACGAAACTCTTGTCTGGACAGCAAGAAACTCCAAACTCGGTTACACTCCATCCAGCATGCACCTCCCTGCTAAAGCCCTGCAACAATCTTTAGGTAAAGCAGCCACACATTGACAAACAGTCCATGTTCCCTCCTCATCAGCGTGTGCCACAGAAGGAAAACAAATGAGCAAGTGAAAAACCATCCAAATGAATACTCCCTGAGACAAGTTTTAGTGTTACAGGGATTTGCATTTCTGCAACTGTCCATGTATGGAAGACCAGGATGTTGATCTTACATTCCAGGAAGTAGGCAAAGGTGACGACCTTGATCTTATTAATAACACAGCATTGTTTGTTTCGTGACTAAAAATGACAGTGTACCAGGTAAATGCAATAAATACTTGCAAAAGAACATCAATATCAAGGTTGGGCCAGATTGAGGGCTAAATTGTGATAAATATCAACCTATAGGTGCAGGATTAAGAGAAATATAACTATGGGGGGCCAATATAAAACATTAAACTTCTACGAGGACTAAAATAACACAAGCACCAAAATACAGGGGCCGAAGTGATACCTTGGCCAAATTTTCCAGAACAGCTCAGCTCCGCCGGTCGCCATTCTCTCTCTGTCTCTCTCTGTCTCTCTCTCTGCAACTTCTCGTGCCGAATATGGAGATCGCGGTGACCGGCCTTCGTTGTCCGATCTAAGAACCTCGCCGGAAAATTGAACATGGAGAGACACGTAGAGAGATTCCTCAATAAACTCTCCTTCGCCTGCATCACCATAGCCACATTCACTCTCCTCGTCCTCCTGATCCGGACCCCTGAGACCTGCCTCCCTCCCACGGCCTCCTCCGACCACCTCCGCTTCCCCAAGTCCACCTGCGACTCCTCCGCCCGCTCCTACCTCTCCCTCGAGAAGAAGAACCGCCGCCTCTGGTCCACCCGGAGCTTCCGTTCACAGGTCTCTTCCTATTCCGACTTCTTCCGCTCCCTCCAGTCCATCGGCCTCCTCCTCAACCACTCCCGGATCCTCTGCGTCTCCACCGGCGCCGGCCACGAGGTCATGGCCCTGTCCGAGATCGGCGTCTCCGACGTCACCGGGGTCGAGGTCGTCGACTCCCCGCCGCTCGTCAGCCGAGCGGATCCCCACAACCTCCCGTTCTTCGACGACGCCTTTGATCTGGCCTTCACCGCTCACCTCTCCGAGGCCCTGTTTCCGTGGCGGTTCGCGGCCGAGATGGAGCGGACTGTGAGGAGGGGAGGGGCGTGCGTGGTGGCCGTGGAGGAATGTGGGGATGAGGAGGTTGGGAACATTGTAGGACTGTTTAGGAATTCCAAGCTGTTGGGTGCGCAGAATGTTACATTGATTGGTTTGAGAATGACAAGGATTATCATGAGAGTAACGTTTGCTTCTTGATATCTTCCTTCAATTTCTTGATCTCTTATTCCAAATTATGCTGCTTGGTACCATTTGGCTGGCATTGTTTCTTGTGTTCATCTCCGATGACGATGATGATTGAGACCATGCCAATGAATCAAGAGTCTGTCTAAGAACTTGAAATAGCTGACAACAAGAAGCTAATTCCAGTTTTTCTATTAACTGGGCTCGATCTTTTTCATCGTGCTTTGCCTGCTCCGATCATTTGTTGGATCGGCTATTGATTTGCTCATGGCATTCATATCGATAAACAAGGAGGCTGTGTTGGGATTTGGGGAGCTTCATATCCATTTTGAGAAGCTTGCTTATGAGTTACAGTTTGCCTGGTCGTTGATGTCTTATGGTAATATGAATCATTGCTCAGTCAAGTTCCACGCTTTACACAAGTTTCTGCAATCTTCCTCTCGGTTTGTTTTCGTGGTGAGCCTGCTGTCGTTGTGCGATAATGTTGATGATGATAGAACTCGTGACATCTGATGTATGTTGGTAGACTTCAGTCTGCATTTGTTGCCTTTGAATGCAAGACAGAGCTAAGCAAGTTGCAGCTCGGGGAGCCTTTCTTGCGGGGCGGGGCTGTTGAGTCACCCAGCTACGCCTGATTGCTGTGGGCTTCCGTGGCCAAAATCATCGTGGATGCCCTTCCACATCGAATGCTCGGGGAATCCCATGAATTTTATGAACTTCTTACGCTCGAAAGCTTCTGGATCAATTGAACACTGTCAATCTCAAGGTCAGGGTCAAGAGCTCTCTCAGCTGCGACTTTTACAGGCGGACGCAAGGAGCTCGAAGTAATCATATTCTCATGGCAGGATATCTTGCCCCCCACGATTTTACCGAGCATCAGAGTTTAAAATGACACGGATTTGAACTCTTGCAGCAAGAAGATTGTAAAGGAGGTCGAGTACTTGCATGGTCCCGTCAAGATCGACAGTGGACTTCATTCAACCCTGCCGGTTGCTGCAAATGGGATGAACTCGTGCGAGTTCAGGAACCCACATAGCCAGGGGTCAGGAACAAGTTATTGATAGCGGAGAGCTGAAGTACTCTAATGCTCTTTCTACAACGTAATTGGGCAGAATTGGAAATGGACTTTTCCGGCGGCAACGTCAACTGACCTCGGAGACATCGATCAATCAAACCAAATCACGAGACCGGGTTCTACATTTTTCCGTTAACACCGGCTGATTAGCTGAAAGTCTCCCACAAATTCTCACATCTTCTTTTCTTCATTCCACTTTTGTTTTGGTCCGGCGCTACTTCGCAATTACTCGAATTCAAAATCTTTACTTAAAAGAGCCAAATTTCGAACGGCTTGAATTAACACGTGTTCATTCTCTACATCGTTCTTCGCTATATGTTATCTAAACATCGATAATCCTAAATAAATTCAAAATAGCAAAAAAATTTTCGACTATCATGCAACAAGCTACCAGAATTCACCAAAAAACCTCGTGACTCGTTCCTGTGACGTAGGTTAGTCGGAAAAAAAAAATCATAGAGGGTCTTTTCCAACAATGAGGCCACGAGAAAATAGCAATAACATTGCTCTAATTAGCATTAAATATAGTAATTATTCGAGTAATAAGCACGCATTAACTCGTTACTGCACTTTGATATTTTCTCATATTCACGTGATAAGATATAATTTTCAAAAAAAATTTAAAAATATTCTCTCCATTAATAAGGTTGCATGTCATATATATATACATATATGTATATGTATATGTATGGGAAAGAATATACAAATATTTGTCTAGTACTATGCTTTCATTAGGATTTTCCTTTTTCTTTTCTGTTCTTTTCAACGGTATCATCTTTTTTTCCTACCAAATTCTACCCAAAAAAAAAGAAAAATTAAAAAAGAAAATCAGAAGTAAAGAAGAAAAGAAAGAGCTGGTCTCAGTAAACACCGCCTCTCTTCCGGGTGACCCGGATGTAGCAAAACACCGCCGCGAAGATGGCCGTGACGAGGCCACCGATAATGACGCCGCCGCCTGCCACCGACCTATCCGACCTGTGCTTCCCCATCCTCCTGATTCCTGGCGCCTCTGCAGCAGCGGATATGGCACCGCCCTCCTCCGATGACTCCGAGTGGCTCGACATGGGCTGCTTCGCGGCAGGGGAAGCTGGCCCTTCTCGAGCTCCGGACGCAGACGCAATCGCTTCCGAACCATCGGGATCATGGGCCGCGGCTTGCAGGATGAGGATCTGGGCCAGGACCCAGCATGAAAGGGCAAGGGTGATGAACCTCCCGGCCATTGTTGAAGAGCTGGGCACCGCTTCAATGGACTGATCGATCTTGGCTTTTCTTTTGCAGGTTTAGTCAGGTGGAGGAGCATCTTAGAGTTAAATATACATATGGACGACAGAGAGAGAGAGAGGACTGGTGTGCATGCGTGTGGTCAGAAGGTCCAGTGAAGGTTCAGGTGTCGTTTTTTTCTTTTTTCTTTTTTCCTTTTAATATCATGAACGTTAGAATTTCATCTTACTAATTTTCACATGCAGGATGGGATAAAGCTAGGAGATTTGAATCATGGCAGGTGAGATTGTCGTAGAGATCATGCACTTAGTTAGTACCGTCCTCGTCTTATGATCTAAAAGCCTCAAGTTCGATATCACTAATATTACTTTTTATGTCTGTTTATTTCCTCCTCCTGTGTCTCCTTTGTATATGAAAAAAAATCATGAACCCGGAGAGAATGAAAAATGGAAAATGATGGGATGTCGGAAATTCATGAATGACGGGAAATAAACTCAAATTACTTAATTTTAAATCAAAAATAATATTACTGTATCAAATTTGCTCCGTTTCGGTCCAGTAGGTAAGAGGGATGTGGTGGGTGATTTAATTTGTACGAGGGAATTAATTAAGGGAGTGGACGACCTGCTTCAAGTTGAGTACCAGCAAGCTCGAGCAGGATATTCACCTTGGAAATGCGAGTTCGAACTCGGTTGTTAGATATCAGTAGCATTCACTCCGGATCTTGAACTCACGTCAGATCGAATCTTATTGCTATCGAAAATTGCGAGAGAGCGGGAGAACCAATCGAATCGAGATTTCTTTATAAGAATACTTGAACCACGCGTTGGCCAAATAGACATAAACGTAACTTGCTTAATTATATGAGTGGCACACAGACAAGTCGGTTTATATATAAGGCTGCAGAGCTCCAAACTCATTCAATTTCAAATTAAATCAGTCTACTAATGACTAAAATCCACTTTACGGTGTATTTTCTGTATATAGAAATTAATATAAAAATTTTAATTAAAGGAAAGTAACATCCTGGTTATTTTTTTTGTTCCCGTTTGTTAATAGGTTACAAATTTATTGGCTGACCATGACTATACGGCATCCGTCCACTTAGAGTTCACTGTTTATACGACTTTTTATATTTCTTTAGAGTTTCTTAATATTCAATAATTCTTAACATTTGTGAATCATAATTGTATAGGTGTTAATTATATGTCAAATTCAGATGGACGGATGCACTTTATTAGTACTGTCACGTGATATATCCGATGCGCGAGATTTGGGTCCATGGAAAAGGGGAATTTTCACTGATAAATTAAACTGAATAGAGGCACGCTGGTTAGGTGGACGGGAGAGGGATCTGAAGACACGGTGAAAGACAACCTGGTTTGGATGCCAAATGACAGGGAGATTACAACTGGGTCTCTCTCTACCTCTGTACCTGCTCTGTGGTCCAAGAAGTCGGAAGGGGATCTCATTTAGCAAGTTCAAGTCAGCCGTGTTCGCATGGCTCGAGGTCACGGTTTTCGTGCATCGTTCTTTCGGTCGATCGATCTGTTTCGATAAATAAATATACACTTCTGTGCGAGCATGGTAACTTCTTCCCACTGCACATTTTCTTGGTATTTTTCATGGATTTGATACCGAATAATTAGGTTTGTAAAGGATCTTGTCGTACCAAAAGAAAGATGTAATCACAACCGCACGATGAGGAGAGGTGGACTTGTGGATTATTCAAGATCTAATAATGGACGGACCCATCTAAATTTATTGATTTTTTCCATCGTTCGATTTCGCTACCTAACATACATAATTCATGAATAAGAGATGCTTTCAATAGGCGTGGCATTTGGGTTCGATTTTCGACTGGTCCATTATGCCTATTTTAGCGTAAATCGATCTCCTCTTTTACTTCAGTTTACCCTAGGACATTCTTACGTTCGATTATTGGATCGTGTTTCATTTGACCAGCTCGCGACTGAATTACCTCATCCACGAAAGGGACAAAGAAAACGACGATGAGGCAGTGGCGGCGGCTAAGTATTCGGTCGAGCGTCGATATCTCGACCATTAAATACGTATGGCTCATCCGGACCTCTATGTGTCCCATTGGTTCAAATCACAGACAAGTGCATCTCAATCTCTCCACACAACCCTTCTTATAGGCAGCTATGTGTGATAATCGACAGTGGGCTCCAATGTCCATCGATCATCCTCTCTCAAACATTCATAGAGACTCATCGTATCAATTAGGGATAGGCTTAGACGATTATTTCCATTGAATTGTGGAGAACTCTAAAAAAATGTATAAATTTTGTGGATTTTATTTATTTTTCGTTAAATTATTTTGTCTCTTCCCCTTAATCATGTTCAATCGTTCTTACCGTAAGTTTTGCCCCTTTAGACTCAATCCTTAAATATGTATTTTGTCCGAAACTCTTTTACGATTACAACGCAGACTCACGAGCATGTAAAGTACGTAGGAGGAACATGAAAATAAAGAGGTACAAACAAGTTTCACATACAAGAACTAAGTATATAACTTGTTAATCTCAAATCGACAGTAATGACATGGTACCATATTCTCTCGAACTTTTAAGTGCATTTTGTTAAAAAATTTAGAGTACAGTCACTGTACGTTAAATATATAGGAAAATAATTATAAACTATTATATTTTTTTAATTTAAATGATTGATTATTTGCCGTTAAATTAATACCAATACCGTTTAATGATCGGTAACTGGATTGCACAAATAACACTCCGATTTACTGTTTTACTATAAAAGGCGAAAACAAGGGAAAGTAGAAAACTGTCGGCCTCTTTGGTGTCCAACTGTCACCAGCTCGATACGTCTCGACTCTGGATTGTTTGGCAGTCAAAAGGGAGCATCAAAATCTAAGGTCAACCATCTCAGTATAAAAAAATAATAAATTCTCCGGAAATTATGATTGATGATATTTCTAATATTTATTCAGGAAAAATATTTCAGACCTTCATTGTTTATCTAAATCTTTAATATATAAAAAAACGTTTTAAAGTTTGAATTTTTATTCAATTTACCAAACTATTTATTAACGTATAAAATTTAAAATTATGATATTGTTAGATCGAGAAAAAAATAGAAATGTGGTGGTAAATTCGCTACCATGTAACTACCGAATGTGTGGTGGAGTTGGTTTTGCCCTTCCACCGTAGAAAAAGACCCCCAAAAAACCATCAAATGTTACTCTACTGTCACATTATCTTATATTTTCAGTAATTTTATTATATATAAAATAAGTGTATTTTTTTAATATATTTACTCTCATTCATGCTATTACATGCAAACGTTTATTCTTTTATTTTTCATGGTCGTCATCCATCTAATTTGCATATTCAAATTTATCACGTGTATATGATTTTTTACATTAAAGGTAAAATAATAATTTTAGTCATTTTTCTCTCACTCCATATTTACGATCGTAAAAGTAACAATCTTTCATTAACTGTCCAGATTTTCCCATATCACTTTATTTTTAGAATTTTAGCAGAAAATCTGTCATGCTTTTTGAATGATGATTTAAAATTGTAAAATTAAAAATATAAAATTTACACAGTATACTAGTGACAATTGAGAATTCCGTACTTAATGTTGCAAGTTAACGAATTTTAAATTAATTAAATTTTAATAAGTTATAAATAAATGATCTAATTATACAAATTTATTCAAGTATTTCACATTTGTTTATTCTTATTTTCTTTGCGTATATCCCAGGTCTCCGTGTCTAATATTTAATTTATCAAAAAATCACGTACTTTATAATAAATGATTTCATAATTATATCACAAGGTTTCCATAATAACACCTCTTGTAAATATGATCCCGACAATCACATGACCCAAATCACAAATAGTTAATATAGTCGTTTTTTTTTTTCTCAACGATAAAAAAAACCTATAAATGTAATACAATGATAGAACATAAAGAGAAAGAAATGGACATATAACTCTCATAGCGAATCGAATTTCATCCTTTACATTGTAAGATAGAATCTTTAAATGATCGAAATCAAGAACGTTGCTCCAATAGAAGTTACTAGCAACCCGACCCGTGCTCCACACGGTAAGCATCGTTAAACACTTAATGAAGAATAGATTCATTGATATGCGTGAATTTAATGAAATAATTGAAATATGTGCGGGTGATAGAAGGAAAATTGAAAAGGTTTTAAATGAGAAAGATGAATTCACATGTAAATCAAGAAAGTTATTATCGTCTATTGTCATCACCTTGTTACAAATTTATAGATCGATCTCTATTGTCGCTCACATGAGAATATTTAGTGACAAGTATGAAGAACAGAAAGTCAACACAAATCTCCTAACGTTGTTATTACTTCCGTTACCTCCTTAGTAGTCGCTATGTTTCGAAGTCTTATAACTACGTTACCATTTTTAAATGCAAAAGAATAATGAACTAAACATTAGTAGGGAGTCACAAACGGAATTAAACCTTATGGTAAACATATCAATATCACTCAACAACAAAATCTTTATTCATTATAAGTGGCATAACATTTGGTTTTTCTCACATCTTCCAGAGGTATTAATTCATACATACATAAATATATATATATATATATATAGAGACATTGGACTCCAGATAATTCTTCCTTTTTCGTGTACGTGTGTTGACCGAGGTTTCCGCGGCTTACTGGGAATAACGACAAATGTCGGCGACGACGATCCAATAAGGACAATCTCGTCCCTCCCTCCCTCCCTCCCATTGGACTCTGATCTTTTCCTTTAACATAGCACTGCTCACTGCAACATGGTAACAGCTGTAAGAAAGCAACAAGAAGGGATTCGTCGATCGTTCCAAAAACATTGACTGTCCCCGGCGCGTTCCGACAGCAGGTTTCCTCGAACAGTAAAGAGATCACTCTCCTCTCTTACACTTTCGCTTCGAATTGTTACTGAGAAACTGTTAAAATTAATTCCACCAATCTGTTGGTGCCGACATAGGTGTCCCGATGGAACAGATCCACAGCTGCGACTTTGAGCTTATTGGAATATGTGATGCCGTGAGCAGATCCTTGGCGAAGTCAGCGACTTGGCCGGAAGGAGACAGTCGGAGATGGGTCCGGACTTATGTTAGTGGGGACTACCAGAGATAGATCCGGGTTTACATCCAGATTACTGTGTGGTCAAGATAAGAGACCAGGCTCATTTCCACAAAAAAACCTAACATATTAGATGGTGACACCCAATTATCTTATAAAACCAAAATTTTACTCTTATTTAGCCAACGCGGGGATCTAACATAGCTAATGAATGTAAGGTGGAGAGCTCTTGCATGATGAACAGTTACAGTGACTCATACTGGAGACTCGAGATTGTGCAGTTGCTGAATTTTCGGCTTTTTTTCTTTAAAAAAACTGTTATGGTAGATCAGTGAAAGACCTGTACAAGGTGGCCCCTCCTCTCCTTCATTTGCCTATTGTTGTTGTTGTTGTTGTCGTCCATGCTGATGCTGCACGGTAATACTGTTCTGCAACTAGGTTATTGTTTGTCGGAATTTTGATGAAGAGCCAAGCTCAGCGATGTCGAGTCGTGTAGACCCGAGCCATTAAGATCTGTGTTGAACTCCTGCCGGTGAGCAGGGACACAACCAGAATCTAGATTTAACTGGAGGCGGGGCATTTACATGAGGGGGCATGATCTGTTGGTTGCTGCCGGTGTGGGGTAACGATGTGATTCGTATGTATTAGTATCTTTGAGTGGCCTAAAACGGACTCCGGGATGGGGATGGCTACGGGCAATTTGAATGGACCTCTCTAGGGACTTGCAAAAAGGTCAAAACCGGGCACGGTGACTCGGAATAACCCTCCATTACTTGAGTAAGAGATTGATATGACGAGACAAAAAGGGAAAGGGCAGAGGGGGACTCGAATTAGGGAGACTGAGAGAAGGGTTCAAATGTCATACTTGGCCCCTGAGATCGGATGTATTTATAGGCCTTACCTGTACAGAGGGCTGATACGACATCGGTATTTCACTCGTGCCTGGGGCGTGGGCAGCAGTTGGCTGCACTCAGAGGGGCCTGACTCGGGGAGTTCATCAGCGTGACATTGGGAGTTGGTTTTGCAGTGTTGTGGGAGCCATGGGGGCACGACTTAGGGAGTCGTCGGCCTCATGAGGGTTTGGATGACCTAGTGTGTCGGTACATATCAATATCGACGTCTTGACGACCTTGCTCGATGAACTCCCAACAGATAACCCCAGCCTATGTTCCCGATATGTTCCTCTCCGAGGTATGCTGAACATTATTGCGAGTGGGATGTTATGTCTAGTGATGTGTCCTCCTGTTGCTTGTGGATCAAGGTTAGGAGGGAAATAGTGGTGGGAGAAATTCAGAAACGTGTCTCTCAACGTTGGACCCTTTGTCATGTCCATGGGGGACCTGGACTGTTATGTCACGGACGGTCCATCGAGATTATCGACTGCCTGTTCAGCTTCTATCTCCAATCCAACCGAATGTAACCGGTTTGTAATCTTCGATGTGGAACCAAAATATGCTCGACAAAACGAGTCGGGATGTTGCTGTTTTCAGGGAACCTGGAGGGAAAGTTCCGAATTGGTTTTTCTTCAGGATCGTGAGAGCTGCCTGTCCCTCGAAAAAATTTTAGATGATTTTACCTTATTGTAACGTGGTGAGAAAAAATAATTAAATTACTCTGATTATAGTAATTAAAGTAATTGTTCGGATGATTAACATAAATTTTTTCATTTATCATAATTTAAATGATATTTGCTAATATTATGCAGTGAGATATGATCATCTAAGAATTTATGCTCCGGCTCGTACCGAATGGAATGCCAGGAGACTATCTTACTGAGCCCGTTTAGTGGGCCTAAATTTTGAAAAGCCCAAAAGGCAGGCCCGAGAGGCCCACTAAGTACAACCTAAAGTACAAGCAAAAGAGTAAATTAAACATAATGTTAATAGACGGCCTAATAAGATAATATTTTGACTCATGATTAAGAGGTTTTGAGTTCGATTTTCGATGTTGGAGTTATGTGTTCCTTTCTTTCTCTTCATTTATTTCTCTTTATTTATTATTCTTGTATTAGACTTATGGGTCTCCCTTATTATTGTACAAAACTTTAAAAGGAAATAAGAGGGGAGCGAATAAAAGGATACATAAAATTTTACCGAAAAAAATGAATTCTCTTAATTATAAGTTAAAGCTTTCCTCATCTATACGTATCGGACCTTTCCCAATAAGAAGATTGCCCAATAGATCAAACAAGAGGTACCATTTGCCGAGCCCGTGTTATTTAATTTCTTAGCGAGTACGTGTGCCGCGAGAAGAGACTGTCTCAACCACGATCGATATACTCAATCGGATCGAGTTTCCAGGTAGAATTTCTCGAAGTTTAGCACGTAAGTGGGGAGGACAATTTAGATGCAGACGTGTTAGGAAGTCAATAGTTTGATGATTCCCTTATTATCGTAAACTGATAAAGAAACAGCTGATAAGGTATTGGAAAATGGGACTTTCTTTTTTAATTTCCTGCAATCTAATGGGTGCATTGCATATAAAAGAAAGTGGTTTATTCTCTTTTTTTTAAAGAAGTTAAATATTTTAAATTTAAAAAGTAAAATAATGTATTTTTTATTTTATTTTTAAATTAAGTTAAAATTTTCAGGTTTTAAAAAAAATGGTGCATTTTATTTTATTTCTAAAACATGCCAAAATTTTTAATTTTATAAAATAAAATCATATTAATTTGTTTATTAAATTAGACTAATATATTAAAATATAAATTTATACGCTTTGGCAATATATTCTACTTGTTCTCTTCTTATCATGTATCTATAAATCAATAAAATTAGAGTAATTTTTATTTAAAATTAATTAATAATTTTTTCTTAAATTACGATTAATATTAGTTATGAGAAAATATAAAGATAACTCTATATATAATAATGTAAATTTCAAAAAATTTATAATATACTTTTATTCTATGATGAAAAAAAATATTACAAAGGATTAGTCACCTAGCATTTAGGTTAGATGACTTATCTAATTCAATAGTAAAATAAAATAAATCATTTTAATTTTCAACTATGAAATGTCTTGCTTAAATTAAGATTAAAAATATCAAACGGTTTTATTTTCAAATTTTGAAAGGTTTGGTTTAATTTAAATATAAAATAAAACTGCAAGATTTTATTTTTTAAATTTGAACAATTCTATTTTGAGAAAATGAGTAAAATACATATATTTTTTTTTATAATTTACCTGTAATCTAATTATGAAGTGCTTTTTTTTTTTTGCAATTTACCTATGAATTAGGAAAAATCGAGAAGATTTCGATAAAGTAGATTGTAATCCATATATAAAAGAGAGAATCAAGTCTTATATTTGTACAAGTAACCATTGTTATAAACACATCTAGCGCACAAAAATAAAAGAAAATTTGTTATAAATACGAGAAATATATCGCAATCCGTAAAACGACATTGTCTGTTTTGATTCAGTGGATAATTTTTCATATGCTGTCGTGAACAATTCCTTCCTATCAAAAGTGTCGTTTCATATGCATCCGATCTTCTTATTATTTTCCCTCACTCAATTTTGCAAATTAAATTCGGATATTTTAAATGCATTTTGCCCTTAACATTATCCGAAGGTACGGAAGTTCTCGGGACAAGACATCAGAGAGCACAGACTTCCACGGACTGATTGAATGTGATGAGCCGTTCAATAAATAGCGCATTTACTTTGGTAACATGGCCATCCCTGACCCCCCCCTGATAAAAGTCGGAATTCTTGTACGCAACACCATAATATCACGTTGGTCTGCCAACATATTAGACTGACCGAGTAAAATCAGTGTTCGATATTGATCCCATCAGCGTAACATCATCATAAGCATAATATTGTTCAGAAAGTCGATTTTCTTCAAAATTTAGGTCAAAAGAGTACAACTTTTAATAGATATTTTGACACTGTTAACTTTGGACTTGCCAAATTGCATGGGTGAGCTGTTAACCACATCACCATTGCCATTGGCGGTCGGACAGGCCATAGTTAGGGAAAGAGTGAAATAGCTAATGTTCTCATGAACCCTGACACGAAGCTTTCAGATAAATATAGCAAAAATGACTCGTATTAATGTTTATAACAAGGTAGGGTTAATTGAAGTGTTATCGTTCCTGACATAAAAATATAGTGGAAAAACCCTAGAAAGACCCCAAAAAACAAGCCCAATGACATAGCAAGCGACATTAGGCAGAGTTTTCTCTAGTTAACACAGGCGCTTATCTGTGTAATGACCATCGACCTTAACGTGTTTGAACAGGTTATGACTACAACGGATGAGCGTGCTTCCCGGCTCTGCAAAATGTGACCACCTGCCGCACTCTGGTAGATGCAGCCATTGATGTCGATCCGTACCTGCGAAACCGGAGGTACTGACACGACGGCAGCTTAGCCTTCCACATTTGCTGGTGTCCTGTGCGTTCGCTGGTTATTTCCGGAGAATTCATCGCAGCATAAAGTGGGTAGTTAGTAGGATGCAATGCTGCGAGATCAACCCAGCTATCTCAACTGTACTCGGAAAATTTATAAAATAAAATATAAATTTCACTTAATTTTATCCATTTTTTTTATTAAATTATCTTATTTCATTATCTCGAACTCGTAGTCTAAAAGTTCCATCCCCTTCAAATAAATTATGTATCCGTCCGTCAGTGAGATCAGTTGGAGGATTTATGGTGCTGCAGCTGTTTTCTTTCTCCATTTCCCCAGATGCATTAACTGCGGACGAACTAAAATTCATCTCAAGGTCTCTGATTACAGTACCTTATCGAGCGTTCGACTGAATGACGCTTTCTTTCCACGATCGGTACGTCTTAACTACAAGTGTCTACTTTCGGAAGTCTGTGAATATAAATATGCTTGATTAAAAGTGTCGATTCACCGAACCCCTTTTACTAAAAGCTTTTGCCAGAACTTTGAACCGTGGTCTCGTTCATTCTATTCTACCGACCCAGAGATGGCAACGAAGCCTCGAGCGAAGAAGCCAGAAAGAATCAAATGCCGGCCCGGGTCTGGCCTGGTCCAATCGATGCACCTAATTGTTCGACTACGATAAAATCCTATGTAATGATATACCGCGTCAACATCTGTCATAGGAAAGAGTTTGTACATACATTAATATCTGACCTAATCTTTTGGATATATTTGGCCTTTTTTTTTTTTCATAATTCCAATTTGGCATTAGTAGGTGGGAATGGTATGCCCAAACAAGCAACTTCCAAAAAATTTGAAAAAAATAAAACAAAAAAGGGGACTTATGCTATTGGTATCACCTTTTATAAGAAATCAAGACTTGAATTTAATTTATATTACTGAAATTTGTGTATCGCACTTCTTTCTAAAAGAAGTATTTTGTGTCAAGATATTAACACGTGATAGTGCTTATACAGTAATATCAATCAATGATATTTAATTATTTTTATGATTTTTATGATATTTTGGTTGAGGTGGTAAGATGTATCTTCTCCTTAAGTAAAAATTTCGAGGAATTACAAAATTCACTTTTGAAGAGTTTTACCATTTAGTAGGCATTCTCAGCTCGAACTGAATTAGTTATGGCATATTGGATTTCTGGATATCAGTGGTTCAAACTGAAAAATTAAAAAAAAATCATAGAAATGTTTAGATCTTATTGGTTATTTTTCCTGTTATCATTTTTATTATAATAGAAAAATGAAATAAAAATGAGGAAAAAACTGATTTCTTCTGTGCTAGTCTTTCTCAAGCTACTGTAGACTAAGTGACCCTTTTAACTGGCTTCCAGCACTCCTCATTACCAGTAAAATACTTGGGTGTCCCTCTGATTTCTACAAAGCCCTCCCCCAGTGATTACACCACACTCGTTGATAAAATAACAACCCAAGTAAGCAGCTGGGCATCGAAGCATCTATCATATACTGGAAGAGTGCAGTTGATCTCTTCTGTCCTTATAAGCATGACCAATTTCTGGTGCCTCCACTTCATGCTGGCAAAGAAAATAATTCGAAAGGTGGAGCAAATGTGCTGCTCCTTCTTATGGAAAAGGGACACTTCTGGTGGTAGCGGGGCAAAAGTGGCATGGTCCAGTATATGTTTACCCAAGAAAGAAGGTGGATTGGGTATCAAAAGTCTGAGCAGTTGGAACTCAGCATGCTGCATAAAAAACTTATGGCTCCTACTCTTCCAAGCTGGCTCGATCTGGGTAGCATGGATAGTGATCTACCTGACCAAAAACAGAAGCATCTGGTCTCTCTCCCCTTCATCGAATTCCTCCTGGATATGGAGGAAACTTCTCATGCTTCGAGACCTGGTAAGGCCATTCCATTCTTGCACAGTAGGCTTAGGAGCAAAATTATTCCTCTGGTACGACCCATGGGCCCCAGTTGCATCCCCATTGATTACGTACTAGCCAATTGGTTAGCAAAGTATCCGCTCTTTGTGCTTAGATGCAAAACTCTCTACTGTACTACACCATTGGGAATGGTCTTGGCCGAGGTGTGCTTCTCCAGCTGCCGTGGACTCACTGCTTCCCATCCAAGCCTCGGTCTTGCTCTCTTCAGAAGACCAACACTGTTGGGATGGATCTACAAATTTTGCAATCTCTAAAGTCTGGAATAGCATAAGACCAAAAAGGCCTCAAGTTCAATGGTTCTCACTACTATGGTTTCAAGGCCATATCCCAAAAGTTTCGACTATCTACTGGTTGGCTATCCTCAATCAACTTGCCACAAAAAGAAAGAATTTCTAGATGGAACTCTCACCTTTCCTCTCAGTGTGAGTTTTGTGACAACATAACAAAAACCAAAGAGCATCTTTTCTTCCAATGCCCAAAAACCATGGAAGTTTGGCAAGACTTATCAGCTACCTTGCAAATTGGCAGTCATTCGAGAAATTGGGACCTGGAGATATAGAATGCAACACTCAGATGGAAGGGCAATCACCTAGACGGGGTCATTAGAAAGCTGATCTTCACTTGCTATATCTACTGTATCCGGTCCGAGAGGAACTTGAGAGTTTTTCAATCTAAGAGAACAGAGTTTTTTGTAATTAGGGACAGAATTATTATGATGGCCAAGCTTAGAATAGTTTCCATGCCAAAAATATGATACAAGTTAGCTACTAGCAAGCTTGCGCCTCTGCTTCATTTGGATGACCTTTTGTAAAGTGCTGTACAAGATTACTTCAATGAAATGAATATACACTTATATATTATAAAAAGAAATAAAAATGTATCGAGCTATGAACCGAAATTTGTACATCTCTTGGCCACTCAAGACCTTCAAACCAACTATTTAATTCAATTATTTGGCCAGTGAATTCGTGTTTCTTAGTTTGACTTTCTTTTTCTTCCAATCGCAAGAACGTTCTATTGTGAATAAGTGATATCCAATTAAGTTTAATTTAACTTAGAAGACATGAGATATTATAATATCAATTTTCAACTTTAATCAATTCTAATTAGTTGTTATTCATTTTTAATAGATGAATAGCTAGTGAAGTTGAAAGCCTGTCATTGTATTCCAATTCGATTGGAACTCTACCATTCTATGTGCATACAGACATCAAAAGTTCCATAACAATTATCAAACAAATAAATGCTGTGTATTTATAATGTGATAATAATTACGTGGTTTATAAACTAATAAAATTCTTTTTTTGGGATTATTTTTTATTTTTAATATTTTTTACAAAAAATAAAACTATTAAATTTTATTAATTTACGTCACCACGTGACTGTCACGTGGTGTACTCATTGAATAGAAATTTATCTCCTCAATTCCCTTATTAACACATAAATCTTAATTTCTCTAATCATTAAATTATAAAAAAATGGATATTATAGTAAATTTAGTAGCAAGTAACTACGTACCACTATCCCTCTCCACAATCGTTTTCTTCTCTCTTCTATTTTACTTTCACTTTCTCCATTTTTTCGCACCACTCTTTTTACTGTATGGATATTATAGTAAATTAAGACTTTGTTTCATTAATTATTGACATCTTTGCTTCTTCATCCTTAAATCGCACCACTCTTTTTAAATTTTGTGATATGATTTTGTTGACATGTCGCCTGGTTGGATTCAATCATTTGGTCAACTTACATTTGTGATCATTTTGGCTCTCGCCTAAAACTACTGTGCAGGGATGGACCTAGGGTGCGTGAGGCGACCGTCCTCGTAAACTCGAGAAAATCATTAATATATTATGTATAATATTAAGTTGATTTTATCCATTTTTGTTAAAAATTTTATTTCGCCCATAAACCCATCATATTATTCTTCTATAAACTTTCACCCCCGAAATGAAGTTTCTAGATCCGTCCCGCCACTGTGCACGGGTGAGTGCTCTCCTTTTATGGTTGGTCATGGAGTTTTGAGAAGGAAAGCTTAAAAAGAGTTTTAATTTTACAAGTTTCGCGTTATCTTAATTTCATAGAGAATATAAAGAATTAAAAAATAAAACTGAAATCTAAGTGAGTTGAGGAAAAGGATTTGGTGTAGTGGTACCGTTCACGACCCGAACATAAGCACTACCGTGTGGTATAACCATTACATACCAGACTTTCTCCTTGACCCGAGACCAAGATCCTGAGTTTAACTCTCACGAGTGGGACCCTCTGTGCTGCTTAATTCCTTTTTCCTTTTATCCTTATTTTAAATTTATATTTCTCTTTTATATACCAAAAACTTCAAATAAGTACTAAAAATTAAATAAGTTACGAATAAAAATTGCTTTATTTAAATTGAGAATATTATTATTGTACCAAACTTTTTTTTCCATCGACACTATATAACATATAGAGATATTGGTTGACCTTCCATAATGTCCGTCCACATTATACGACTTTCGGATTGGATAAAATCGCCTGTCCCATTTAATTTGTGTGCATGCATTTCGCCATACATAATAATGTGCAAATACATCAATGGGTCAAATCTAAACAACTGCAGCCAAATGGACCTGTACAAGTGGATAGTCTTCTCTATAATTAATATATCACATAATATTAATTATATAGCAATTATAAACTAAAAAAATTTAATTATTTTAGAATTTTTATAAAATATCAAAAATAATTCAAAAAATAAATTAATCTTACAAATTTATGATACCACGTAAAAATTTTCTCTTGTACAAGAAGAAATTTTGCACCATTCTTTGTCTGATCTCTCGGTTGTCAACTATCACGTATATTTAAGCAATGGCGGCTCCGCGGGACAAAGGACAGATTCTTTCGCCAGCCAACCTAATCATGTCATTCGTGAATACGGTAAATGAATATTTGACACGTTAAAAATTATCATATCAGTCTTTATATTAATTAATAATACATATTTATTTTTTAAATATGATATGATACTTTTTACTGACATGTCAAATAATTATTAGTTAAGTTCTCCGTATCATCTACGAGCTCAGGTATACATGGATATGATAGGGATTACAAAAGGAGAACAAAAATTTTGAATCAAATTCAAAATCTGGCATAAAAAATTCAATCCTGGCAGTATTTTGTATGACATGTATATTACTTAATATATGTCACAAGGCACGGGGAGAGTATTGTCTACAATCGATATCTCACGCAACAGTGTAGATATGGTATCACAAACTAATAAAATTCAGTTATTTTAAGATTTTTTAACGAAATCCTAATAATGATCCTAAAAATAACTGAATTGTATTGATTTATAATATTACATCAATTGTGTACCCGTTACATGCAACGCTTTCTTCAAGTTCAAGGGGGCATTTAACACACTCATCCGTGTTTTGTAATATCTTAAATCTGTTTTTAATGACATAAAATTGATCGCTAATTAATTTGTTTTATATATATATTATGTGACATATACTTGCTATGTATAAGACTTTTTCATATATATATATTACATATTTTCTTATCTCAGTTTGTTTAATAAATCGACTTTTTCCTCCATTTTTCTCGATTAGAAGGAGTTAGTGAATTCTTGGGCATGTTTCAGAAAATGTTCGTTCATGTTTTTTTATAAAGATATATTTGATTTTATACATACATACATATATATATTGCTGAATGATATTTGATTATAACTAGCAGGGAAGGGAATTAAGAAATAAAGAGAGATCGAAAGTTTCAAGTATAAAATATATAAAGGAACGAAAAACTGTATTAATTAATTATTTTTAATATTGATTTAAAAGAAGATATACAAGTTGAAAATTTAAGCAATAATTAGGAGTAATTTTGTCATTTTATTTATATTCCTTTAAGTTATAACTTTTTCTTGTGTGAAAGGATAATTCAAATACATTTGGAATAGATATTCCTAATGACACCAACCAAACATTGCAATAATTATTTCAGCAGACAGAAGTTTTAAGAAATCGTCATTCCAGTGAACCCAATATGTTATAAAAGAATAAAATAAAAAGTATATCGATTTCAAATGAAATAAATGTTAATTTCCTTTTAAAAAAAGGAATTAATGCTAATAAATGCATTTTGTTATACATCTCCATCCCTTTTTCCTTTTTTTGATAACATTTCGATTTATAGAAAATAAAGTAATTCGTCCTCGTGCTGGTGTCCTTTGGCATTATAAATACACGGCAAGAGTGGCACCCAGAGCCATACCAGCCTAAGCTCCATCCATATTGCTGTCCACTTCCATAAGCCAAATTCCCTCTCTTCCAGCGTCTCGCTTCGATTTCTAACTCCCGACAATGAGCACGAACTACGAAGCCAGCAGCTTGACGGTCGGTCTCGATCAAGAGGTCATCAGGCGCTCCGCAAACTTCCAGCCGAGCGTGTGGGACTACAACTTCGTGCAGTCGCTCGGTTCTGAGTACCCAGTACGCGTGCGAGCATCCTTATGTGGATACTCACTCACTCTCTTGTTACATAGTATTTTGCCTGCCTTTTAGAAATCTCTATATATGACCGCGATGTGTCAACCCGTAATATCTAACTACGGATGTGTCAAATTTGAGTTGTTTAAATAGAGAACATTCATATAGTGAGGGCTTTATTCCTTCCTAAACTGATCGAACTTGAACATATATTAATCAGATTTCATTGAGTATTTAGATATTAGATAGTATATATGGAAAGAGAGAGTAATGACCAAGTCAATCATTAATATTTAACAAAATTAACCTTTCTATACGAGAGAGTAATGTGTGTAACGAACGTATTACATGATAATATTACTATGATATTACATGTTAATAAGATTCACATATTCTAAGACTTTTTTTAACAAAACCCTAAAAAAACCTTTGAAATAACTGAATAATATTAATTTTTAACATCACTTCAGTACTGTCACGAGATATACTTGTTGTATACAATACTTTCTCTTTTATTACAACTTGAAATTCCATTAGGAGTAATCTCATATGCTATTTCCGGCTACATGTTGCAGAAGCCTTAGCCGGGTGCTGTCGGCAACTTAATTTTTTCCTATTTTTTCTTTGATGTTTACCGGCTCATATTCGAAAAACTATTAGACCTTGACTAATCTAAGCTCGTGTCATGTTAGTTCATTAATAAGTAAAACTCTCCGAATCTTGTATTTTCTCCTTTCACATGATTCAAATATATATCAAATCTTATTTAAGGAGAAAGGCATTCAACCATTTAAACCAAACCGTGTCTGTTCTGCAAAATTAATTTGAACGCCTAGATTTCGCGTGTCTGCTAACAGAGACCAAGACCTTGCTCCGATTTTACGTGAAATTCGAATCTGCCATGTCTACACTCTTTAAGTCCACGATAAATGGAAGACATGTCGACTGCAGGAAATCGAGGAGTATGCAGAGGAAGTGAAGAGGATGAAGGAGGAAGTGAAGGCTTTGATTAACAGTGAAGACATGGATCCGCTGCCAAGGCTGGAGCTCATCGACTGCGTCCAGAGGCTTGGGTTAGGTTACCATTTTGAGAAGCAGATTTTGAAGGCACTGAGCTCCATCAACGACGAGTCGTCGGCTCAGTGCCTTGAGGACCTTCATTCCGTTGCCGTGAGATTTCGACTGCTCCGGCAACACAAGTTTTCGGTCCATCAAGGTACACGATCAAGTCTACGTTAATAGTCTGATAATCCTACTTTTTGATACTAAGTCTTGGATTTTCTCTACATTTTTCCACCTGTCCCATAAGATGTGTTTGAGAGGTTTATCAAAGACAAGGGCAGGTTTGGTGTGGCATCGAATGAGGATGATGTGAAGGGGCTGCTGAGTCTGTACGAAGCCTCATTTCACGGTCTCGAAGGCGAAACCATCCTGGATGATGCCAAGGCATTCTCGACGGCGTGCCTGATGAATCTGAGAAAGGATATCGTGTCCCCGAGCCTAGCTCGGAGGGTCAACCATGCCCTGGACATGCCTGTGCACTGGCGGCCCAACAGGTTGGAGGCTCGGTGGTTCATGGACGTGTACGAGGAGGAGCCGGACATGAACCCGGTCTTGCTCAAGTTGGCCAAGTTGGATTACAACGTCGTACAGTCGATCCAAAAAAAGGAAGTTAGCAAGCTTGCAAGGTATACATACCTATATGCTCATCCTCTTTCAGAGAAAAATGACAGTTTTCATCATTAATCTTTTACGTTTATTTTAGTTTTAAATTTTTATTTTTTTTTCATGTTATCATTAATCTTTAGTGTTTCTATCAATTTAATTCGACAAGTAACGTTATATTTTTTATATAAAAAATACATTTTTAATCCAAAAATGACTTTTCTAACATGGATTTTATGAAAATTTAAGGAAAAGGGGGAAAAATAGACAGGAGGGAAGAAGTACGATGGGACTGCCGGCGAGACGAAAATTTCTCTAAGTCACCTGCTTAACAGATGATATGATAAACTTAATTAATAAATTTTTGATATATAAGTAAATATTTTAAATTAAAATTTAAAATATATATCATTAATGAATTAAAAAAATGATGCGATACTTAATGATGATATGTTAAACATTTATTATTGAAGTTGATAGATCACGTGTTAAGCTAAGTTCATACAAGAACATCTCTAGCGGGACACACATGCTCTCCACAAATGGGGCCCTTCTTACTCGGAATGAATTATGATTTTGGAGGTGGCAATGGTTGTGCTAATCCATTTTCAACCACCCACGGGGAGCAGCCCCATTGGTCGGGTGCTAGAGGTTCAAATCTCACGAGGAGTATTTTTTCATGGGCGGAGGTTTTATAGTCATCGATCTCGTTAGATTTGCCGGATTTACTCGACACACATGACTTGCAAGTTATTGCGTGTGTCCCGAGGAGGAGGTATTGCAACCGCTCTAGGTGGACTTGGAAGACGCACGATACCTCAGTTATAAAACAAATTTATTTTCAATTGAAAATGTATCTCAATTTTGGAGAGGGTGGTGGTTCCTTGCCACGGTCCTACCACCCTTGTTCCACCTCGTTTGCTTTTTTGGTATTTCTTAATTTTAAAAATATATCTAATTAAAATAAAATTTTTGTATAAAAATTTATTTTTTAGTATGATTAAAGTGGTAAAGATGTAAAATGTTGAGGGTAGAATAATAAAAATTAAAAATGATCATTTTTGCCTCTTTTGAGCTGAAACAAGGTTTTCTTATATAACTAATCAGTGACTTCGAGAAAAAAAATTGATTTGATATAGTTGATATAGTTGATATAGTCGATATCATTCTTAACATTAAATCCTAAGGTCCTAGTTCAAATATCGCTAGTGGGACTCATTTTATTCCTTTATTCCCTATTCTTTCCACTTATTCTTTAATATAATATGATAAGAAATAAAGAGAAATAAATGAACACATAACTGTCATAACGTGAATTGAACTTAGAATCTCTTGATTATCAGTCGAAATATTTATCCTTGCATGAAGATCACTATTTCATGCCCTAATATAGACATTGGTAGACTCCCTCATTTAGTTCAGAGAAACATTTAATGAGCTAGTACAGAATATCTATATCTGCTTCGTACCGTCTGACTTCTGATCGATTACGGGTAATCAATGTGTACCTCAGGTGGTGGGTGGATCTGGGGGTGAACAAGCTGACCTTTGCCAGGGACCGGTTGATGGAACATTACCTATGGAACGCCCTGGTTGTGTTCGAGCCACAGTTCCAAGCGTTCCGGGAACTGGCCACGAAGATCATATGTCTGGTGACCGTGATGGATGATGTCTACGATATCTTCGGCACTTTGGAAGAACTTGAGATGTTGACGGATTTTATAGACAGGTTCGGAACGCCACTTGCAATGTCGTCTATACTCTCAATTTGTATACCATCATGTTTGGTCGGAACAAATTAACTGAGCATCTTCTTTTTTCTCCTCCAATCTCTCGGGTTATAAGATGGGACGTGTCCGAGATTGATAGGCTTCCACCTGCGATGAAGACGTGTTACTTGGCGGTGTACAACATCAGCAACGAGATCGGATCCTGGGCCACCAGAGAGCAAGGATTCGACGTCATCCCTTATATCCACAAAATGGTAGGTAGTTATAACTCCGGTCGATTATCTCGATATTTAATGCATGAAAACCTTCAACGACCGTACGGATAAGTTCGTCGTGTAATGATGTAGTGGGCAGATCAGACCAAGGCACTGCTGGAGGAGGCAAGGTGGTACTACGGAGGACACAAGCCGAGGCTGCAGGAATATCTCAAGACCTCAGTGACTTCCATAGGAGGCCTTCTGATGATGCTGTGTTGCTACATACTGACTACGGACAAGATCACCAAGGAAGCCCTAGAGTTCATCTCCAAGTACCCCAGCATCATGTTCTGCTCCACCGCCGTCGTCCGGCTCAACAATGATCTCGCCACCTCCTCGGTTCGAACTGTTAAAACTGCATCAACTAGATAAGATATAAATCTTCAATTTATAGAAAAAAAATAGGTACCATCAGTTAATATCTTGTGCTTTTAGATACAAACGGACTCGATTTCTTTACCCAAATGCCTTGACCCTGTAGTTTCTGATATAAGTCCAGCAAACCTAGTAGTCTTATCTTGGCCCAGCTGAGGAGAAAGTCTTTCAATGAAGTAGTTATACCATGTGTCACTGATGACATGATACATTCATCCAATCAGAATTGAATATCAGAATTGAATATGACCTTTTAATAATTTTAGATTTTGGATGGAAACAGACTATTTCGACCTCTTATAAGACTCACCAACAAACAATAACATAGAATACTAGCATATAAACCCTGGCAATATCTGATATAACATCGAATCTGAGGCTTGTTCCTTGTCTTTTGTCTTATTTTCTTTTTCCAGGATGAGATGGAAAGAGGGGACAACTACAAGTCAATACAGTGCTACATGAACGAGAGCGGAGCCTGCGAGGAAGCTGCAAGGCAGCACATCAAGGGTTTGGTGTGGGAGATGTGGAAGAAAATGAACGGAGACGTCCGGGAGAGCTACCCGATCAACGGCCCTTTCCTCGACGCATGCCTGAATCTCGCCCGGGCTTCCCAGTGCTTCTACCAGTATGGCGACGGGCATGGCGCTCCCGGTGGCAAGACCAAGAACCACCTCATGTCGGTCCTCGTCCAGCCCGTCCCTATGAAAAAGTAACCGGTTACATTTACCTAATGGTTTCCGGCTAGCTAGCTAGTTCATCAATATTCTGGGTCCAAATCAGCGCGGGACATTGATTATTGTCGCGGTGAAATTTCTAGTAAAATTATATGTTGTGAGACTTATGATGAAGAATGTCAGAAAATTATAATGTGAAGTTCTTCCTTCCAGGAGGAATTCGAGTTGTCTTCTTCTCCTGTGTAGTTATTTTTCACAAGAAATTTGATTCTCGTAATTGAAGAAAATTCACGATCCGGAAAATTTTATTTCTAAATGGACTAACCTTACTATATTCTTAATCTGACTGCACCCGCAGATTTAGCATCTGGGAAGCAAAATTGCCGAGGAAGTTTAGTTTTTAGGTGATTCATCACCCCTCTTTCTAAAAAAAAAAAATTCCTCAAAATTGAGTTTTATAAATTACAAAATTTGTGATCGTAAAAATTTTACCATAAACAGCACTGTAACAGGATTCACTGTAAAGTTAAATTTTACCATAATATTTTTATTTCATGCAAAAAGAAAACTATAATAAATCTCATTTTTTCCAAAAAATATTAAATTAATTTAACAAGAATGGTGCCAGATTCAGCGGATTTATTATGTGCCAATAGACATATCGGATCGGCATGCAAGGGAGCTTACAATGGTACAGAAGGATTTGAAAACAATTTCGAATTCGAATTGAACCATGCATTTTTCCGTACATAATCAGAAACACAGTACTTTAGGAGGTTTTTATAATCCAGTCACTTGACCGTGTAGTATTTTAATCCAACAGTTTACCGTTATTGATTCAAATTAAAAAATATAAATGTAAAGACTCACAGTTATTCTCTTGACCTATTTAACGGTCCACTGGCTGGACCTGACCATTAAATTTTCCAGTGCCTTAATATGTGTTGTCGGTACCTGCTGGTAGAGTGCATCATTGTGTAACATAAAAATGCTGAAGCACTGGAGCCCATCATCTCGTGCACGCATTCATTTCTAGTAACTATCTCACACGGGATCTAATCATCTTTCTATTTTGGGCTAATAATCTTATTGCACCTGTGCTTTGTCTAAATTCTCACTTTTAGCACAAACTTTTTCGCGTGATCTAGGAATGTATAAATTATGAGATATATATTTCGTTTAGCACAGCGCCATAAAAATCCGTCAAAATTAACGGACTTTATTGATGTAGCATATTATTTTTGGATGTGTGACAAACGGAGTGTGACATTGCAATGTCACATAGATGCAATGGGACGATCCGAATTGAGGAAGAGTCAATTTTACCCTTCAATACTCTATCAATTTAAAACCAATGAGGACATACATGTAATTTCATCTTCATCTTCTTCCTTCAACCATCTTCCTCCATCACAGCCAATACCGTTCCTCCATTACGACAAATATGAGTTTTAGGGAGAAAGCCACATATCGACTGGTTTACCAGCTTTCTGGGTCGGCGGGCACTCCCTCCAAGTAATGATGCCCGGCCCAAGCATCACCACATTGTATGTACATGGAGTCTAGAGAGGACCAAGGCTATTAATATAGGCCTCGAATCCATCGAATCCGAGTGGGACTTCGACTCATGTCAATACTCAGAAACCCAAAACCCTCCCCGCCTCCCTCCCTCTGCCAACATTTTTACCCTCTGCAAGGCTGCAACTTTCTTTAATTTCCCACCCTCTTCGGTCAGCCTCGGCAATTGATTAGTAGGGCAGGGGGAGCTTCTTCTCACCTCACTGTGTGGCAAGCTCAACTATTTCCCACGTGACTTATCACGTCCTCCAAGCCTCCATTTGCAAGATCCCTTTTAATTTTCTTTTTTGAATTAGCACGACACTAGTAAGCCTAAGTATGATAAATAGGCATCTCTATAAGGTTGAACATGGGGACAGAGACGATCCCTCTAGTTCCTCTTCTTCTTCCACAGACTTTGAAATATAAGTTGGAGCGACGGTGTAGTCGGAAGATGATGTGGCATAAGAACTCCACGAGAATCCTGATCATTCTTCCAACTTTTCTGGTTCTTATCAAGCGCAACAAGGTGGGTCTCTCAAACAAGAATAGGGGTGGGGCTGTTGAATTTCTGCTTTGATGGAGGAGCAATTGTGGCTGTGATGGAGGGAGATAGTTGAAAGAAGAAGTTGAAGATGAAATTACATGTATGTCCTTGTTGGTTTTAAATTGATGAAGAATTTTGAAGGGAAAATTGATTTTTCCTTAATTTGGGTCCCATTGCATCTGTAAATCCAAACGCTTTTTTCATCCCTTATAAGTTGTAACCTCTGGCACCTACGTACCTCGGTTCTAACGAGCAGCATTGTCTGTGGTCAGCTTAACCCAATATCAATAGCCAGCAATCGATACCAAAGATAACGATCCAGGGAGCTCAATTTCTCACAATCTCCGTGTAAATGCCATCTAATGAAAATGTGGCTTCCGTCCCTAAAATGAATTTTCCCCCCTAAAAATAAGTATTTGCTGGAGGGTTATATCATACGCGTAATTGCCTTGTAATGGCAAGTGTTTACAGTCAGCAAGCATATGACAATCAAAGTATTGTATTATTTATGCAGAAAAGATTTGGTACAGTTGTATTATTTTCGATCAATGATCGAGATATATTGGATCTGATTATTATAAGCGAGACCCGGTGCCTTTTATACTTCTCTTTGGAAAAAGATTGATTTTTGCTTGTTAGCATTTTACATCATGTTCATATTTAACCTAAATATTTTTAAGTTGATTTCATTTCTCAAAATTTTCCTTTTTTTTTTTAAATTTGAACTTCCATATTATATTCAATATTAAAAATATTAATTGACTTTTAATAATTACAAAAAAAAAGTTCATTTTTAGTAATTTTTTTTTCCAAAAGGGGAAGAACCACAAAAGGTGGCTCTCGCTCCGGCCACCACCACCCATAGCTAGGTCGTCCGTGGTACCGGAGAATTCTAATAACCTTGCCAGCGGCGATCTACAGCTAAACTCCCATCGACCTCTGTCCTCATGCACCCAGGAGACCCACTTTATTAATTTTAAAAATAATTGTTTACTTAGAAACTGCTTTTTAATTATTATTTAACCTTTTTAATATTGAATATAATGAGGAGGATCGAAATTGAACAAACCCAAAAAGTCTAAGGATCATAATTAACCCAAGAAACATTTAGATCAAATATAAATAGTGTAAAAGTTCGGCAACTAAAATAAAGTTTTTCTCTCTCTTTTCATCTATCTCTTCTAAAGTACTGGACCTTTTTCTTAATTAAAAAAGTGTATTAATTATGATTGTGAGTAGTTGGCGAAATCAATGCAACATTTTTGTGCAACTCTTGATGTTTGGGTAATGGAGTTGTCTGGCTATGAAAATGGAAATTCCTGCAAGTCTTCATGATTTTGGTACTTTCGTACTCAAAACAGGCAGCGTTTCATCTTTTTCTAAAAGCGTATGTATGATGTTCTTTTAATAAATGAGACCGATGTTCTGTCCAATTTTTATGCCAGGGTGGGCTATTGACAGGTCATGTGATCAGAAAGTGAATCGGATATTTACCCATTTTAATTAAATAGATCTCACTCAGTGCAATGCCTTAAATTGACAGGTGGCTGAATTCATATGAGCATGCTCTTCTCACCATATCCAGTACGGGTCTAAGTTCGGGTTTTCGTGTTTAGCCAGGAACATATCAGGTGAACCGTACAATCAGTGCTCAGCATTGACCCGTCAACACTATACCACCAAAGATCTAATATGACTTGAGAAAGCGGGCACAAGTGATATCACCTTATGTTATTACCAACCCCAAGTACGAATTTATATGAACACCCAAGACCACCAGGTTCAATTATCTCATTTCTTACCCATGTTTCATACAATTGTACTCATATCTCATCCTTTCTTACTGACGTAAGTATCAGAGGATTGATCATGAAATCAAAACTTGAATCCGACTTTCTGACAAGTACTACTGACCCCTAATTCCGAAGCAGCAAACTGTACCAACCAGACCCGAAAATCTATCTTGCACCCTGAAGGAACCCATTAACTTGTAAGTTCAGTGATAGAAGACTATCGGTGACAAGTCGGAGGAAAGCGAGGATGATGCTAAGTTATCATGCCCCTAATGTCATGGACAATGAACGTGCAATAATGGTCCCTTATCATGTCATGGACAACTTACTCATATTTTGTTATATAAATAGGAGTGAGTTTCAAACATCCACAAGTCACAATAGGAGGAACATAGTACAGAGGATCAAGCCATGTTCTGTCCACAGCTCAGACCTTGTTCTTCCTCTTCCCACGTCTTATTCTTCCTCATCTACGTTCTTTCAATTGCCCTAAACCAACCAACTGCCTCAATACAAGATTTCATGCATGCCGAGCTGTGGGGACCGGCCATGACCAGCAGCCCGTCACCTGACGAACCGCCAACTATCAGCCTAACCTGTGGGACTACAACTATATTCAGTCACTTACCAGTGGATTCGACGTACCGGCAAATTCAACTAGCTTGCCTGATCTGTATATAACTTTTCACCAATTCTGCATTAAAAGATTGCTTTCGAAGTTGCAAAAGTTCTCGATAATATCTCATTCTTAGAATGTGTGATTCACAGCTACAAAATGTTTAAGTAGAATTAAGTCCATTGATTCATCGTTGGCAGGAGAAGAAATACGAGGAGGAATAGGAGGAGATGAAGGAATATGTGAAGGGTCTCATCTAGGCGAATCCATTAGAAAATCTCGAGCTGATAGGTGCCGTTCAACTGCTCGGGCTGCAGTATCTATTCGAGGCGGAAATAAAGCACGCATTAGGTACAATTGACAAGAGAGCCGAGGAATCTTGATTTTCAAGCAATCTCCATGTCACATCTCTTCGGTTTAGACTTCTCAGGCAACACGGTTATGGTGTGTCTCAAGGTAGTCCTCTCAATTTGATTCAGTTGATTTGCTCCTTTTTGTTCTTCTTCAAAAAACCCTAATTTCTTATGCTATAGATGTCTTCAAGTGTTTCATGGATGAGACCGGGAATCTTAAAGAGTCAGTATACGAGGATGTGTGGAGAGCTTGTTGAGTGTATACGAAGCTTCATTTAATGGACTGAAAGGGGAAGCGATGATCGATAAGGTTATGGAGTTGTCTTGCACCTATGTGAAGGCTGTGGACAAACGCAAATTGCCCGAAAGATTGGCCTTGAAGGTGGATCATGCCCTAGACATGCCGATTCACTGGAGGCCGAACCAATTGGAGGCGAGATGGTTCATCAATGTATATGAGGAAGAGCCCAGCATGGACCCGACGCTGCTTAAGTTGGCAAAGTTGGACTACAACTTTGTGCAATCGACCTACATGAAGGAAGTCCGCGAGTTGGCAAGGTACCCAAGATTATCATCTTATACGCAATCTGTTAAATATCTGTCTAGCTTACAAGAGATTGGTCGCACTTGGCACATGTCCTGAAACACCCGCCCTCGGTAATAGAATTCGAGCCGGGTATTTTACTTCTAGTCTTTGACGAGAGGGACAAACTACCATGAGGCGAGCTATTTCTTTCGTTATCGAGCTAACACACGAAGCGGAATTTTTTCTCTATACTCAATAAACTGGCCATGAGCCGAGCATTTTTTTTCCTAATCCAGGCTTGACTGACAATAGGTTCCACACTCAAGTCTACAGTGTAAGGCTACCTGAAAACTTACTCTAATATCACCTAAAATATTAACCCAACCTATAAGAGATTAGACCTATGTATAACCCAAAATTTTAATCTATTACATGGTGGCTTCCAATTTTCTTGTAAAGCGGATTTCAATTCTTATTATTTACGGGATTGATTTCTCAACGCAATAAAATGCACACTTTTCTATGGAAATAATTTGCAATGTGTAAGCCTATAAAGAAATTAAATGTTGAGCAGTTGAATTAGTGGAAGTGTTTTACAGGTGGTGGGTTGGTTTGGGCAATAGTTCAGGGACAGGCTCCTGGAAAATTACCTGTGGAGTGCTATAATTGTTTTCGAACCAAAGTACGATGCTTTCCGAGTGATGAATGCGAAGACAGGCTGGATCATCACGATGATCGATGATGTTTATGATGTGTATGGCTTACTGGAAGAACTTGAACTTCTCATAGATTTTGTAGAAATGTCTTTTTCAATACTATCTAATTTGGTATTCATTCCAAACTACACAGAGCTTATTAACTTATGGATTTGGTATTTAGATGGGATATCACTGGAATCGACAAGCTTCCACATGCGATAAGGACATGCTTGCTGGTTCTTTACAACACTACTAATGAGATAGAGCAATTGTTGATGATACAACAGAGCATCAACGCCATCCCTTACCTTCATAAGGCGGTAAATATTTACTCTATACGTTGCAACTACACTGGTGAATATTAGTTGGGTAAATTGCCTGCTGCATAATGTGTTGTGGTGAAATTTCCTACATTGTCATGACTTCAATAACGACAAAGATTGCCACGTAGTTGATTCATTTTTCCTAATATTATTAGGAGGTCAATATTCCCGTTAAAATTTAACGTGGCTTGTCATATACAATTGGCACACATATGACATGACACATCATTAATTCTTAATTTGAATTTTTAAAAATATTTCAGTATTTTTCTCTAAATTTTCAGTATTTTTAAAGAATTAATGATGTGATATATCAGATGTGCGCCAATTGTAACATTAGCTTATCACATTAGATTTGGGTAAATTACGTGGGTGGTTTTCTTTTGAAAATATTTCATGTTGGTACATTAACTTTTTTTATTTCACTTTGGTACATTTCATTTCGAAACCATTTCTTAATGGCACATTCTGTCATTTCCGGCTTAACGCAGTTAAATATTGCTGATGTGACAATCACTTGTGGATGTCACGCATGCATAAATATTGATTTAGCATGCCACATAATATTCTAAATGAAATAAACATAAAAAATTTAAGAAATATATAAAAAATAATAACAAATATATAAGAAATAATAACAAATATATAAAAAAATTAAAATATATAGAAAATATTAAAAAATAAAAATATATAGAAAATAATATAAATTTTAAAAATATATGAAAAATAATAAAAAAATTTAAAATATATAGAAAATAATAACAAATAAAAAATTTTTAAAAAAATTGTAGAAATTTTTTTTTAAACTTTTAAAAAATATAAATTTGCAGAAAAGGATTAGATAAAATAAAAAAAAATGCGAGAATTTTAGGAAAATTATAAAAAAGTAGACATAAGCATCCATGAAAAAGAAGTATATTGGTAAAAAAAGGAGAAGACAAACAAAGAGAAGAGATGACAAAGGCTAAAAAAATGGCAACCGGCCCAAAGAAATTACAAGTGCTACACATGATGTTGTGGGAGTTGGTCGGCCTCGACATGACCTTCAACGATGTCGTCCAGTGGGTTCAAATCAAGCTTGGCAGCAATTTCAAATTTGATGGATCCCCAAATTCAATTTTTTAAAAGATTTTTTTTAATTTCAAAATTTTTACATTTTTCTCTTATTTTATCTAATTCATTTTTGCAAATTTTTATTTTTTTGAATATTTTATAATTTTTAAAAAATCTTAAACTTTTTTGAAATTTTTTTAAAAATTTTCTACAATTTTCAATTTTTTATAAAAATTTTTATTTTAAAAACTTTTAATTTTTATTATTTCCTATATTTTAAATTTTTTTTATAATTTTCTATATATTTTTATAATTTTTTATTAGTTCTGTATTTTTAGAAAATATTATTATTTTCTATATATTTTTAAATTATTTATTATTTATAATTTTCTATATATTTTAAAATATTTTATATATTTTTATTATTTCCTATATATTTGTTAAATTTTTATTTTCAATATATTTATATTTTTTTTATGTGCCATGCTAAATCAGTATTTATGCACGCGCGGTATCCACATTGGATTATCACGTCAATAACATTTAACGACGTCAAGCCGGGGTTGATGAAATGTATTGTTAAGAAACGATTTCGAAAGGAAATGTACCAAAGTGAAACAAAAAAAAGTTAATGTACCAGCATGAAATATTTCCAAAAGAAAATGTACCAATCGCGTAATTTACCCCATCAGATTTTAATGGGAATATTGGCGGCGTTAGTCCTCCTAACAATACAAGAAAAAAATTGAACAAAGCACGTGACAATTTTTTCTATTATTTCATGACAATGTAGAGAATTTTGCCATGTCACGTGATGCAACGGGTAATTTACCCTGAAAAGTTTATAATCGGGATTCGATCCAATGAAAATCAACGTTAATGTTCTTCGTTTGATGATTCAGTGGGCGGATCAATGCAAGGCATACTTGGTTGAGGCGAAGTGGTATCACAAAGGTTTGAAGCCTCCTTCACTGGAGGAGTATCTCAACACTGCAGTGATCACCGTCGGAGGGTTGCTATCGCTGCTATGCTGCTATTTACCTACAGCAGACACATTAACTGAAGAGACAATCGGTTTGACTTCTCAGATGCCTTGGATCATGCACTCTTACTCTCTCATCCTCCGACTCAGCAACGATTTGGCCACATCATCGGTATGAAAATATGTGCCAATGCGTGTGCAGAGTGAATATAAGAGATTAGGCCCATTTTTACGTAAACGTCTAAACTATAAGGTGATGATATCCAATTCTTTTCTAAACTAGGATCATTTATATTCATTGTTAGATGTGAGATTCATTCTTAACGCGTGCCCTCACATGACAAAGTGTTCACACTTAACAAGTGCGTTTAAAAGCTTGCCCTGAGTAATTGACATCGAGTTGGACATATTTTTTTCGGTCTTGTGCGAGGTGGACCGATGACCACGAGACGGGCTTTCCCTTCCATTCTCGTGTTGGCATCCGGCCTTGACCCGAAAATTTTTCTTATGGTCTTTGGCTAAGTATTATGTGAGTTTAGGATCAACTCATTATTGATACCATATAAAATCCTCCATCTGAGCCAGTACGAGGTTGGGTCCGTCTCCACCTAAAAGACCAAACTGTTAGCTGACGGGCTCAATTCTCTTATAACCCGGGATCATTTCTATACATTGTCCGATGTTAGATTCATTCTCGGACTGCTTGTGAGAAGTATTTGATCTTTGCAAATTGCATTGCAGCACGAACTGGCGAGGGGGGATAACTTGAAGTCGATCGAGTGCTACATGAATGAGACTGGAGCCTGTGAGGAAGCTGCAAGGCAGCACATCAAGGGTTTGGTGTGGGAGACGTGGAAGAAGAAGAACGGAGATGTTCGTGAGTGCTAGCCGATCACCAGCACTTTCCTAGACGCATGCCTAAATCTCGCCCAGGCCTCTCAGTGCTCTACCAGTACGCCGAGGAGCACGATGTTCCCGGCGGCGAGACCAAGAACCACTTCATGTTGGTCCTCGTCCGGCTTGTCCCTATGGAAAAATAACGGTTCACCTGGTAATTTCTCTTATATTCACCTAATGGTATTGGGCTTGTTCAATATTTTGGGTCCTAAAGGGCATGCATGGGGGATTGAATACCTGTGAGTAGTTGAAAAAAATATACGAGTGCAATAAAGTAGTTGAAAAAAATAAATGTACAGTTAAAATAACACCAAATTAAAAATTCTAACGTTATTTGTATAAGTTGTTTCGACCTCTCTTTTTTAAATAAAATCTCATATTCGAATCTCGTGAATGAAGACTTCATTAGATAAAAAATTTTACTGTTACCGATATAGGTTGATTGGAAGGATTTGACATCCTTTTCTTTAATGTGAGAGTTGAGCTTATAACATTTTCATTTCACTTTAAAAAAACTTATAATTAATTTGATGAAAGCGGCGTTATGTTTGGACGATTTATTACTTACCAATGGAGGAATGCCGGATCGGCATGCGAGGAGCTTTCACCAGCATCCCTCCACATTATTGGCTGAAAAGTGAGATATGATTTCTAGTCACAGTCTAATCAAATATTTCAGAATCAGTACCTTAAATTAAAAAAAATAAATATGACGACTCACGATTACTCTTTCTCCTTATTTAATGGTTCAATTATTGGACCAGACCATTAAATTTTTGAGTGCTTTAATATTTGTTGTCGGCACAGGAAGATTGCATCATTGTGCAACATAAAAATGCTGAAGCACTGGAGCCCACCATCTCGCGCACGCATTCATTTCTCCGTAATTATCTCACACGGCAGCTAATGTTTTTTTTTTACCTGATATATGAAATGAAAGTAACAGCAGAAAAATAAAATCAAATTAAACAAAATCAAGATAAGGTAGTCTCGAAAACAACTACATGGTGGATGTGGTCGACGACCATCTCGTCATCCATTCCATAGCAGAGTCTCCTTCTCGATACAAACAACAGACTCGCACCAACCAGTTGCTGCCGAATGGCTCGGACAAGGGCATAACACTGATACCGGTCTCGTGACTATTCCTACGTTCCTGGAAAATCTATATATCCAAACACTATTGTCATCCCTTATCGCCTCCGGCTCCTACATATCCCGAGTTTCCATGAGCGGTATCATCTATGTAACAGCTTAACCCAACGTCACTAGCCAGCAACCGATACCAACGATAACGATCCAAGGAACTCAATTTCTCACAGTTTCTGCGTAAATGTCACCTAATTGAAATGTAGTTTCCGTCCCCAAAATATTGTATTAAAAGGAGGATCGGTGCGACAATATTTCTCTCGAATAACGGCCAAGATATCTTGGACTTGATTGTTGTGAGTGGGACCCCGACGCCTCTTGGTTCTTTTTGAGACAAGGTTGATTTTGATCATCGATTTTTTTATACCCTGTTCATAATTAATCTAACATTTTTTAGATAAATTTTCGATTTTGTTTAGCATTAATCCTTCATATTATATTTAATATTACAATGACCGATTGACTTTAACTATTAAAAATTATTTTGAATTAAAAAAAAAAGAACCTAAATGGAAGAGAAAAAGGAGGTTTGACTCCGACTTGCATCACCCCAAGCCAAGTTGTCGGTAGTATCATAATTTGTCTATAACCTTGCTGGCAACATCTAGAGTTGAGTTTTCATTGACAAATCTATTCTCTTATATCGACAACTTCTCCCTTTTATTAATTTTAAAAATAATTATTTAATTAAAAAATGTTTTTTTTATTATGTTACCTCTTTAATATTGAATGTAATGTGGATGACCGAAATTGAACAAAATCTGAAAGGTTGATAACAATAACAATCCAAAAAAAGGTTTACTCAAACATAAACATAATGTAAAAGGTTAAGAATCAAAACCAATTTATTCTCTCTCTTTTCTTCTAAGTTTATGAATCTTCTTTTTTTCGATCGAGTCACTTGTATTTAGAGGCCCAACGGACCCTAACTAATCTAATTCGAGCTAGGAGAGTCCAATAAGGGGTAAAGTTCTTGCAAGTTAAATTTTCTCCATTCACAAGACTTGAACTCGAGACGTTACTTAAGAGAGAGATGTCCTACCACCTCAACCAATTCACTTTGATTGCAAATATTCTTTTTATTAAAAAAAAGAGTGTATTAATTATGATTAGAAGTGGTTGGAAAAATCAATGCAACATTTTTGTGCAAAAGTATTGATATTTGGGTAATGAAGTTGTCTGGCTACAAATTGACAATTCCTCAAAAGCCTTCATAATTTTAGTAATTTCGTACCCAAAATTAAGGAGGAAGCTTGTCATCTTTTCTAAAAGCATATATACGATGTTCTTTTAATGAATGAGACTGATGTTTTGTCCATTTTTTATGCCACGGACAGCTATGGACACGTCATGTGACCACAGTGATTGACAGGTGGTTGAATTCACAAGAGCACGGTCTTCTCACAATATTCATTTGGGTCTAAGTTGGGGTTTTCGTATTCAGCTGCGAATATAACTGGCAAACTGAATAGCCAACGCTTATCATTGACCACCCATTAACACAGTACCACCGGAGGTCCAGTATGGTCAAAGAAATCGGCATCTACCAAGGCGTAAGATCAAGGAGCACACTTCTAAGTTCTAACATATATTTTCTCTACATGAATCGCCGCTATCCATAAGTTAAACGAGTCCTAACTAATTCAGTTGGAGTTAGATGGATTCACTAGTGGTAAAACTCTGATAAGGTAAATTTTTTCCAGTCACAAGACTCGAACATGAGAGCTTTTTTAAGAGAAGATTCGTCCTACCACGTTAATTTGGAGGAACATTCTTTTAACTTTAGAAATTGATAGGCTAACTGGTAATGGGCTTTTTGAACTCAACTGAGCTTTGGAACATAGGCGGGGAAGAGCTTCTCCTCTACTATTTACAAGCTTGCATTTTCCTTATATAAATATTTCTTATGGAGGGAGCGGAATCTTAGAGTGCACCAAAATCTAAGCTCCACTCTAGAGGCGATCTTTGGATTGATCATGAGTGGTTTGAGACAATGTGCTTCTGTCACTCCTAACCTCAATGTTAGTTTCGAGAGGTCTTATAGTTAGGCAAATGCTAAGCACTAAATGAGGTAAGCTGTCAGTTGTACATTTTGAGTAAAAGTGTTTGTGAATTCAATTACCAAAAAAAATAAGAGAAGCAAAATTACCACGGAATGTTAGTTTTTACGTGATTCATCACATCTCTTTTAAAAAAGATGACTCAAAAATGAGTTTGACAAATTGTAAAATTTATGACCGGAAATATTTTATCCTGAAAACTGTAACAAGATTCACTGTGAAAGTTAAATTTTCGAATACGTTATAAATATTAGTTTTACTTTAAAAAAATATTAGTTTTTGGAAGATAAAGGTCGAGGTTTATTTTTTGGTTTTATAAAAGAAGTCCAGAGGTTTTAGACGGAGGTTAAAGAAACTAATGAATAAAGCGATAGTTGAAGTTTTATTTAGGAGAGCCGAGCCTATAACATTTTTACCTCAGGTAAAAATATATATATATATATATATATCAAATCAATCTCATATTTTTCAAAAAAAAAATGTAATTAATTTAACGAGTTATGGTGTCAGGTTCAACTGATTTATTACGTACCGACAGGCGTATCGGATCATCATGCGAGGGAGCTTCCACCAGCATCCCTCCGCATTGTTGGATGAAAAATGAAATATGATTTCCACTTCTTATTCAACGGTATAGAAGGATTTTAAAATTATTTTGATCTCGATCTGAATCACAGATTTTTTTTTTCTTACGCAATCGGAAACCTAGTGCTTAAGAAGATTTATATCAATCCAATAACTTGATCGTTCGGTAGTCTAGTCCAACACTTCACAATTGGACATTCAAATTAAAAATAAATAAATATCACCACTTGCAATTACTCAGTCTCTCTATTTATCTAAAGGTCCAATGGCCGACCGGACCATTAATTTCTCCAGTGCTTTTATATTTGTTGTCGGTACGAGTAGATTGCATCGTTGTGCAACATAAAAATGCTGAAGCACTGGAGCTCATCGTCTCGTGCACGCATTCATTTCTCTGTAATTATCTCACACGCCAACTAATCTTTTTTTTTTATTTCGATATATAAATGGGTCGAAATATAAAATAAATGTAATACTCAAAAAATAAAATAAAATAAAACAAAATCAAGATAAGGTATTCCCGGAAATAACTATATGGTGGATGTGGTAAATCATATATACCCAAACGTATGCTCGACCGCCATCTCGTCATCCATTCCTTGACAGAGTTCCCTTCTCGATACGAAGAACTGACTCGCACCTGCCAGACACGCGCAAGTAAGCAGTTGGATCTCTTCCCGTCAACAAATGAGAGACAACTCGTGGGTAGCCCCGAGAGCGGGAAGAACCCCTCAAAAACTGATATCTGTCTCGTGAACATTCCTATGTTCCCTGGAAGATCTGCAAATCCAAACGCTATGTTCATCCCTTATAACCTCCTGTCTCCTACGGGCCCCGAGTTCCAACGAGCAGCATCGTCTGTGTTTAGCTTAACCTATTATCAGAGGCAATTTTTGACACGGTAGGATAAAACCCGACGCGGAGTTAGGCGAGTTCGGGTTAACCCAAAATTGGTTTCGAGTCTAAATGGATTGACCCATATAATCCGTTTACATAAACGGGTTGAACCTATGTAACTCGATAACATATGATTAAATCCATTTAATTATATGTTTGTGTTAAATCCATCAATTTGATTTAAAAATATTAAGTTAAAATTATAATTACAGCATACGCATTTAATTATACAGGTTAAATAAATCGTATCGTGTCAACCGGGGTCTAAACAGACCGTGTTCGTATTCGCAGTCCTTGGCCGATTGATTAAATGAATCGACTTCTAATACAAACCTGTTTAAAGACGACATGGCACTTATTCGCAGGGATTTACCCAATATCAATAGCCAGCAACCAATACCAAAGACAACGATCCAATGAAATCATTTCTCAAAATCAATTCCCCCGCGAAAAATCAGAATTTGTTGGATGGTAATTAATATCGTACCTTGTAAATTCCTTCTAATGGCAAGTATTTAGAGTCAGCAAGCACATGAAAATAGAAATACTGTGTTATTTACAGAAAGAGGATTCAGTACAGTAGTGTCGTTCTCGATCAATAATAGAGATATGTTGGGCCCGGTTATCGTAAGTGGGACCCAGGTGTCTTTTTATAATTATCTTTGGAAAATGATTGATTTTGTTTATTAACTTTTTACACCACGTTTATATTTAACTTAAATATTTTTAAGTCTTTCTGATTTTGTTTAAGTTAGTCCTCCATGTTATATTTAATATTAAAAAGATTAATTGACTTTTAATAATAATAAAAAATGTTGCATTGATTTCGCCAACTACTTATAATCATAATTAATACACTTTTTTTAATTGAAAAAAAGTCCGGTAGTTTGGAAGAGACAGAAGAAAAAGAAAGGAAAAAATTTGATTTTAGCAATTTCGTACTAAAAAACGACAGCATTTCATCTTTTTTAAGAAGCGTGCGTACAATGTTCTTTTAAGAGTGAATTGCCTAAAAAATTAAAAACTATTCAAGGTTTATTTAATCTATCACGAACTATTTTTTTATCCAGAAAATCACGAACTATTCAAGAATTTCCTAATTTATCACTAACTATTTTTTAGCCCAGAAAATTCTTGAATTGTTTGTGATTTTCTAGGTAAAAAAATAGTTTATAATAATATATTAGGAAATTCATGAATAGTTTGTGATTTTTAAGGTGAATAACTTTTTTTAATAAATGAGTCGATGTTCTGTCCATTTTTTATGCCACGGTGGGCTATTGACATGTCATAGTGAGTCGGATGTGCTTATTTTAAGTAAATAAATCTCACTCAATGCAATGACTTAAATATACTGGTAGTTGAATTCATATGAGCATGCTCTTCTCACCGTGTACGGTATGGGTCTAAATTCAGGTTTTTGTGTTTAGCCATGAATATATTAGGCGAACTGTACAATCAGCGTTCAACATTGACTCATTGACACTGCACCACCAAAGAACTAATATGGATTAAGAAAGTGGGCACGGGTGATATCACCTTATCTTAGTACCAGCCCCAAATTTGAATTTATATAAATACCCAAGACCACCAAGTTCAGGTTTCTCATTTCTTACCCACGTTTCATACAACTATACTCATATTTCATCCTCTTTTACTGACGTAGGTATCAAAGGATCGATCATGGAATCAAAACCCGAACCCGACTTTTTGACAGGTACTACTGTCTACTAATTCCGAAGCAAACCCGACCCAAAAATCTGTCTTGCACCCTGAAGGAACCCATCAACTTATAAGATCAGTGCTAGAAGACCGTCGGTGACAAGTCGGAGGAAAGGGAGGATGATGCTGAGTTATCATGCCCCTATGTCATGGACAGCAAACGTGCAATAAGTGTTCCCTTAGGTCATGGACAACTCACTCATATTTTGGTATGTAAATAGGAGTGAGTTTCAAACATCCACATGTCACAATAGGAGGAACATTGTACTGAGGATCAAGCCATGTTCTTTTCACAGCTCACACCTTGTTCTTCCTCTTCCCACCGTCTTATTCTTCCTCATCTATGTTCTTTCAATTGCCCTAAAACAACCATCCGCCTCAATACAAGTTTTTGTGTATGCCGAGCAGTGGGAAACGGCCATGACCAGCAGCCAGTCACCCGACGAACTGCCAACTATCAGCCTAACTTGTGGGACTACAACTATATTCAGTCGCTTACCAATGGATTCGACGTACTGGCAAATTCAACTAGCTTGCCTGATCTACATATAACTTTTCACCATTCCATTCTGCATTAAAAGATTGCTTTCGAAGTTGCAAAAGTTCTCGATAATATCTCATTCTAAGAATATGTGATTCACGGCTACAAAATGTTTAAGTAGAATTAAGTCCATTTATTCATCGTTGGCAGGAGAAGAAATACGAGGAGGAACACGAGGAGATGAAGGAATATGTGAAGGGTCTCATCGAGGCGAATCAAGCGGATCCATTAGCAAATCTCGAGTTGATAGATGCCGTTCAACGGCTTGGGCTTCTGTATCTATTCGGGGTGGAAATAAAGCACGCATTATGTACAATTAACAAGGGAGCCGAGGAATCTCGATTTTCAAGCGATCTCCATGCCACATCTCTATTGTTTAGGCTTCTCAGGCAACACGGTTACGGTGTGTCTCAAGGTAGTCCCCTCGATTTGATTCAGTTGATTTGCTTGTTCTTGTTCTTCTTCAAAAAATCCTAATTTCTTCCGCTATAGATGTCTTCAAGTGTTTCATAGATGAGACTGGGAATCTTAAAGAGTCGTTATACGAGGATGTGGAGGGCTTGTTGAGTGTATATGAAGCTTCATTTCATGGACTAAAAGGGGAAGCGATGATCGATAAGGTTATGGAGTCGTCTTGCACTTATTTGACCGCTGTGGACAAACGGAAATTGCCCGAAAGATTGGCCTTGAAGGTGGATCATGCCCTAGATATGCCGATTCACTGGAGGCCGAACCGATTAGAGGCGAGATGGTTCATCGATGTGTATGAGGAAGAGCCCGGCATGAACCCAACACTGCTTAGGTTGGCAAAGTTGGACTACAACCTCGTGCAATCGATCTACATGAAGGAAGTCCGCGAGTTGGCAAGGTACCCAAGATTATCATCTTATACGCAATCAGTAAAATATCCGTCTGGCCTACAAAAAGATTGGTCACACTTGACATATGCTCTTAAACATCCGCTCTTAACAACAGAATCGAACCGGGTATTTTACTTCTAGTCTCGAACGAGGGGGACAAGCTACCACGAGGTGGGTTGTTTCTTTCGTCATCGGGCTAACACATGAAATGGAATTTTTTTCTCTGTACTCAATAAATTGGTTAAGAGCCGAGCAATCTTCGGGACTCGAGCTTGACAGACAGTTCCACACTCAGGCCTGTTGTAGTATAAGGCTACCCGAAACTTATTATGATACCATGTAAAATATTAACTTGACCTACAAGAGATTGGACCCATGTCCCATCTATAATTTTAATCTATTAACTGGTGATACCAATTCTCTTATAAAGTGAGTTTTAATTTCTTATAAAGTGGGTTTTAATTTCTTATTTACGGGATTGATTTCTCAACACAATCAAATGCACACTTTTCTAAGAAAACAATTTGCTATGTGTAAGCCTATAAAGAAATTAAATGTTGAGCGACTGAATTAGTGGAAGTGTTTTATAGGTGGTGGGTTGGTTTGGGCGATAGCAAGATGAACTTTTTCAGGGACAGGCTCCTGGAAAATTACCTGTGGAATGCTATAATTGTTTTTGAACCAAAGTACGATGCTATCCGAGTGATGAATGCGAAGACAGGCTGGATCATAACAATGATTGATGATGTATATGATGTGTATGGCTTGCTGGAAGAACTCGAACTTCTCACAGATTTCGTAGACAGGTTTTTTGCAATACTATTTAATTTGGTATTCATTCCCAAATATAGACAGCTTATTAATTGATGGATTTGATATTCAGATGGGATATCACTGGAATTGACAAGCTTCCGCATGCGATAAAGACCTGCTTCTTGGTTCTTCACAACACTACCAACGAGATAGGGCATTGGTTGATGATAGAGCGGAGCATCAATGCCAACCTATATCTTCGGAAAGCGGTAATATTTACTCCACGGTGCAACTAAACTGGTGAAAATTAGTTGGGTAAATTACCTGTTGCGTCATGTTTTATGTTGAAGTTTCCTATATTGTCATGAATTTTAATAATGGCAAAAATTGTCTTGTACTTTATTCATTTTTCCCCATATTATTAGGATGTCAATATTCCTGTTAAAATCTGACGTGGCTCATGATATACGCTTGGCACACATATGACATGCCACGTCATTAATTCTTAATTTGAATTTTAAAAAATGTTTTCTTTTTTTTCCTAATTTTTAAAGTGTTTTTAAAGAATTCATAACCCGACACGTCATATGTACGCCAATTGTAACATAAGTTTGCCAAGTCATTTTGTGATGAGAATTTTCAGGAGTTAATCCTCCTAACAATATGAGGAAAAAAATGAACAAAGCACATGACAATTTTCTCTATTATTTCTTGACAGTATCGAGAAATTTACCGTGTCACATGACTCAGTGGGTAATTTACCCTGAAAAGTTTATAACTGAGATTCGATCCAATGAAAATCAACGTCAACGTTCTTCGTTTGATGTATCAGTGGGCAGATCAATGCAAGGCATACTTGGTTGAGGCGAAGTGGTACCACAAAGGCCTGAAGCCTCCTTCACTGGAGGAGTATCTCAACACTGCAGTGATCACTGTCGGAGGGATACTACTGCTGCTAGGCTGCTATTTAGCTACAGCAGAGACATTAACCGAAGAGACACTCGATTTGGTTTCTGGAATACCTCGGATCATGCACACTTCCTCTCTTATCCTTCGACTCAACAATGATTTGGCCACATCATCGGTATGAAAATATGTGCGAACACGTGTGTGGAGTGAATATGTGTGTGAAATTCTTCACCTGGACCTATAAAAAGGTTGGGTCCATTTTCACTAAAAGTCTAAGTTATTAAGTGACGGTATTCAGTTCTCTTATAAATCATGATCATTTATATTCATTATCCGATTTGAGATTTATTCATAACATGTGCCTTCGCGTGACAATGTGTTCACGTTTGACAACTGCCTTTAAAGGCCTGCCCTTAGTAATTGACCATGAATCGGACATGTTTTTTCTGGTCTCGTGCGAGGTGGACCAATGACCATGAGATAGGTTTTCTCTTCCATTCTCGGGTTGGCATCCGACCTCGACCCGGACATTTTTCTTCTGGTCTTGGGCTTGGCGTGGTGCAAGTTTAGGATGAACCCACTATAATACCATATAAAATCCTCCACCTGAGTCTGCAGTAGGTTGGGCTTGTCTCCACCTAAAAGCCCGAACTATTAGCTTGCGGTACTCAATTTTTTTGTAAATCGGAATTGTTTCTATACATTGTCCAACATTAGATCCATTCTCGGACTGCTTATGAGAAGTATTTAATCTTTGCGAATTGCATTGCAGCATGAACTGGCAAGGGGGGATAACTTGAAGTCGGTTGAGTGCTACATGAACGAGACCGGAGACTCGGAACAAGTTGCCCGGGAACATATCAGGGATATCATACGCGAAGCCTGGAAGATCATGAACGAGGAGGTCTCCGGTAACCACCACCTGCTGCCCGGAACTTTTCTAGAAGGGTGCCTCAACCTCGCACGGGCTTCTCAGTGCTTTTACCAGTACGGAGATGGACATGCCATTCCCGATCGCGAGACGAAGGACCACATCTTGTCGATCTTGATCCATCCCGTTCCGATGGATTAGTTTGGATGAGTGCCGGTTTCAGTTGTTCTCAGTTACTCTGCAATATGTGTTGAGTTCGTGGAAATCTACTTTTCTTCTGTCGAGCTTGGTCTTGTTTTGCTAATAAATTAATAAATAAGGAGTCACGATTGATCCAACAATTCGTAATCGAGTCAAATTTCAGATAATATCATAGCATATGGTTGATATCGCTTTTGTGCTTGCATTTTGCCTTTCATTTATATCACGTGTGAGAGATGTTGGAAATTATTTCTTTTTTTTTTCAATCAGTACCATTAGTCTCCATAAGAATAACTGGATCTTACTAATCAAGTTCGAGCCGAGTAAGCTCAATCGGAATAAAAATCTTGTAAGATAGAATTTTCTGCATGGTTAAGATTAGCCTTAGAAGCTTTTATCTGGCTGTCTTTTCTGGTCAATTTCTCCAAGTGGGACATGATTCTATAATGAACGAATAATATGTTGATATAAAAGGCGACCATGAACTCCTTAAATTATAGTGAGTTTTTAGTAGTGTTCTAATATGTTCGTAATTAAATACAAAAATTCAAATACTACGTAACAGATGGTGGATAAGTCCGATAAATTGGGCAATCTCATCCTTGCCAGTTGATGGCATTGTCGGCAGCCCGCTCACAACAAGTTGACATGGAGAGTCAGTGTGAGGTGCCACTTAATTGACACGTTGCACGTGATGGAGCCATTAAACTTATATTGGCTAGATAAGAATGAATCCTAGTTTTATAAGAGAACCGGTACTACCTCTGATAAATTAGACTTTTAGGTGGAAATATACTAGATTAGCCTTCTAAACTAACTAATATAGTATAACATCCGAGCGTCTGAGCCCCGACAACATTTGAAATAAAACCGGCAGATTCAGCAGTCTCATCCTGACCTAGCTTAGAGCATACCAGTGGCCCGTTTGCAATAATTTAGCACGAGCAATATTTCCATTAGTGATAAACTGATCGATCACATCATTGAAATCAAATCTGAGGCTTCCTCCTCCTCTTCTTTTTTACAAGATGAGATCGAAAGAGGGGACAACTACGAGTCAGTATAGTTCTACATGAGTGAGACCGGAGACTGTGAGGAAGCTGCAAGGCAGCACATCCAGCACTTTCCTAGACGTGTGCCTAAATCTCGCCCAGGCCTCCCAGTGCTTCCACCAGTACGGCGACCGGCGCGATGTTCCCGGCGGCGAGACAAGAATCACCTCATGTCGGTCTTCGCCCGGCTTGTCCCTATGAAAAAGTAACGGTTCACCTAGTAATTTCTCTTATATTCACCTAATGGTATTGGGCTAGTTCAATATTTTGGGTCCTAAAAGGCATGGGGGATTGATTACCTGTGAGGTGTTTCTACTAAAATTATATATTGTGAAACATCTGAAAAGCAATGTCACAAAATTATAATGTGAAGTTCTCTTCTTTCGGAAGACCATTTATTAGTAACCCTTGTTAAAAAAAACAAAACAAAACAAAAGACAAAACAAAATATACGAGTGCAATAAAGTAGTTAAAAAAAATAAATGTACAGTTAAAATAACACCAAATTAAAAATTCTAACGTTATTTGTACAAGTTGTTTCGACCTCTCTTTTTTAAACAAAATCTCACTTTCAAATCTCGTGAATAAAAATATCATTAAACAAAAAATTTTACTGTTACTGATATAGGTTGACTGGAACAGTTGGACATCTTGTTTCTAATGTGAGAGTTGAGCCTATAACATTTTCATTTCAGTTTAAAAAAACTGATGTATTGTGCCAAATCTTATTTTCTCAAAAAACTTATAATTAATTTGATGAAAGCGGTGTTAGGTTTGGACGATTTATTACTTATCAGTAGAGGAATGCCGGATCGGCATGAAAAGTGAGATATCATTTCTAGTCACAGTTTAATCTAATATTTCAGAATCAGTCATTCAAATTAAAAAAAAAAATGACAACTCGCAATTACTTTCTCTACTCATTTAACGGTCCAATCATTGGACCGGACCATCAAATTTTCGAGTGCTTTAATATTTGTTGTCGGTACAAGTAGATTGTATCGTTGTGCAACATAAAAATGCTGAATCACTAATTAACTTGAGTTAGTTTAAGTAGTAAGATATTTATTTCTCTTAAAGAAAAGTCTTGGATTCAAGTTTTTGTGGATGGTAAAAACTCATACTGAGAGAGTTTTACCTCTTAAATGGACCGACGTAATTCGAAATGGACTAGTCAGTAGTCTAATAAGTTTCTGAATACTAGTCTTTTAAAAAAAATGCTGAAGCAGTGGAGCCCACCATCTCGTGCGCGCATTCATTTCTCCGTAATTATCTCACCCGGCAACTAATCTTTTTTTTTTTCGATATATGAAATGAAAGTAACAGCAGAAAAATAAAATCAAATTAAACAAAAATAACTACTTGGTGGATGTGGTGAATAATATATTCCCAAACGTAAGCTCGACGAACATCTCGTCATCCATTCCTTAGCAGAATCTCCTTCTCGATACAAATAACAGACTAGCACCTACCTATCACGCGCGCAAGTAACTGTAGAATGCCTCGGACAAGGGCATAACAAGTTTATAAGGTGCATTCTGGATCTCTTCCCGTCAACAAATCAACAAATCGGAGACTGCTCATGAGTCAATAACTACCAGCATCAAAACACCGATCCCGGTCTCGTGACTATATATTCCTACGTTCCTGGAAAATCTATAGATCCAAACACTATTTTCATCCCTTACAGCCTCCGCCTCCTACATATCCCGAGTTTCCATGAGCAGTATCATCTGTGTTACAGCTTAACCCAATATCAGTAGCCAGCAACCGATGCCAACGATAACGATCCAAGGAACTCAATTTCTCACAGTTTCTGCGTAAATGCCATCTAATGAAAATGCAGTTTCCGTCCCCAAAATATTGTATTAAAAGAAGGATCGTTGCAGCAGTATCGTTCTCGAATAATGACCAAGATATCTTGGGGTTGATTGTTGTAAGTGGGACCCCGGGTCTCTAGGTTCTCTTTGAGAAAAGGTTGATTTTGATCATCAATTCTTTATAGTATGAGCCTATACGAAAACCTACTCCAATACCGTGTAAAAAATACAACCTACAAAGGTTGGACCTATGTCCAAACCAAAACTTTAAGTTCTTATGCGGTGATGTCCAATTCTCCTGTAAATTAGGTTTCAATTCGATAGTTCCCGATCTGAAGATTGATTTCTCAACACAATCAAATGCATACTTTTCTATGGAAATAATTTGTGATGTATAAGCATGCAGAGAAATTAAATGTAGAGCGATTGAATTAATTGAAGTGTTTTGTAGCTGGTGGGTTGGTTTGGGCATCAGCAAGATGAGGTTCTTCAGGGACAGGCTCCTCGAAACTTACCTATGGAGTGTTTTAACTGTTTTCGAACCAAAGTACGAGGCTTGCCGAGTGATCATTGCAAAGATAGGCGCGATCATAACGATGATCGTTGATGTTTATGATGTTTATGATGTATATGGCTTGTTGGAAGAACTCGAATTTCTTACCGATTTTGTAGACAGGTCTTTCTTAATATGATCTAATTTGGCATATATTTCAAAACACACTCTACTTATTAACTAATGATTAATGCCCCGGTGTTCAGATAGGATATCACTGGAATCGACAAGTTTGTGCATGAGATAAGGACTTGCTTCCCGGCTCCTTACAACACTACCAGTGAGATAGGGCATTGGTTGATGATAGAGCGTAGCATTAATGCCATCCCTTACCGCCGGAAGACGGTAATATTTACTGTATACGATGCTACTAAACTGGTGAAAATTAGTTGGGTAAATTGTCTGTTGTGTCATGTATCATGACAAAATTTCATACATTGTCATGAATATCAATAATGACGAAAATTGTCACTTCATTTATTTTTTTCTCATATTAATAGGAGGTCAATGCTTCCGTTAAAATCAGACATGCCTCGTGATATACAATTGGCATATATGTGACAGGCCACATCATTAATTCTTAATTTGAATATTTTAAAAATAGAGTAAAGGGTGGAGAGTAGTACAACTCTCCCCCCAACTTGTAAGAATAGCACCAAGTTACAAGAAAGTTGAGAAATAGCACCAAATTGTGCTAATTCTCATGTTTGCCCCTCTATTTGTCTCCTTCCTCTATCTTAAATATTAAAAAATCTATTCCACTTTCCCTCCAAAACTTTCCCTCCCTCTACCTTTCCCCCTCTCTCTCCTTCCCTCTCCAACAGCTACCCAGCCCCAGCCGCATGTAGCCAACCTGGCCAGCCCCAGTCGCCCTCAGCCAGCCACCACGGTGCCGAGCCGAGCTGCTCCTTCTTCCCCGGTGTCGAGCTGCCCGAGTACTCCTCCCTACTTCGGTGCCTAGCTGAGCCGAGCTATTCCTCCCTCCCTTGGTGCCCAGCCAAGCCAAGCTACTCCTCCTTCCCCTCGATGCTCAGCCAAGTCGAGTAGCTCCTATCTTATGTAACATCCAGATCTTTATATGTATCTTCATCCTATGGTCAATGTATTTTTTGGACCAATTATTGTATTCCATGTAAGACATTATGCTTAAGGTATTTATTGTTCTTTGAGACCTATTTATGTTTTATCAGGACTTATTTATCTCTTATCGAGACCTATCTATCTCTTACTGGGATCTATTTAACTGAGAAAAAAATAGAGTTTCTCGTGAAATCTAACTGTTATTGTTCTTTGGAACTTATTTATGTCTTACCAGGACATATTTATCTCTTATCGGGACCTATTTATATCTTATCGAGACCTATTTTACTGAGAAGAAAAATAGAGTTCCTCATCAAATCTGACTAAGTCATTATTCTTCAGGACCTATTTATATCGTATTGGGACCTATTTATATCTCATCATGACCTATTTTATTGAGAAGGAAAATATAATTTCTCATCAAATTTGACTAAGTCATTGTTCTTTGGGAGCTATTTATATCTTACCGGGATCTATTTATCTCTTATCGGGACCTATTTATATCTTACTGGGACCTATTTAACTGAGAAGAAAAATATTGTTAATCGTCCTCAAGTTTCCTCCCCCCATTCTAGATTTGCAGAGGCCAAAGGCAGCCCTCCACGGCCAAGCCAACGACGGCTCGACACGGCTATCCTCGACCCTCTCCATCCCGTTCCCGTCTCTACGGTCTAGGCTTCTCAGGCAGCACGGTTATGATGTGACTTAGTTGATTTGCTTCTTATTCTTCTCCGGAAGAACCCTTTAACTTTCTGTACTAGTTTCGTCTGCTGTAGATGCCTTCAAATGTTTCATGGATAAGAGTGGGAATTTTAAAGAGTGGTTCTACGAGGATGTAGAGGGCTTGCTCAATGTATACGATGCTTCGTTTCGTGGTCTGAAAGGGGAACCGATCATCCATAAAGTTACGGAGTTCTCTTTTGCCTATTTGAAGGCTGTGGACAAAGACGAATTGCCCAACAGATTGGCCTTAAAGGTGGATCGTGCCCTAGATATGAAGATTCACTGGAGACCCACCAGGTTGGAGGCGAGATGGTTCATCGATGTGTACGAGAAGGAGACTCATGACATAAACCTGACATTGCTTAATTTGGCAAAGTTGGACTGCAACCTTGTGCAATCAACCTACATGCAGGAAGTCCGCGAGTTGGCAAGGTACACAGATTATCATCTTATACACAATCGGCCAAATATTTACCCAGCCTATAAGAGATTGGTCACACTTGACGCATACTCCTAAATACTCGCTCTCAACAGAAGATTTCGAACCAAGTATTTTACTTCCGGTCTTGGACGAGGGGTCAAACGACCAGGAGGCAGGACTGTCTATTCCGTCATTGGGCCAATACATGAATCTGACTTTTTTTCTATTCTCGATAAACTGGCCATGAGTCAAATATTTTTTTTCTAGTCTCGGACTTGACAGGCAACCTGTTCCATACTCAGATCTGTTATACTGTAAGGCTACACGAAAAACTTGCTCTGATACCATGTGAAATATTAACCCGAGCTACAAGAGATTAGGATTGATTTCTCAATAGATGGTTGTACCAAATTCTCTTGTAAAGTAGGTTTCAAATTCATATTTGCCCGATATGGGATTGATTTCTCTATATGATCAACGACATACTTTTCTATGGAAATAATTTTCAATATGTAAGCCTATAGAGAAATTAAATGTTGAGGACTGAATTAGTGGAAGTGTTTTATAGGTGTGGGTTGGTTTGGGCAACAGCAAGATGAACTTTTTCAGGGACAGGCTCCTGGAAATTTACCTGTGGAGTGCTATAACTGTTTTCGAACCAAAGTATGATGCTTTCCAAGCGATGACTACAAAGATAGGCTCGATCATAACGACGATCAATGATGTTCATGATGTGTATAGGTTGCTGGAACTTCTCACAGATTTTGTAGACAAGTCTTTTTTAATACTATCTAATTTGGTATTCATTCCAAAATACCCATCACTTATTAACCGATAGTTTTGGTATTCAGATGGGATATCACTGGAATCAACAAGCTTTTGCATGCGATAAGGACCAGCTTTCTGGCTCTTTAAAACACTACCAATGAGATAGGGCATCAATTGATGATAGAGTGGGGCATCACCACCATCCCGTACATTCGGAAAGCGGTAATATTTACTCTATACGATGCAACTAAACCAGTGGAAATCAGTGGTGGTAAATTGCCTGCTGCGTCACTTGTTATGATGAAATTTTCTACATTATCATGAATTTCAATAATAACAAAAATGATCACATACTTTATTCATTTTTTCTTATATTAATAGAAGGTCAAAATATTCCCATTAAAGTGTGACGTGGCTCGTGATATACCACTGGCACACAAATGACATGCCACGTCATTAATTCCTAATTTAAAATTTTTATTATTTTCTCTAATTTATTATATTTTTAAAGAATTAATGACTTGGCATTTTATATGTTCGTTAACTTTAACATCAGCTTGCCATTTCAGATTTTAACGGGAATATTAACGGCGTTAGTCCTCCTAGCAGTATGAGGAAAAAATTAAATAAAGCACGTGATAATTTCCCTTATTATTTCATGACAATATAGGGAGTTTTGCCATATCACATGACGCAACAGCTAATTTACCCTGTAAAAATTTATAGTCGGGATTCGATCCAATGAAAATCAACGTTAGCGTTCTTCGTTTGATGTATCAGTGGGCGGATTACTTTTCTTCCGATGGATTACTTTGGATAAGTGCTGGCTCCAGTTGTTCTCAATTAGTCTACAATCTATTCGTGGAAATTTACTTTTCTTCTGCCGAACTTAGACTTGTTTTCTTAATAAATAATGAGTCACTATTGATCAAACAATTTGTGACCACATCGAATTTCAGATAGTATCAGAAAGTACAGTTGATATTACTTTTGAACTTATATTTTACCTTTGATTTGTATCACGCGTGAGGGATTTCTGAAATTATTTTTTTCCGATTATTCAGAATAAAAATCTTTTAAGATGAATTTGTCGCATGGTTAAGATGAGCCTTAGAAGCTTTTATTAGGAGGCTGTCTTTTCTGGTCAATTTCTCCAAATCGGACATGCAAACGGTCTCAATTCCTCCAAATTGGACGTGATGGAACGAGGAGCGAAAGTTTGACATGTGACAAAAAGTTGGGCGAGTGGTCTCAATTTCTCCTAATGGTACATGATGCGACAAGGAACAAATAATACGCCTAAATTTTACTTGTGATGAAAGGCGGACATAAACTTCATAAATTATAGTGAACATTTGGTGGTGTTATATTGATAAGGGTGGTATCAGTACTGGTTATTTAGTCTATATTTAATATATTCGTATTTGAACACGAAAATTCGAATACTACGTAACGTATGATGGTTGAGTCGTTGTCATTGTTTTTATAAGAGAACAAATACTACCTCTAATAATTATAGATTGTGAAACATCTGAAAAGCAATGTCAGAAAATTATAATTGAAGTACTTTTCTTTCAGGAGACCATTTACACGTAATCTCTGCAAAAAATTTTAAAAAAAAAAGGAGAGAAAATGTACGACTAGTACGAGCGCAATAAAGTAGCTGAAACTAAAAATTCTAAAAATCACCACCCTTATTTTTAAATAAAATCTCACATTTAAATCTTCTGAATCAAAATATTACCAAATAAAAAACTCTACCATCACTAATTTAAGTTAATTAAAATAATTTGATATCTTTTTTTTTTACTATCACATTCCCATTTCAAGTAAAAATACTTCTCATACTATACCAAATCTCTTTTAAAAAAAACATTTAATTATATTAACTAAAACAGTGTCAAGTTCAGCCGATTTATTACATACCAATAGATTTAATTTGGTATACATTCCGAAATGCACACTGCTTATTAACTGATGATTGATGGCTTGCTATTCAGATGGGATATCACCGGAATTGACAAGTTTCTGCATGTGACGAGGACCTGCTTCCTGGCTCTTTACAACACTACTAATGTGATAGGGCATTGGTTGATGATAGAGCGGAGCATCAGTGCCATCCCGAACCTTCGGAAAGTGGTAATATTTACTCTATACAACGCTACTAAACCGGTGAAAATTAGTTGGATAAATTGTCTATCGTGTCATGTGTTATGGTGAAATTTCCTACATTTTGATGAATGTTAATAACAACGAAAATTGGCACGTAGTTTATTTATTTTTTCTCATACTAGTAGGCAATGATGGATTTAGGGGGCACAGGGGGCGATCCCCCAGTTTTGGAAAACTCCATGAGAGTCTATGCAAATTTTATTTGATTTTATCTTTTTTTATTGAACAATACATAGTTTACCTCTCTAAATTCTTCATGTTGTTTCCCTATAGAGTTTCGCCATCTGTACAAGTTTTCTGGATCTATCCCTACTACTAGGAGGTCAATGTTCCTATTAAAATCTGATGTGGATCGTGATATACAATTGGTACACATATGACATGCCGCATCATTGATTCTTTGAAAATATCAAAAAAATAGAGAAAAATAAGAAAATATTTTTAAAAACAAAAAATTAAAGATAAAATAAGAAATTATTTTTTAAAAAATTCAAATTAAGTATTAATGACGTGGCATGTCATATGAGCGCTAACTGTAACATTAGCTTGCCACGTCAGATTTTAACGGGAATATTGGCGGCGTTAGTTCTCCTAACAACATCAGGGAAAAAATTAACAAAGTACATTATAATTTTCCCTATTATTTCATGATAATGAGGGGAGTCTTGTCATATCACGTGACAAAATGGATAATTTACCCTGAAAAGTTTGTAATCAGGATTCAATTCGACGAAAAGCCATGCTATAATGTTCTTCGTTTGATGTATCGGTGGGCGGATCAATACAAGGCATACGTACTCAAGGCGAAGTGGCATCACAAGGGCTTGAAGCCTCCTACATCGAAGGATTATCTCGACACTGCAGTGAGCACCATTGGGAGGATGCGAATGCTACTATGGTACTATTTCGCTACAGCAGACACTAACCGTAGAGAAATTCAACTTGATTTCTCGGATACCTCAGGTCATGTACTCTTCCTCTCTTTTCTTTCGACTCAACAACCATCTCACCACGTCATTGGTATATATTAAAATATGTGCAAACGCATGTCTAGAGTGAATATACATGTAACATTCTTCACATGCAGGCCCGTTTCCACCTAAAAATCTAAGCAATCAGCTGCTAGTGGTACCCAATTTTCTTATAAATCAGGATCAATCGATGACGACGCATTTGCCCATGATACATTCCTTTAAACACTGACCCGTAATAACTGACCTTGAGCTGAGCGTTTTCTTTCCGGTCCTGCGCAAGGGGGATAGACGATGACCATGAGATGAGCTTTGTCTTCGATCTCGGGCTAACAACTGGCCCCAAGTTAGGCATTTCTCTTCCGATCCCTGACTTGGCATGGTGTGATGAGCTCAATATTGGCCCAATCTGATACCATCTAAAATCCTCCACATGGGCCTATAAGAGGTTCGGCCTATCTCAAACTAAATATCTGATCTGTTAGGTAGTAGTACTAAATTCTCTTATAAACTGGGATCGTTTCTATTTATTCTCGAATGGGAGATTCCTTCTCAACAATACACATGGCATGAATGCTTGTGAAGAAGCATTTGATCGATCTTTATGAATTGCATGCTTGCATGCCTGCTGTGTTCCTGAGACTCGGAACAAGTCGCTCGGGAACACATCAGGGATCTCATGCGCGAAGCCTGGAAGACCATAAATAAGGGTGTCTCCGGCAGCCACAACCGGCTGTTCGAGACTTTTCTCGGCGCGTGCCTCAACCTCACATCGGCCTCTTATTGCTTTTACCAGTACGGAGATGGACATGCCATTCCCTATTGCGAGACGAAGGAGCACATCTTGTCGATCTTGATCCATCCCGTCCCGATGGATTACTTTGTATGAGTGCTGGTTTCAGTTGTTCTCAGTTAGTCTACAATCTGTGTTGTCTTCGTGCAAATCTACTTTTCTTCTGTCGAACTCACTCTTGTTTTTTTAACAAACTACAGGTCACAAAAGCGTACAGTTGATATCCCTCTTGTGCTTATATTTGGCCTATGATTTATATCACGAGTGAGAGATGTCGAAAATTTTTTCTTTTTTTTTTTCGGTTAGTACCATTAATGTCCAGAAGTATAATGCGATATGACTATTCAAGTTCGAGTCGTGTGAGATCACTCGGGATAAAAATCTTGTAAGATGAATTTTATGCATGGCTAAGATGAGCCTTAGAAGCTTTTATCAGGCTGTCTTTTCTGGTCAATTTCTCCAAATGGGACAGGCACCACCAATTTCTCCAAATGGGACAGGCACCAATTTCTCCAAATGGGACGTGCACGTGATCTCAATTTGTCCAAGACATGCAAATGGAACAAGCAAGTGGTCTCAATTTCTCCAAATGGTTGTCTCAATTTCTCCAAATGGTACATGATGCTACAAGGAACAAAAAGTAAGCCTAAATTTGACTCTGATAAAAGGCGGGCAAGGGGTCTGAATTTCTCCAAATAGGACATGATGCTACAAGGAACAGATAATAAAGGACACGAACTTCTGAAATTATAGTGAATCTTTGATGATGTTATAATTAAGTACATTTAACATGTTCGCAGTTAAATAAAAAAATTCGAATACTACGTAACAGATGGTGGATGAATCATCGCCACTATTATTTTGTTTTTATTAGAAAAACGATTTTAACAAAGGCTAATTATTTTTTAAAAAAAAGAGAGAAATATGATTCAATATAATTGATACTGCTCTCGTCCTTTGAACTAAAAGTCCTGCATTCAATCTCATCTATGGGACTTCCCGTACCCATTTTATCTTACTTTTCTTCTACTATTTCTAAGTATATATACCTTCTCTGTACTCTTAATAAAAGGAAAGAATTCTATTAAAAGGCACGTGGGTTCTCATCATTAGTTCATAGTTAAAACTCGCATCGGTCAGATAAGATATAAATTCTCAATTTATAAAAAACCGGATACCGTCAGTTAATAACTTAGAATTTTAGGTGAAAATGAACTAGTTTTTTTTATATGGCTCACAATGTTATTTCAGAACACCTTGGCCATGATAGTTTATGACATATAATCCTAGCAAACCTAGCAGGCTCATCCTTATCCAGCTGCAGGCTCTTTGACTTAAGTCCGAAAAATCAGGACACGTTGCTCGTGATAGGTATGTTAAACTTAAATTAGATAGATAAGATATGAATCCTAGTTTTATAAGAGAACCGATGCCACCTCTAATAATTTAGACTTTTGGATGGAAACAAACTATCTCAGCCTTATAAATCACCGATAATAATATAATATCCGACTGTCTGAACCTTGGCAACATTTTATATAGCCCAACAAATTCAGCAGTCTCATCCTAATCCAGCTGGAAGCACGTTGGCAATTCGCTCGCAATAATTTGACACGAACAGTAGGTCCATCAGTGATAAACTGATCGATCACATTATTGAAATCGAATCTGAGGCTTAAAATCATATGTTGCGAAACATATGAAAAACGATGTCAGAAAATTATAATGTGAAGTTCTTTTCTTTCATGAGACCATTTGTCAGTGACCTTTGTAAAAAGGCTAAAAAAAAAGAACAAAGAAAATGCACAATTAAGATAACACCAAACTAAAAATTCTAACTTTGTTTGATTCGGCCTCTCTTATTTTTAAATAAAATCTCAAGTTTAAATCTCGTAAATAAAAATATCACCAAACTAAAAATTCTACTGTTACTAATATAAATTGATTGTGATAATTTGACATCTCTTTTTTCAAGTGCGAGAGTGGAGCTTATAACATTTTCATTTCTCATTAAAAAAAAGACCATATTGTACCAAATCTCATTTTCTCAAAAAACATGTAATTAATTTAACAAAAACGTTGTTAGGTTCAGATGATTTATTCCACCAACATCCCTCCACGTTACTGGATAAAAAGTGAGATATCATTTCCAATTTAATCTAACGGTCCAGAATCAGTGATTCAAATTAAAAAATAAATATGATGACTCACAATTATTCCCTCTGCTTATTTAACGGTCCAATCGCTGAACCATTAAATTTTCAAGTGCTTTAATATTTTTTGTTGGTATAAGTAGATTCAAACTTTTTTTTCGAAATATAAAATAAAAGTAACGGCAGAAAAATAAAATAAAATACAAAAACAAGATAAGGTAGTCTCAAAAATAACTATCCGGTGGATGACTCACAATTATTCCCTCGACTCGTTTTGGTTCTCCTTGAGAAAATGTTGGTTTTGACTCGTAATTTTTTATACCAGGTTCATGTTTAATCTAACATTTATATGCAAATTTCATTTCTCAACATTTTTTATTTCGTTTTACTTAATCCTTGATATTATATTTAATATTAAAAAGATTAATTGACTTTAACTATTAAAAAATTTATTAAAAAAAGGGAAAGGAAAGAACCTCAATGGAAGACAAAAAGGAAGTTCGGCTCCGACTAGCACCAACTCTAGCCAACTGTCGATAGTATCATAATATGTCGATAACCTTGCTAGTAACATCTGGAGCTGAGTTTTCATCGAGATAGCAACATTTTTGTGCAAAACTCATGATATTTGGGTACTGAAATTGTCTGGCTATAAATCAGAATTCCTCAAAATCTTCATGATTTTAGTAATTTCGTACCCAAAATTGAGGAGGAAGCTTGTCATCTTCATGTTCTTTTAATGAATGATGTTTGTCCATTTTTTATGCCCCGGGCAGCTATCGACACGTCATGTGACCACGTAGTCATTGACAGGTGGCTGAATTCACAAGCGCTTGGTCTTTCCACAATATTTGATATGGATCTAAACTCGGGTTTTCTTGTTCAGTGATGAATATTTTGGAACATAAATAGTAGTCCACAAGCCATGTTATTTTCACATCTCACACGTTGTTCGTCCTCTTCCCATCATTATTCCTCCTCATCCACGTTCTTTAAATAGCCCTAAACCAACCATCTTGCTCAATACAAGTTTTCGTGTATGCCAAGCAGTTGGAGCCGGCCATGTCCAGCCCAGTCACCCGACGAACCGCCAACTATCAGCCTAACTTCTGGGACTACAACCATATTCACTCGCTTACCAATGGATTCGACGTACCAGAAAATTCATCTAACTTACCTGATCTCTATGCAACTTTTCATCATTCCATTCTGCATTAAAAGATTGTGTCAATTTAGAGTTACATAATATTTAAGTAGAATTAAGTCCATTAATTCATTGTTGGCAGGAGAAGAAATACGAGGAGGAATATGAGGTGATGAAGGAATATGTGAAGGGTCTCATCGAGGCGAATGAAGTGAGTCCATTACCAAAACTCGAGCTGATAGATGCGGTTCAACGGCTCGGGCTGCAGTACCTATTCAAGGGTGAGATAAAGCATGCACTAGGTACAATTAATAAGCGAGCCGAGGATTCTCAATTTTCAAGTAATCTCTACGCCACATCTCTATGGTTTAGACTTCTCAGACAGCATGGTTATGATGTGTCTCAAGGTAGTCCTCTCGATTTGATTCAGTTGATATGCTTGTTCTTATTCTTCGTTGGAAAATCCTAATTTCTTCGGTTATAGATGTCTTCAAGTGTTTCATGGATGAGACCGGGAATCTTAAAGAGTGGTTGTACGAGGATGTAGAGGGCTTGCTGAGTGTATACGAAGCTTCGTTTCATGGACTAAAAGGGGAAGCGATCATCGATAAAGTTATGGAGTTGTCTTGTACCCATTTGAAGGCTGTGGATAAAGGCGATTTGCCCAAAAGATTGGCCTTAAAGGTGGAGCACGCCCTAGATATGCCGATTCACTGGAGGCCGAACCGATTAGAGGCGAGATGGTTCATCGATGTGTACGAGGAAGAGCCCGGCCTGAACCCGACACTGCTTAGGTTGGCAAAGCTGGACTACAACCTCGTGCAATCGACCTACATTAAGGAAGTCCATGAGTTGGCAAGGTAAACAAAATTAACATCTTATACGCAAATCGTAAAATATCCATCTAGTTTATAACCGGTTATGTCCTTAAATACAAACTCTCAACAACTCATCTCGAGCAGGATATTTTACTTCTAGTTTTGGATGAGGGAGACAAACTACCATAAATCTGACATTCTCTTCTATCATCGGGATAACAATATTCTTTTCCAGTTTCGAGCTTAACAAGCCATCAGTTTCACACTCAAATCTGTTATAGTGTGAGCCTATACAAAAATCCAATCTAATACCATGTAAAAAATGGGACCTACACGGGTTGTGAGCCTATAGAAAATCCAATCTAATACCATGTAAAAAATGGGACCTACAAAGGTTGGATCTACATCCAAACCAAAATTTTAAGTTATTGACATCCAATTCTCTTATAAATTAAGTTTTAATATCATATTTACTGATGTGAAAATTTCCTTCTCAACACAATCAAATGCATTTCTATGGAAATATTTTGGGATGTGTAAGCCTGTGGAGAAATTAAATGTAGAGCGACTAAATTAATTGAAGTGCTTTGTAGGTGGTGGGTTGGTTTGGGCATTAGCAAGATGAGCTTCTTCAGGGACAGGCTCCTGGAAACTTACCTATGGAGTGTTATAACTGTTTTCGAACCAAAGTATGAGGCTTGCCGAGTGATCGTTGCAAAGATAGGCGTGATGATAACGACGATCGATGATGTTTATGATGTATATGGCATGTTGGAAGAACTCGAACTTCTTACAGATTTCGTAGACAGGTATTTCTTAATATAATATAGTTTGGTATATATTTCAAAATACACATTGCTTATTAACTAATGATTGATGCTTTGGTATTCAGATGGGATATCACTGGAATCGACAAGCTTCCGTATGAGATAAGGACCTGCTTCCTAGCTCTTTACAACACTACCAATGAGATAGGGCATTGGTTGATGATAGAGCAGAGCATCAACGCCATCCCGTACCTCCGAAAAATGGTAATATTTACTCTATACGATGTTACTAAATCAATGAAAATTAGTTGGGCAAATTACCTGATGTGCCACGCATTATGACAAAATTTCATACATTGTCATGAATTTCAGTAATAGAAAAAATTGCCACTTACTCATTCATTTTTTTTCATTTTAATAGGAGGTCAATGTTTTCATCAAAATCAGACGTGACTCATGACATACAATTGACACATATATGATAGGCCACACCGTTAATTCTTAATTTGAATATTTTAAAAATATTTTCTTATTTTCTCTAATTTTTCGGTATTTTTAAATAATTAATTACGTGGTATGTCATATGTTCGCTAACATAACATCAGCTTGCCATGTCAGATTTTAACGCGAATATTGGTAGTGTTAGTCCTCCTAACAAAACGAGGGAAAAAAATGAATAAAACACGTGATAATTTTTCCTAGTATTTCATGACAATGTAGGGAGTTTTGCCATATCATGTGACGCAATGGGCAATTTACCCTGAAAAGTTTATAATCGGGGTTCGATCCAAGGAAAATCAATGTTAACGTTCTTCGTTTGGTGTATAAGTGGGCTGATCAATGCAAGGCATACTTGGTTGAGGCGAAGTGGTATCACAAAGGCTTGAAGCCTCCTTCACTGAAGGAGTATCTCAACACTGCAGTGGTCACCATCGGAGGGATGCTACTATTGCTAGGCTGCTATTTAACCACAGCAGACACATTAACCGAAGAGACACTTGGTTTGATTTCTCGGATACCTCGGATCATGCACTCTTCCTCTCTTATCCTTCGACTCAACAACGATTTGGCCACATCATCGGTATGAAAATATGTGCTAATACATGTGTAGAGTGAATATACATGTGAAATTCTTTACCTGGGCCTATATCAGATTTGGCCCATTTTCACCTAAAAACCCGAAATTATTTGATGACGGTACTCAGTTCTCTTATAAATCAGGATCATACATTCATTGTCAGATATGATACTCATTCTTAACACCTACCCTCACGTGACAACGTACTCACACTTAGCACGTGCCTTTAGCAATGGACCTCGAGCTAGACATGTTTTTTCTAGTCTTGCGCGAGGGGGACCGATGACCACAGGATGGACTTTCTCTTCAGTTCTCAGGTTGACATGTAGCTTGGACCCAGACATTTTCCTTCCGGTCTTAAGCTTGGCATAGTGCAAGTTTAGGATCGACCCACTTTAGTACTATATATAATCCTACACCTAAGCCTCTAGGAGGTTAGGCCCATCTCCACTTAAAAGCCGAATTGTTAGCTGGTAGTACTCAATTATCTTATAAACCGAGATCGTTTCTATACATCGGCCAACGTGAGATTCAATTTTTGAGTGCTTGTGAGAAGCATTTGATCTTTGCGAATTGCATTGCAGCACGAACTGGCCAAGGGGGACAACTTGAAGTCAGTTGAGTGCTACATGAACGAGACCGGAGACTCGGAACAGGTTGCTCGGGAGCACATCAGGGATCTCATACGCGAAGCCTGGAAGACCATGAACGAGGATGTCTCTAGCAGCCCTCACCAGCTGCCCGAGACCTTTCTCAGTGCGTGCCTCAACCTCGCACGAGCTTCTCAGTGCTTTTACCAGTACGGAGATGGGTATGGCATTCCTGAGCGCGAGACGAAGGATCATATCTTGTCCATCTTGATCCATCCCGTTTCGATGGATTAGTTTGGATGAGTGCATATATGTTCCAGTTGTTCTCAGCTAGTTTATATATGTGTTGTGTTTGTGGAAACCTACGTTTCATCTGTCAAACTTAATCTTGTTTTGTTAATAAATAAGAAGTCATGCTTGACCGATCGTGTTAAATTTCATATAACATAAGAGGTATAGTTGATATCACCTCTATGCTTATATTTTGCTTTTGATTTAAATCACTTGTCAAAGGTGTTGGAAATTATTAATTTTTTTCTGTATTTACAGCTTCTATTCAAAAGTTTAACAAATTCATACTGGCACAAGGAAATCTATGTATAGAAGTAAAGGAAATCAATGTAGAAAAGTAAACCCTAAGATTGGCACAAGGATAGGATGAGGGCATTCAAGATTAATTTGATATGAAATGGGTGAATGAGTCGCTACTACTGTTCTTTCCTTTTTTATTTAAAAAACAGTCTAATAATTCTGTTAAGAAGAAAGTCTTGTATATAATGGATATATTATATGACAGTACTGATACAATAACATTGACAAATAAAATCGTCATTTAGGGTTTTTATTCATTTCTCCTGTTAAAGGCCCGGAGACGCGGATTCCAAGTTTGGAATGTGGAATGAGATCATGTGAGTTCTCATCATTAGTTCACAGGCTTCGGGCCCTACTCATCCGACCACAGGGTTTCCCTCTCCCTCTCCACATTTTCCAGTCAATTCTTTTTCTTTTTCACCAATTAATTAGATTTCGATCGTCTCTCATGTAATTTTTTTTATTTACAAAATTTGAATACAAGACTTAATGATCGTATGCAGATGGTTGGTTTCCTCACTTGTTCAGCAAGAACCAATTCAAACGTAAGCGAATTGTACGCTTCGTAAACTGGGAGTTTTCGTAAAAATCAAGGCAGCTTCTACTGTCCGGTCATTGGATCGCTCAATAGTTCTATTACATTGTTCGTAATTAACCATAAAATTAAAGAAAACAATCTAAATATTCAGAACGATCCAACATTGAACCATAAAATTTCCCGAAAATGAATGTTAACTAAACTAGTGCCCTGCTATGTTCACCGACTCGTACATGTCCGAGATCAAAATTTTAGAGCAGTTTTCTACATGAGATCACACTATCTTAGTCGAAAATCCGTTGAAAATCTCATCAACTTAGCACATGTAAACCGAAGTTGTAAAACCATGAATTCGATCTCATCTTTCTCGGTAATAATATTCCAATATTAATTTCTTCATCGTCGTTAATTCATAAAATTTCGGAGCGCAACCTCGAAAACCGGGACATGTACCAACATTGTCATGGCCAGCGAGATGAGACCAAGAGGGGAAGGACCCGAGGAGGGAAGCCAATTCATTTAATGTTGTCCTCCCAAGAGCACAAGAAAGTATTGTGTGAGACCGATACGTAGTATGACACTATTAATGTAGTGTTATTAATTAATGAGATTAAATTATTTTAATACTTATCGTTAAAAAAATAAAAAAATATATCATGAAAATAAGTAAATCTTATTGATTCATGATAATATGTCAGCACTATCGTAAATTATATCTGTTACATATAAGACTTTTTCGAAGAACAAATTTTAAATGTATAATCTGAGGATCGATTCAGAGATTAGGAGGGTTGACATGAATTTTTTTAGGAATCCTATCCCCATTACAGATTAGTCTCGATGTGCACTTCAGCTGATCTGGTATGGTGCAAATAAAAAAAAATGTCATTAAAAAATCATATCATACAATACCGCCCACACACCTTTTACTGTGCTTTTCATTTAAACCTTGACTTGAATCCCTCTGCACAGATCTTGCTTCTCTTGTCCAGCACTGGCAGAAAATTTCTTGAGGGGGGGAGGGAGAGAGCAGTGTGATCTGTGGTCTTGAGTTATCCAGAGAATGGTGAAGGCGGGAGGGATACTGGTGTGCATAGTGATCACAGCCCTCGACATTGCGGTGGGCATCCTCGGCCTTGAAGCCGAACTCGAATAGAACAAGGTACGTAATATCCAGATCAGATAGATAATGTTGGTGGTTAGTTTCTCTTGTGGACCAGCTCCAAGGTTTCTTCGTGTTCGCGGTTGTGTTTTCTTCATGTGGGCAGGTGCAGCACCTGAAGGTTTGGATATTCGAGTGCAAGGAGCCGAGCTAGAATGCCTTCAGGCTCGGACAGGGCGCGGCCTCCCTTGTGGTGATAGCTAATGTCCTGGCCAACCTGGTCGGCGGCTGCGACTGCATTTGCTCCCAGGACGAGTTCCAGAAGGCTCCCCCCAACAGGCACCTCACGGTAACCCGCCTCGTCTTCACCTGAGTTTCTCGTTTATCAGATCATAAACCCGTACTTTGAACTTTTGTATAGCCGGTGAACTTCGATGTGACACAATACAGAGTTAGACAGATCCGGATTGAGATTTAATAGGTCTTGTGTCAGAGCTGGTCGATTCAGTGTAACCATGTTTAAGTAAACGCGGTAGATCTAATTTAACTCCTATAACTCGACAAGACACGATTGAAACCATTTGTTTAAATATGTTTAAATATGTGTATATTGAACATGAACATGTTAACTTGTTTAATATGTTTTCGTAGGAAATTACAATTTCACCCCTATTTATCTTATGTATTTGAGGAGAGAGTAATGTGCTTAACGGCTATATCACATTGCGGTATTAGCACGATATCAGAAATTAATACGATTCAATCATTTTAAGATTTTTTAAATAAAACTCCAAAATAAAAAAATAGCTTTAAAAATAATTGAATCGTAGTGGCTTGTGACACAACGTTAACAAAGTATTAGGCTTGCAGCAAGAGACAGTGCATATTGAATAAAAACAACACATTCTTTTTATGAGTTCGATCAGAAAATACGAACTAAGATCGTACGCTGGACGGGATCGGTGTATAATCATATAGACCGGCCTTTTTTCTGCAGGATCACACTGGCAGGGGGGGTTGTCAGCGCTGGTGATCGGCACACTGGCAAACAACAAGTCGAGGGCATCGTGCAGGATGTCGCACCATGACTTCCTCTCGATCGGGGGATCCTATGGTTCGTTCACAGCCTTTTCTCTATCGCTTATCACATCTCCGCCACCGCCAGTGCCCCCTCCTGATCGAAGAAATTAAACCGTAGTCATTAGTTCATGTGGTGTGTCCGCGGTGTTCACTGGTCATCACTTGTCCACTAGGTGAGCACCTTTTTTTCTTTCTTTCTATGAAGAAACTAGGATGGCTTCTGGCTTTTGTATGTCTCGAGGTTTGACCTTTTTGTGATGGCAATTGACTTTTCTTCGTGGAGAAGGATCGAACAGATTGGGAGGCTTTACATTAGCCGAGGCCCAATGTAAAGCCCAAAGAGAGAGTTTGCTCATCTGTTGGCCCAGCCCATGAAAGTGCTTCCTCAGCAGTCACGTCCAATTAGGGGTGGCAGAATTCAGTCCCGACAGCCCGGCACAGGCCCGGCCAGAAAACAACGTGCCTGGCCCATGACTCATTTGGTCAAGCATTTATCATGCCATGATTTCAGGCGTGCTGGGCCACGCTAATACCGGGTCTTGCCAGCACCATAGCCCAATTAAATTTAAAAAAAGGGAAATTTTATTTTCATTTTATAAGCATCTAGGCAACAAAAAGGCAACCGGAGGCAGACGGTCAACGATAGAAAGGCTGTCCATGCATTATGGTGGTTTTATGGGCTACTTCTTCCAGTTGCTTAAATGGGCCCGGCCCACTACAAAATCTAATAAGAATCAAATAAGGAGGCCCAAAAATCAAGCAGACCTTTATTTATTAGACGTGCTAATTGGCCCATGCCGGGTGGCCCGATAAAATATTAAGGCCGGGCTGTGGCCGACCCTTATCGTGCCCTGGTATTATCAAGCCGTGCTGCCCCGACACGGAAAACTTAACGCCGGGCCAGGATGGCCCGATTTGCCACCCCGACCTTCTGGGTGATGGCTATACCTACCCTTTTGCGCTGAAGGCATGTGGCTTGATTACGGGCTTGCTGGGGGGAACAAAGGTCCATGGAGAGGTCCTGATGCGCTGGGATGGGTGTGGTGTGCTTGAAGTTAACGGGGCGATCGGGATGTGTGGTAAATGGGTTAAAAGTGCGGTGCCGAGAAGGCATTCGATGGCCTCGACCTGAAGGCTTTGGTTTTCTGGAATCTGCTTTTGAGAGGCTACATGGGATCCGGGGAGATTGAGGTGGCCTGGAAGTTGTTCGATGAAATGTCCGCAAGGCATTTGGTTTTCCTTTTCTACGTTGATTGCTGGATATGGTAAGGCCTGCATTGCCCAGTCTCCATTAGCAGCGATAGCAGCAGATGGAATCAATTCTGGAGCTGGAAAGTGGATGGGATTCGATCACAGAGTTAAGGAATTAAGAACGTTTATGTGGAGTTTTATGACAAGCTGTCTTCTATGCACGCCCTTACCTGCAACTGCGAATTTAGCATTTGAGAAGCAAAATTACCGAGGAATGTTAGTTTTTACGTGATTCATCACATCTCTTTTAAAAAAGATGACTCAAAATTGAGTTTTATAAATTGTAAAATTTATGATCGGAAAAATTTTATCTTAAGAACTGTAACAAGATTCAGTGTAAACGAGGATCATTTATATTCGTTGTCCGATGTGAGATTCATTCTTAACACATGGATCATGTAATAATATGTTCACACTTGACAAGTACCTTTAAAGATATGCTCTCAACAACTAACCTCGAGCCAAACATGTTTTTTCTGGTCTCCCGCGAGGTTGACAGATTACCAGGAGACGGACTTTCTCTACCATTCTCGGGTTGACATCCGGCCTGGACCAGGACATTTTCCTTTCGGTCTTGGGCTTAGCACGGTGCAAGTTCATGATTGACCCACTTCAATTCCATATAAAATCCTCCACCTGAGCTTGTAGGAGGTTGGGACCGTCTCCACCTAAAAGCCGAATTGTTAGCTGGCGTACTCAATTCTCTTATAAATCGGAATCGTTTCTATGCATTGTTTGACATTGGATTCATTCTCGGATTGCTTGTGGGAAGTTTTTAATCTATGCAAATTGCATTGCAGCACGAACTGGCGAGGGGGGATAACTTGAAGTCGGTTGAGTGCTACATGAATGAGACCGGAGACTCGGAACAAGCTGCTCGGGAACACATCAGGGATCTCATACCCGAAGCCTGGAAGACCGTGAATGAGGAGGTCTCCGGTAGCCACCACCTGCTACCTGGAACTTTTCTCGACGCATGCCTCAACCTTGGACGGGCTTCTCAGTTCTTTTACCAGTACAGAGATGTACATGGCATTCCCGATCGTAAGACAAAGGACCACATCTTGTCGATCTTGATCCATCCCGTTCCGATGAATTAGTTTGGATGAGTGCCCGTTTCAGTTGTTCTCAGTTACTTTACAATCTGTTATGTGTTCGTGAAAATCTACTTTTCTTCTATCGAGCTTAGTCTTGTTTTGTTAATAAATAACGAGCCACGATTGATCAAACAATTCGTGATTGTGTCAAATTTCAGATAGTATCAGAGCTTACGGTTGATATCGTTCTTGTGCTTATATTTTGCCTTTGATTTATATCACGTGTGATATATGTTGGTAATTATTTCTTTTTTCCAATCAGTACCATTGGTATCCAGAAGTATAACAAGGATATGACTAATCAAGTTCGAGTCAGGTGAGCTCACTCGGAATAAAAATCTTGTAAGACGAATCATCTACATGGCTAAGATGAGCCTTAGAAGCTTTTATCAGGCTGTCTTTCTCTGGTCAATTTCTCCAAATGGGACGTGTTGCTACAGGGAACAAATAATAAGCCTAAATTTGAATTGTGATGAAATGCAGACATGAACTTCTTAAATTATAGTGAATCTTTAGTAGCGTTACATTAATGAGGGTAGTGTCAGTACTAATTATTCAGTTTATCTAATATATTTACAGTTGAGCGTGAAAATTCAAATGTTACGTAACAGATGGTAGATGAGTCACTGCCACTATTGTTCTATTTTTTTATTAGAAAAAGGATATTTTATAAAGGCTACTTTTTTAAAAAATTAAGGTAGAGAAATAAAATTTAGTATAATCGATACTGCCCTCACCTTTTAACTAAGAAGTCCTTCGTTCGATCTCATTTTTGTTTTACCATTTTTAGACATATGTAAGCATGTGGGTTCTCATCATTAGTTCATAGTTAAAACTTGCATCGGCCAGATAAGACATAAATTCTCAGTTTATAAAAAAAAAAAGGATACCGCCAGCTAATAACTTAGACTTTTAGGTAAAAACGAATCAATTTTTTATCAAGCCCACCGATAATAGTTATGAATGCCTTAACCATGATAGTTTCTAATATATAAACCTAGCAAACTTGGCAACCTTATCCTGACCAATCCGAAGGCTCTCTGACTTAAGTTTAATAAATCAGTCAATCTCATCCTTACCCAGTTCAGGGCACTGTCAGCGGTCCTCATCTGACATGGTATTAGAACCAATATGACGTACCACTTAATTGACACATTGTGTATGATAGGGGTGTTAAACTTATAATGACTGGATTAGAATGAATCCTAGTTTTATAAGAGGACCTATACTACCTCTAATAATAGTAAAAACAAACTAGTCTAGCCTTATAATACTCACTAATAATAGTTTAATATCCTTGCGTCTGAGCCCTGACAATATTTGATATAAGCCCGGCAAATTCGGCAGTCTCATCTTGACTCAGCTAGGAGAATGCTAGCGATATGTTTGCAATTGGACACGAACAGTATGTCCATCAGGGATAAACTGATAAATCACATCCTTGAAATCGAATTTGAGGCTTCTTCCTTCTTCTTCTTTTTTACAGGATGATGTGGAAAGAGGGGACAACTAAAAGTCAATACAATGCTACATGAACGAGACCGGAGACTGTTAGGAATCTGCAAGGCAGCACATCAAGGGTTCGATGTGGTGGATATGGAAGAAGATGAATGGAGATGTCCGCGAGAGCTACCCGATCACCGGCCCTTTCCTCGATGCGTGCCTGAATCTCGCCTGGGCCTCCCAGTGCTTCTATCCATATGGCGATGGGCACGGCACTCCCGACGGCAAGACCAAGAACCACCTCATGTCGGTCCTCATCCAGCCAGCACCTAATTGTATCGGGCCAGTTCAATATTTTGGGTCGTAAAAAGTATGGGAGATTATTTCTAGTCACAGTCTAATCAAACATTTCAGAATCAGTCATTTAAGTACGACTCACGATTACTCTCTCTACTTATTTAACGGTTCAATCATTGGACCAGAGCACCAAATTTTCGAGTGCTTTAATATTTATTGTCGGTACAAGTAGATTGCATCATCGTGCAACCAAAAAAAAAAGCAACTACACGGTGGATGTGATGTAATCTTTTTTTTTTCCCGATACATGAAGTGAAAGTAACAGCAGAAAAATAAAATAAAATGAAACAAAATCAGGATAAGGTAGTCTCAAAAACAACTACATGGTGGATGTGGTAAATAATATATTCCCAAACGTAAGCTCGACGACCATCTCGTCATCCATTCCTTAGCAGAATCTTCTTCTCGATACAAATAACAGACTCGCACGTGCAAGTAACTGCCGAATGGCTTGGACAAGGGCATAACACTGATACCGGTCTCATGACTATTCCAACGTTCCTGGAAAATCTATAGATCAAAACACTATTTTCATCCCTCCTAGCCCCCGGCTCCGACATATTCCGTGTTTCCATGAGCAGTATCATCAATGTTACAGCTTAACCCAATATCAATAGCCAGCAACCGATACCAACGATAACGATCCAAGGAACTCAATTTCTCACAGTTTCTACGTAAATGTCATCTAATGAAAATGTAGTTTCCGTCCTCAAAATATTGTATTAAAACAAGGATCAGTGCAATAGTATTGCTCTCGATTAACGACCAAGATATCTTGGGCTTGATTGTTGTAAGTGGGACCCCGGTTACTCTTGGTTCTCTTTTATACCACGTTCATATTTAATCTAACATTTTTTAGATAAATTTCAGTTCTCAAGATTTTTTATTTTGTTTAACATTAATCCTTCATATTATATTTAATATTAACATGATTAATTGACTTTAACTATTAAAAATTTTCTTTAATTAAAAAAAGAACCTAAATGGAATAGAAAAAGGAGGTTCGACTCCGACTAGCACCATCCCTAGCCAAGTTGTCGGTAGTATCATAATCTGTCAATAACCTTGCTAGCAACATCTAGAGTTGAGTTTTCATTGACAAATCTATTCTCTTATATTGACAACTTCTCCCTTTTATTAATTTTAAAAACAATTATTTAATTAAAAATATTTTTTTATTATTTTGTAACCTCTTTAATATTGAATGTAATGTGGATGATCGAAATTGAACAAAATCCGAAAGGTTGATAACTATAACAATCCAAAAAAAGGTTTACTCAAACATAAACATAATGTAAAAGGTTAAGAATCAAAACCAATTTATTCTCTCTCTTTTCTTCTAAGTTTATGAATCTTCTTTTTTTCAATCTGAGCCACTTGTATTTAGAAGCCGAACGAGCTGTAACTAATCTAGTCCGAGTCAGGAGAGCCCACTAAGGAGTAAAGTTCTTGTAAGGTAAATATCCTCCATTCACAAGACTCGAACCCGAGACCTTACTTAAGAGGAGGAATGTCCTATCACATTAACCAATCCACTTTGACTGTAAATATTTTTTTTATTAAAAAAAAGAGTGTATTAATTATGATTAGAAGTGGTTGGAAAAATCAATGCAACATTTTTGTGCAAAACTCTTGATATTTGGAGGAGGTCAATGATCCTGTTAAAATTTAATATGGATTGTGATATTCAATTGGCACACATATGATATGCCATATTATTAATTCTTTGAAAATATCAAAAAATTAGAGAAAAATAAGAAAATATTTTTAAAAAAATTAGAGAAAAAATAAGAAATAATTTTTAAAAAATTCAAATTGAGAATTAATGACGTGGCATGTCATATGAGCGCTAACTGTAACATCAGCTTGCCACGTCAGATTTTAACGGGAATATTTGGCGGCGTTAGTCCTCCTAACAATATGAGGGAAAAAATTAACAAAGTACATGATAATTTTTCCTATTATTTCATGACAATGTGGGGAGTCTTGTCATATCACGTGACAAAACGAGTAATTTACCCTGAAAAGTTTATGATCAAGATTCGATTCGACAAAAAGTGATGCTATAATGTTCTTCGTTTGATGTATCGGTGGGCGGATCAATACAAGGCATACTTATTCGAGGCGAAGTGGCATCACAAGGCCCTGAAGCCTCCTTCACCGAAGGATTATCTCGACACTGCAGTGAGCACCATTGGGGGGATGCGAATGCTACTATGCTACTATTTCGCTACAGCGGACATTAACCGAAGAGAAATTCAACTTGATTTCTCAGATACCTCGGATCATGTACTCTCCCTCTCTTTTCTTTTGACTCAACAACGATCTCACCACATCATCGGTATATATTAAAATATGTGCAAACGCATGTATAGAGTGAATATACATGTAACATTCTTCACCTACGGGCCCGTTTCCACCTAAAAAACTAAGCAATTAGCTAGTGGCATCCAATTTTCTTATAAACCAGGATCAATCGATGACGATGTATTCGCCCTTGATATGTTCCTTTAAACACCGACCCGTAGCATTTTCTTTCTGGTCCTGCGCAAGGGGTACAGACGATGACCATAAGACGAGCTTTCTTTTCTATTTTCGGGCTAACAACTGGCCTCAAGTCGTATATTTTTTCTTCCAATCCTTGGCTTGGCATGGTGTGAGCCTAATATCAGCCCAATCTTATACCATATAAAATCCTCCATGTGGGCTTATAAGAGGTTAGGCCTATCTCAAACTAAATATCTGATCTATTAGGTGGTAGTACCAAATTTTCTTATAAATGGGGATGGTTTCTATTCATTCTCTTATGGGAGATCCATTCTCAACAATACACATGGCATGAATCCTTGTAAAGAAGCATTTGATCGATCTTTGTGAATTGCATGCTTGCATGCCTGATGTGTTCCTGAGACTCGGAACAAGTCGCTCGGGAACACGTCAGGGATCTCATGCGTGAAGCCTGGAAGACCATTAATAAGGATGTCTCCGGCAGCCACAACCGGCTGTTCGAGACTTTTCTCGGCACGTACCTCAAACTCACATGGGCTTCTTATTGCTTTTACCAGTACGGAGATAGACATGCCATTCCCGATTGCCAGACGAAGGAGCACATCTTGTCGATCTTGATCCATCCCGTCCCCATGGATTAGTTTGCATGGTTGCTGGTTTCAGTTGTTCTCAGTTAGTCGACAATCTGTGCTGTCTTCGTGCAAATTTACTTTTCTTCTGTCGAACTTACTCTTGTTTTTTTAACAAATAACGAGTCACGATTGATCGAAAAATCTGTGATCGGGTCGAATTTCATATAGTATCAAAGCGTATATTTGATATCGCTCTTGTGCTTATATCTTGCCTTTGATTTATATCACGAGTGAGAGATGTTGGAAATTTTTTCCTTTTTTTTTTCAATCAGTACCATTAGTATCCAAAAGTATAACGTGATCTGACTATTCAAGTTCGAGTCGGGTGAGATCACTCGGGATAAAAATCTTGTAAGATGGATTTTATGCATGGCTAAGATGAGCCTTAGAAGCTTTTATCGGGCTGTCTTTTCTGGTCAATTTCTCCAAATGGGTCAGGCACTAATTTCTCCAAATGGGACGTACAAGTGATCTCAATTTCTCCAAGACATGCAAATGGGACAGGCAAGTGGTCTCAATTTCTCCAAATGTTACATGATGCCACAAGGAACAAAAAGTAAGCCTAAATTTGACACTGATAAAAGGCGGGCAAGGGGTCCGAATTTCTCCAAATAGGACATGATGCTACAAGGAACAGATGATAAAGGACACAAACTTCTGAAATTATAGTGAATCTTTAATGGTGTTATAATTAAGTCTATCCAATATGTTTGCAGTTGAATAAGAAAATTCGAATACTATGTAACAAGTGGTGGATGAATCATCGCCACTATTATTTTATTTTTATTAGAAAAAAGATTTTAATAAATACTAATTATTTTTTTAAAAAAAGAGAGAAATATGGTTCAGTACAGTTGATACTGCTCTCGCCCTTTGAACTAAAAGGCCTGGATTCAACCTCATCTATGGGAGTTACCATACCCATTTTATCTCACATTTCTTCTACTATTTCTAGGTATATATGCCTTCTCTGTACTCTCAATAAAAGGAAAGAATTCTATTAAAAGGCACGCGGGTTCTCATCATTAGTTCATAGTTAAAACTCGCATTGGCCAGATAAGATATAAATTCTCAGTTTATAAGAAACCAGGTACCGCCAACTAATAACTTAGGATTTTAGGTGAAAACGAACTAGTTTTTTTATATGGCTCAAAATGTTATTTCAGAACACCTTGACCATGATAGTTTATGACATATAATCCTAGCAAACCTAGCAGGCTCATCCTTATCCAGCTGCAGGCTCTTTGACTTAAGTCCGAAAAATCAGGACACGTTGCTCGTGACAGGTATGTTAAACTTAAATTAACTAGATAAGATATGAATCCTAGTTTTATAAGAGAACCGGTGCCACCTCTAATAATTTAGACTTTTAGGTGGAAACAGACTAACTTAGCCTTATAAATCACTGATAATAGTATAATATCCGACTGTGTGAACCTTGGCAACATTTTATATAAGCCCAACAAATTCAGCAGTCTCATTCTAATCCAGCTGGAAGCACATTGGCAATTCGCTTGCAATAATTTGGCACGAACAGTAGGTCCAATAGTGATAAGCTGATCGATGACATTGTTGAAATCGAACCTGAGGCTTAAAATCATATGTTGTGAAACATCTTTCATGAGACCATTTGACAGTGTCCTTTGTGAAAAGACTAAAAAAAAAAAGGAACAAAAGAAAATGTAGGAGTGCAATTAATTAGTTGAAAAAAATAAATGCACAATTAAGATAATACCAAACTAAAAATTTTAACTTTGTTTATATAGTTGATTCAACCTCTCTTATTTTTAAATAAAATCTCAAGTTTAAGTCTCGTGAATAAAAATATCACCAAACTAAAAATTCTACTGTTACTAATATAAATTGATTGTGATAATTTGACATCTCTTTTTTCAAGTGCGAGAGTTGAGCTTATAACACTTTCATTTCTCATTAAAAAAAACTACTATATTGTACCAAATCTCATTTTCTCAAAAAACATGTAATTAATTTAACAAAAATGTTGTTCGGTTCAGACGATTTATTCCACCAACATCCCTCCACGTTACTGGATAAAAAGTGAGATATCATTTCCAATTTAATCTAACGGTTTAGAATCAGTGATTCAAATTAAAAAATAAATATGATGACTCACAATTATTCTCTCTGCTTATTTAACAGTCCAATCACCAAACCATTAAATTTTCCAGTGCTTTAATATTTTTTGTCGGTATAAGTAGATTCGAACATTTTTTTTCGAAATATACAATAAAAGTAACGGCAGAAAAATAAAATAAAATACAAAAACAAGATAAGGTAGTCTCAAAAATAACTATCCGGTGGATGTGGTATATAGTATATCTTGGGCTTAATTGTCATAAGTGGGACCTCAACGCGTTTTGGTTCTCCTTGAAAAAATGTTAGTTTTGACCCTTAATTTTTTATATCATGTTCATGTTTAATCTAACATTTATACGCAAATTTCATTTCTCAACATTTTCGATTTCATTTTATCTAATCCTTGATATTATATTTAATATTAAAAAGATTAATTGACTTTAACTATTAAAAAATTTACTAAAAAAAGGGAAAGGAAAGAACCTCAATGGAAGAAAAAAAGGAGGTTCGGCTCCGACTAGCACCAACTCTAGCCAACTGTCGATAGTATCATAATATGTCGATAACCTTGCCAGTAACATCTAGAGCTAAGTTTTCATCGAGATATCTATCCTATTATATGAAAACTTCTCCCTTTTATTAAATTTAAAAACAATTATTTAATTAAAAAATTTGTGTTATTTAACCTCTTTAATATTGAATGTAATGAGAATGATTGAAATTGAACAATTATTTAATTAAAAAATTCTCTTATAAATTAGGATCATACATTCATTGTCAGATGTGATACTCATTATTAACACCTACCCTCACGTGACAACGTATTTACACTTAGCAAGTGCCTTTAGCAATGGACCTCGAGCCAGACATGTTTTTTTTGGTCTTGCACGAGGGGGACCGATGACCACAAGATGGATCAAACGTTTGCGAATTGTACGCTTCTTAAGCTCCCAGTTTTCGTAAAAATCAAGGCAGCTTCTACTGTCCGGTCATTGGATCGCTCAGTAGTTCTATTACATTGTTCGTAATTAACCATAAAAATTAAAGGAAACAATCTAAATATTCAGAACGATCCAATAATTGAACCATGAAATTTCTCGACAACGAATATTAATTAAACTCACGGATTCGTACATGTCTGAGATCAAAATTTTAGAGCAGTTTTCTACACGAGATTACACCATCTTAGTTGAAAATTGGTTGAAAATCTCATCAACTTAGTACATGTAAACCGAGGTCGTAAAACCATGACTTCGATCTCATCTTTCTCGATACTAATATTCGAGTATTAATTTCTTCATCGTCGTTCATTCATTAAATTTCGGGGCGCAACCTCGAAAACACGGACATGTACCAACATTATCATGGCCAACGAGATGAGACCAAGAGGGGAAATCGAGGATATTAAATATAATATCAAGGATTAAGTAAAATGAAATCGAAAATATTGAGAACTGAAATTTGCGTAAAAATGTTAGATTAAAATGAACATGGTATAAAAAATTAAGGGTCAAAACCAACATTTTCTCTAGGAGAACCAAAAGGCGTCGGGGTCCCACTTATGACAATCAAGCCCAAGATATCTTGGTCGTTATTCGAGAGCGACAATGTTGCACCGATCCTTCTTTAGATACAATATTTCGGGGACCGAAACTACATTTTCATTAGATGGAATTTACACAGAAACTGTGGAAATTCAGGAACGTAGGAGTAGTCACAGGACCAGTATCAGTGTTTTGATGCTGGCAGTTAATGACTCACGAGTTGTCTCCCATTTGTTGACGGGAAGAGGTCAGAGTGAATTTTATAAACCTGCTATGCCCTTGTCCGAGCCATTTCACAGTTACTTGTGCGTGACTAGTAGGCGCGAGTCTGCTATTTGTATCGACAATGTTGCACTGATCCTTCTTTAGATATATTATATACCACATCCACCGGATAGTTATTTTTGAGACTACCTTATCTTGTTTAAAGTATTAAAGCACTGGAAAAGTTAATGGTTCGGTGATTGGACTGTTAAATAAGTAGAGAGAGTAATTGTGAGTCATCATATTTATTTTTTAATTTGAATTACTGATTCTGGACCGTTAGATTAAACTGGAAATGACGCCTCACTTTTCATCCAGTAACGTGGAGGGATGTTGGTAGAATAAACCGTCTGAACCTAACAATGTCTTTGTTAAATTAATTACATGTTTTTTGAGAAAATGAGATTTGATACAATTAATATGATTGGTTTTTTTTTTAATGAGAAATGAGAATGTTATAAGCTCAACTCTCATACTTAAAAAAAGAGATGTCAAATCATCACAATCAATTTATATTAGTAACAGTGGAATTTTTAGTTTGGTGATATTTTTGTTTACGAGATTTAAATTTGAGATTTTATTTAAAAATAAGAGAGGCCGAATCAAAACAAAGTTAGAATTTTCAGTTTGGTATTATCTTAATTGTGCATTTACTTTTTTCAACTAATTAATTGCGCTCGTACATTTCCTTTTGTTCCTTTTTTTTTAGTCTTTTTACAAAGGTCGCTGACAAATGGCCCCATGAAAGAAAAGAACTTCACATTATAATTTTCTGACATCGTTTTTCAGATGTTTCGCAACATATGATTTTAAGCCTCAGATTCAATTTCAATAATGTGATCGATCAGTTTATCACTAATGGACCTACTGTTCGTGTCAAATTATTGCGAGCGAATTGCCAACGTGCTTCCAGCTAGATTAGGATGGGACTGCTGAATTTGTTGGGTTTAAATAAAATGTTGCCAAAGTTCAGACACTCGGATATTATACTATTATTAGTGAGTTAGTCCGTTTCCACCCAAAAGTCTAAATTATTAGAGGTGGCATCGGTTCTCTTATAAAACTAGGATTCGTATCTTATCTAGCTAATTTAAGTTTAACATCCCTATCACGATCAACGTGTCAATTAAGTGGCACTTTGCTTTACATATTTCCTCCAAGTCAAGTGAATTGTCTTTGATTGAAGTTGATGCTAAATGATGTTTGTCATGAGGCCATGAGTTTGGTGATTAAATTTTGCGTCCATCCATTTATTCGTATTTTGAATAGAGCAAGAATAGGACATAATAAAATAAGGCAAGTTTAGAAACACTAGGGTACTGATTTTAGGGCGTGTCAACTGATTTGCGAGTCTTTCGAACGTAACAGAACCCCCGGATCAAAACTTTGGTTCTAAACCAACTAATAAAAATCTAGGTGGTTAGTGTCATGCTTCCCTTAGGTGAATAATATGTTTCTGATCGACCTTAGAACTGATTCCTTAAACGATTAGTGGTGACTCCTTTTTATTAATAACCATGATGTCGCGAGAAAGCCTGTAGAGATAATTGATTTTGGGGTGCGACAGCTTATATTTTACCTTTGATTGATATCAGGAGTGAGAGACGTTGGAAATTATTTCTTTTTTTTCTAATCAATACCATTAGTATTCAGAAGTATAATGTGATCTAACTAATCAAGTTCAAGCCGGGTGAGCTCACTCTGGATAAAAATCATGCAAGATGAATTTTTGCATGGCTAAGATGAGCCTTGGAAGATTTTATCAGGTTGTCTTTTCTAGTAAATTTCTCCAAATGGGACATGCGCCAATTTCTTCAAATGGGACGTGCAAGTGATCTCAATTTGTCCAGGACATACGAATGGGACAAGCAAGTGGTCTCAGTTTCTCCAAATGGTGGTCTCAATTTCTCCCGATGGTACATGATGGCTACAAGCAACAAAAAGCAAGCCAAAATTTGACAGTGATAAAAGGCGGGCAAGGGTTCTGAATCTCCCCAAATAGGAGATGATGCTGCAAGGAACAGATAATAAAGGACACAAACTTCTTAAATTATAGTGAATCTTTAGTGGTGTTATAATTACAAGGGTAGTGTCTGTACTGGTTATTAAGTCTATCTAATATATTCGTAGTTGAACACGAAAATTTGAATATTATGTAACAGATGGTGGATGAATCACCGCCACTATTGCTTTCTTTTTATTTAGTAAAGGCTACTTATTTAAAAAAAACAGAGAGAGAAATAGGGTTCAGTACAGTTGATGCTGATCTCACCCTTTGAACTAGAAGTCCTGGATTCAATTTAATCGATAAGAGTTCCCGTGCTCCTTTTATCTCACCCTTCTTGTAAGTACCTTCTCTGTACTCAAAAAAAGGAAAGAATTTTGTTAAAATGCACATGGGTTCTCATCAGTAGTTCATAGTTAAAACTCGCATTGGCCAGATATGATATAAATTCTCAGTTTATAAGAAACCCGATACTGCCGGCTAAGAACTTAGGCTTTTGGATGAAAACGAACTAGTCTTTTATATGGTTCACGATGATATTTTTGAATGCCTTGACCGTGATACTTTCTGACAAATAATCCTAGCAAATCCGGCAGTTTTTTTATACTTTTTGAATCCTAGTTTAATAAGAGAACCGGTGCCACCTCTAATAATTTAAACCTTTGAGTTGAAACAAACTAGCTCAGCTTTATGAAACTTACTAATAATAGTATAACATCGAAGTATCTAAACCTCGACAACATTTTATGTGAGTCCGACAAATTCGACAGTAGCATCCTAACCCAGCTGGGAGCACGTTAGCACCTGCCAGTGACACGCAAGTAACTTTGGAATGGCTCGGACAAGAGCACAACAGGTCCCGTGGATGTGCACTCCGGATCTCTTCCCATCAACAAATCGGAGACAACTGATAACGTTCCCATGACTATTCCTACGTTCCTAAATTTCACACAGTTTCTGTGTAAATGTCATCTAATGAAAATGTAGCTTCTGTCCCTAAAATATTGTATTAAAAGAAGGATTGGTGTAATATTATCGCTCTGGAATAATGACCAAAATGTCTAGGGCTTGATTGTCATAAGTGGGACCCCAATGCCTTTTGGTTCTCTTTGAGAAAATGTTGGTTTTGATCCTTAATTTTTTTATACCAAATCATATTTAATCTAACATTTTTAGGTAAATTTCAGTTCTCAATATTTTTTATTTTGTTTAACTTTAATCCTTCATATTATATTTAAGATTAAAAAGATTAATTGACTTTAACTATTTTAAAAAAATTTTAAAGGAAAGAAAACGAACCTCTATGGAAGAGAAAAGGGAGGTTTGACTCGGACTAGCACCAACTCTATCAAAGTAGTAGGTAGTATCATAATATATCGGATAGTGTTAATGGGCAAAAATAGCATTGCTCTTCTACTTTATTTTAAGAGTAACACTAGTTTATAAATGTTTGAAAAACTAGCACCTCCTTAAAGAGAATGACAACAATACCCTTATGAACTCTTTTAATTTTTAAAATTTTCAGTTTCCCTCCATTCTCTCTCTCCTTTAACCACTATTTTCAGCCATTTTCCTCCATTATCTCTCTCTCCTTTCTCTTTCTCACCGAAGCACGAGCATCACACCGGAGCACGGACACGGGCATGGGTGTCACCATCTCTCTCTCATCGAAGCGCGGGCGTCACACTGGAGCACGGGCAAGGGCACGGGCATCACCGGGGCACGAGCGTCACCGGAGCACGGGTATGACCATTACCTAACCATCCCACTGAAAAGTATTGAGACTTGTTGAGGTATTTTGTGTTATTGTGCCAGTGAAAAGTATCCCAATCGCCGAGACTTAATCGGGACCTATTCATGATTTTTCGGGACCTTTTTATTGGTACCTATTTAGAATTTATGATGACCTATTTATGATTTATTGGGACCTATTCCAAATTTTTCGAGACCTATTTACAGATATCTATTTAGACTTGACGAGTCCTATTTATGATTCCTCTAGACCTATTCATAAATTTTACGAGACTTGTTTATCAGTATCTATTTAGACTTTATCCAGGACCTATTTTTGATTTCGTGTTAATGGATAGGTAACATGGAGAGCGTCCGAGTGGTGGTTATGTTCAATGTAAAATGGGAGTGTACAGCTAACGGGGGTTGTCGATATTCAAGGAGTCAAATGAAGTCTAAAGGCATAATTGTCCCAATGAGTATCTCATATGATGAGTTGTATAGAAAGGTGCAGTCCATTGTTCCTCATGACAATAGCCGATTTATAATGGAGTTGCATTCGACAAATATTGGAGGAGGTGATGTTCCATATCAAATGGAAGTGGAGAACGATGAAAATCTGGAGTTTATATTCAGTGAGAAAAGATATCCACCTCAGATTTGTGTAAGTTGTGTTACTCGATTAGATTGTCAAGAAGTTCCTCATCAAGTAGGCATTGGTGAAATAGGCAATGCATCCTTCCATGGAAGCAACCAACCCCAAGTAGGCACGTCACCTATACCACCCCTTCATAAAATTAATCAAGACAATGAAGAATGAGATGTGCATGCCGACGAAGTACGAGATACTTATGTGCATGATTTGTTGGAGGAGGAGGATGAGGCAGGAATGTAATATGTTCGGAATGATCAGACCCCATATTCTGAATCTAGCTGCCAAGGAGTTCAAGATGGGATAGGTATGTTTGGACGATCAAGGGTTATGGCAGATCTTCCTAGTTGCGGCCTAGAAGAACAAGGCGTAGTGCAAACATCTGCTGAAACAAATACTGATTGGCATATACCGGTGCAGATGCATTCATATGGCAGGGAGATGCGACAAATCTTGTGTCTGAAGCAAACACAAATGTCATTTACAAGGGACAGTTCTTCTCGAATAAGAAGGACATGCAAAGATTACTCGGCCTATATGCCTTAGGACGAAACTTTGAATGGTGAGTATATAGGTCCACTAAGTCATTATTCCACGCAGTTTGCAAGGAGGCCAACTGTTCATGGAAATTCCGTGCCATTCAGATAAAGGAAGTTACCTTTTGGGAGGTACGTGGATGGATCGATGAGCACACATGCACATGTGATGAGGTTCATCGGTACCATCGCCAAGCAAGTGCTAGTATCATTGGGGAGGTTATTGCACCAAGATTGTCTGGTGTTCGAGGAAGAGTAATGAAGCCTAAGGACATTATTGCGGACATGAAGGAGATGTATGAAATTCAAATACTCTACAACAAGGCATGGCAAGCATTGCATTACACACTCTCTCTGACATATGGATCTCCCAAAGACTCTTATCAATTGTTGCCATCATATTGTCATGGGTTACAGGAGGCGAATCTGGGCTCACATACGGACCTATACGTTGACACTGACAACCGCTTTCTATATTTTTTCATGTCTTTCGGGCCAAGTATTAGAGGCTTTCAGCAATATCTTTGACCAATAATTGCCATTGATGGTACCCATCTAAAAGGTCGTTACAAGGGTACGATGTTTGTAGCATGTGCAAAGGATAGCAATGACCAAGCATATCCTTTGGCTTTTGGGTATGGAGATACAGAGACTATTCATGGGTGGACATGGTTTTTTCGGGCCTTAAATGTGGCCATTGATAATATTGAAGAGTTGATGTTCATATCTGATCGTAATGCCAGCATCACTGAAGGCATTTGAACAGTGTTTCCTGACGCTGAACATGTCTTGTGTTGCTGGCACATTTCATAGAATTTGGTTAAACAATTCCACCGCACTGATTTGAAGGATTTTTTTCTAGGCCGCAACAAAGAGTTACACGGTACATGATTTTGATAAGCACATGAATGAGATTAAACACATGAATTATTGGTACTATGATATGCTTATGGAGATAGGACCACGTAAATAGTCTCGTGTTCATTGCCCATTACCTCGCTACCAGTTGATGACAATGAACATTGCGGAGTGCCTCAACTCTTGTCTTAGATTTGCACGTTGTAAAACTAATAACAAAATATCAGAACGAAGGCTCCTAAGGTTTCCTAACAACATCACATGACATCATAAATGATGATCTGGGTCAGTGTAGGGGCTGTGAAACACAGGAGCCTTCATTCGTTTCCCAGCACGAGTTTTGTACCTCTTCATCTGGCCTTGATTCTGCAATCATCAATATATTCCGATTACGACTGTACACCATACAATATATAATCTAATATATTAAGGCCAACTGTCATAGGTCTTTTACCTGACTTACAGATGGAGTTGTTGCAGGTTGCGGTGAGGCCTCATTTGTAGATGGAGGTACTGCAGATGGAGGTATTGGAGATAAAGGAGATAGCTCACTTGCAGAAGGGAACATCAGAGGATGGCTTGCTGAGGGAGCAGCTGTAGATGGACGTGCTAGGTAAGATCAATGTATGAGGCTCTTCATGTGTTCCAATAACCGAGCATCGGACGCTGCAATCACAGTGTCAATCTGTCTATGCACAGCTTCCATCACTCGTCTCTCAGATGCTACAATACATGCTCTCATTTGATCTTCCATAGTCTCAAATGAGAAGTCACGCTGGTCACGTTGGTCTCTCTTTCCCTCCTCACCCTCAGCACCCTCATTCCTATTAGAGTTCTCTCCAAACGGTTCATCTGGACACAATTCCTCCACTGATGGCACCCCATAAATCCATGAAATAAGGTTGCTAAATCTCAACATTTGTCAGCTCAAGTGTCGGGAGCACGTACATCTGTAAGTCATTTAATATTTTGAGATATCTGTCATAAAAATTCTACATCTACAATCACACAAACTATCAAGTACATCTCACCGTGGAAGTGTAAATGCTTTCAATCGTTCTCCCTCCTGGACGGCCTCGAAAAGTCCATCGACAAATTCTCGGTTTATGTTCCATTCCATCACGAATCCTTACATGAAGGAGGATTTGAACCACGTTAGGAATCATTTCAAATGCGAGGATCTACACACAATAATAATACAGGTATTATATTGTTCATAATTCCACTTAACTGATATTTAGATCAATTATTTATTACACCTACAGTACCCATGTAAATTCACAGAAGTTGCACTTCAAATTTCCATCAACCTGCTCCAGACTGTGTAGAGCTTGCCAGAACTTCTTAATCGAGTACTTGTATACAAGATTCCCCCATGGGAAGGAATCAAGCTGGTCTAAGTTCTCCACTAAGCCCCATAACCAAGATGGCACTATGCGTCTCTTATCAGTGCCCCACACGAATTCTCCCAACAGACATATCAGGGACAATTTAACAGCATCGAATTGTTCCCTGAAGTTCCCACCAATTAGGACCTTCCGAATATTAGTGTATTGGACATATGTCTTCCTCTGAAAATAACAAGCTAGCAGACAATGAGCAAAGGATTCATATAGCTATAAATTCGGGCAAGCCTCGAATTTTAAGTCTGTAATAAGGCAAAACTCCTCTCTCAACAACTTCAGCAAATGTTGTCGCCCAGTAGCAAACCACATTTCATCTCTCGACCCATTATGTTTGATTTTCCTCAATAGTAAATGTACTACTAGCACACCACTAAATGCCATCTCGCGATCCATATCCAGAAAATGCCCTAGCCAACTTTGTCGGAATCGGGACATCTCCTCTTCATTGGTAAGTGCACTCTCAATATCAGCTAACACTTGCATATTGTTCTGCTGGTTCAACTTCGGTACAAATCATTCGACACGAGGAATCCTTAAATTTTGTTCCATCTGCACAAATCAAAGTATAATTAGATCCAACGAACTACAAGAATGCATGAGGGAATTCAAAATCGATGATGCCTATAGAAGCATAAAACATAGGTAATTCCTCCTACAGCAAAGGTCAGACAGAAATTTCAGTCCAAGATTACAGCATAGGACAATTCTCATATCTAAACACCACTGACATCGGATCTAAAAACCATGAAAGTCTTGGAAAAATATGCAGTGAAATGCAATGGCTACCAAGGAAACCATTCAGCCCAATTCCACGGCAAAAAAGTCATTTTAAAAAGAGGAAAAACAAAGAGTAAGGATCTGCAGCAATGGTCGGAAAACTAAGGCTTGAATCTCCTCAAAACAACAATGAAAGTGGGAGAAATCATCAAGCGAAGGGCTACTGCAACCATGAATACTATGCAGTCCCATTTCCATTGAAAATGACGTGAGAGTTATGAGCAAATGTGCAGCAAAGAGCTGCTATCACAACAGATGGAAGGTAGCTCTATTCTCATCAGAAATTGCATAGGAATTATGAGAAATCCCCGAGAAATGACCGGCAGCGACGTTGAGCACTAAACAACACTTTTTCCCCTCAAAATTGACATCAAAACCAAGGAAAAATATGCAGCAAAGAGCTGCTGCAACAATAGATAATGGATGGCTCTATTCCCCTCGAAAATGCATTGAAAACTAGGGAAATCATCAAGCAAAGAAACAGTTGAATTAACTAAGGATGCATAGCCCATTCTTGGTGAAAATGAGGATCAAATCAAGAGGAAAATCAAGCAAGGAATAACAGCAGTGATAGAGGTCTAACAGCCTGCTTTTCGGTGAGAAGGAATACGCAAATTGAGAGGAAACTCTATCAAGACATAGCAGCTATGGTAGAGGACCAATCACCTCATTCTTAATAAACAAGCTGGCCTCAAAATCAATCGACTAAACAAATTAGAAAAGGGAGAACCATTATCGGTGTCGGACGTTGAAAATTCCGACTTGAGAAAATGATTCAGGCACGCACAAGGCCTTGCTTGTGACTTTAATCGAGGTTTGATTGGAGTCGCCACTAATCATTTAAGGAACTATTCCTAAAGTCGATTAGAAACCTATTATTTCCTAAGTAATCATGATACTAACCACCTAAGTATTCATCAGTCTTAAAACCGAGATTTGAGTCCGGGGATCCTATTACGTATCTTGAAGCTCGTGAGCCAAGATACGCCCAAAATTGGTACCCTTCCCTAAGTTTAGGTCACTTGCTTGCTTGCACATTTTACTTTGTCCAATTGTTGCCCTAATCGAAGTTCCAATCGACGGTCCAAAATGTAAATTGGCGATCTGCGCCACGTTCCTAGCATGCCACTATCGTCCTAATCTAAGTGCAGAAAATAAAGGATTCCACTATCGAGATTACATACATTCACCATCATCTCTCTCTCTCCTTCTCTCTCTCTCTCTCACTATCTTATATTGGTGCACTCAAATACATGTATCTCAGTGAATAATATACATTGATCATACCACTCAATACCATCAAACAAATCAACCACTATCAATTTATTTCACCTCGGAATAATTCTAAAAAAAAACTTAAAATTGCTAAGTTGATTTTAAAAAAAATTAGGGAACAACGTAGAAGTTGAGTTAAACTGCTCAAGGACTCGAGTAAAAATTTCAAAAAATTTTGGTCCAGTTTTGGAGGCCTTGAAAATACCTCAGGGACTGTTTTGAAATGTTTCAGGAAGTTCTGGGCCTTGTAAAAATTTTCTGGATTGATTTAAAATGCAGGGGCTGATCAGTAAATTCACAAAAAGTCCAGGACTGAACTGAAAAATGTGGTAAAAGTCTTCTGGGCTGATCTGTAATGCTCTGAAAAGTTCAAGGACCATCCCTAGACCCTACAAAAACTTAGGAACACTCTAAACCAGACATAATCCTCAGGGGCTGGTCTGTAATTTTGCAAAATGGGGCTGGACTGATCTGAGACGATGCAAAAGTTCACAAAATCGAATTTTTTGTAACTCGTTTCATCATTGCGATTTTTCACAACTCAACTTCTAGTCATTCCCCATCTTACTAATCAAATAGTTGCTTCTTTCTTCTTGTTTTTGATTTATTCGAATTTTTTACTTTTTTTGTAATTTTTATATTTTTTCCCCTTTTTTCTCTTTTTTTATCTCTTACAAAAAAATAAAACTTAAAAATAATAAGAAAAACTTTAACTTCCGAAAATGTTTTCTAAATCCCGAATGAGAAATTTATACCTACAACCAAGAGGATAGTGATAACAAGAGGAGTGCGGAAGCTCGGTGGCGGATTCAAATCGGAGACGGCTTCGAAGTCGGTTACGGGCTCGGACTCGTATCGGCGATGGACTCAAACTCGGTGCCGGCTCGGGATCGGATTGATGGAGGGCTTGAACTCGCGCTCCGGCTTGAATCGATGATCAACACGAACTTGATGATGGGCTCCGGATTTGACTCGAACCTATGACGGATTCAAAAAAACAATTAACTTGGAGTGGAATGTGTGTTCTTGAATTCTTGCTCAGCACATGAGTCTAATTCAAGAGAGTGTGGAGAGTTTTTTTGTGAGTGAATGGCTCTATTTACAGGGAAAGACTCAGCTGGATTTCTTTGTGACACAAACAAAAGTTGAGTGGTTAAAAGATAAAAGGAACAAAAGGTAACAAAACAGAAGACGGTCAACAGAAGACGGAGAACAAACGAAAGATAGACGGAACAACAAAGAAGGCAGACACAGACGAAACACAGGCAGAAAGCAAAGAAGACAGACTATCGAAGATAGGAGACGAACACAAACAGACAGAGACGAAAGAAAGAAGGCAGACGGAAGACAGAAGACAGTAGACATACACGAAAACAGACAGAGATGAAGGACAGAAGGCAGACGGAAGACAGAAGACAGCAGACATACACGAAAATAGATAGACCCAGAAGACAGATGACTGAAAACAGCCGGAGAAGACAGAATAGAAGATCGAAGACAGACAGAAGCCGAAAATAGATAGACTGAAGACAGGCGCAAAAATAGACAGATAGAGAAGATAGAATGAAGACAACAGAACAGAAGACAGACACGAAAATAGACAAAGGTGAGAGACAGACTACAGTAGAGAGAAGACATAAACAGAAGACGGACACAGGCAGAAGACAGAAAAGATGAAAACAAACAGAAAACAGAGATGCCGGACACAGAAGATCGAAAGAAGGCAGAAGACAAACTACCAAAGATGGAAAACAGAGAAGACGGACACGAAAACAGACAGAAAGAGGCGAGAGAAGACAGAAAACAGAGAAGACAAACACAAATAGAAGATAGACACGGAAGAAGGGATGGACGGTGCTTGGTAAAAAATTGAGTGTCTACAATCGGGGGTACAATCAGCCTCATCCTCTATAGAAACGGCAAAATCGGCTACATAATCAAGCAGGAAAAGGCAGTTACAGCAGTTGCATCAAACAACCATCAGTCATGCAACAACCCCTCAAACAATCATCAAGAGCGCAGGCAATTTGAATTGACATACATAGCCACAGGGAACATCAACAAAGTCTTGTAGAAAAGAACACAGCAAGTAGCTAATGATCGTCATTTCACTTCATGAGTTCAGAACCGTCTATAGATGACACGTGTGCTTGAATAGAAGGCCAAGGAACCTCACCTGGCTTACTAGAGCCGAGCGGGAGAGTGCAGGAGGCGGGCAGGGAGAGCCAAGCAAGAGGCGGGCAGGGAGAGCCGAGCCGGAGGCCGGCAGGGAGAGCCGAGCAGGAAGGAGAGTACAGGAGGAAGAGGAGGGCAAGGAGAGTGGAGGAGGAGTTAGGGTTAGAGAATGACAAGGGCACAATGGGAATTAATAAAAAATTTACTAAATAACATTAAATAGTGGTGCTATTTTTTTAAACTCATACAAAATGGTGTTAGTTTTAAAAACACCCCTTGGAATGGTGCTAAAAATCTTTTCACCCCTATATCGATAACCTTGCCAGTAACATCTAGAGCTGAGTTTTCACCGAGATATCTATCCTCTTATATTAAGAATTTCTCCCTTTTATTAAACTAAAAAATAATTATTTAATTAAATTCTTTTAATTATTTAACCTTTTTAATATTGAATGTAATGTGCATGATTGAAATTGAAAGAAACCCGAAAGGTTGAGAACTATAATCAATCCAAAAAAAGGATTACTCAAACATGAACATAATGTAAAATGTGAAGAACCAAAACGGATTTATTCTCTTTCTCTCTTCTTCTAAGTTTACTAATCTTCTTTTTTTAGTCTGAACCACACTGGTCTCAAGGAGTCCAACGGGTCCTAACCAATCCAGTTCGAGTCAGGAGAGCCCACTAAGGATTAAAACTCTCCCAATATGAATTTTCTTATTTTACAAGACTCGAACCCGAAATCTTATTTAAAGTAAAGAGGTGTCCTACCACCTCAACCAATCTACTTTAGCTACGAATCTACTTTTTATTTTTTAAAAAAATGTATTAATTACGATTAGAAGTGGTTGGAGAAATCAATGCAACATTTTTGTGCAAAACTCTTGATATTTGGGTACTGAAATTGTCTGGCTATAAATGAGAATTCCTCAAAATCTTCATGATTTTAGTCTTTTCGTACCCAAAATCGAGGAAGCTTGTCATCCTTTCTAAAAGCATATATATGATGTTCTTTTAATGAATGATGTTTTCTCCATTTTTCATGCCACGGACAGCTATCGACACGTCATGTGACCACCTAGTCATGACAGGTGGCTGAATTCACAAGCGCATGGTCTTTCCACAATATTCAATGTGGGCCTAAGCTCGGGTTTTCTTGTTCAGTGGCGAATATTTTGGTACATAAATAGCAGTCCACAAGCCATGTTATTTTCACATGTCACACGTTGGTCGTCGTTTTCCCATCATTATTCTTCCTCATCTACGTTCTTTAAATAGCCCTAAACCAACCATCTTGCTCAATACAAGTTTTCGTGTATGCCAAGCAGTTGGAGCCTGCCATGTCCAGCCCAGTCACCCGACGAACCGCCAACTATCAGCCTAACTCCTGGGACTACAACCATATTCACTCACTTACCAATGGATTCGACGTACCGGCAAATTCATCTAACTTACCTGATCTCTATGCAACTTTTCATCATTCCATTTTGTATTAAAAGAATGTGTAAATTTAAATTTAGAGTTACAAAATATTTAAGTACAATTAAGTCCATTAATTCATTGTTGGCAGGAGAAGAAATACGAGGAGGAATACGAGGTGATGAAGGAATATGTGAAGGGTCTCATCGAGGCGAATGAAGTGAGTCCATTGCCAAAACTCGAGCTGATAGATGCGGTTCAACGGCTTGGGCTGCAGTACCTATTCAAGGGTGAGATAAAGCATGCACTAGGTATAATTAACAAGCGAGCCGAGGATTCTCAATTTTCAAGTAATCTCCATGCCACATCTCTATGGTTTAGACTTCTCAGACAGCATGGTTATCATGTGTCTCAAGGTAGTCCTCTCGATTTGATTCAGTTGATATGCTTGTTCTTATTCTTCGTTGGAAAATCCTAATTTCTTCGGCTATAGATGTCTTCAAGAGTTTCATGGATGAGACCGGGAATCTTAAAGAGTCATTGTACGAGGATGTAGAGGGCTTGCTGAGTGTATATGAAGCTTCTTTTCATGGACTAAAAGGGGAAGCGATCATCGATAAAATTATGGAGCTGTCTTGTACCCATTTGAAGGCTGTGGACAAGGGCGATTTGCCCAACAGATTGGCCTTGAAGGTGGATCACGCCCTAGATATGCCAATTCACTGGAGGCCGAACCGATTAGAGGCGAGATGGTTCATCGATGTGTATGAGGAAGAGCCCGGCCTGAACCCGACACTGCTTAAGTTGGCAAAGCTGGACTACAACCTCGTGCAATCGACCTACATTAAGGAAGTCCATGAGTTGGCAAGGTACACAAAATTAACATCTTATACACAAATCGTAAAATATCAATCTAGTTTATAAGAGGTTATATCCTTAAATACTCACTCTCAATAACTGATTTCAAGCCGGACATTTTACTTCTAGTTTCGGATGAGGGAGACAAACCACCATAGAACTGACATTCTCTTCCGTCATCGGGATAATGATATTTTTTTTCCGGTTTCGAGCTTAATGGACCATCAGTTTCACACTCAAATCTGTTGTAGTGTGAGCCTATACGAAAACCTACTATAATACCATGTAAAAAAAGGGACCTACAAAGATTTGATCTGTATCCAAACCAAAATTTTCAGTTATTGGCACCAAATTCTCTTATAAATTAAGTTTCAATATCATATTTACCGATGTGAAAATTTCCTTCTCAACACAATCAAATGCATACTTTTCTATGGAAATATTTTGGGATGTGTAAACTTGTGGAGAAATTAAGTGTAGAGCGACTGAATTATTGAAGTGTTTTGTAGGTGGTGGGTTGGTTTGGGCATTAGCAAGATGAGCTTCTTCAGGGACAGGCTCCTGGAAACTTACCTATGGTGTGCCATAACTGTTTTCGAACCAAAGTACGAGGCTTGCCGAGTGATCATTGCAAAGATAGCGGTGATGATAACGGTGATCGATGATGTTTATGATATATATGGCTTGCTGGAAGAACTAGAACTTCTTACGGATTTCGTAGACAGGTCTTTCTTAATACAATCTAACTTGGTATATATTTCAAAATACACATTGCTTATTAACTAATGATTGATGCCCTGGTATTTAGATGGGATATCACTGGAATCGACAAGCTTCCGTATGAGATAAGGACCTGCTTTCTAGCTCTTTACAACACTACCAATGAGATAGGGCATTGGTTGATGATAGAGCGGAGCAGCAACGCCATCCCGTACCTCCGAAAAATGGTAATATTTACTCTATACGATGCTACTAAACCGATGAAAATTAGTTGGGTAAATTGCCTACTGTGCCACGTATTATGACAAAATTTCATACATTGTCATGAATTTCAGTAATAGAAAAAATTGTCACTTACTCATTCATTTTTTTTCATATTAATAGGAGGTCAATGTCTTCGTCAAAATCAGATGTGATTCGTGATATACAAATGGCACATATATGACAAGCCACGCCATTAATTCTTAATTTGAATATTTTAAAAATATTTTCTTATTTTCTCTAATTTTTCGGTATTTTTAAATAATTAATTGCATGGTATGTAATATGTTCGCTAACATAACATCAGCTTGCCACGTCAGATTTTAACGAGAATATTGGTAGTGTTAGTCCTTCTAACAAAACGAGGAAAAAAAGTGAATACATCACGTGACAATTTTTCCTATTATTTCATGACAATGTAGGGAGTTTTGTCATATCATGTGATGCAACGAGCAATTGGCCTTGAAAAGTTTATAATCGGGGTTCGATCCAAGGAAAATCAATGTTAACGTTCTTCGTTTGGTGTATCAGTGGGCTGATCAATGCAAGGCATACTTGGTTGAGGCAAAGTGGTATCACAAAGGCTTGAAGCCTCCTTCACTGGAGGAGTATCTCAACACTGCAGTGATCAGCGTCGGAGGGGTGCTGCCGCTGCTATGCTGCTATTTAGCTACAGCAGACACATTAACTCAAGAGACACTCGGTTTGATTTCTCAGATACCTCGGATCATGCACTCTTCCTCTCTCATCCTCCGACTCAGCAACGATTTGGCCACGTCATTGGTATGAAAAAATGTGCGAACGCGTGCGCAGAGTGAATATACATATGACATTCTTTACTTGGGCCTATAGGAGGTTTGGTCCATTTTTACCTAAAAACCTAAAGTTATTTGGTGACAGTATTCAATTCTCTTATAAACCAGGATAATATATTCATTGTCAGATGTGAGACTCATACTTAACACCTACCCTCCGTGATAACATGTTTACACTTGTCACGTGCCTTTAGCAACGGACCTCAAGCCAGACATGTTTTTTCCGGTCTCACAGGAGGGGGACCGATAACCACAAGATGGGCTTTCCGTTCTTGGGTTGACATCTAGCCTTAACCTAGACATTTTCCTTCCGGTCTTGGACTTGGCATAGCGCAAGTTTAGGATCGACCCAATCTGGTACCATATATAATCCTACACCTGAGTCTCTAGTAGGTTGGGCCCGTCTCCACTTAAAAGTCGAACTGTTAGCTGACAGTACTCAATTCTCTTATAAACTGAGATTGTTTCTATACATCGTCCGACGTGAGATTCATTTTTTGAGTGCTTGTGAGAAGCATTTGATCTTTGCGAATTGCATTGCAGCACGAACTGGCCAAGGGGGATAACTTGAAGTCAGTTGAGTGCTACATGAACGAGACCGGAGACTCGGAACAGGTTGCTCGCGAACACATCAGGGATCTCATACGCGAAGCCTGGAAGACCATGAACGAGGATGTCTCTAGCAGCCGTCACGAGTTGCCCGAGACCTTTCTCAGTGCGTGCCTCAACCTCGCACGAAGTTCCCAGTGCTTTTACCAGTACGGAGATGGGTATGGCATTCCCGATCGCGAGACGAAGGATCATATCTTGTCCATCTTGATCCATCCCGTTTCGATGGATTAGTTTGGATGAGTGCATATATGTTTCAGTGGTTCTCTGCTAGTTTATGTATGTGTTGTGTTTGTGGAAACCTACGTTTCATCCGTCAAACTTAATCTTGTTTTGTTAATAAATAAGAAGTCATGCTTGACCGATCGTGTACAGTTGTTATCACCTCTATGCTTATATTTTGCTTTTCATTTAAATCACATGTCAAAGATGTTGGAAATTATTCACTTTTTTCTACATTTACAACTGCTACCAAAAGTTTAACAGATTCAGACTAGCACAAGGAAATCTATGTATATAAGTAAACCCTAAGATTGGCACAATGATAGGATGAGGGGCCCTACTCATCCGACCACAGGGTTTCCCTCTCCCTCTCCACATTTTCCAGTCAATTCTTTTTTCTTTTTCACTAATTAATCACATTTCGATCCTGTCTCATGTATTTTTTTTTATTTACAAAATTTGAATATAAGACTTAATGATCATATGTCAATGGTTGCTTTCCTCACTTGTTCAGCAAGAACCAGTTCAAATGTATGCGAATTGTACGCTTCTTAAGCTCCCAGTTTTCTTAAAAATCAAGGATGCTTCTACTGTCCAGTCATTGGATCACTTAGTAGTTCTATTACATTGTTCGTAATTAATCATAAAAATTAAAGAAAATAATCTAAATATTCAGAATGATCCAACGATTGAACCATAAAATTTCTCGAAAATGAATATTAACTAAACTAGTGCCCTACTATGTTCACGGATTCGTACATATCTGAGATCAAAATTTTAGAGCAGTTTTCTACACGAGATTACACCACCTTAGTCGAAAATCGGTTGAAAATCTCATCAACTTAGTACATGTAAACCAAAGTTGTAAAACCATGACTTCGATCTCATCTTTCTCGATACTAATATTCGAGTATTAATTTCTTCATCGTCGTTCATTCATAAAATTTCGGAGCGCAACCTCGAAAACACGGACATGTACCAACATTGTCATGGCCAAGGAGATGAGACCAAGAGGGGAAGGACCCGAGAAGGTAAGCCAGTGCATTTACTGTTGTCCTCCCAAGAACACAAGAAAGTATTGTGTGAGACCGATAAGTAGTGTGCATATGGTGCTATTAAATAATGAGATTAAATTATTTTAATATTTGAAAATTGTTAATTTGGTTGTATAAGATCCGCTCTGTTACATTTTCAATCCAAATAGTTGTTCTATGTATCTAGTATATCACGTAATAATACTTGTATTATGTTACAAACTAATAAAATTCAATTATTTTAAAATTTTTTGTAAATCCTAAAATAAAAAATTTTAAAAATAATTAAATATTATTAATTCATAATATCGCGTAAATACTGCGATGGATATACCGGTATAGAGAAACTTTCTCCTCTATGAGCTTTTCATATCCTTTGCCTCTTCCTCCGTCAATGGAATCCGATCCGACAACATATGAAAGGAACAAGAAAGTCAAAAAAGGAAAGTGAGGGAGCAAAGAAAGTGAAAAAGAACCCGACAAAGCTTGCACTTTTGCAGATAAGAGGCTCGTTACCCCCTCATATCATCGTATACGAATTCAGAAAATCATGATAATGAGTTCAATTGAAGGAAAAATTAAAATATAAAATTTACGTTAAGTAAAATAATATAATTTAATAAAAATTTAATAAAATTTACAAAAGAACTTATGAATTTTTCCGAATCGTGCTCCAATGACTATCTAAATCCATCCTCGAATATAATACAATGTAATATATACATACATAGATCTTTAACCTCCCAACTTTGTCATTAAATATTAAAATGAGATTGGTCTAATGATTCATTCACTAAACTCCTAAATGTATAATCTGAGGATCGATTCAAAGATTGAGAAGGTTGACAGGAATTTTTCTAGAATTCTTAGCCCCATTACAAATTAGTCTCGATGTACACTTCAGCCGCTCTGGTATGGTGCAAATAAAAAAAAAAATTGTCATTAAAAAATCATATCATACAATACCGCCCACATACTTAAAAACCTTGACTTGAATCCCTCTGCGCAGATCTTGCTTCTCTTGTGCAGCACTGGCAGAAAATTTCTTGAGGGAGGGAGGGAGGGAGGGAGGGAGAGAGCAGTGTGATCTGTGGTCTTGAGTTATCCAGAGAATGGTGAAGGCGGGAGGGATACTGGTGTGCATAATGATCATAGCCCTCGACATCGCGGCGGGCATCCTTGGCCTTGAAGCCAAACTCGAACAGAACAAGGTACTTAATATCCAGATCAGATAGATAATGTTGGTGGTTAGTTTCTCTTGTGCACCAGCTCCGAGGTTTCTTCGTGTTCACGGTCGTGTTTTCCTAATGGGGGCAGGTGAAGCACCTGAGGGTGTGGATATTCGAGTGTAAAGAGCCGAGCCAGAACGCCTTCTGGCTCGGACTGGCCACGGCCGCCCTTCTGGTTATAGCCCATGTCCTGGCCAACCTGGTCGGCTGCTGCGACTGCATTTGCTCCCAGGACGAGCTCCAGAAGGCTCCCCCAACGGGCAGCTCACCGTAGCCTGCCTCATTTTCACCTGGTACTACTGCGTTCTTCGTTTATCAGATCATAAACCCGTACTTTGAACTTTTGTACGGCCGGTCAACTTTGATGCGACACGATATAAAGTTAGATAAGTTCGGATTGAGACTTAATATGTCTTGTGTCTGAACTGGTTGACTCAGTGTAACCCTATTTAAGTAAACACGTTAGATCAAGTTAAACTCCCATAACTCAACAAGGCACAATTGAAGTCATTCATTTAAATGTGTGTATTAAACGTGAACATGTTAACCTGTTTAATATGTTTTCGTAGGAAATTACAATTTCACCCCTATTTAACTTATGTATCGGGGAGAATACTGTGCTTAACAAGTATATCACATAATCGTATTAACATAGTATCAGAAATTAATAAGATTCTGTCATTTTAAATTTCTTTAAATAAAACTCTAAAATAAAAAATAATTGAATTATAGTGATTTATGACACTGCAACAACAAGGTCTTAGGCTTGCAGCGAGAGAAACGCTTTTTAGCTTATGACCGTAAACCGGGACATGGTGTAAAATGCTCGGTTACCGGGGACATGAAGGGCACGATCAGACAGTGCATATTGAATAAATAAATTAAAAAAAAAAAACTCATTCCGTTTTAACAGTTCGGTCTGAAAATACGAGCTAAGATTGTACGATGGACGGGGTCGGTTTATAACCGTATTGACTGGCCTTTTTTCTGCAGGATCATACTGGCAGGGGGGTTGTCGGTGCTGGTGATTGGCACCCTGGCAAACAACAAGTCGAAGGCATCGTGCGGGATGTCCCACCATCACTTCTTCTCGACCGGGGGGATCCTATGCTTCGTTCATGGCCTCTTCTCGATCGCTTATTACGTCTCCGCCACCACTGGTGCCCGCTCCTGATCGAAGAAATTAAACCATAGTCATTAGTTCATGTGGTGTGTCCGCAGTTTTCACTGGTCATCACCTATGGCTTTTGTGTGTCTCGAGGTTTGACTTTTTTGAGATGGCAGTTGACTTTTCGTCGTGGAGAAGGATCGCACAGATTAGGGGGAGTAATGTTGGGGATGTACATGAAAATTGCAAATTGGAAAATCAAAATATCCGACCCGAAAAATTCGAGTTCATGGGTCCAGTATGAATATTATGTATTTTTAAGGAGTAAAACAATCGTTTCGAAAAATCAGGTCTGATCCAAAAAATATTTTTGAGCTCAAGAATGATTATAACCATTTATAAACATAATATCATATTTAGGAATTTGCCTTGGCACTAAATTTTGATGACAAAAATACATTAGTTGTAAATTAGATTCCCATTCAAGTTTATATTGTTTAATTTATTAATACACTTGACATTTATAATCAGTAGTTTTCATTCATTATAATAAATTTTATTTTGCTATTTTTGTATTAATTTATTATTAAATTAGAAGTTGTCTGTGTCTTCAAAAATCGCACTGTTAAAATTTGTGTTTTCATTTACCTAAATAATTCTCATTATAGTTTTTTAGGCTTGAAAATTTTGACTCGGAGAATTCGAACCCAACCATCTGCATGAAAAAACATCCGACCCGATCATTTACACCCATAAATATAGAACAAGCTTAAGAATACGTCCGTAAATTCATTGGAACGAGATATGTGGACTTCTGCGATTTGGATTACGTCATCGAGTTAAAGCGCGACACCGCATTGCACTGTCTAGACTCCAACCGATGTCGAGGTGCATGCCGGTTCACAGTAACAAACTCGAAGTGGTTTTTGGGCCGAGGCCCAATGTAAAGCCCAAAGAGAGCGTTTGCTCATCTGTTGGACCAGCCCATGAAAGTGCTTCCTCAGCAGTCACGTCCAATTAGGGGTGACAGAATTCAGTCCCGATAGCCTGGCACGGGCCCGGCCCGAAAACAACGTGCCTGGCCCATGACTTATGCGGTCAAGCATTTATCATGCCATGATTTCAGGCATGCTGGGTAGCTCTTATGCCGGGTCGTGCCAGCACGATAGCCCAATTAAATATAAAAAACGAAAAACTTATTTTCATTTTCTAAGCAGCCGGGCAACAAAAACACAAACCACAGAGGCAGATGGTCAACAACAGAGAGGCTGTCAATCCATTTAGTTTACGAGAGATTATACCCTTAAATACCTATTCTCAACAACTGATCTCGAGTTAGACATTTTACTTCCAATCTCGGATGAGGGAGACAAACTACCATAAATCGGACATTCTCTTCCGTCGTCGGGGTTAACAGTATTTTTTTTCCTATTTCTGACTTAACGGACCACCTCTTTCACACTCGAATATGTTGTAGTATGAGCCTATACGAAAACCAATTCTAATACCATGTAAAAAAAAAAAAAAAAAGGACCTACAAAGGTTGGAGCTATGTCCAAACCAAAATTTTAAGCTATTAGGCGGTGATATCCAATTCTCTTACAAATTAAGTTTCAATTTCTTATTTATCCAATGTGAAAATTTACTTCTCAACGTGATCAAATGCATGCTTTTCAATGGAAATAATTTGTGATGTGTAAGCCAGTAGAGAAATTAAATGTAGAGCGACTGAATTAATTGAAGTGTTTTGTAGGTGGTGTGTTGGTTTGGGCAATAGCAAGATGAGCTTCTTCAGGGACAGGCTCCTGGAAACTTACCTATGGAGTGTTACAACTGTTTTCGAACCAAAGTACGAGGCTTATTGAGTGATCAATTCAAAGACAGGCGTGATTATAACGATAATCGGTGATGTTTATGATGTATATGACTTGTTGGAAGAACTCGAATTTCTTACGGATTTCGTAGATAGGTCTTTCTTAATACGACCTAATTTGGTATATTTTCAGAAAGACACGCTACTTATTAACTAATGATTGATGCCCTGGTATAAACATGGGATATCACTAGAATTGACAAGCTTTCGCATTAGATAAAGACGTGCCTCCTGGCTCTTTACAACACTACCAATGAGATAGGGCATTGGTCGATCATAAAGCGGAGCATCAATGCCATCCTTATCTTTGGAAAACGGTAATATTTACTCTGTACGATGCAACTAAACTAGTGAAAATTAGTGGGGTAAATTGCCTGTAGTGTCCCTTGTTATGATGAAATTTTCTATATTGTCATAAACTTCAATAATGAGAAAATTTATCACATACTTTGTTCATTTTTCCTCCTATTAATAGAAGGTCAATGTTCCCGTTAAAATCTGATGTGGCTCGTGATATACCATTGGCACACATATAACATCTCACGTCATTAATTCCTAATTTAAATTTTTTTAAAATATTTTCTTATACTTCTCTAATTTCCGATTTTTTAAAGAATTAATAATGTGGCATTTCATATGTGCTTTAACTATAACATCAGCTTGTCACGTCAGATTTTAATAGCAATATTGGCAATGTTAGTCCTCCTAACAATATGTGGAAAAAAAATGAATAAAGCGTGTGATAATTTTCCCTATTATTTCATAACAATATAGAGAGTTTTGTCATATCACGTGATGCAACGGGTAATTTACCTTGTAAAGTTTCTAGTCAGGATTCGATCCAATGAAAATCAACGTTAGGGTTCTTTGTTTGATGTATCAGTGGGCGGATCAATGCAAGGCATACTTGGTTGAGGCGAAGTGGTACCACAAAGGCTTGTAGCCTCCTTCATTGGAGGAATATCTCAACACTGCAGTGATCACCGTCGGAGGGATTCTACTGCTGCTTTGCTACTATCTCACTACAGCAGACACATCAACCGAAGAGACACTCGATTTGATTTCTCGGATGCCTCAGATCATGGGCTCTTCCTCTCTAATCCTTCGACTCAACAACGATTTAGCCATGTCATTGGTATGAAAATATGTGCAAATGCATGTGCAGAGTGAATATACGTGTAAAATTCTCCACCTGGGCGTATAAGAGATTGGACCCGTTTTTACCTGAAAGTCTAAATTATTATGTGACGGTATTCAATTCTTTATAAATCATGATCATTTATATTTATTATGCGATGTGAGATTCATTCTCAACATCCACATTTACATGATAACGTGTTCATATTTGACATGTACCTTTAAAGGGCCGCTTTCAGCAATTGATCTCGAGTCGGACATGTTTTTTTAGGTCTCACGTGAGGGGGCACCGATGACCACGAGACAGGCTTTCCCTTCCATTCTCAGGTTGAGAACTGGCCTCTAGCTGGTATTTTTCTTCGGGTGTTAGGCTTGGCAATGTGTAAGTTCAAGATCAACCCAATCTAATACTATATAAAATCTTCCATGCGAGCCTATAAAAGGTTGGAACCGTCTCCACCTAAAAGCTTGAGCTGTAAGCTGGCGGTATCCAATTCTCTTATAAACCGGGATTGTTTCTATATAATATCCGATATGATATTCATTCTCAATGGTACGCATGGCATGAATGCTTTTGAGAAGCATTTGTTCTTTGTGAATTGCATTGCAGCACGAGCTGGCGCGGGTGGACAACTTGAAGTCGGTCGAGTGCTACATGAACGAGACCGGAGACTTGGAACAAGTCGCTCTGGAATACATCAGGGATCTCATACTCAAAGCCTGCAAAGACTATTAATGAGGATGTCTCCAGCAGCCACCATCAGCTGCCCGAAACTTTTCTCGGCGCCTGCCTCAACCTCGCACAGGCTTCTCAGCGATTTTTACAGTACGGAGATGGAAATGCTATTCCTGATCGCGAGATGAAGGAGCACATCTTGTCGATCTTGATCCATCCCACTCCAATGGATTAGTTTGGATAAGTGCTGTGTTAGGTTCGAAAATGGTGAAAGGGTGATCGAGAGGAAAAAGAGCTCGAGTTATGACGATTGTCTTATATCCATCATTTTGATTGTACAGACCCCGTTTTTATAGGGATCAGGGGAACACGGGTATTAAATACACATCTTGTATCTTATGAGACAAGCAATCTCTGTGGTATGAAAAGTGTCAGACTGGGAGGGGCGCAGGCGGCGTCAGTCGTACGGACTGATGCGGCTCTGAAGCGGCGCTGACGGTACGGACGCCGCCCTGGCGTTGAAACAGGCAGATGGGCCTATCTCCTGGGCCTTGGCCTGGGCCAGACTTCTTCAGGGACGAGGGCCTTGGGCCCTGACCCTACACTTGCCCCCGAGTTTTACGCATCATAAGGCACGGGAAACTAATTTTTGAAGTTCGAAAATCGATGGCGAACCCTGGGGCAACACGTGTTTGGCCAGGGGTTCGTGGACTGTCACACCTGGGGTAGCGGAGGAGACGCGCCGCCCTTTGGCCTCCCAAGGGGCATTAGCTGCCCTTCGTCGGATGAGGTTCGGCTCACTCTTCGTCCTCAGATCTCTGCCCAAAATTTCCTTCGTTCTCACCTGCTTTCCCGGCTCCGGCTTCTCATTCCCCTCCGTCGTTCGAGCACCTTTCCTCTTTGTGCCCCGGCTAAAATGGCGTCTTCCAGTGCTCCGGCATCCTCCACCGGGAACTCAGGTGATGAGATCTTCACCAACAAACTCACCCCTTCTCGATTTCTTACCTCGCTGAAACTAGGGAGGATAGGGGCCGACTTCGCCCCTCGTTTTCCCGTCGAGGGCGAAGAGCCGTCCAAACCTCGGCCGGGGGAGTTCACGATCTTCCCTGAGCAGGTTAGGGCTGGCGACGTCCTCCTCGACGGCCGGGAGCCCATACCGGCGACGGTTGTTGCCTTCGAGGGCTCTGGCCACGCAATCCTCGACCAGTTTCTGCACCTCCCTCGCGGTCATGCTGGTGACAGCTTGGGAAACGTCATCTTCTGAGGGAGTGGGCGTCAAACGCGAGCTAGCGGCCGCAGCGGCAGGAGGGGGAGCGCGCGGCGCGCCTGAGGTGTCCCCAGTGCCCTCTTGGCACCCGTTCAGATGGCGAGATAGTGCGGCCTCTACTAAGGTGGTGACGCGGCGCTCAATGAGTTGCTCCACTGCCTGGCGGGTTCGAATGGGGAGGGCCCCCAGGAGCTCGTCCTGATTTGGATCAGCACGTGGGGGGCCTTCTGGTGTGTTTTCCGTGGGTGGAAAGTTAGGGAGGAATGCATGTTGATCACGAGTGGAACTGGTTGCTCTGCGGTTGCTACGGGTGCGAGCCATGACTTCTAGTTCATTCCCACAAACGGCGCCAAATGTTAGGTTCGAAAATGGTGAAAGGGTGATTGAGAGGAAAAAGAGCTCGAGTTATGAGGATTGTCTTATATCCATCATTTTGATTGTACAGACCCTGTTTTTATAGGGGTCGGGGGAACACGGATATTAAATACACGTCTTGTATCTTATGAGACAAGCAATCTCTGTGGTACGGAAAGTGTCAGATTGGGAGGGGTGCAGGCGGCGTCAGTCGTACAGACTGACGCGGCTCTGAAGCGGCGCTGACGGTACGGACGTTGCCCTGGCGTTGAAACAGGCAGATGGGCCTATCTCTTGGGCCTTGGCCTGGGCCAAACTTCTTCAGGGACGAGGGCCTTGGGCCCTGACCCTACATGCTGGTTCCCGTTGTTCTCAATTGGCCTACAATATGTTCTGTGTTCGTGGAAATTTACTTTTCTTCTGCCAAACTTAGTCTTATTTTCTTAATAAATAACGAGTCACGATTGATCGAACAATTCATGATCACATCGAATTTGAGATAGTATCAGAAAGTACAGTTGACATCACTCTTGAACTTATATTTTACCTTTGATTTGTATCATGCGTGAGAGATTTCCGAAGTTATTTTTTTCCGATTACTCAGGATAAAAATCTTATAACATGAATTTTCCGCATGGCTAGCATGAGCCTTAGAAGCTTTTATCAGGAGGTATCTTTTCTGGACAATTTCTCCAAATGGGACATGCAAGTGGGACATGCAAGTGGTCCCAATAATTTCTGCAAATGGGACATGCAAGTGGTCTCAATTCCTCCAAGTTGGACGTGATGCTACAAGCAACGAATAATAAGCCTAAATTTTACTTGTGATAAAAGGTGAATGTCAACTTCTTAAATTATAGTGAACCTTTAGTGGTGTTATATTGATAAGGGTACATAGTATCGACACTGATTATTCAATCTATCTAACAGTCCTAGTGTTAGAAAGTACAATTAATATCACTCTCGAACTTATATTTTGTCTTTGATTTATATCACACATGAAAAATTTTTAAAATTATTTTTTTCAATTACTCAAAATAAAAATTTTGTAATATGAATTTTCTACATGGCTAAGATGAGCCTTAGAAGCTTTTATCAGGAGGCTGTCTTTTCTGGTCAATTTCTCCAAATGGGACATGCAAGTGGGACATGCAAATGGGACATGAAAGTGGTCCCAATAATTTCTCCAAATGGGACATGCAAGTGGTCTCAATTCCTCCAAATTGGACGTGATGCTACAAGGAACGAATAATAAGCCTAAATTTTACCTGTCATAAAAGGTGGACATGAACTTCCTAAATTATAGTGAGCCTTTAGTGGTGTTACATTGATAAGGGTACGTAGTATCGACACCGGTTATTTAGTGTATCTAATATGTTCGTGGTTGAACATGAAAATTCAAATACAATGTAATAGATAATGGATGAGTCACCGCCACAACTTTTATCAGAAAACTGGTACCGAGCATATAAACCCCAATAACATTTGATATAAGTCCAACAAATTCGGCAGTCTCGTCCTGATCCAGTTGAGAGCACGCTGGCCATCGGCTCACAAAATTTGACGCCAGGAATAGGTCCATCAACGCCTACCGATGACATCACTGAAATCGAATCCGAGGATTAAAACTATATGTCGTGAAACACATGTGAAAAGCAATTTCAGAAAATTATAATGTGAATATCTTTTCTTTCAGGATACCTTTTATCAGTAACCTCGGCAAAAAATTTACGAAAAAAACAAAAGAAAATGTACGACTAGTACAAGTGCAATAAAGTAGTTGAAAAAAATAAACGTAGAATTATGATAACGCCAAATTAAAAATTTCATATTTGAGTATCTTGAACGAAAAAATAAAAAATTTTACTATCACCAATATAAGTTAATTGGGATAATTCGATATCTCCTTTTTCACGTACAAAAGTTGAGCCTATGCACGATGTTCTTTTTAATAAATGAGACTGATGTTTTGTCCATTTTTCATGCCACAGACAGCTACTGACAAGCCATATGGCCACACAGTGGGTTGGATGTCATTATTTTATCGGTCGACATGGCACCACCAGAGGTTAAATATGATCAAAAAATCAATATTCATGAAGGCGTAAGATCAAGAAGCACACTTCTAAGTTCTAACATATGTTTTCTCCATATGAATTACTAGTATTCATAATTCAAATGAGTTATAACTAATCCAAATTGAGTCAAACGAATTCATTAGGGATAAAATTCTCTTAAGGTGAATTTCTCCGACTATAAAACTCAAATCGGAGAGTTTGTTTAAGGAGAAGAATCATTCTGCCACACCAATCAATTCACTTTCATTCTAATAGATATTTCTAACACAAGTGTTAGAAGGGTTTTGAATGTAGAAGTAGAATCTTGATCTCATCAAACTATACATGACTGGATTTTAAACTCTTGTACTATTGTTTATATAAGGATAAGTTAAGAGCCATTTTTTCTTTAAATTGCAGTACAATATTATCTTTAATCTAACCCCAAGGATCTTAATAAGTACAAGGAGAAGTACAAGTATTCTGTCGATACCAGGTTCAAATTTCCTGAGAGCTAGCCAGTACCTCTAGGTTTATCTTGTCCTGTGCTAGTTGACGTGCGCATGAGACCGTGAGTATTAGTCTGACAAAGTCAGAATACCCTTGATATCGGGAAAAAAATTATCTTTACTCTCGAACAAGTTTACAATCAAGACCCATCTATCTATGTACCCATATATAACTGGATTTTTACACAGTGATCTCTCCGTGGCTTGCAGCCCAATTGAGCAGTAAATAAAGACTTGCTTATTTTATATTGAAGTTTTAGAAGCACCAATAATCCCTCAGTAACGCTAACACAGTCAACCATCTGTTTCACCAAACATGAGACTTTGGCTTGAATTAATGTAAAAATGCATATTCCAAATCGAAAAAACCATTTGAGTTCCTGATGACTATGGAAGTTGGACATCCGACTACCATAAACGTTAATGCATGTACTTTGGTATGCATTATATCGAGCAAGCTGATCATCTAGCCTGAGCAAATCAAGCAACCACATCGCAAGTGAGCACAAATGAGTTGATAAATATCCCCCGACTGCTAGGGGTTTGGGTCGCTCATTTCTTACCCATGTTTCACGCTCATGTACTCATATCTAACCCTCTCCTACTGATGTAAATATCAGAGGATCGACTGGAGACTCAAACTTCGAATCTGACTTTCTTACATGTGTTGTCAACTTCTAATTCCTAATTTCGAACTCCAGACCAGACTGAAAACCCGGTTTGTACCCCGATGGAACCCATCAACTTGTAAGATCAATATGTAATGCCAGAAGACTATCACTGAGAAGACAAAAGAAAGCGAGGAGGATCAGCTAAGTTATCATGCCCCTTATGTCATGGACAACAAACATGCCATAATGGCCATTACACGGGGAAAGGACCGATATTTTGCTATATAAACAGTAGTGAGTTTCAAGCATCCACAAGTCGCACAATAGGAGGAACATAGTACGGAAGAGCAAGCCATGTTATTTTCACAGTTCACATCTTGTTGTCCCTCTTCCCACCATCTTATTCTTCCTCATCTACGTTCTTTCAATAGCCCTAAACCAACCATCTTCCTCAATACAAGTTCTCGTGCATGCCAAGCCGTGGGAACTGGCCATGACCAGCCGGTTACCCGACGAACCGCCAACTATCAGCCTAACCTATGGGACTACAACTATATTCAATCACTTACCAATGAATTTGACGTACTGCCAAATTCAACTAGCTTGTCTAATCTCTACATAGCTTTTTACCATTCCATTCTGCATTAAAAGAATGAGTAAACTCAGTGTTACAAAATATTTACGTAGAATTAAGTCCATTAATTCATCGTTGGCAGGAGAAGAAACACGACGAGCCATATCAGGAGATGAAGGAATATGTGAAGGGTCTCATTGAGGTGAATCAACTGAATCCATTAGCAAAACTCGAGTTGATTGATGCCATTCAACGGCTCGGGCTGCAGTATCTATTTGAGGCGGAGATAAAGCGCGCATTAGGTACAATTAATAAGAGAGCTGATGAGTCTCAATTTTCAAGTGATCTCTATGCCACATCTCTACTGTTTAGGCTTCTCAGGCAGCACAGTTACGATGTGTCTCAAGGTAATCCTCTCCATTTGATTCAGATGATTTGATTGTTCTTGTTCCTTTTTGGAAAACCCTAATTTCTTCGGCTATAGATGTCTTCAAGTGTTTCATGGATGAGACCGGAAATTTTAAGGAGTCAGTATATGAGGATGTGGAGGGCTTGCTAAGTGTATACGAAGCTTCATTTCATGGTCTGAAAGGGGAAGTGATCATCGATGAAATTATGGAGTTGTCTTGTACCTATTTGAAGGCTGTGGACAAACGCAAATTACCTGAAAGATTGGCCTTGAAGGTGGATCATGCCCTAGATATGCCAATTCACTGGAGGCCGAACAGGTTGGAGGCGAGATGGTTCATTGATGTGTACAAGGAAGAGCCCGGCATGAACCCGACATTGCTTAAGTTGGCAAAGCTGGACTACAACCTCGTGCAATCGACCTACATGAAGGAAGTCCGCGAGTTGGCAAGGTACACAAGATTATCATCTTATACACAATTCACAACATATTCACCCAGCCTATAACAAGTTGGTCACACTTGACACGTATCCTTAAACACTTACACTCAATAACTGACCTCGAGTCAGACATTTTACTTCTAGTCTCGGATGAGAGGGACAAACTACCACTAGGTGAGTCTTCTCTTCCATCATCAGGCTAGCATGCGAGTCGGACTTTTTTCTCCATACTCAATAAACTAGCCACAACCTGGACATTTTCTTCTAATCTCGGGCTTGGCCGGCCACTAATTCAACATTCAAGTATGGCATTGTGTGAACTTACATGAAAAGCTACTCTAATAGTATGTAAAATGCCAACCTGGCCAATAAGAGGTTGGGCTCATATCCAGTCTAAAAATTTAAATTATTCGGTGACTGTATCTAATTCTCTTATAAATTAGGTTTCAATCTCTTTTTTTATCTGATGAAAGAATTGACTTCTCAACACAATCAAATGCATACTTTTCTATGGAAATAATGTGCCATGTGTAAGCCTGTGAAGAAGTTAGATGTGGAGCGATTGAATTAATTGAAGTGTTTTGTAGGTGGTGGGTTGGTTTGGGCAATAGCAAGATGAGCTTCTTCAGGGACAGGCTCGTGGAAAGTTATCTATGGGCTGCTTTAACTGTTTTTGAACCAAAGTACGAGGCTTACCGAGTGATCGATACAAAGATAGGCGCGATGATAACGATGATTGATGATGTTTATGATGTGTATGGCTTGCTGGAAGAACTCGAACTTCTTACAGATTTTATAGACAGGTCTTTTTTAATACTTTCCAATATGATATACGTTCTAAAATACACACAATGCTTATTAGCTGACGGGATGTCCTGGTATTCAGATGGGATATCACCGGAATCGACAAGCTTCCACATGCGATAAGGACCTGCTTCTTGGCTCTTTACAACACTACCAATGAGATAGGGCATTCTTTGATGATAGAACGGGGCGTCAATGCCATTCCACACCTTCGAAAAGGGGTAATATTTACTATATATGGTACGACTATAAACTGATGAAAAGTTGGGTAAACTATCGACCACGTCAAGTGGCATGGCAAAACTCTGTACATTGTCATGAACTTCAATGATATTGAAAATTGTCACGTGTTTTATTCTTTTTTTCTCAAATTATCAGGAGAACTAACACTATCAATATTATCAGTAGAATTTGACTTGGCAAGCTAACGTAACTTGTGATATACAGTTAGCCCATATTATTCTTATTTTTCTCCAATTTTTTTAAAGAATTAATGATGTGACGTGTCATATATGTGCCAACTGTACTTTAACAAGAATATTGACAGTATTAGGCCTCTTGAGAATATGAGCAAAAAAATAAATAAAATTTTCACTATTATTTCATCACAATACATGGAGTTATACCATACCTACCTTGAAAGGTTTATAATCGGGATTCGATCCAACAAAAATCAATGCTATAACGTTCTTCGTTTGATGTATCAGTGGGCCAATCAATGCACGGCATACTTGGTCGAGGCGAAGTGGTATCACAAGGGCTCGAAGCCTCCTGCACTGAAGGAGTATCTCAACAATGCAGTGAGCACCATTGGAGGGATGCTAATGCTGTTATGCTGCTATTTCGCTACAGAAGACACATTAGCAGAAGAGACACTCGGCTTGATTTCTCAGATACCTCGGATCATGCACTCTTCCTGTCTAATCTTTCGACTCAACAACGATCTGGCCACATCATCGGTAAATATGAAAATATGTTCAAATGCATGTACATAGTGAATATACGTCTAAAATTCTTCAACTGCAGGCCCATTTCATCTAAAAACCTAAGCTTTTAGGTGGTGCTACACAATTCTCTTATAAACCAAAATCACTCGATGGCAACGTGTTCACTCGTGATACATTCCTATAAACACCAACCCACAATAATTGATCTCGAGCCAAATAATTTTCTTCCGGTCTCGTGCGAGGGAGATAAATGAGCACGAGATAGGCTTTCTCTTCTACTCTCGGGTTAACAACTGTCATAGAGACATTCATTTTTCTTCCGATCTCGAGCTTGCATGGTATGAGTTAAGTGTTGCCCTACTCTGATACCGCATAAAATCCTTCACTTGGCCTATAAAAGGTTGAGTCCACCTCTACCCAAAAGTTTAATCTGCTAGGTAGCGGTGTCCAATTCTCTTATAAATTAGAATCATTTCTATTCATTGTCCAATATGAGATTCATCCTCAACAATACACATGCCATGAATACTTGTGAGAAGCATTTGATCTTTGTGAATTGCATTGCAGCACGAACTGGAGAGGGGGGATAATTTGAAGTCGGTGGAGTGCTACATGAATGAGACTGGTGGCTCAGAACAAGTTGCTCGGGAACACATCAAGGGTCTCATACGCGAAACCTGGAAGACCATGAACGAAGATGTCTCTGGCAGCCACCACCGCCTGCCTAGAACATTTCTCGACGCGTGCCTCAACCTCGCACGGGCTTCTCAGTGTTTTTATCAGTACGGAGATGGACAAGCCATTCCCGATCGTGAGACGAAGGATCACATCTTGTCCATCTTGATCCGTCCCGTTCCAATGGATTAGTTTGGATGAGTGCCGGTTTCAGCTGTTCTCGGTTAGTTTTATGTGCTGTGTTTGTGGAAACCTACTTTTCTTCGTCGAACTTAATCTTCCTTTCTTAATAAATAACAAGTCGTGCTTGATCGAACGCTTCGGGATCGCATCGAATTTCATGTAGTATTAGAGCGTATAGTTGATATCGCTCTTGTGCTTATATCTTGCTTTTGATTTATCAGATGTGAGAGATGCTGTAAATTATTTCAAGCCATGGTTAAGACTTAAGAAGTGTTATAAAGAATAAACAATAAACCATACTTCATCGATCTACTTGGGAGAAGAAGCTGGGCCGTCGAAACCCTATTGGGCCTGTCTTTTCTGGTCCAAGCGGTCTCATCTTCTCCAGATGGGACAGGATGCTACCAGGAGCAAACATAAGCCTCATTTGACTTCTGACAGACGTGGAAAAGAATTTCTTGCCCTATATCTTTAATTTGGTGGTGCGACGTAGATAGAGTCGGCATTAATGCTGATCATTCAGTTCATCCAAAATATTCGTAGTTAAACACGAAAACTTGAATATTACACAGTGGAAGGTGAATATAAGTCGTTAATACAGTTATATTCCTTTTTTTGTTAAAAAAAGATTTTGATAAAAGGCCACTTATTTATTTTTTGGAAAAAAGAAGAAGAAGAAGAATTTTGACAAATGCCAGGAGACGCGGATTCCAAGTTTGGAATTTGGAATCAGATCATGTGGGTTCTCATCATTAGTTCACAAGCTTCGGGCCCTCCCCCCCCACACGGTTTTCCTCTCACCATCTACACCTTTCAGTCATTCCTTTTTCCTTTTTCCCTTTCTTTTCACTAATTAATTTGATTTCGATTCTCTTTCATATAATTATTTTTTCATTTATAAGATTTAAATATAAGACTTAACAATGATAGGCATATTAGTTTCTTCATTTGTTGAACAAGAACCTATTCAAACGTGTGCGAATTGTCAGTTTCTTAAGCTCCCAGTTTTCGTAAAAACTCAAGTTTTTACTATCCAGTCATTAAATCTTTTAGTGATTCTATTAAATGGTTTGTAATTAACCATACGGATTTGAAAAAAATTCAACCACCCACAATCAATTTTCCCACCCTTCAAAAGATTCAATGATTGAACCGTAAAATTTCTCGAGAACAATATTAAACAAAATTAACTACACTTGTGCCCTGATATCTTCACGGATCCGTACACTTCTTCGATCAAATTTTTAGAGCAGTTTATACCATCTTTAAGTCGACAATAAGCTGAAAATTTAGAAAGATAGTTTAGTACAGTTTGTAATGTTCTCGTTCTGTGATCTAGAGGTATTAAGTTCGATTTCACATGTGAGACTTCTCGAATCCCTTTTATCTTCTTTTCCTTCTATCCCTTTTAGACATATGTGTCTCTTATGTATACAAAAAAAAAACTAAAAATCTTATCAACTTAGTACATATAAATCAAAGTGGTAAAACCATGAATTTGATCTCATCTTTCTTGATATTCGTATACAAGTATAATATCTTCAGCAATGGATTTAGGGGTGCTATGAAGATCTAATATAAAATTTACTGATTTTATCTATATTTTTATTAAATTATCATATTTCATCCCCTAAAATCTATCCATTAACTCTTCTTTTAATTTCGCCCCTGACACGGTGTCCTAGATTCGTCCCTGAATATCTTCACGGTTAATTCATAAAATTTCAGAACGCAACCTCGAAAACAAGGACATGTACCAATGTTCTCGTGGCCAACAAGATGAGACCAAGAGGGGAGGGACCCGAGGAGGGAAGCCAATTCATTTAATTCTATCCTCCCAAGATGTTGAATATTGTAATGTTGTGAGCAGACAGTTGACGAAATCGGCGACTTGGACCGAAAGGAGATTGACCGCCAAGCTTGATGGCAGTCAGTCTCCACTTTCATAATTCCACTTTTTTCTCAACTTCTGATTACATTATCTCCACAGTAAGAAGAAAAAAAAGATGTCACATTCCACTTTCATCTCTATTATCTCATAACAGTGAGAGGGAAGCGCAAGTCCTAATTTCTTTTTTCGCTTGGTCTCACCTGCATTGATTTCTTCCTTGAGGCACAATCGCATCAAGAAGTTGAAAGCTCCCGCGAAGTATTTAATCGCATTAAGAAGTTGAATATCATGCATGAGAACAAAAAGGAGAGCCAAATCAGTGTCAATCACTTTCATGCATGAATGGATATTTTTAATAATTTTTATTGATACAACACGCCATACATAACACGGGTAAACCTCTAGTTTTATATACACCAACTATATTCTTACAACCAACTTTATAGTTTTCCAAAATAATCTTATATTTCAATTTGTAACCTAAGAAAATATAACAATGTCTAAATTTTTCTATATAATTTTAATATTTTCGATAATCTAAGGATACTTTTGATAATCTGACAACACTCGAAAGAAAATAATTCGGGAGCATTACACTTTGATGAGAAAAAAATAATTTAAAATCTTTATTGTGAGAGTTTTCTGTGCAATTAGCATATCACATAATAATATTTGTATAGTATCATCACTTAATAACATTCAATTATTTTAAAATATTTTTATAAATCCTAAAAATAATTAAAGATTATTAATTTATAATATTATAATAATATTACAACATGGTATATCGGTACGGAGAAAACTTTCTCCTTTATGAGCTGTTCATATTCTTTGCCTCTTCCTCTATCAGTGGAATCCGATCCGACGGCATATGAAAGGAACAAGAAAGTCAAAAAGGACAGTGAGGGAGCGAAGAAAGTGAAAAAGAAACCGACAAAGCTTGCACTGTTGCAGATAAAAGGATCTTTACCCCCCACCCCCAACCCCACTTTATCATTAAGGGAAAAAAAATCATATAACCAGATACGAATTCAGAAAATCATGATAATGAGTTAAATTAAAGAAAAAGTTACAGTATGAAATTTATATTAAGTAAAATAATATAATTTAATAAAAATATAAATAGATTAATAAATTTTATAGGAGAATTTGCGAATTTTTCCGAATCGTGCTCCAATGACTATCTAAATCCATCCTCAAAAATATAATACAATATAATATATACATGCATAGATCTTTAACCTCCCAACTTTGTCATTAAATATCAAAATGTGATTAACTTAATGATTTTCTTACTAGACCCCTAAATATATAACCGTAGAATTGATTCTGATATTGAGAGGATCGGCAGGAATTTTTTTAGGGATCCTAGTCCCACCATAGATTAATCTCGAAGTGCTTTTCGGCTGATCCAATGCAGTGCAAATCAAAAAAAAATTAGTCATAAAAAAATCTTATCATACAAGACCGCCCACATACTTTTTACTGTGCATTTCATTTAAACCTTGACTTGAATCCGTCTGCACAGATCTTGCTTCTCTTGTGCAGCACTGGTAGAAAATTTCTTGAGGGAGGGAGGGAGAGAGCAGTGCGATCTGTGGTCTTGAGTTATCCAGAGAATGGTGAAGGCGGGAGGGATACTGGTGTGCATAGTGATCATAGCCCTCGACATCGCGGCGGGCATCCTCGGCCTCGAAGCCGAACTCGAACAGAACAAGGTACGTAATATCCAGATCAGATAGATAATGTTGGTGGTTAGTTTCTCTTGTGGACAAGCTCCGAGGTTTCTTCGTGTTCACGGTCGTGTTTTCTTGATGCGGACAGGTGAAGCACCTGAGGGTTTGGATATTCGAGTGTAAAGAGCCGAGCCAGAACGCCTTCAGGCTCGGACTGGCCGCCGCCGCCCTTCTGGTGATAGCCCATGTCCTGGCCAACCTGGTCGGCGGCTGCGACTGCATTTGCTCCCAGGACGAGTTCCAGAAGGCTCCCCCCAACAGGCAGCTCACCGTAGCCTGCCTCATCTTCACCTGGTACTACTGCGTTCCTCGTTTATCAGATCATAAACCCGTACTTTGAACTTTTGTATGGCCGGTCAACTTTGATACGACACGATACAAAGTTCGATAAGTTCGGATTGAGACTTAACATGTCTTGTGTCTAAACTGGTCAATTCAGTGTAACCCTGTTTAAATAAACCCGTTAGATCAAGTTAAACTCCTATAACTCGACAAGGCACAACTAAAGCCGTTTATTTAAATGTGTTTAAACGTGTGTATTGAACATGAACATGTTAAACTATTTAATATGTTTTCGTAGGAAATTACAATTTCACCCCTATTTAACTTTTGTATTGGGGAAAGAATACTGTAAGTATATCACATATCCATATTAACCGCAAACTTTTTAGCTTATGACTGCAAACTGGGACATGGTGTAAAATGCTCGGTTACTGGGGACATAAAGGACACGATCAGACAGTGCATATTGAAAAAAAAAAAAAAACTCATTCTTTTTAACATTTCGGTCCGAAAATGCGAACTAAGATTGTATGCTGACGGGGTCGGTTTATAATCGTATCGACTGGCCTTTTTTCTGCAGGATCATACTGGCAGGAGGTTTGTCGGTGCTGGTGATCGGCACACTGGCAAACGACAAGTCGAGGGCATCGTGCGGGATGTCACACCGTCACTTCTTCTCGATCGGGGGGATCCTATGCTTTGTTCATGGCCTCTTCTCGATTGCTTATTACGTCTCCGCTACCGCCGGTGCCCGCTCCTGATCGAAGAAATTAAACCGTAGTCATTAGTTCATGTGGTGTGTCCGCAGTGTTCACTGGTCATCACCTGTCCACTGGGTGAGCACCTTTTTTTCTTTCTTTCTATGAAGAAACTAGGATGGCTTCTGGCTTTTGTGTGTCTCGAGGTTTGACTTTTTGTGATGGCAATTGACTTTTCTTCTTGGAGAAGCATCGAACAGATTAGGGGGAGTAATGTTGGGGATGTAAATGGATATCGGAAATTGGAAAATCAAAATATCTGACCCGAAAAATTCGAGTTTATGGGTCCAATATAAATATTAAGCTTTTTTAAGGAGTAAAATAATCGCTTCGAAAAATCAGGCCGGATAAAAAAACCTTTTTATGCTCAAGAATGATCATAATCATGTAAAAACATAATATCATGTTTAGTAATTTGTCTTGGCACTAAATTTTGATGACAAAAATACATTATTTGCAAATTAGAATCCGATTCAAGTTTACATTATTTAATTTATTAATACACTGAGATATTAATAATTAGTAATTCGTATTTATTGTAATGAATTTTATTTTGCTATTTTTATGTTAATTTATTATTAAATTTGAAGTTTTATGTGTACTGAAAAATCGCACCGTTAACAATTGTATTTTTATTTACCTAAATGATTCTCATTATAGTTTTTACTCGGAGAATTCGGACCCGGCCATCTGCACGCATAAATATAGAACAAGCTTACGAGGGTACGTCCGTACATTCATTGGAACGAGATATGTGGACTTCTGCGATTTGGAATACCTAAACGAGTTAAAGCGCGACAACGCATTGCACTGTCTAGACTCCAACCCATGTCGAGGTATGCGCAGGTTCACTGAAACAAATACCGAGTGGTTTTGGGCCGAGGCCCAATGTAAAGCTGAAAGAGAGAGTTTGCTCATCTATTGGCCCGGCCCATGAAGTGCTTCATGAGCAGTCGCATCCAATTAGGGATGGCAGAATCCAGCCCCGATAGCCCGGCACCGGCCCGGGCACGGGCCCGAAAACAAAGTGCCTGGCCCATGACTTATGTGATCAAGCATTTATCATGCCATGATTTCTGGCGTGCCGGGCCACGCTAATACCGGGTCATGCCAGCCCGACAGCCCGATTAAATTTTAAAAAAGAAGAACTTATTTTCATTTTCTAAGCAGCTAGGCAACAAAAAGGGAGCCGGAGGCAGACGGTCAACAATAGAAAGGCTGTCGATGCATTATGGTGGTTTTATGGGCTACTCCTTCCATTTGCTTAAATGGGCGCGGCCTACTACAAAATCCAACAAAAATCAAATAAGGAGGCCCAAAAATCAAGCAGACCTTTATTTATTAATCGTGCTATCGGCCAGTGCCGGGGGCCGGATAAAATATTAGGGCCGGGCTGTGGCCGACCCCTATCGTGCCCTGGTATTATCGAGCCGTGCCGGCCCAACACAAAAAACTTAACGCCGGGCCAGGGTGGCCCGATTTGCCACCCCTAGCTTCTGGGTAATGCCTGTGCCTACCCTTTTGCGCTGAAGGCATATGGCCTGATTACGGGCTTGCTGGGGGGAACAAAGGTCCATGGAGAGGTCCTGAAGAGCTGGGATTGGTGTGGTGTGGTGTGGTGTGCTTGAAGTTAACGGCGCGATCAGGATGTGTGGTAAATGGGTTAAAAGTGCTGTGCCGAGAAGGCATTAGATGGCCTCGACCTGAAGGGTTTGGTTTTCTGGAATCTGCTTTTGAGAGGCTGCGTGGGATCCGGGGAGATTGAGGTGGGCTGGAAGCTGTTCGATGAAATGTCCTTAAGGCATTTGGTTTTCCTTTTGTACGTTGATTGCTGGACATGGTAAGGTCTGCATTGCCCAGTTTCCATTAGCAACGATAGCAGCAGATGGAATCAGTTCTGGAGTTGGAAAGTGGATGGGATTCGATCGCAAAGTTAAGGAATTAAGAACGTTTATGTGGAGTTTTATCGCAAGCTGTCTTCTATGCAGCATATACTTGACTGTCGGAATCCGATACAATAATTCTGCAAACATATTCTAAGGGCCTCCGAGGAACAACTACAAGATAAATAAAGATTTGCAGCGAGTTACTTCTGCTCCAATACAGTTACAATGGTATAATTTCCTCCTGTTAGTATTCCACAGAGTTATCTCATTGGTTTAGAATTATGATACAGTCATATATTGCCCTGATTCTCCTGTTACCACATCCAAAGAGTCATCCAGCCCATGCTTGTCTCAGCAAATCCGAGCTCCGCATGAGAAGCGATTGAAAAGAGTACTGATTATTCTGCTTGCTCTATAACCCGGATTTGCTTCATCTTCCCAATAATGAATAAGCTTTCCTTTTAATCGTCGTATTCTCCAGATGAAAACTATGAACCAGCGTCACTCTCGTCATCAGAGCTTGAATCATACATCTGACGCTCCGCAATCCCTGGGAAGAGCCGCTGGCGCATATCAATTGGTGAGGGACGAGCTTTATCTCGTGAAGGAGATTCCATCAGGGCTGCTGATGTCTCCTTCCTTGTCGACCTGTTCATTTGCATACCTGAGTCCCTAACCTCCGCGCACGCCTTGTCTAACATCAAAAGGAAATCCCGTACAATCACAAACAGCCTTAAACCTTCTGATTTCCCTGCGTTTCCATGGAAATAATCAGCCGTGTGCTCAACCAGGGTTGTGATCCTCTTCTCCTCCTTTGAGATCCATGCAACTTCCTCTTCTATTCGCTCCACGAAGCCTGATAGTGCTCTCAAGAACTCGCTTTCCTCGTCCATGCTTCTCATCTCTGTGTTGAGGAGCTCACGGGCCTTCACCAGCGAGCTATCTAGTTTCGCCAATGAGCCTGCTATGCTATCAGCATCAACTAACGCTGCCTTCTTCACATCCTCGAGCTCAGTGGTCAGCCCTGAAACCACCTGAAGCCCCAGGGTGCGGAGATGCTCAGCTGATTCAGGGCTCGAATCCTCAAGGACAGATTCATCTGATTTCAGACTTGAGATGCTTTGGCTTTCTCTTGCTGTGCGCATGGCTCTTATTCCCTCGGAGCGGATGATTTCCTTTATGACAAAGTGCAAGAGTGTTGTTTTCCCATCTGTACCTCTCACATCAGATAGTTTCAGCAGTGTGTCGAGTTTGAACGCCTCGGCTCCGCCTCGGTATGTCCCATCATTCATTCGATTACCGGTCTTGAGGACTGCCTCCAATAGCTTAAGGAACAGCCTGCTATTCTTGAGTTTACCACTAGCAACCTGCACAAGAAAAATATGACATGGAGGTGATAAAAGAAACAGATGCTGATAATAAACCAAAAAAAAAAAGGAATACTGGGACAGATTTTACAGTTTTCCAGTTTTCTTCGCTCGAGAAACCAAGGAAATTAGAAAAGCATAATCTTCATTGGACCTGCCTGTTATTTCCTTATTATTCTCTTCATTCTTTTAAGGAAACCAAATCTCACCTCTAGAGTTTCCAGGGATTCCTTAACAGTCAATACTTCCTCCTCGGCAATGCCCATGAATTGCAAAGCTTCAAACCGCTTGAATGCGAAGGGAATGTCCACCAGGATCTTCAGGAATCTCTCTGCCGGTCCGAGCTGTGACAGATCACCACTGTATAGTCTAAGCTTGAGTTCCTCCTGAGTTGTTGGAGCCATCTTCAGAAGTGTCTGAAGAAGCTCCATGGGTAGCTTGGTCCCTGTCTCAAGAAGAGTTACAGGTAAACAGAAAACTAATTCTTGTCTCTGTCATAAAGGTCTGAAAAGGTCAGCATATAAGTGGGGAGGTAGAGAGAGACCTTCTTGAAGGGCATTGCATACTTCTTCTATTGTCACATTCAGTGCTTTGAGAAGGATGGAGAGATTTTGTGCCTTTTTGGTATCAATAATTTGAATGTACTGCACGGCATTCTGGGCAGATGACAATTCTTTCTTACAATTGCCGTTGTTCTTGTCAGCGGCATAACCGAATAATGATTCCATCATCTCCTCATTGAACCTGTACAAGTGCTATATCACATTGGAAGGCAATCGAAAAATGAAATAATCATCTGATGGAGTGAATTCATTCTGTTGTAGCTTACTGAAAGGATCCTGCTTTGATTTCATGCCACACCATCTCATGATTGGGAGTTGCCGCGACCTTGTCCCAGAAGAAAGGCTTCAGCTTGGCTTTAGGAGCATCAGGATCTCCGTTGGAATCATCTCCATCGCTCAGTACACTGTTTCCTCGGCTATGAGATGGCTTGGCAAGTGGAACTGGCGGAGGGCGGACAGTCTTTGGGGGCGCTGGGGGACGGGGCTTTGGAGGAGGCGGTGGCGGCGGCCCTGGAGGCGGTGGCTTCAGGGGAGGAAATGCCATTGATGTGTTTGTCTCCATTGAATATGCTCCAGGCATTGCTGGGTCATGAGTTTCGGGAACTGTTGATAAGTGGTTGGCAGAGGATGAATTTTTTGTGCTTGCTGCGCTGAAGTCCTTATTGCTTGATTTTCCAATGTTTTGTGAATTCTGTGAAGAATCTGAAATGGAAGCGTACATCTCAACTCATGAAAAAAGATTTGGATGAAAGAGACTTGTCAACAGTCGAGCTTTCGTGGTTAATATCTTACTGGCAGAAGAGTCGCTTAAGCTTAATTTGAGTAGAGGGCTGTCGTCTTTGTGAGCATCTCTAACTTTCTTCTTTTTGCTCCTAAGACAGCACAAGAAGATCAATGCGAGAAGAAGAAATATAGCAGCAGCCGTTGCAGCAACAGCAAAGGCGATTATCATTCTGTTATCATCAGATCCCTTCTTCTTATCCGGGCGGTGTGCTGGTGGAGGGGGAGGGGCAGCATGAGGTTTTGCTGGGAGATGGCTTCTATTTGTAGCCATGTGAGGTGGCTCGCTGATCTTAGGCGGGTCAGGTGGACCGGCAATAGGTTCGGGTGCTGGAGATGGAGATGAAGTGCTTGATGGGGCAAGATCCATGGAGGGAGCTGGAGCTGGAGCAGGAGAATGCTCTGGCGGGTCCCCAGGCCTATGGTGCAGGGATGGAGCCGGAGCAGGGCTTTGGACGATCCTGCTGCTCCAAGAGGGAGGAGAGCTTGGAAGGTCTTTGAGCAGCTTTGGATGGTTCCCTGCTAGGCTTCTCCTAGGAAAGTGCAGCCAGGACGATAGGAGAAAAGCTCCGCACTTGAGGAACCAGCCTTTTAACATGACATCCTTGGACGAGAAAACTGGCAACTGAGGATTCGTCTCTGTAGGCAGTCAAGGAAGGAATCCTTCATTATGGGAGGCAAGGCTTCCATGGCTTCTTCAATGCCCATTTTTGACTGTAAGACTAACTTGGAGGCATCAGTAGCATCCTGCAGTGCATATTTGTCAAAGTATTCAATTCGTTCTGCCCGGTCCATCAGCTTGTTCTTGCAGAAAATCCATGCTTGCCCCATCTGTTGTTGAAGAAATCACATTGAAAGTCTATTCACTGAAAAATGCTGGACAAGATTTTAAGCAATCAAAGCAAAAAGCAAAGATCATGAAAACGTCCCCGTACCGTGTATTGCTCCACTGCTGATGGCGGCAAAAGGCCACCTCCATGGTGGAAGAAAGGGTGAATGCCCCTTGTCCGGCCCTCAGAGCAACCAGCAGCCAACGCGCAGAGCAGAACCGCCACAAGAACCACACCATTGCCGCCTCTGGTAATCTCCATCGCTTCTTCTCAGTTCATTGCATCCCCATTCCCTCTTTTTTCTTCTGATTTCATCGGAATCTCCAAAATTTTCTTGGCACAGCACGGATACTGCCCCTGTCTCAAGAATTTGCACGCCAAAGAAATTTGAGGAATCCCCTTTTCTTTCTTTTCTTGCTCTGGTGTTCTTCTGATGATGATCAAGAACGCGTCCCAATTACTCGGAGCCAATGAACGCAATCAAAGAATGAAAGACAAGTTGAAGGGGCTGTCAATCAATAACTTTCATGCAATCAATTGGATTGAAACGACATGAACAAGTGAGAAAAGGTGCATTTTTTTCCTGCTCTTTTCAAGGAATCAAGAAAATGGCGATCATGAAATGGGCAATTGCTTTAATTTCTTTTTGTCCTTTTTTTTTTTTTTTGCTTTCTTTTTGTTATTGGTTTGTTATCCTCAGGTCGATGGTTCCCTTATTATCGGACGAAACAGAGCAGAGAGAAGGATAGCTGAAGGATGCGAATTGCGGCAGTTTTGTAGGCGATGGGTATGATATAAGTTATAATATATATATCTATATATATTTATTTATTAATATTATATTTGTATTCTAATCATATATTAGTAAATATTTTTGTTGATGCATAAATGAGAGAGTATTATGTGTAATAGGTATAATAGGTGTCAATGTTGACGTGATATCTTAAAATAATAAGATTTAGTAATTTTAAGATTTTTTTTAACAGAACCTTAGAAATAATTATTACTATTGGTTTTTGACATCACGTCAATAATATGCCCGTTATGACCAAGAATTTCTCCTGCCAGGTGCTATGTTTTTTCGGTGTGTAAAGGAAGTATCAAATGAGACATCAAACCAATATTCCTGTAACCGGTTGGTAACCGAATCTTGTTTAACACTTCACCCATTTTTCTCTCATTGCCACCGGGATCGTGAAATGATGTTTGTTCGAGGAGGTTAGGTGGTTGCATTTTGCAAAGCTCATGTTTGGTGGCAAGTTGTAACCTTGCGCTATCGGGTATTCGTTGATCGCTTCGGCATGTACCGACCCGAACATGAATGTGATATTTTCATATCGCAATCATGCGGTTTTCAAATAGATTAAGGAGTGTCCAAGTCGACTGTTATTCCTCAAGAATCATTGATGAGCTACATGAACTCAAAGTAGTAATGTAGTTTTCGAAGTGTTTAAGAAATGTCAAATTAATATTATTCCTTGAAAAGGAAAGGTTAACCCTGGTGAATCCAAATCTGACGTGACCATTATTGCACCAGAGAAAGAGGATATAATGCAACACATCGCTCTTCGTGAACCAGGGATTCAGATATCTTGTTTGATTATCATTGTTTCTGAACTGTAATTCTCTGACGAGGAATGGGCTTCACGTGAATTACGAGCGGTCTAAACCCGTTGAAACGAGAGATTCTTAGGCGCACTCAATTTACGGTGAACTATTATGGAAAAATATTGGTAAGCATCGGTACTATAGATAATGATTCATGATGAACTGTGTTCACTGCCAAGAAGACCAAACCAAATGGTGACACACTGAGACAACTCAACCCACAACTACTGGAAAAAATATGGGAATATGGGAATATGGGAATATCACGTGTTAGTACCGACATAATATTATAAATTAAATAAATTTTAATTATTTCTAGGATTGTCTTTTTTATTTTTAGAATTTTATTAGAAAAAATCCTAAAATAGTTAAATTTTATTAATCTGTAACGCCACATCAGTGCTATCACACGTGATATATCCATTTTCACCTCAACTCTCTCTAACTACCAGAGGGTGCAAGGCAAGCTCAACTCCCCTCCCCCTCCTCCCCTCTCTGACTCAATACCTCCATGAGAAACAGGCGGCAACCAGGTAACTCAACTCAACCCAGCCCATCACCTCAGATCCATCGCTGGCACAGGGAGAGAGAGAGAGAGATGTGTTATGTGGGGAAAGCAACGAAGATCTTCATCTTCATCGTGACAGTGGTGGTTGTTCTCGGCCTCGTCTTGGGCCTCTGCCCCTTCCTCCACTCCCTCATTCCCAACAAATCCCAGTCCCAGCACCGGTGCTCCGCCTCCAACGCCGACTCCTACTCCGACTGCCCTCCGTCCCCCACTGTCTTCCCAAACCTGCCCGACACCAACCTCAGCTCGCAGAATGCCGACCCATTTGCCCCACCTCCGCCGCCGTCGATGGTTCTGTCCCCGCCGCCGCCTTTAGCTCCGACCGCTGCATCTCCACCAAGTATCAACCCCTCGAGTCCACCAGTGCCGCCGGTGACTCCAGGACCCGCACAGTCTTAGCTTCCGTCTGCGGCGAAATTAGTCAGATTTCTGTGCTCTCTGTCTCTTTTTTTTTTGACATTTTCATGTGGGTGTTATCATTTCTTATGTTTTGTTAAATGAGACTTAGATTAGATCAAGTACATTTATCCACGAGAAAGACGATTTCATAGTGTTATGTAATTCTCAATTTGAATAAGAGATTTCAAATTTGATTATAATCAATTTTATTCTATGTGGATTCTATTTGAACTAAGACTCATTTTCAAGGTCAAACGCGTCTCCTTTCATGGGAGCGGATTGAATGATTTTTGTCCCGGACATCTTCACCGGAATTTGTCGGCTCCGCGTCGTACAGTTCTTCCCGTCGATTATTCTTGTCATTCATTTCTTTGCATGGCAAAGAACTATACATGCATGCAGTAATAATGTGACAAGGTCAAGTTTTCTGTTTTTAAGGTGCCTAAGAGATATGAGATATCACATTCATTTTGGCTTGCTACCGTGTCGGTTGAGCTAACCACCTATCTTCGTGAAATTCACCCTTTCAAATTACTCTACCTCACATGGATTTTCCATCCAATTATGTGAAAGTCATGTTTGTATTGACAGACTACCATAGGCATGAGGCCTAGCAGATGTTATTTGAACATTAGATGGAGAGAATACTAATCGCTCTCCTTACAATCAGGCCAATATTGAAGTTTCGGGCTAAGCATACGTACGCACACAGTCATTGATTCCTTTTCAAATTCGGTTCAGGGATTGCCATGGATGGGCCGATGCTCGATATATCTCTACACATGCTTAATCCATTCGAAGTTCGTTGTGTTACTACGGCTGTGCTGCATTTGATTAATAAGACACACTTGATTATGGTATCGGTGACAATGTCATTTTTATTATATATGTTGGATACATTTATTTTAGGATCAAACACATCCCTAATTATTAAGCATCCACGAACGGGTAAATCTCATATCGAAAGTTGCAGCTTCCCCCGACAACTCTCCCTCCTTGTTTCCCATCGCAGCAGCTCGGAAGCTGATCGACCGCATCATCGAGGCACTTCTTGCAGTCACTCGCAGACAAGTCCCTGGTGCACTGGACCAGCCCGTATAGCTTGGTCGACTCCTCGAGCTCCGACTCTCCTGTGGCGTAGAGTTTCGGTGTTCCATACGCTTCGTCGGTAAGCTGGGTCAGCAGCTCCTTCGTCTTCTGGTTGAAGTCCATGGAGTTGTTCACCACGTTCAGATTCCACATGTAGAATATGTTCTGGGTGTCGATCTTCCCGAAGAAGTCATCGTCCGAGTACTTGAAGAGACAGTCATCGTACCTATACATTAAAAGATCGATGATTATTAAAATTGACAACACGGCACAACTGTAGTCAAACGATGCTATGCTGTAATTAAACTCATGTTTGATGCAAATGATACACAATACGTAGTCTACCATATGATAGCGCCTTTGTTGAGGGGGCAGCGTTTGCGGATCTCATCACCGGCACCGGCCACACATGACTTACAGTCGGAGGCTGGGACATCGCCCCGACAGAGGGCAAGGCCATAGGCCTGGTCATGGTACTTGCCGATCGAGCTGACACCGAAGCCCGTTGACGGGGTCTTGAGGTAGAGGAAGCTGGTGAGGGTGTTGAGGTTGGCCTCGTAAGGGCTGTTGCTGGTGAAGTTGCCCGACGAACTCGAGCAGAAGTGGAAGAGGGGGTCGGCTCCGAGGGCGGTATGGAGGAGGAGAAAGGAACAAGCTAATAGAACAGACGCGGTGGGATTCTTGGAAGACATTGTCGAATGATTGGTTACGAGAAAACAGTAGATGAAGAAGCTGAGAGTACTCTTAGAAATGTTCTATTTGCAAGTTTGAAGGATACAAGCTGTGATTTTGCACACATATATAGTGGAGAGATGGGATGAGTTTTCAGGGGTTTGACCGAATGAAACGGTTTGAAAGATTTGACATTTTCGTTTTGGCTGAGGTTGTAATGAACTTTCTTGACCGGGAGAGGAAACTTTCAATTCGGCCGGCGTTCTGGAAAATATTAAACTAATGGGTGTTGGGTAGGGTGAGAAGGAAGGCACACACACACATACATATATTTTTCCGATTATGAAATCTTCAAACCCTTGAGTAGTTCTCTTATGAAATTTTAATACGAACGAAACTACGTTTCAAAAATGAGAAAAATTAACGATCCACAAGAATGATTAAAAGTATTATACAATTGAGGAATGAGTCTCGGTGTAATGGAAAAATTCTTAAAGGATTTTATCTCATCACGTAAGTTAAGAAAATACTAAGTAGATCATGACAAATAAGTAAATTTATATTAATCATAAGAGCAATTGCCTTAATTATTACTAACCAAAGTAATTTAATCCGTTCTTCCTTGCCACGTAACGTTGAGGTAGGACCATCTATTATTTTTTTTGATACAGTGACATAAGACTCTGTCTCACAACCTAGAGGTTGGGGTTTGATTTGTTGTATAATTATTAACATTTACCAATAATGACAAGAGAAAATTGTAACGATCAATTGCCACGAGAAAAGGCAATGGCCGTTCAATGGTAAATTAAGTTGGAAATTAATGTTGGAGGGAAAGTTAAAATCGAATTGAAGAGATACGATTATTAAATCCTGACCATTCGAATATTTGTGTCTATTAAATTGTAACTTTTTAATATTTATATATGCATGTGGTGTAAAAGAGAAAATGTCACTGAGATATATACACGCGTGCAAGTTTTTTTCTTTTATTACATTTTATTCTATTGATGTTATATTACTTAATTTGATTTCTATTTCTCGGGTTGTGGTTCTAGTGAGAGAGTACCATGTTTTGCAACCATAATTCTCCTCGTGAGTATTGTATCCCGGAGTTGGATATTTTTGCTGAAGCCACTCTGCAATATTGCGGGGAAAGGAAATATCTATCCTCAAGAGAGTTTCCTGTAAACGGCTTGCCCACAATTTTGATTTTGAAGTTTTCGATTCCATTGTATTTTTATATTTTCTATCAACATTATCTTCCTAATTGTTATATTGAAGTGTAATAATCTTCCTTACTTTGATTTTAGTGTTTATCCCACATCTTGAAGTATTTTGATACAATAATTTGAGGATAGATATTTTTCCTATGCAGTGCGACATTCGAGATGTAGAGATTTGTGAACAGTTTTGATTTAATATTTCCATATTCGAGAACTGAACCCAACCCGAGAATCAGTTTTACTCATCCTTTAAATTTGTGAAATTCACTTCATTGATTAACTTTTTAATTTTTTTATGAGGAGAGATTAATATACTTGGAGGAGGCGCCCGAATGACAGGTTGGAACAACTAAACAATTGAATTCCACGAGAAGCAGGAGATGAATTGGTAGTAGTGACCCGACAGTGACAAGGCGGAGGCCGGGAATCGCCACCGACAGGGAAGCCACCATCGACTTGATCACCGTTGAAAACGGGATCTCACGACATCTTGGATGACGGTAACTTCATGAAGCCTGTAAGTGAGAAAGGAGCGGAGCAAAATAGTGGGAAAGCAAGAGATCTTGTTCGATTATCGTTGTTTTTGAACTATAATTCTCTGACAAGGAATGGGCTTCACGTGAATTACGAACGGTCTTAGCCTGTTGAAATGAGAGATTCTTGGGTAAGCCCAATTCACAATAACTATTATAGAAAAATATTAGCATATACGCATCGGTATAGTTAATGATTCATGACGAATTGTGTTCACTGCCAAGAAGACCAAACCAAACGGCGACACACTGAGATAACTCAACCCACAACCATCGGAAAAAAGTACAGGTGTACAACATGTTAGTACTGACATAATATTATAAATTAAATAAGTTTCGATTATTTTTAGGGTTTTCTTTTTTATTTTTAAGATTTTATTAGGAAAATTTTTAAATTAGTTGAATCTTATTAATATGTGACACTAGACTAACACTATCACGCGATCTTTTTTTTTTTTTTACATTTTCATGTGGGTGTTATCATTTCTTATGTTTTGTTAAATGAGACTTAGATTAGATCAAGTACATTTATCCACGAGAAAGACGATTCGATACTGTTATATAATTCTCAATTTAAATATGAGATTTCAAATTTAATCATAATTAATTTTATTCGATGTGGATTCTATTAGAACTAAGACTCATTTTCAAGGTCAAAGGCGTCCCCTTTCATTTCTTATCTTCACCGGAATTTGTCGGCTTCCCGTCGTACAGTTCTTTCCGTCGATGATTCTTGTCATTCATTTCTTTGCATGGCAAAGAACTATTCATGCATGCAGTCGTGTTCCATTTTCACCTTACCATCCTTCATCCTTCGATATGAAAAAATAATGCGACAAGGTCAAGTTTTCCGTTTTTAAGGTGCCTAAGAGACATGAGATATCCCATTCATTTAGGCTTGTGACCGTGTCGATTGAGCTAACCACCTATCTTCGTGAAATTCACCCTTTCAAACTACTCTACCCCAGATGGATTTTTCATCCAATTACGTGAAGTCATGCTCGTGCTGATAGACTACCGTAGGCACGGAGCCAGGCAGATATTATTTGAATCTTGGATGGAGAGAATACTAATCGTTCTCCTTACAATCAGGTCAATATTGAAGTTTCGGGCCTAAGCATACCTAGTTCACAGTCATTGATTCCTTTTCAATTTCGGTTTAGGGATTGCCATGGATGGGCCGATGCTCGAAATATCTCTACACATGCTTAATTAATCCATTCGAAGTTCGTTGTGTTAGTACGGCTGTGCTGCATTTGATTAATAAGACACACTTGATTATGGTGTCGGTGACAATTTCATTTTTATTATGTTGGATACATTTATTTTAGGATCAAACACATCCCTAATTATTAAGCATCCACGAACGGGTAAATCTCATATCGAAAGTTACAGCTTCCCCCGACAACTCTCCCTCCTTGTTTCCCATCGCAGCAGCTCGGAAGCTGATCGACCGCATCGTCGAGGCACTTCTTGCAGTCACTCGCAGACAAGTCCCTGGTGCACTGGACCAGCCCGTATAGCTTGGTCGACTCGTCGAGCTCCGACTCTCCCGTGGCATAGAGTTTCGGTGTTCCATACGCTTCGTCAGTAAGCCGGGTCAGCAGCTCCTTTGTCTTCTGGTTGAACTCCATGGAGTTGTTCACCACGTTCAGATTCCACATGTAGAAGATGTTCTGGGTGTCAATCTTCCCGAAGAAGTCATCGTCCGAGTACTTGAAGAGACAGTCATCGTACCTTTACATTAATAGATCGATGATTATTGCAATTGACAACACGACACAACCATGGTCGAACAATGCTATGTTATAATTAAACTTATGTTTGATGCAAATGATGCACAGTTGTATACCATATGACAGCGCCTTTGTTGAGGGGGCAGCGTTTGCGGATCTCGTCGCCGGCACCAGCCACACACGACTTGCAGTCCGATGCGGAGACATCACCCCGGCAGAGGGCAAGGCCATAGGCCTGGTCATGATACTTGCCGATCGAGCCAACACCGAAGCCAGTTGACGGGGTCCTGAGGTAGAGGAAGCTGGTGAGGGTGTTGAGGTTGGCCTCGTAAGGGCTGTTGCTGGTGAAGTTGCCCGACGAACTCGAGCAGAAGTGGAAGAGGGGGTCGGCTCCGAGGGCGGTGTGGAGTAGGAGGAAGGAACAAGCTAATAGAACAGAGATGGTGGGATTCTTGGAAGACATTGTCGAATGATTGGTTACGAGAAAACAGTAGATGAAGAAGCTGAGAGTATTCTTAGAGATGCTCTACAAGCTGTGATTTTGCACACATATATATAGTGGAGAGACGGGATGAGTTTTCAGGGGTTTGACCAAATGAAACAGTTTGAAAGATTTGACATTTTCGTCTTGGCTGAGGTTGTAATGAAATTTCTTGACCGGGAGAGGAAACTTTCAATGCGGCCGGCGTTCTGGAAGATATTAAACTGATGGGTGTTGGGTAGTGTGAGAAAGAAGGCACATATTTCTGATAATGAAATCTTCAAACCCTTGAGTAGTTCTCTTCTGAAATTTTATTGTGAACGAAACTACGTGTCAAAAAAGAGAAAAATAATAATCCACAAGAACGATTAAAAGTATTACGCAGTTGAGGAACGAGTCTCGTGCAGCGGAAATATTCTTAGATAATCTTATCTTATCACGTGAGGTGAGAAAATACCAAGTATATTATGACAAACGAATGAATTTGTGTTAACTACTAGAGCAATTACCTTAATTATTACTAATCAGAGTAATAATTAATTAGTTCTTCCTTGCCATATTACTTTGAGGCAGGACCATCAATGATTATTTTAATGCAGTAGTACAATACTCTGTCTCACAACCTCTCGGTCTCATAGCCTAGAGTTTAGGGTTTGATTTTTTTTTCAGTGTACATGGGAGGTGCATTGACCTAGAAAAGGTGGAAGAAATGGGGATAAAAGGTTACGGGAAATCCCACGAGTGAGATCAAACCGAGGATTTCCGGATCACTGAACGAGAGCCGTACCAACTGTACTAAGCCTTTTTTCTCGGTTGGGATTTGATCTTTATCGTGGGGGTTATGTGTCCGTTTTTATTTCTCTTTGTCTTCTACCTTGTATTAGACAGTATCTATAGGTGTCCCTTATCATCGAAATATATTAAGTAATTTTTATCATAAACCTATGATTGATTATTTCGGCCGATCAATCCCCATTTATTTCCCTCACTATTACTCAACAAGTCCACGAACTTCCATTTATTGTCGGGGTCAGAAGTTAACAATTTTTTCTTTTAATCTTTTAGATCAGAAGACCCTGGTCGGGTGGATTAAAGTGAGGACGGATGTATGCCTTGTCTACGAACCAGCTCGGAACCGGAAATGGCCTGCAATCAAACTGGTTAAAACTAGAACCAGAATCGATCAAACCCGAGCTAGGCTCGAGTCGAAATTGGGGCTTCGGTCGCAAGCCCACTCCTCCTTGGATGGAACCGCAACCGCCAATTATGTCGCATAAACTGACAAGTCTAATTCAAAACTCTCTTTTTTTTGGGTTAAATTTGATAGAAAATAAATTATAGATATCCAAAAAAGAGTTAAATTATCTAAATATTTTTAATGATAATGATATAAAACCTAATTTTATTTTTGGAAATAAAAAGTTTTATTTAACATATAACCTATCAAATATCTTTATTTTGTGGAACCGGCCAGAATTGTGAACTAGAATCAGAACTAACAGATCTGGAGAGGTTACGGAGCATGGCTAAACCTAGAGGTATAGAGTTTATATGGGATTCACAAATCAAATAAGACAATACTGTGGATTTGACAACAAACAATAAAGATGGAGCAGAAGAGCAGAAATATTTTTTTCGATCACAAAAGAAGGGAAATATCATAGATAATATACGTGGTTCGGGAAATATAATCTGGCAGAAGCCGAGACTTAATTAACGGACCTTTTTCGATAGTGTCATCCTAACCAAGTTGAGAGTTCAGTTCACCATAAGTTAGCCCTAGACTCGAGAGCGTTTGGCCTAATATGAGCTATGCACTTTATAATAATAAGTTCTACTATCGAAAATTAAAGATTGAATTGCCTAAAAACTCATAAACTATTTAAGAATTCTCTAATCTATCACGAACTATTCATTTGTCCAGAAAATTACGAACTATTTAAGAATTTTCTAATCTATTACGAACTTTTTTTAGCCAAGAAAATCATGACTTATGCTCCCTTTTTCTAATATACCACGCTGTTAATCTTGACTGTTGATTGTTGACGTGCACTGTTAATTTTGCTGATTGTGCGAATGAAGTCTGATATAGCATCACATCTGACACTCATCTGGTCACAAAAATAGGAAACATTTATTTGCACATTCATCATTGTAATAAAATAGAGAATTCGGGAGTAGTTTGCACACTCATTCTCGTGATAAGATAGAGAATTTAGTTCGTATTTTTATATTCAAATGGACGTTACGTACGATATTATATCAGATTTTATTTACACAATTAGTAAAATTAATTGTGCACATTAGCAACTAATATACAAAATTAACGACATAGTAGATTGTGGAAAAAGAGCATAATTCATATAATTATTTATGAAATTCTTGAATAATTTGTGATTTTATAAAAAAATAGTTCGTGATAAATTAAAAAATTTTAAATAGTTTTTAATTTTTTAAACAAATAACTCAAGATTAAACTGATAATCTCTTATTTTTTATTTATGTCAAAAACAGAGTGCTGGACGGAGCCGCCGGCTATGGTTCATTTATGATGACTGTTGCCGCTTTTGTACCGAATTGGAATCAACATTCCCATGAATCCAATAGTATCCGCTGACCAAAAAAAGTCGGCCTTTTCAGTCTTGTCGCAACCTTTTCTTTACGAGAATATGTTCCGTAAAGCGATCGTATCATGTAAATAAAATTAATCAGTTATTATAATTTTTTATATTTTTTAAAATTTAATAATTATAATTATATTATTATTAATTACATGTCAAATTTTAATTTGATGAATATATCTTATCGGCTGTGGCGCGTGGTATAACAGATCCACGTAAGATTTTCTCTATCATTTACGCCAATTCATCTCATGTTCTTTCCACGTACTTATGGAGCAACCAAATATCCACACAGTACATATAAGACAAATACGAATTTAAGTAACCTGTGGTCCGGAATATGTTCTTTTCCTGCCCAATTCCTCTGTTCTTGCTATCTCGGTGTTAGTTAAATTATCTTTTAAATTCATGATTATTCTTTGACTTGATCGTTGTGTGATTTGATGTCACGTTCTCTTAAATACCCGTCCTCAATAAATAATCTCGAGTAGGATATTTTTCTTCTGCACGCTGGTAGGAGGAACTAACCATGAGACGTGCTTTCTCTTCCGACCTCGAGATAAACTGCTCACGAGTTAGATATTTTCCTTCAAGTCTTGAGCTTTAAATGATCATGGGTTTCACACACGGGTCTGTATTACCATGTAAAGTATCCATCTATACTTGTAAGAAATTGACTCAGTTCTTTTATAAATTTAAAATTATTCTTTTGTATGATCGATACGAGATTTAATCATCAGTTATTTTCGACTCTTAACCTGAAATTTGGCAGATTAATTTAATTATCTATGGGCTTACTAATTTGTAGCACAGAGGTTCCCCTTGACCTTCAAGAAGATCGGCGCATTTAAATATTAGTAGTTTGAGGAGTATGGCCTAACCCATGAAGTCTTACGTGAGCTCTTAAATGACGGAGTAAAATTAATCAATAATTATTTGACATGTCAGTATTTTAAATTTTAAATAAAAAATTAAAATTATTAATTATTAGAAAAAGATAATACAGTATTTTATAATGTCTTAAATATTTATATAGCATATGGATGACATGATGAATTAAGCTCATATAAGAATCTCTCTACCTAACCATTTTTTTTATAACTGAACCTTCCGAACCCACTAGCGGTGGTTGCGACAGCTTCTCCCCGCGACACACAAAATAACTATCAAATCACGTATGCTCGATAAGTGAGAATAAATTTCGAACAAGAACTTCTCAGCTCCCTATCATTGGGCTGCCAGCTGGAACTCTGCCTAACTATTTCGCTGAAATGTGGAGTTGGTTTCTTTGACCAATCATCTCCCCACCATTTCAATGGTCGATTCCCCGGGTTGCGATGATAAGACGGATGGCAGAGTCTCTGATATAGGCTCTAGAAGAAGAATGAGAAATTCTATCGTAAAACTTTAACTTGTAGATAATACACTAAACTTAGTTAAAGAATATTTAATGTATTGATAAATACTTAAAATTATATTTTAAAAATAAAAATAAGTAATAAATAGAAAAATGATATGTGATCATCATATATCATTGGTGCTCTCGTGGAGGTTCGAATCCAGACTTCAACCTCTCTTCGAAGGGTCTATGATGGGACTAATCTCACATCGGCGAAGTAACGGTGAAGCGAGCTCCTCATAAGTTCATGCGTACTTCTCTTCCCTCGATATGCGTCTTTTCTAGGATAAAAACTGAGGGTCGATTCAGAGTGTTAAACGTGATAGTTAAAACTAGTACCGGACTCCTGGCCCCAATGTTCAAAGTGTTAAACGTGATAGTTTTTAACCAAATAACGTTACCCTTTACATGTATGAATTCAAGCTTATCTATTATAAATTTCTCAATTCCCTCCCACTTAAGCTTCCCCATCTAATAACAGAGCATGTCTTCTATATATCAGTATCACCATGTTACAGTACTTCTATGGTGATACCAACTAACAAATTTAATTCTTTTAAAGACTTTCTTATAAAATTATGAAAACCACAATTTAGCCTTAAAAATAATTGAATTTAATTCGTTGATATTATTACATAAGTACTGTCATATGATGGAGACAGTCTTGTGTATATGAGTATACCACATGACAATACTGACGTAGTATCACAAGTCAATATGATTCTATTAATTTTATGATTTTTTAAACAAAACATAAAAGAAAAAAATAATCCTAAAATTGTCATGATTTGATTGATACGTGACACAACGTTAGCACTTACGTAGTGTAACCATTACTTACAAGACTTTCTCCACGTGGTAATACTATTATGTTACGTACAAAACTTTATCCTAATAAAAGGGTATCGTTCCAAGTGTATGAAAAACATGTAAACCTTCTTACCCAAAGTAATAACATTGAAGGAATAATCTATCATAGTTTTATGCTAGAAAAGTTAGTTATACAATATCTTTAACAATTACAATCGAAGTCCATTACATGCAACGTACCACCATGCGACGCAAAAGGAGAAATAAAAGAGTATTAGAAAGTTTCGATTGATGGGAATCTTACCTACAAAGTTTTAATATCAAATCAAATTAACAGTTTGTAAACCCTCTTTTTTTATTAATTAGATTTTTTTATGTACAGAGAAGATAAATAAATTTAAAAATATACTAGAAATAGAGAATAAAAATGTACAGTAAGTTTCACAGGTAAGATCGAATTTAGGATCTCTAGGTGATATAGTGAAAGTAATATCAATGCTAATATCCCCTCTTTCTCATTATTAATTAAAATTTTCGGATCTTAGACGAGTAGGAAAGAGGGAACCACCCAAGGGTTTGAAGATTTCACAATCAGAAATACGTGCCTTCTTTCTCATCCTACCCAACACCCATTAGTTTTACGACGCCCACCAGACTGAAAGTTTCGTCTCCCTGTGAAAAATTTCGTTACAACCTCACCCAGCCAAAACGAAAAGGTCAAATCTTTAAAGCCATTTCATTTGGTCTAACCCTCGAAAACTCATCCCATCTCTCCACTATATATATGTATGCAAATCACAGCTCGTATACTTCACACATGCAAATAGAACTTCTCTAAGAATACGATCATTCGAAAATGTCTTCCAGGACTCCCATGACCTTTCTTCTGTTAGCTTGTTCCTTCCTTCTCCTCGAGACCGCCCTCGGAGCGGACCCTCTCTACCACTTCTGCTCGAGTTCGTCGGGCAGCTTCCCCAGCAAAAGCCCTTACAAGACCAACCTCAACAGCCTCACCAGCTTCCTCTACCGCAAGACCCCATCGACGGGCTTCGGCATCGGTTCGGTCGGCAAGTACCGTGACCAGGTCTACGGCCTTGCCCTCTGTCGGGGCGATGTCTCTGCGTCGGACTGCAAGTCTTGTGTGGCCGGTGCCGGCAGCGAGATCCGCAAAAGCTGCCCCCTCAACAAAGGCGCTATTATATGGTAGACTACGTACTGTGTATCATTTGCATCAAACATGAGTTTATAACATAGCATTGCTCGATCACAGTTGTCTTGTGTTGTCAATTATAATAATCATCTATCTATTAATGTATAGGTACGATGACTGTCTCTTCAAGTACTCGGACCAGGACTTCTTCGGCCAGATCGACACTGAGAACATCTTCTACATGTGGAATGTGAACGTGGTGAACAACTCCGTGGTGTTCAACCAGAAGACGAAGGAGCTGCTGACCTGGCTTACCAACGAAGCCTATGGAACACCGAAACTCTATGCCACGGGAGAGTGGGAGCTCGACAGGTCGACCAAGCTATACGGACTGGTGCAGTGCACCAGGGACTTGTCCCCGAGTAACTGCAAGCAATGCCTCAACGATGCGGTAGCTCAGCTTCCAAGCTGCTGCGATGGGAAAGAAGGAGGGAGAGTTATCGGGGGAAGCTGTAACTTTCGATATGAGATTTACCCGTTCGTGGATGCTTAATAATTAGGGACGTGCGGACGTAGTTGGTGTCCCTAAAATAACAGGGGACGTCCTCCCAAAGTAATTAGGGACGTCCTCCTAAAATAATTAGGGACGTGCGGACGTATTTGGTGTTCCTAAAATAAATGTATCCAGCTTGTTGTATGTTCCGTAATTCAGTGATTCGGAACATAATAAAAAATGACATTGCCACCATAATCAAGTGTCTTATTAACCAGGATGTTCTCGTTGTCTTATTAACCGGGGATGTTCTAGTTCCCTTATTAACACAATAAATTTCGGTGGATAAAAGAGACATGTATATAAACTCAGAATGTGATATAAGAAAAAAAGAGATAAAAATATACAATAAATACTATTAATGAGTATTGAATTCAGAATCTCTTAATTTCAAGTTGAATTATTATACTCCTTATTTGAAGTTAAGTGAATTCAATATGGTACATTATCTAGTGTGCTTCAGCTCTCCCTTTGACTTCCATATTTTTCCAATCTTCTTCTAGAGTCTATATGATCAGAAACTCCCTAATCTGTCCTATCTTCATAAATCATGGTACCTACATTTGAAAGGTAACCGTTGATTGGTCAAAGAAAGCAACTCCATCTTCAGCTAGTGAGTAAATATTGACTGAGAAATAGACGCGTTAAGATTTAACACAGTAATTGAATGCTTACCCTTGGCTGGTGGGGAGATAATCCTCAAGGTAACAATTTTAAAATACAAGTAAAACAAACACAAGAAAGCCATGCCTTGACTGGGACAAAGTCTTTCAATAAAGAGGTTATACCCCGTACGAGATAGTAATGTGATATATCCGTCCAATTAGAATTTACTATTTATATGTTTGTTTAATTAGAATTTACCATTTATTAGATTTTTTAAATTTTTTACAATTTATAATTTTTCCAATTATGATTCACTATTTTTGAAGATTTTTGAAGATTTAATAACCATAACTATATATTTATTGATTACATGTCAAGTCATGATTAGACGAATATACTACATCAGTATCATTAACATTGTATGACCGCTCCACTAGAAACTTTCTCCTTGCATTCGTAAGCTACGAGCCACGATTGAGCCAATTAGTGCACTCGAGGCAGGTTAAATTTTGTAGTGGGCTTGGGCTTGTGGTTCATAACCTGAGTCAGCTCAACCTCATGGGGCGGGCCTGGGTTGGGCTCGATATGAGAGTATCGGGAAAGGGTAGGTTCGTGTCCACGAGCGAAGCACGAGACTGAGGAATGGGGCTGACCCGGATAAGGCCTGCTTGGAGGGTACCTCGATGGCCCGATTGTATGTCCTTGGGTGAATCTTAGGTTCGAGTAGTCGCGGGGTTGGACTCACCGGCAGGGTAACCCGAAGGCCCAAACCGGGCCCGTGGGGGAAGATGAAAGATCGAGGCAAACCCGGGTTGGCATTATACGATAAAAAATATATAAATTTATGTCACATTTTAAATTATATTTCACATAAAAATAAACATATTCTTCTAAATGGATTGACCAGCATTCTAACCCGACCCGTGTGGGACGGGAAGCGACAGGGCCTAATACCCGGACTCGCCCTGCCCCATTGCCAAACCTTTACAAATATTTGCTAGATACTGAAGTGGCATTGTCCCTGGGAAAATGGCTTGGAAGAGAATAATGGGCAGTTGATTCGAGTATTGTTAGATTATGGACGAAAGTAAGATTACATGGAACCGCACCGTTGCCCCGTGTCCGGCCTGCAGAGCAGCCAGCAGCCAGCAGCCAACGCGCACAGCAGAACCAACCACCACAAGAACCTCACCGTTGCCGCCTCTGGTAATCTCCATCGCTTCTTCTCAGTTCACTGCGTCCCCATTCCCTCTCTTTTCTTCTCATTTCATCGGAATCTCCAAAATTTTCTTGGCACAGCACAGATAATGCCTCTGTCTCAAGAATTGGCACGCCAAAGAAATTTGAGAAATCCCCTTTTCTTTCTTTTCTTGCTCTGGTGTTCTTCTGATGATGATCCAGAACGCGTCCCAATTACTCGGAGTCGGAGCCGATGAGCGCAATCAAAGAATGAAAGACAAGTTGAAGGGTCTGTCAATCAATAACTTTCATGCAATCAATTGGATTGAACCGGCATGAACAACTGAGAAAAGGTGCATTTTTTTTCCTGCTCTTTTCAAGGAATCAAGAAAATGGCGATCATGAAATGGGCAATTGCTTTAATTTCTTTTTGTCATTTTTTTGTTTCTTTTTGTTATTGGTTTGCTATCCTCAGGTCGATGGTTCCCTTATTATCGGACGAAACAGAGCAATGCGGAGGACAGCTGAAGGATGCGAATTGCGGCAGTGTTGTCGGCGATGGGTATAATATATTATGTTATAATATATATTTTTTAATTTATTAATATTATATTTGTATTCTAATCATATATTAGTAAATATTTTTGTTGATGCGTAAACAGTAGAGTATTGTGCGTAACAGGTATAACATATGTCAGCGTTGATGTAGCATCGTAAAACAATAAAATTCAGTAATTTTAAAATTTTTTTAATAGAACCTTAAAAATAACTGATTACTATTAGTTTGTGACATTATGTTAGTAATATGTCCCATATGTACAAGAATTTCTCGTGCTAGGCGCTATGTTTTTTAGTGTATGAAGGAAGTATAAAATGAGACATCAAACCAATATTCCTCTAACCGGCTGGTAACCGAATCTTGTTTAACACTTCACCCATTTTTCTCTCATTTCCACCGGGATCGTGAAATGATGTTTGTTCGAGGAGGTTAGGTGGCTGCATTTTGCAAAGTTCATGTTTGGTGGCAAGTTGTAACATTGCGCTCTCGGGTATTCGTTGATCTCTACAGCATGTACTGACCCAAACATGAATCTGATATTTTCTTATCGCAATCATGCGGTTTTCAAAGAGATTAAGGAGTGTCCGAGTCGAATGCTATTCCTTGAGAATCATTGATGAGCTACATGAACCCAAAGTAGTAATGTAGTTTTCATCGTCACCAGAAGCTTCGGCGCTGCGGCGCCCCCTGACACCCCCCGACGCTCCGACACTGGGCGCTCTGGGGCCCGACGCTTGTCATCGTCCCTTGCTGGCCATCGTCCGACGCTGGCCATCATCCGACGCTCGTCGTCTTCCGTCCCTGGCCGTCATCCGATGCTCGCCGTTGCCCAACTATCCGGCGCCTGATGCTCACTACGTCCAATTTGCTCCCGGGAGCTACAAGGGCAAAAATGACATTTTACACAGAAGTGGCACTATTTTTGAAAATCAATATAAAGTTGTGCTACACATGAAAGATGGATGGAAGAGGAGGTGGGCTAAATTTCCCTATTAACACCCCTGGTGAATCCAAATCGGACGTGACCAATATTGCACCAGAGAAAGAGGATATAATGCAATACATGAAATCTTGTTTGATTATCGTTGTCTCTGAACTGTAATTCTCTGATGAGGAATGGGCTCACGTGAACTACGAATGGTCTAAACCAGTTTAAAAGAGAGAATCTTAGGTAAGCTCAATTCACAATAAACTATTATGAAAAAATATTAGCATCTAAGCATCGGTATAGTTAATGATTCATGATGAATTGTGTTCACTGCCAAGAAGACCAAACCAAACGGTGACACACGGAGACAACTCAACCCACAACTGTCGGAAAAAAGTACGGTTGTATTACGTATTAGTACTGACGTAATATTATAAATTAAATAAGTTTCGGTGACTTCTAAAGTTGTCCTTTTTTTATTTTTAGGATTTTATTAAAAAAAAATTCTAAAATAATTGAATCTTATTAATCAGTGATACCAGATCAGTACTATTACCTGATATATCCATTTCTCCTCGGCCATCTCCAACTACCAGAGGGTGCAAGGCGAGCTCAACTCCCCAGTCCCCTCCTCCTCCTCCGCTCCCTGACTCAATACCTCCATGAGAGACGGACGTCAACCAGGGAACCTCAACTCAACCCAGCCCATCACCTCAGATCCATATCCCGTGGCGTAGAGTTTCGGTGTTCCATAGGCTTCATCGGTAAGCCGGGTCAGCAGCTCCTTCGTCTTCTGGTTGAACTCCATGGAGTTGTTCACCACGTTCAGATTCCACATGTAGAAGATGTTCTGAGTGTCGATCTTCCCGAAGAAGTCATTGTCCGAGTACTTGAAGAGACAGTCATCTTACCTATACATTAACAGATCGATGATTATTATAATTGAGAACACGACACAACTGCAGTCGAACGATGCTATGTTACAACTACACTCTTGTCTGATGAAAATGATACACAGTACGTAGTGTAGTCTACCATATGATAGCGCCTTTGTTGAGGGGGCAGCGTTTGCAGATCTCATCACCGGCACCAGCCACACAGGACTTGCAGTCGGAGGCTGGAAAATTGCCCTGGCAGAGGGCAAGGCCATAGGCCTGGTCATGGTACTCGTAAGGGCTGTTGCTGGTGAAGTTGCCCGACGAACTCGAGCAGAAGTGGAAGAGAGGGTCGGCTCCGAGGGCGGTGTGGAGGAGGAGGAAGGAACAAGCTAATAGAACAGAGGTGGTGGGAATCTTGGAAGACATTGTCGAATGATTGGTTACGAGAAAACAGTAGATGAAGAAGCTGAGAGTATTCTTAGAGATGTTCTATTTGCAAGTTTGAAGGATACAAGCTGTGATTTTGCACACATATATGTAGTGGAGAGATGGGATGAGTTTTCAGGGGTTTGACCAAATGAAAATGTTTGAAAGATTGGGGTTCTGATCTGTGGTAAAATTATTAATATTTACTAATAATAATAACGACAAGAGAAAATGGCAACAGTCAGTTGCCACGAGAGAATTCAATGGCTGTTTAACAGTAAACTAAGTTGGAAAATAATTTTGGAGGGAAGTTAAAATTGAATTGAAGAGATACGATTATGAAATCCCGACCATTTAAATATTTATGTCTATTCAATGGTGACTTTTCAATATTTACATATACATGTGTTGTGTAAGAGAAAATGTCATTGAGATATATACACGTGAAAGTTTTTTTTTCTTTTACTACATTTTATTCTATTGATGTTATATTACTTATTTGATTTCTATTTCTCGGGTTGTGATTCTAGTGAGAGAGTATCATGTTTTGCAGCCGTGATTGTCCTCGTGGGCATTGTATCGCGGAGTTGGATATTTCTGCCGAAGCCACGCTGTAACATTGAGGGGAAATATCTATCTTCAAGAGGGTTTTCTGGAAATGACTTGCCTGCAATTTTGATTTCGAAGTTTTTGATTCCATTGTTTTTCTATATTCCCTATCAATATTATCTTCCTAATTGTTATATTGAAGTTTAATAATCTTTGTTACTTTAATTTTATTGTTTATCTCGAAATATTTTCATACAACAATTTGAGGATAGATATTTTTCCTGTGCGGTGTGGCATTCAAGATGTAGAGATTTTTGAGAAGTTTTGATCTAAAATTTCCGTATTCGAGAACTGAACCCAACCCGAGAATCAGTTTGACTATTCCTTTAAATTTGTGAAATTCACTTCACTTATTAACCTTTTTTTTTTATGAGGAGAGATGAATATACTTGGAGGAGGCGCACAAATGACATGTTCAGACAACTAACAATTGAATTCCACAAGAAGCAGGAGAAGAATTGGAGTAGTGACCCGACAATGGCAAGGCAGAGGCCGGGGATCGCCACCGACAAGGAAGCCACCATCGACTTGATCACCGTTGAAAACGGGATCTCACGACGTCTTGGATGACGACAACTTCATGAAGTCTGTAAGCGAGAGGCGAGGAGTGGAGCGAAATGGTGGAAAAGCAGGAGATCTTGCAGTGTGAGAAGTCAACAGACAAATTCAGAAATAAAGACCGTGTCCATCACCGAGTGGAACCGGCAAGGCTACGACGAAAATGGCAGTGTTTCATTCGGCAGTACCTAATGCTCAATTGAATTGGAATGGGAGAGGCACCACATTTTCATGGTAACATAATAATTTGTGTTTTCATTTGAATGGTGAAATCGGGCACGTAATTATTGGTTCTTTCTATCTTATTTATAAGATTACAAGTACTCTAAACTGTAAATATTTCTTCATTAGTTAAATGGTGATATTTAGATAAAATTAAACAGAAAATAGGAAAACTTGTATTCCACGGTTGGATATTTCCGCTGAAACCGCGCCGCAATATTACGGGAAATATCAATCATCAAGAGAGTTTCCTGGAAATACCTTGCCCAAAATTTTAATTTCGAAATTTTTGATTCCATTGTGTTTTTTTTTTTATATTATCTTCCTATTTGCTATTTTGAAGTGTAATAATCTTTGTTACTTTAATTTTAGTATTCATCTCATATCCAAAGGAGTTCTGTACAACATGACCTTTATCATGAGAGTTGTGTATCCCTTTTATTTGTCTGTCTTCTACCCTTGTCTTAGACAATATTCATAGGCCTACCTTATCGTCGAAACATATTACGTAAGTAATTTCCCTTACTCTTAATACGTCCACGAACTTCCATATATTGTCAGGGACAGAAGTAAACGATTTTTCCTTTTAATCTTTTAGATCAGAAGACCTTGGCTGGGTGGATTAAAGTGAGGAGGGATGTAGGCCGTGTCTACGGACCAGCTCGGATCCGGACATGGCCTAGAATCAAACTGGTTAAAACTGGAACCAGAATCGATCAGAACCGATCTAGGCTTGAATCGGAATTGGGGCTTCGGTCGTCGAGCCCATTCCTCCTTGGATGGAACTGCAACCACCAATTGATAGAAAATAAATTACAGATATAAAAAAAGTTCAGTTATTTAAATGTTTTTAATGATAATGATACAAAACATAATTTTTTTTTATTTTTTTTCTAAATAAAAATTTTTATTTAACATACTACAACAAACATTGGAATTACCGTCACCAAACTTGCGTCGAAAGTGGACGATACATTTTTTCGTTCATATTGCGTCTGACTTTAGACGACGAGTGGGATGAAAAATGATAATAACAATTCCGTCCATTTTGTGGGGGAAATTTTGAACGAAACAAAAATTTTATATATATTAAAAAATATCATCCATTACAATGAACGCAATGTCAACGTAAGACACCACATGATTATTTCGTCCAAAGATGAACAAAAATAGAGGAAATTTCCATCCAAATATATTGGACTCAAGGAGGACGAAAAACAACTTTGTCCATTTCTCTTACATATTGGACGAAAATGGGTTGGGAGAGCTATCAATCAACTCGATCTTTTGAGGATTTGCTGCAACTCCTCGGTCCATGTGCCTCAGTCCCCATTCAGTGAATACCCTATATTAGTTGCCTTTACCTTTTGTTTTTCTAGAAAATCTTGCAAAAATTGTTCTTGTTCCCAGTTATTTAAATGATCTTCGTGGACATTATCTTCCCCATCTTCCCACTCTCCTTATTCTTCTTTCTTCTTCCTCCTGCACTTCACGGTCCCCTCCTCCTCTTCATAGTCTCCTCCCTTCTTACAATGTTTACGGGGTATGTTTTTTTTTTTTTAATTAATATAATGCCATTATGAGTTTGGTGGTATTTCTTTTGCATAATTGATACGCACATGCGTTGACTTTCTATTTTTCTTCGGATAATATAATAAATATGTAGATATTATTGCTGAGCCTGGAAGAGTGATTCTAAACAAGAAGCCATAGATAATATGCCTAAAGCAGTGAAGGAGATTGTGCAAGCCCAAGTTGTCACGCCGGCTAGAAGTCATGCAGTGGTTTGATCAACAAGCACAAAAAACCAAGTTTGAACCACACATGTATGAGAATGAAATTATCATGCCATGATCAACTATCTTAGTGTTATGAGAGCAAAAGTTTGTTGTAAATGTAATTTTATGTTAACTTGAACCTTATTATATGTTTCTTATCTGTTAATTCAAGTTGTTTGTAATTACTTTCTAACAAAGTTATTATTTATTTGTTTAAGTTTTGGACATCCACCAAAAAAAAAATGGATAACTCAAAATCATAAGAAATTGGCTACTGGATGAAAACACGATGAAAATTAGATAAATTATTTCACCCCAGACAAACGTAAATAATAGCAAAAAATGGGAAGTAAGTTGGACGAAAAAGGGAAGGAAGTTGAAAAGAAAATGGACAAAAATTTGAAGGAATATGGAAGATAATTGGAAGAAAAGGATGGACGAAAATTGGAAGGAAGACGGAGAAAAAATGCTAAAAAATTATGGACGGAAGATGAAAGAAAAGTGGATGAAAAGGTGAAGGAAGATGGGCCACAAGAGACGTAAAACATCATCCATGTTTCGGTTAACCAGAGTCCATATTTCGTCACTATTTCTTTTGGACACAATTTGGACGAAAAAGTGTCGGTAATGTTGACTCAAATTGGACGATAATATTTGCGTCAAAGGTTTTTGCGTCTAATTTATTGTTGAAGAAAACTGGATGATAAAGTACATATTTCGTCCATTATACATCATTGCCATTAATATTTTTATGACGAAAAATTCCACATTTCTTGTAGTGATATATAGCCTATCAAATATTTTTTTTTATAGAACCGGCTAGAATTGTGAACTAGAATCGGAACGTGCCAGTTGCACATATCATGGAACTGGAACCGGAACCGACGGATCCGGCCGCTGCACCTTTACCTAGTACCAGCCCCTCGAGTCAACCAGTGCCACCGGTGACTCCAGTACCCGCACAGTCTTAGCTTCCGTCTGCGGCGAAATTACTTAGATTTGTGTGCTCTATTATCTTTGTTTTTTTTTTTAAACATTTTCATGTGGGTGATGTCATTTCTTATGCTTTGTTAAATGAGATTTAGATTAGATCAAGTATATTTGTCCACGATAAAGACGATTCAATACTGTTATGTAATTCTCAATCTGAATAAGAGATTTCAAATTCTATCATAATCAATTTTATTCAATATTGATTCTATTTGAACGAAGACTTATTTTGAAGGTTAAAGGCGTCTCCTTTCGTGGGAGCGGATCGAATGACTTCTGCCCCAGACATCTTCGCCGGAATTTGTCGGCTCCTCGTCGCACCGTTCTTCCCATCGATGATTCTTGTGATTCATTTCCTTGCATGGCAAAGAAATATACATGCATGCAGTAATTTCCACGTGTTCTATTTTCACCTTACCATCCTTCGATATGAAAGAACAATAATAATGCGACAAGGTCAAGTTTTCCGTCTTTAAGGTCCCTAAGAGACATGAGATATTCCACTTATTGAGGCTTGTGACCGCGTCGGTTGAGCTAACCACCTATCTGGTTGTGCGAACGAAATCTGTTGATTTTATTAATTGTGCGAACAAAATTTGCATAACATCACATCTAACACCCATATGGTCATAAAAATAGGGAACATTTATTTGCACATTCATCATTGTGATAAAATAGAGAATTCGAGAATAGTTTACACATCCATTCTCGTGATAAAATAGAGAATTTAACAATATTTCATATATTTTATGTCCAGATGGATGCCGCGTGCGATACTACATCAGATTCCATTTGCACAATCAGTAAAATTAATTGTACATATAAGTAATTAACTTACAAAATTAATGATATAGTAGATTGTGAAAAAAGAGCATAATTCATTATTTTCTACGCCAAAAAAATGGTTCGTGATAAATTAAAAAAATATTAAATAATTCATGATTTTTTGGAAAAAGATAGTTCGTGATAAATAAAAAATTCTTGAATAATTTATAATTTTTAAACAAATAACTTAAAATTAAACTGATAATCACTTATTTTTTATTTATGTCAAAAACAGAGTGCTGGAGGGAGCCGCTGGCAATGGCTCATTTATGATAACTGTTGCCGCTTTGTACCGAATTGGAATCAACATTCCCATTAATCCAACAATATCCGCTGACCAAAAAGAGTCAGCCTTTTCAGCTTGTCGCAACCTTTTCGTTACGAGAAAGTGTTCTGTAAAGTGATCGTTTATATATTTTTGTTAATTAGATCTCACCAGTCTTATAATTTTTATATTTTTAGGATTTAATAATTATAATTATATTATTATTAATTATATATTAAATTCTGAATAAATAAATATATTATATCAGCAGTGACACGTGATATAACAAATTCACGTAAGATTTTCTCAAATCATTTACGCCAATTCATCTCACGTTCTTTCCACGTCCTCAAGGAACAACCAAATATCCCCACAGTACATATAAGACAAATACGACTTTAAGTAACCTGTGGTCCGCAATATGTTCTATTCCTGCCCAATTCCTCTGTTCTTGCTGTCTCGGTGTGAGTTAAATTATTTTTTAAATTCATGATTATTCTTTGACTTGGTCATTGTGTGATTTGATGGGCTTACTTGAAATATAATATAATATTTTATAATAACGTATTAAATATTTATTAATATAATTTATGGTTGATGTTGTGAATTAAGCTCATGCAAGAATCTCTCTACCTAACCTTTTTTTTTATAACTGAGATATCCGAGCGCCTTTTGGACCCCTCTAGCGGTGGCTGCTATACCTCCTACTCGAGGTACAAGTAATAACTTCCAAACCACATGTAATGAATAAGTTATGATAAATTCTAATAGGTTTATTATATCTTCCACTAATGGTAGTTACGATATCCCCTCCTCGAGATACACGTATTAGCTCTTGAACCTTTGACAGACTTAATACGGCTAAAAAGCCTCCGACCCTCCAGTATCCGCCCTCTAAATTTCAAACCTGAACTTCTCAGCTCACTATCGTTGGGCGGCCAGCTGTCTGCCTAACCATTCACTAAAACGTGGAGTTACTTTGACCAATCATCTGCGCACCACTTTCAACAATAGATCCCACGGTTTGAGATGATAAGACGGATGGCAGAGTCACTGATATAGGACTGTACAAGAAGAAGGAGAAATTCTAATGTAAAACTTAACTTATAGATAATAAGATAAAGTTAGTTAATGAATAATTGATATATTGATAAATATTTTAAATTATATTTTAAAAATAAATATAAGTCATGAATAAAAAAATGATATGTGATCGTCATATATCACTAACGCTCTCATTGAGAATCGAATCCAAACTTCACCTCCCTTTGAAGGGTCTATGATGGGACTAATCTCACATCGGTGAGCTAATGGTGAAGTGAGCTCTTTATAAGTTCATGTGTACTCATCTTCTCTCGAGATGTGTTTTTTCTAGAATAAAACTGTGAGGGTCGATTCACCACGCTGCCTCCCAAAGCGAACATACATCTCGACAAGATACTTCATCTTGGTAATTCCGGTTTCATCCACAACAAATTGATGTGATATTTTATGATAACGTATTAAATATTTATTGGTTGAGTTTACGGATGATATGATGAGCGAACTCATGTAAAAATCTCTCAAGAAGAACGGCATAATTTGGATGATTGCTTGGGCAGGATAGAAGGATGGTCGAATAAGATCGTGGAAGTAGAGTACATGCCATACGCATTATGGGATCTTTCAGGATCATAAACTGATTGTTATTCTTAAATAAATGACACTTAAGATTTTCAAATAGATCTGATTACCAATCGCAACCATTTCAATTTCTAGAATTCCGACTTGATAAAAGAATCCAACTTTTGAATTATCAAAAATTTCGACTTATTAAAGATTAAAATTCCAGAAACTGATAAACAAAACACACATAGGATAATGAGTTGGGGGTTGTGTCGAATACAGTTTTATTAAAATAGATTCGACTCTTCTGGGTCATATTAAGGTAACACGGAAATCTACCTCCGAAGAAATAGTGATGTGCAAAGTTAAAACTACTACCGGACTCCTGGTCCCGACATTCAAAATATTAAACGTGATAATTAGTTTTTAACCGGATAATATTACCTTTTACATATATGAATTCAAACTTACCTAATATAAATTTCAAAATTCTCTCCCACTTGAGCTTCCCCATCTAATAACAGTGCATGTCTTATGTATATCGGTATCATCACATTACAGTCCTTATATTGTGATACCAACTAATAAAATTTAGTCATTTTAAAAATTTCTTTTTATAAAATCATAAAGACCACAATTTAGCCTTAAAAATAATCGAATTTAATTAGTTAATATTATTACACAAGCACTGTCACATGATGGAGAGAGTCTTGTGTATATGAGTATAACACGTGATAATACTGATGTGGTATCGCAAGTCACTATAATTCAGTTATTTTTATGATTTTTTAAACAAAAAATAAAAGGAAAAAAACCTAAAATTGACTTGATTTGATATGTTCGTACACAGCGTAAGCACTATTAGCTAATATAAATTTCAAAATTCCCTCCCACTTGAGCTTCTCCATCTAATAATAGAGCATCTCTTCTGTGTATCAGTATCACCACGTTACAGTATTTATATGATAATACCAATTAACAAAATTTAGTTATTTTTAAGATTTTCTTATAGAATCATAAAGATCACAATTTAGCCTTAAAAATAATCGAATTTAATTAGTTGATATTATTACACAAGCACTGTCACATGATGGAGAGAGTCTTCTGCATATGGGTATACCACGGACAATGCTGACGTAGTATCACAAGTCATTATAATTCAGTTATTTTATATTTTTTTAAACAAAACATAAGAGGAAAAAAAACCCTAAAATTGACTTTATTTGATTGGTTTGTAATACCACATTATCGTTGTTACATGGTGTAACCATTACTTACAGGCCTTTTTTCACGTAGTGATACCGTTGCGTATAAAACTTTCTCCTAATAAAAGGGTATCGTTCCAAAATGTTTGAAAAACATGTAAACCTTCTTACCCAAAATAATAACATCGAAGAAATAATCTATCATAGTTTTATGCTAGAAAAGTTAGTTACACAATATCTTTAACAATTACAATGGCAGTCCATTACATGCAACGTACCACAATGCGACAGAAAAGGAGGAAAAAAAAAAGAGTACTAGAAAGTTTCGACTGATGGGAATCTTACTTACAAAGCTTTAATATCAAATCAAATTAACAGTTTGTTTATTAATTAGATTTTCTTGTGTACGGAGAAGATAAATAAACTTAAAAAAATTATAAGAAAGAGAGAATAAAAATGGTACAGTAAGTTTTACGGATGAAAGCAAAAGTAATACCAATTGTAATACCCTTTTTTCTCATTATTAATTAAAATTTTCAAATCTTAGACAAGTAGGAAAGAGGGAACCACCCAAGGGTTTGAAGATTTCATTATCAGAAATACGTGCCGTCTTTCTCATCCAACCCAACACCCATTAGTTTTCACGACGCCCACCACATTGAGAGTTTCGTCTCCCTGTGAAAATTTTCATTACAACCTTAGCCAGCCGAAACGAAAATCAAATCTTTAAAGCCATTTCTTTTGGTCAAACCCTCGAAAACTCATCCCATCTCTCCACTATATATATGTATGCAAATCACAGCTCTTATCCTTCAAACATGCAAATAGAACTTCTCTAAGAACACGATCATTCGAAAATGTCTTCCAGGATTCCCATCACCTTTCTTCTGTTAGCTGGTTCCTTCCTTCTCCTCGGGACCGCCCTCGGAGCCGACCCTCTCAACTACTTCTGCTCCAGTTCGTCGGGCAGCTTCCCCAGCAAAAGCCCTTACAAGGCCAACCTCAACAGCCTCACCAGCTTCCTCTACCGCAAGACCCCGTCCACGGGCTTCGGCATCAGCTCGGTTGGCAAGTACCGTGACCAGGTCTACGGCCTTGCCCTCTGTCGGGGCGATGTCTCCACGTCAGACTGCAAGTCGTGCGTGGCCGGTGCCAGCAACAAGATCCGCCAAAGCTGCCCCCTCAACAAAGGCGCCATCATATGGTAGACTACCTACTGTGTATCATTTGAATCAAACATGAGTTTATAACATAGCATTGCTCGATTACAGTTGTCTCGTGTTGTCAATTATAATAAGCATCTATCTATTAATGTATAGGTACGATGACTGTCTCTTCAAGTACTCGGACAAGGACTTCTTCGGCAAGATCGACACTGAGAACAAATTCTACATGGCGAATCCGATGGTGGTGAAAAACCCCGTGCAGTTCAACCACAAGACGAAGGAGCTGCTGACCTGGCTTACCAATGAAGCCTATGCAACACCGAAACTCTATGCCACGGGAGAGTGGGAGCTCGACAGGTCGACCAAGCTATACGGACTGGTGCAGTGCACCAGGGACTTGTCTCCGAGTAACTGCAAGAAATGCCTCACTGATGCGGTCGCTCAGCTTCCGAGCTGCTGCGATGGGAAAGAAGGAGGGAGAGTTATCGGCGGAAGCTGTAACTTTCGATATGAGATTTACCCGTTCGTGGATGCTTAATAATTAGGGACGTACGGACGTATTTGGTGTTCCTAAAATAATTAGGGACGTCCTCCTAAAACAATTAGGGACGTCCTCCTAAAATAAATACGGACGTGCAGACGTATTTGGTGTTCCTCAAATAAATGTATCCAGCTTGTTATATGTTCCGTAATTCAGTGATTCGGAGCATAATAAAAAATGACATTGCCACCATAATCAACTGTGTCTTGTTAAAATGTTCTCGTTGTCTTGTTAACACAACAAACTTCGGTGTATAAAAGAGACACGTACATAAACTCAAAACGTGATATAAGAAAAAAAGAAATAAATGTATACAAGAAGTACTATTGATAAGAATTGAACTCATAATCTTTTAATTTCAAGTCGAGCTATTGTACTCCTTATTTGAAGTTAAGTGAATTCAATATGGTATATCATCTAGTGTGCTTCAGCTCTCCCTTTGACTTCCATGTTTATCCAATCTTCTTCTATATAGCCTGTATGATAAGAAACTCCCTAATCTGTCCTATCTTCATAAATCATGGTATCTACATTTGAAAGGTACAGAGTTGATTGGTCAAAGAAAGCAACTTCATATTCAGCTAATGAGTAAATATTCACTGAGAAATACACAATGATTTATCAATTAAAATGTGAACTAAATACATAATAATTTCGTTATGTAAATCTCGCTCAGATCTTAACACGTAAAATTTTCATAATTTTTAAAGATTAATTTACACACATTAAGATCTACTATAGTAATTGAATGTTTACTCTTGGCTGGTTGGGGGGTGGGGGGTAATCCTCAAGCTAATAATTATAAAAGACAAGTAAAACAAACATAGGAAGGCCATGCCCTGCCTTAGACAGAGTCTTCGATCAAGATGTTACATCACGTAGGCGATGCTAATATAGTATATTCGCCAATTAAAATTCATAATTTATATATTTGTCTAATTAGGACTTACTATTTATTAAATTTTTTAATATTTTATTAACATTTATATTTTTTTCTAATTAGGATTCACTATTTTTTTTATTTTTAAAAATTCTTTAGAATTTAATAACTTTAACTATATATTTATTGATTATATGCCAAGTTATGATTGGACGAATATACCATATCAGCATCACTTACGTTGTATGATCGTTTCACCGGAAACTTTCTCATTGCCTTCGTAGGTTACGAGACACGATTGAGCCGATTAGTGCGCTCGAGGCAGGTTAAATTTTGTAGTGGGCTTGGGCTTGGGGTTCATAGCCTGAGTCAACTCAACCGCATGGGCCGGGCCTGGGTTGGGCCCAATACGAGAGTATCAAGAATGGGGCGAAGCACGAGACTGAGGAATGGGGCTATAACAAATCCACGTAAGATTTTCTCAATCATTTACGCCAACTCATCTCATGTTCTTTCCACGTACCTAAGGAGCAACCAAATATCCACACAGTACATATAAGACAAATACCACTTTAAGTAACCTGTGGCCCGGAATATGTTCTTTTCCTGCCCAATTCCTCTGTTCTTGCTATCTCGGTGTTGTTAAGTTATCTTTTAAACTCATTATTATCCTTTGACTTGATTGTTGTGTTATTTATTATCACGTTCCCTTAAATACCCGTCCTTAATAAATAATCTCGAATCTGATATTTTTCTTCCGCACGTTGTTAGGGGGAACTGACCATGAGGCGTGCTTTATCTTCCGACCTCAAAATAAACTGACCACTAGTTAGACATCTTTCTTCCAGTCTTGAGCTTTAACCGGTCATGAATTTTGCACACGGGTTTGATGAGATGCTAGCTCACACCACATCCTACTCTGTATTACCATGTAAAGTACCCATCTGCACTTGTAAGAAATTGACTTAATTCTTTTATGAATTTAAGGTTATTCTTTCATATGATCAGTACGAGACGTAATCCTCAGTTATTTTCTAATCTGAACTTGAAATTTGGCAGATTAATTTAATTATCTATGGGCTTACTTGAAATGTAATATAATATTTTATAATAACGTATCAAATATTTATTAATATAGTTTATGGTTGATGTTGTGAATCAAGCTCATGCAAGAATCTCTCTGCCTAACCTTTTTTTTTTTATAAGTGAGATATTCGAGCATTTTCCGACCTCCACTAGTACTGGTTGCGATACCTCATACTCGAGGTACAAGTAATAACTCTCAAACCATGTGTGATAAATAAGTCAGAATAAATTCTAATAAACTTAATGTATCTCCTACTAACGGTGGTTGCGATATCTCGTCCTTGAAATATACGTAATAGCTCTCAAACTTTTGACAGACTTAATACGGCTAAAAAGCCTCCTACCCTCCAGTACCCGCCCTCTAAATTTCGAACCCGGACTTCCCCGCTCACTACATTGGGCTCCCAGCTGTCTACCTAACCATTCACTAAAATATGGAGTTGGTTTCTTTGACCAATCATCTGCGCACCACTTTCAACGGTAGATCCCCCGGTTTGAGATGATAAGATGGATGGCAGAGTCCCTGATATAGGACTGTACAAGAAGAATCAGAAAGTCTATCGTAAGACTTAACTGATAGATAATAGGATAAAAGTTAGTTAATGAATAATTGATATATCAACAAATATTTTAAATTATATTAAAAAAATAAATATAATTAATGAATAGAAAAAATGATGTGTGATCTCATATATCATTAATGCTCTTGTTGAGAATCGAATTCAAACTTCAACCTCTCTTTGAAGGGTATATGGTGGGACTAATCTCACATCGGTGAAGTGATGGTGAAGTGAGCTCATTATAAGTTCATGCGTACTCATCTTCCCAGAGCGGATATACATCTCGACGGGACCCTCCATGTCAGTAATTCCTGTTTCATTCACAAGAAATTGATGTGATATTTCATGATAACATATTAAATTTTTATTAATTGAGTTCACGGTTAATATGGTGAGCTGAACTCAAGTGAAAATCTCTCAAGAAGAACCGAATAATTTGGATTATTGCTTGGGCAAGATAGAAGGATGGTTGAATAAGATCGTGGAAGCACAGTACATGCCATACGCATTATGGGATCTTTCAGGATCATAAGCTGCTTGTTATTCGTAAATAAATGACACTTAAAATTTTCAAATAGATCTGATTACCAATGGTAACCATCTTGATTTATAGAATTCCAACTTGATAAAAGAATCCAACTTTTGACTTATCAAAATTTTGACTTATTAAAGATTAAAATTCCATAAATTGATAAACAAAACACACCCAGGATAAGGAGTTGAGGTTCGTGGTGTGCAAAGTTAAAACTAGTTTCGGACTCCTGGTTCCGACATTCAAAATGTTAAACATGATAATTAGTTTTTAACCGGATAACGTTGCCCTTTACATATATGAATTCAAACTTACCTAATATAAATTTCAAAATTCACTCCCACTTGAGCTTCCCCATCTAAACAGTGCATGTCTTTTGTACATCGGTATCACCACATTACAGTACGTATATGATAATACTAAATAACAAAATTTAGTTATTTTTAAGATTTTCTTATAAAATCATAAAGACCACAATTTAGCCTAAAAATAATCGAATTTAATTAGTTGATATTATTACACAAACACTGTCAAATGATGGAAAGAGTCTTATGCATATGGGTATACAACGTGACAATGCTGACGTAGTATCGCAAGTCACTATAATTAAGTTATTTTTATGATTTTTTAAACAAAACATAAAAGAAAAAAACACTAAAATTGACTTGATTTGATTAGTTCGTAATACCACGTTAGCGTTGTTACATAGTGTAACCATTACTTACAAGACTTTTTTCACGTGATGATACCGTTGCGTATAAAATTTTCTCCCAATAAAGGGGTATCGTTCCAAAGTGTTTGAAAAACATGTAAACCGTCAACCCAAAATAATAACATTGAAGAAATAATCTATCATAGTTTTATGCTAGAAAAGTTAGTTGTACAATATCTTTAACAATTACAATGGAAGTCCATTACATGCAACGTACCACTATGCGACAGAAAAGGAGAAATAAAAGAATATTGGAGAGTTTCGACTGATGGGAATCTTACTTACAAAGCTTTAATATCAAATCAAATTAATAGTTTCTTTATTAATTAGATTTTTTTGTGTACAGAAAATGTAAATAAATCTAAAAAGTATAAGAAAGAGAGAATAAAAAGGGTACAATAAGTTCCACGGATGAGAGCGAATCTAGGACCGCTAGGTTACAGAGCGAAAATAATACCAATTATAATATCCCCTCTTTCTCATTATTAATTAAAATTTTCGAATCTTAGACAAGTAGGAAAGAGGGAACCACCCAAGGGTTTGAAGATTTTCATAATCAGAAATACGTGCCTTCTTTCTCATCCCACCCAACACCCATTAGTTTTCACGACGCCCACCACATTGAAAGTTTCGTCCCCCTGTGAAAAATTTAATTACAACCTTAGCCAGCCGAAACGAAAAGGTCAACTCTTTAAAGCCATTTCATTTGGTCAAACCCTCGAAAACTCATCCCATCTCTCCACTATATATATGTATGCAAATCACAGCTCTTATCCTTCAAACAAGCAAATAGAACCTCTCTAAGAATACGATCATTCGAAAATGTCTTCCAGGACTCCCATCACCTTTCTTCTGTTAGCTTGTTCCTTCCTTCTCCTCGGGACCGCCCTCGGAGCCGACCCTCTCAACCACTTCTGCTCGAGTTCGTCGGGCAGCTTCCCCAGAAAAAGCCCTTACACGGCCAACCTCAACAGCCTCACCAGCTTCCTCTACCGCAAGACCCCGTCCACAGGCTTCGGCATGGGCTCGGTCGGCAAGTACCGTGACCAGGTCTACGGCCTTGCCCTCTGTCGGGGTGATGTCTCCGTGTCGGACTGCAAGTCGTGCGTGGCCGGTGCCGGCAACCAGATCCGCCAAAGCTGCCCCCTCAACAAAGGCGGTATCATATGGTAGACTACGTACTGTGTATCATTTGAATCAAACATGAGTTTATGACATAGCATTGCTCGATTACAGTTGTCTCGTGTTGTCAATTATAATAATCATCTATCCACTAATGTATAGGTACGATGACTGTCTCTTCAAGTACTCGGACAAGGACTTCTTCGGCCAGATCGACACTCAGAACATCTTCTACATGGCGAATCCGAACATGGTGAAAAACCCCGTGCGGTTCAACCAGAAGACGAAGGAGCTGCTGACCTGGCTTACCAACGAAGCCTATGGAACACCGAAACTCTATGCCACGGGAGAGTGGCAGCTCGACAGGTGGACCAAGCTATACGGGCTGGTGCAGTGCACCAGGGACTTGTCTGCGAGTAACTGCAAGAAATGCCTCAACGATGCGGTCGGTCGGCTTCCGAGCTGCTGTGATGGGAAAGACGGAGGGAGAGTTATCGGGGGAAGCTGTAACCTTCGATATGAGATTTACCCGTTCGTGGATGCTTAATAATTAGGGACGTACGGACGTATTTGGTGTTCCTAAAATAATTGGGGACGTCCTTCTAAAATAATTAGGGATGTCCTCCTTAAATAATTAGGGACATGCGGCCGTATTTGGTGTTCATAAAATAAATGTATCCAGCTTGTTATATATATGTTCCGTAATTCAATGATTCGGAACATAATAAATAATGACATTACCACCATAATCAAGTGTGTGTCTTATTAACTAGGGATGTTCTAGTTGTCTTATTAACACAACAAACTTCGGTAGATAAAAGAGATACGTACATAAATTTAGAAGGTGATATAAGAAAAAAAAGAGATAAAGGTATATAAGAAATACTATTAATGAGAATTGAACTTAGAATTTCTTAATTTTAAGTGAAACTATTGTACTCCTTATTTGAGGTTTAGTGAATTCAATATGGTATATCGTCTAGTGTGCTTCAGTTCTTCTTTTGACTTCCACGTTTATCCAATCTTCTTCTAGAGCCTATATGATCAGAAACTCTCTAATCTGTCCTATCTTCATAAATCGTGGTATCTACATCTGAAAGGTACACAATTGATTGGTCAATGAAAGCAACTCCATATTCAGCTGATGAGTAAATATTCACTGAGAAATACACAATGATTATCCATTAAAAGGCGAACTAAATATATAATAATTTTGTTCTGTAAATCTCGATTGAATCTTGACACGTAATATTTTTACAGTTTTTAAGAATTAACTTTATGCACGTTAAGATCTAATACAATAATTGAATGTTTATTCTTGGCTAGTGGGGGGATAATCCTCAAGGTCATAATTTTAAAAGACAAGTAAAACAAACCCAAGAAAGTCATGCCTTGCCTTGGACAAAGTCTTCAATGAAGAGGTCCTGTCACGTAGGCGATGTTGATGTGATATATCAGTCTAATTAAAATTCACCATTTATATGTTTATCTAATTAGAATTTATCATTTATTAGATTTTTTTAATATTTTTTTACAATTTATATTTTTTCAATTAGGATTCACTATTTCTTAATTTTTTTAAGATTTTTTAGAATTTAATAACTATAACTATATATTTATTGATTACATGCCAAATTACGATTGGATGGATACACTGTATCAGTATCACTTATATTATATGACCGTCCACGGGAAACTTTCTCCTTGCATTCGTAAGCTACGAGCCGCGATTGAGCCAATTAGTGCCCTCGGGGCAGCTTAAATTTTGTAGTGGGCTTGGGCTTGTGGTTCATAACTTGAGTCAGCTCAACCGCATGGGGCGGGCCTGGGTTGGGCCCGATGTGAGAGTATCAAGAAAGGGTAGGTTCGTGTCCACGAGCGAAGCACGAGACTGAGGAATGGGGCTGAGCCTGATTAGGCCCGCTTGGAGGGTTCCTCGATGGCCCGATTGTATGCCCTTGGGTGAAGCTGAGGTTCGAATAGTCGAGGGCTTGGACTCACCGGCAGGGTAACCCAACCCAAAGGCCCACACCGGGCCCGTGGGGGAAGATGAAAGAGTGAGGCAAACCCGGGCTGGCATTATACAATCACAAATATATAAATTTATGGCACATTTTAAATTATATTTTACCCAAAAATAAACATATTTTTTTCTAAATGGGTTGACCAGTGTTCTAACCCGACCCGTGTGGGACGGGACATGACAGGGCCTAATGCCCAAACTCGCCCTGCCCCATTGCCATACCTTGACAAATATTTCTTGGATACTGAAGAGGCACTGTCCCTCGGAAGATGGCTTAGGAGAGAATAACAGGCGTTTGATTTGAGTATTGTTAAATTATAGGAAAAATTAAGATTACATAGATAGTATATTATATAAAAAGTCATTATTTTACATGAAATGTATATTGTAATGTAAAATTGTTATGTATAGTAAATATTTTAGATTATTGAGAAAGTTATTAAAAGTATAATATTATAATATTTGATATGATACAATATAAATTTGTTTTACAATAATGCCCTCATTTGATGTGATATTTTAAAGAGGAGTGCGAGGTTAAAGTTGACAATTTAAGCATGGGGTCTCGTAAAATTGCCTTACAAGCTTGCTATTCTATGATAGTTTTACACTGGAAATTGTTTGCCCAGTAAAATGGTGATAGCTCGGTAAATTGAGAATACATTCCATTTTACATCAAAACGAGGTAAAGTAAAATATAAACTTGTTATTTTCCATGTAAAGTAATTGTTTTACATCAATCCAAATAGTCGCTAAGAAAAAGGAAAAGAAAAACATTCCTTTCAAATATATACGGCAAAAAAAAATTTAAGTTCCGAAAAATTAAAGTTGCGCCAAACTTTGAAAGCGTCCGAAGCCGAAACTGAAAGACTACCGCAGAGTTTGGAATTTGCCGATTGGTCCCTGGACTACTTCGTATTTGCCCTCTGCCACCATCTTCCCCGTGCTTCGCCATCACTCTACAACCCCATTTTTATTGCCGCGAGATCAGGCTCCGAGATCCAGCGTGAGGCAGCAGCTGCATTGAGATTCACGTTCACTCAATTTCCAGATCCGCGAATCCTCTATGTAAGCTTATTCCCATGCTTCTCTGAGTCGCTCTCTTCGATCTCCATTGAATCGGAACTTCCCGAATTCTGTCTGTTTCCGGCGTCTCTACCTTGTTCACCTCCAGTGACCGCTGAATCAGGTTGCCTTTCCTCTAGGTTTTGCTTTGTCTATTCCATAGAGACGCGCTGCTCCGAAATTTTCCACATGCCTGCATGTCTTCTCCTCTTTTAAATTTCCCTATGAGGATGAATGCTTGAAGTCGGTGTTCATTGGTGCGAAATTTACTGTACTGGTGATGCTGATAGTGAATTCGATGCTCATTATTTGCTGATCATTACATAGAGTGCAGTATTTATACGGATCTAGATGTAGGGAGGGTCTGTAGATAGAGTAGTGCTGTTATTCTGGTAGGGATTGCGAGAGCATAATAAACATGCTGTAATGAACGTAACACCTTTGCCGCATGGGAGATTCCTCATCGAGATGCCTTCCTGGTGGGAGCGCCTCTCTGTTGAGTGTGAATTCAGATCTGATTCCAACAAACAAATGAAAGGGTACATGTGTAACCAGCGGAGAAAATCAAATCTCGAGTTCATTATAATTTCTGATCTTTGATGCTTTATTCAGGTCTCACCAATACACGTTTTTGTACTGTGGTAGGTGATAAGATTTAGCTTTTCTATTTTCTGCCTCATCTATGTTTGGAGGCCTTGCTACCCCATCTTCCGGTAGTCCACACGTAAGGAAGTCCGGTAGCAGACCTGTGGTCTCTGATATTGGTAAAAGTGAACTCTTTCTGACATGTTATTTATATTGAGCAGATTATGCATTTTCCTAAATTTCTCGGGTAATATATTTCAGGTGACGAGCTGAGCAATGGTGCTGGGGAGAGTCCTCTGATCACCTTTGAAGCAGAGCAAATGAAGACAATGAATCCTGCTGCGATTATGCCTTCTCCTACTGTATTATGGAGATTCAAGGTTATACTTTGTTAACTAAATACATCATAAAGTTTGCTGGAAAATCTTTAAATACAGTTAGAAATATTTCCTATTCGACTAGAATGGTATTTTTCATTTAATTCAATCAATTGAATATATTACATGATTTCTTTTCCTGTTAATATATTTTAATTTCATTCTTCCTTCCTTCTGTTCCAGGTTTTATTATTCTTTGCCTGGGGCTTCATCTGTTGTAAGGTAGGTTCTCTCTCTTCAACATACAAAGAGATATTTTTTTTTTTTGGTCGCCAGCCACGGTATCCAAGCAGGCCCCACCAGCGGTGAGATGACATCTTTCAGCCAACCATACTTGACTAATCCGTTGGTCGCCCCGGGTCGCACGCCTGGCAATGGCGGGTGAGGCTCCTAATGGGGGTGTCTGCGTACGTGAGGTCTCGAACTCGAGACCTCCTTAAGCGGCACCGAACTGCTTACCACTCGGCCCAACCCCCCTTGGTCATACAAAGAGATATAACTGTTCAATTGCAGTGTATTGATATGAAGATTGTTGCACTGCTTTCATTGTTGTTTGGGTTTTGTTGATTGTTGACGTGCACTGTTGATCTTACCCATTGTGCGAATGAAGTCTGACATAGCATCACATCTGACACCTATCTGGTCATAAAAATAAGGAACATTTATTTGCACATTCATCGTTGTAATAAAATAGAGAATTCGAGAATAGTTTACACATCCATTCTCATGATAAAATAAAGAATTTAACAATAGTTTGTATTTTTTAGTCCAAATAGACACCACATACGATGTTAGTTCAAATTCCATTTGCATAATCAGTAAAATTAATTATGCATATAAGCAATTAACATACAAAATTAACTATATATTAAATCAGGAAAAATGAGTATAATTCATGATTTTCTGGACTAAAAAATTGTTCGTGTTAAATTAAAAAAATCTTGAACAGTTCGTAATTTTCTAAAAAAAATAGTTCATAATAAATTAAAAATTTTTAAATAGTTCGTAATAAATTAAAAAAATTTAAATAGTTGATAATTTTTTAAATAAATAGCTGAAAATTAAATTGATAATCTCTTATTTTTTTATTTAGGTAAAAAACAGAGTGCTGGACGGAGCCGCTGGCAATGGCTTATTTATGATAACTGTTTTTTTTTTTTTTTTTTTTTTGGTCGCCAGCCACGGTATCCAAGCAGGCCCCACCAGCGGTGAGATGGCATCTTTCAGCCAACCATACTTGACTATTTATGATAACTGTTGCCGCTTGGTACCGAATTGGATCAACATCCCCATTAATCCAATGATATCCGCTGACCAAAAAAGTCAGCCTTTTCAGCTTGTCGCAACCTTTTCGTTACGAGAAAGTATTCCGTAAAGTGGTCGTACTATGTAGATAAAATTAATCTGTTTAATTAAAATTTATCATTTATATATTTTTTAATTAGAGCTCACTAATTTTATAATTTTTTATAGTTTTACGATTTAATAATTATAATTGTATTATTATTAATTATATGTGAAATTTTGAATAAATAAATATTTTATATCAGCAGTGACATGTGGTACAACAAATTCATGTAAGGTTTTCTCAATCATTTCCGCCAATTCATCTCATGTTCTTTCCACGTACTTAAGGAGCAACCAAATATCCACACAGTACACATAAGACAAATACGAATTTAAGTAACCTGTGGTCCGGAATATGTTCTATTCCTGCCCAATTCCTCTGTTCTTGCTGTCTCGGTGTTGTTAAGTTACCTTTTAAACTTATTATCATTCTTTGACTTGATCTCTGTGCGATTTGATGTCATGTTCCTTTAAGTACCCATCCTCAATAAATAATATCGAGTCGGATATTTTTCTTCCGCACGCTGGCAGGGGGAACTGACCATGAGGTAGGTATGCTTTATCTTCCGACCTCGAAATAAACTGGCCACAAGTTAGACATCTTCCTTCCAGTCTTGAGCTTTAACTGGTTATGAATTTTGCACACGGGTCTGATGAGATGCGAGCTCACACAACATCATACTCTGTATTACCATGTAAAGTACCCGTCTACACTTGTAAGAAATTGACTTAATTCTTTTAAAAATTTAAGATTATTCTTTCATATGATCATTACGAGATTTAATCCTCAGTTATTTTTTAAATCACATGTGATAGATAAATCATGATAAATTATGATAAACTTAATACAGATAAAAAAAAAAAAAAAAAGCCTCCTACCCTCCGGTATCCGCCCTCTAAATTGCAAACCGGACTTCCCGGCTCACTACAGTGGGCTGCCAGCTGTCTACCTAACCACTCGCTAAAATATGGATGTTGGTTTCTTTGACCAATCATCTGCGCACCACTTTCAACCATAGATCCCACGGTTTGAGATGATAAGGCGGATGGCAGTGTCCCTGATATAGGACTGTACAAGAAGAATGAGAAATTCTCTAACGTAAAACTTAACTTATAGATAGTAAGATAAAAGTTAGTTAATGAATAATTGATATATCGATAAATATTTTAAATTATATTAAAAAATAAATATAATTAATGAATAGAAAAAATGATATTTGATCGTCATATATCATTAATGTTCTCATTAAGAATCGAATCCAAATTTCAACCTCCCTTTGAATGGTCTATGATGGGAATAATCTCACATCCGTGAGGTAATGGTGAAGCGAGTTTCTTATAAGTTCATGCGTGCTCCTCTTCTCTCAAGATGCGTCTTTTCTAGGATAAAACTATGAGGGTCTATTCACCGTGCTGCCTCCCGAAACGGATATACATCTCGACGGGACCCTCCATGTCAGTTTCATCCATAACAAATTGATGTGATATTTTATGATAATATATTAAATATTTATTAATTGAGTTCACGGATGGTATGGTCAGCTGAACTCATGTGAAAATCTCTCAAGACGAACGGAATAATTTGGATGGTTGCTTGAGCAAGATAGAAGGATGGTCGAATAAGATCGTGGAAGCACAGTACCTGCCATACGCATTATGGGATCTTTCAGGATCATAAGCTGCCTGTTATTCGTAAATAAATGAAACTTAAAATTTTCAGGTAGATCTGATTACCAATGATAATCATTTCGATTTCTAGAATTACGACTTGATAATAGAATCCAATTTTTGACTTATCAAAATTTCGACTTATTAAAGATTAAAATTCCAAAAATTGATTAAAAAATACACGCAAGATAAGGAGTTGAGGGTTGTGGCGATTACAGTTTTATTAAAATAGATTCGACTCTTCTCGGTCATACTAAGGTAAAACGGACATCTACCTCAAAAGAAATAGTGATGTGCAAAGTTAAAAATAGTACCGAACTCATGGTCCTGACATTCAAAATGTTAAATATGATAATTAATTTTTAACCGGAGAACGTTACCCTTTACATATATAAATTCAAACTTATGTAATATAAAATTCAAAATTCCCTCCCACTTGAGCTTCCCTATCTAATAACAGAGCATGTCTTCTGTATATCGGTATCGCCACGTTACAGTACTTATATGGTGATACCAACTAACAACATTTAGTCTTTTTTAAGATTTTTTTTTTATAAAATCATAAATACCACAATTTAGCCTTAAAAATAATAAAATTTAATTAGTTGATATTATTATACAAGCACTGTCACATGATGGAGAGAGTCCTATGTATATGGATATACCACGTGACAATACTGATGCGTTATCACAAGTTAATATGATTAAGTTATTTTTATTATTTTTTAAACAAAACAAAAAAGAAAAATAATAACCTTAAAATTGACTTGATTTGATTAGTTTGTGACACCACGTTAACGCTGTTACGTGGTATAACCATTACTTACAAGACTTTTTCCACGTGGCAATACCTCTTATGTATAAAACTTTCTCCTAATAAAGGGGTATCGTTCCAAAGTGTTTGAAAAACATGTAAACCTTCTTACCCAAAGAATAATAACATTGAAGAAATAATCTATCATAGTTTTATGCTAGAAAAGTTAGCTATACAATATTTTTAACAATTACAATAGAAGCCCATTACATGCAACGTACTGCTGCTATGCCAGTACAGAAAAGGACAATAAAAGAGTATTAGAAAGTTTCGACTGGCATAAATCTAACTTTTACAGTTTTAATATCAAATCAAATTAACAGTTCGTAAACCTTCTTTCTTTATTAATTAGATTTTTTTTGTATACACAGAAGACAAATAAATCCAAATAGGTGTAAAAAGAGCGAATGAAAAGAATATAGTAAGCTCTACGAATGAGGTCTAGGACCTCTAAATTACAGAACGAAAGTAATAATAACAGTAATATCACCCTCTTTCTCATTATTAATTAAAATTTTCGAATCTTAGACAAGTAGGAAGAGGGAACCACCCAAGGGTTTGAAGATTTCATAATCAGAAATACGTGCCTTCTGTCTCATCCTACCCAACACCCATTAGTTTTCACAACGCCCACCACATTGCAAGTTTCGTCCCCCTGTGAAAAATTTCATTACAACCTTAGCCAGCCGAAACGAAAAGGTCAACTCTTTAAAGCCATTTCATTTGGTCAAACCCTCGAAAACTCATCCCATCTCTCCACTATATATATGTATGCAAATCACAGCTCTTATCCTTCAAACAAGCAAATAGAACTTCCTGAGAATACGATCATTCGAAAATGTCTTCCAGGACTCCCATCACCTTTCTTCTGTTAGCTTGCTCCTTCCTTCTCCTCGAGACCGCCCTCGGAGCCGACCCTCTCAACCACTTCTGCTCGAGTTCGTCGGGCAGCTTCCCCAGAAAAAGCCCTTACAAGGCCAACCTCAACAGCCTCACCAGCTTCCTCTACCACAAGACCCCGTCCACGGGCTTCGGCATGGGCTCGGTTGGCAAGTACCGTGACCAGGTCTACGGCCTTGCCCTCTGTCGGGGTGATGTCTCCGTGTCGGACTGCAAGTCGTGCGTGGCCGGTGCCGGCAACCAGATCCGCCAAAGCTGCCCCCTCAACAAAGGCGGTATCATATGGTAGACTACGTACTGTGTATCATTTGAATCAACTATGAGTTTATGACATAGCATTGCTCGATTACAGTTGTCTCGTGTTGTCAATTATAATAATAATCTATCCATTAATGTATAGGTACGATGACTGTCTCTTCAAGTACTCGGACAAGGACTTCTTCGGCAAGATCGACACTCAGAACATCTTCTACATGGCGAATCCGAACATGGTGAAAAACCCCGTGCGGTTCAACCAGAAGACGAAGGAGCTGCTGACCTGGCTCACCAACGAAGCCTATGGAACACCGAAACTCTATGCCACGGGAGAGTGGCAGCTCGACAGGTGGACCAAGCTATACGGGCTGGTGCAGTGCACCAGGGACTTGTCTGCGAGTAACTGCAAGAAATGCCTCAACGATGCGGTCGGTCGGCTTCCGAGCTGCTGTGATGGGAAAGACGGAGGGAGAGTTATCGGGGGAAGCTGTAACCTTCGATATGAGATTTACCCGTTCGTGGATGCTTAATAATTAGGGACGTACGGACGTATTTGGTGTTCCTAAAATAATTGGGGACGTCCTCCTAAAATAATTAGGGACGTCCTCCTTAAATAATTAGGGACATGCGGCCGTATTTGGTGTTCGTAAAATAAATGTATCCAGCTTGTTATATGTTCCGTAATTCAATGATTCGGAACATAAAAAATAATGACATTACCACCATAATCAAGTGTGTCTTATTAACACAACAAACTTCGGTGGATAAAAGAGATACGTACATAAACTCAGAATGTGATATAAGAAAAAAAGAGATAAAGGTATATAAGAAATGCTATTAATGAGAATTGAATTTAAAATTTCTTAATTTCAAGTCGAACTATTGTATTCCTTATTTGAAGTTTAGTGAATTCAATATGGTATATCGTCTAGTGTGCTTCAGTTCTCCTTTTGACTTCCACGTTTATCCAATCTTCTTCTAGAGCCTATATGATCAGAAACTCCCTAATCTGTCCTATCTTCATAAATCGGGGTATCTACATCTGAAAGGTACACAATTGATTGGTCAATGAAAGCAACTCCATATTCAGCTGATGAGTAAATATTCACTGAGAAATACACAATGATTTATCGATTAAAAGGCGAACTAAATACATAATGATTTTGTTCTGTAAATCTCGATTGAATCTTGACAAATGTAAAATTTTTACAACTTTTAATAATTAACTTTATGTACGTTAAGATCTAACACAGTAATTGAATATTTGCTCTTGCCTAGTGGGGGGATAATCCTCAAGATAGTAATGTTAAAAGACAAGTAAAACAAACACAAGAAAACCATGCCTTGCCTTGGACAAAGTCTTCAATGAAGAGGTGATGTCACGTAGGCGACGTTAATGTAATATATCCATTTAATTAAAATTCACAATTTATATGTTTGTGTAATTAAAATTTATCATTTATTAGATTTTTAATATTTTGTTACAATTTATTTTTTTTCAATTAGGATTCACTATTTTTTAATTTTTTAAAGATTTTTTAGAATTTAATAATTATAACTATATATTTATTGATTACATGCCAAATCATAATTGGATGAATATACTATATCAGTATCACTTACATTATATTACCGTCCACGGGAAACTTTCTCCTTGCATTCGTAAGCTGCGAGCCGCGATTGAGCCAATCAGTGCCCTCGGGGCAGCTTAAATTTTGTAGTGGGCTTGGGCTTGTGGTTCATAACTTGAGTCAGCTCAACCGCATGGGGCGGGCCTGGGTTGGGCCCGATGTGAGAGTATCAAGAAAGGGTAGGTTCGTGTCTACGAGCGAAGCACGAGACTGAGGAATGGGGCTGAGCCGGATTAGGCCCGCTTGGAGGGTTCCTCGATGGCCCGATTGTATGCCCTTGGGTGAAGCTCAGGTTCGAATAGTCGCGGGCTTGGACTCACCGGCAGGGTAACCCAACCCGAAGGCCCACACCGGGCCCGTGGGGGAAGATGAAAGAGTGAGGCAAACCCGGGCTGGCATTATACAATCACAAATATATAAATTTATGGCACATTTTAAATTATATTTTACACAAAAATAAACATATTTTTTCTAAATGGGTTGACCAGTGTTCTAACCCGACCCGTGTGGGACGGGACACGACCGGGCCTAGTACCCAAACTCGCCCTGCCCCATTGCCATACCTTGACAAATATTTGCTGGATATTGAAACGGCATTGTCCCTCGGAAGATGGCTTAGGAGAGAATATCAGGTGTTTGATTTCAGTATTGTTAAATTATAAGAGAAAATAAGATTACGTAGATAGTATTTTATATAAAAATTCGTTATTTTACATGAAATGTATATTGTAATGTAAAATTATTGTGTATGATAAATATTTTAGATTATTGAGAAAGTGATTAAAAGTATAATATTATAATATTTGATATGATACATATGAATTTGTTTTACAATAATGCCCTCATTTGATGTGATATTTTAAAGAGGAGTGCGAGGTTAAAGTTGACAATTTAAGCATGGGGTCTCGTAAAATTGCCTTACAAGCTTGCTATTCTATGCCAGTAAAATGGTGATAGCTCGGTAAATTGAGAATACATTCCCTTTTACATCAAAACAGGGTAAAGTAAAATATAAACTTGTTATTTTTCATATAAAGTAATTGTTTTACATCAATCCAAATAGTCCCTAAGAAAAAGGAAAAGAAAAACATTCCTTTCAAATATTTACGGCGAAAAAAAAAAATTTAAGTTCCGAAAAATTGAAGTTGCGCCAAACTTTGAAAGCGTCCGAAGCCGAAACTGAAAGACTACCGCAGAGTTTGGAATTTGCCGATTGGTCCCTGGACGACTTCGTATTTGCCCTCTGCCACCATCTTCCCCGTGCTTCGCCATCACTCTATAACCCCATTTTTGTTGCCGCGAGATCAGGCTCCGAGATCCAGCGTGAGGCAGCAGCTGCATTGAGATTCACGTTCACTCAATTTCCAGATCCGCGAATCCTCTATGTAAGCTTATTCCCATGCTTCTCTGAGTCGCTCTCTTCGATCTCCATTGAATCGGAGCTTCCCGAATTCTGTCTGTTTCCGGCGTATCCGGCTTGTTCACCTCCAGTGATCGCTGAATCAGGTTGCCTTTCCTCTAGGTTTTTCTTTGTCTATTCCATAGAGACGCGCTGCTCAGAAATTTTCCACATGCCTGCTCGTCTTCTCTTCTTTTAATTTTCCTATGAGGATGGATGCTTGAAATCGGTGTTCACTGGTGCGAAATTTACTCTACTGGTGATGCTGATAGTGAATTCGATGCTCATTATTTGCCGATCATTACATAGAGTGCAGTATTTATGCGGATCTAGGTGTAGGGAGGGTCTGTAGATAGAGCAGTGCTGTGATTCTGGTTGGGATTGCGAGAGCATAATAAACATGCTGTAATGAACGTAACACCTCTGCTGCATTGGAGATTCCTCATCGAGATGCCTTCCTGGTGGGAGCGCGTCTCTGTTGAGTGTGAATTCAGATCTGATTCCAACAACCAAATGAAAGGCTACATGTGTAACCAGCGGACAAAGTCAAATCTCGAGTTCATTATAATTTTTGATCTTTGATGCTTTATTCAGGTCTCACTAATACACGTTTTTGTACTGTGGTAGGTGATAAGATTTAGCTTTTCTATTTTCTGCCTTATCTATGTTTGGAGGCCTTGCTACCCCATCTTCTGGTAGTCCACACTTAAGGAAGTCTGGTAGCAGACCTGTGGTCTCTGATATTGGTAAAAGTGAACTCTTTCTGACATGTTATTTATATTGAGCAGATTATGCATTTTCCTAAATTTCTCGGGTAATATATTTCAGGTGACGAGCTGAGCAATGGTGTTGGGGAGAGTCCTCTGATCACCTTTGAAGCAGAGCAAATGAAGACAATGAATCCTGCTGCGATTATGCCTTCTCCTACTGTATTATGGAGATTCAAGGTTATACTTTATTAACTAAATACATCATAAAGTTTGCTGGAAAATCTGTAAATACGGTTAGAAATATTTACTATTCGACTAGAATGGTGTTTTTCATTTAATTCAATCAATTGAATATATTACATGATTTCTTTTCCTGTTAATATATTTTAATTTCATTCTTCTTTCCTTCTGTTCCAGGTTTTATTATTCTTTGCCTGGGGCTTCATCTGTTGTAAGGTAGGTTCTCTTTCTTCAACATACAAAGAGATATAACAGTTCAATTGCAGTTTATTGATATGAAGATTGCTGCAGTTCTTTAATTATTGTTTGGGCCTTGGTAATGTTCAATTATCCTTTTTATGGGTTTTACAGGTTGGATGGGATTCGGTCATGAGGATGAGTGCGGATTTGCGAGATCTATTTTTGTATGAGGCATTCTTGTACTATAACCCTCTTCTCCTTGTGGTTAGTTGATTCTCTGTGATTGAATGTAATCTGTGGTAGCTCATGCTAAACTAACTATCTCCCGACGAGTAATGAATTTTCATTTTTAATTGCAGACTTTGATGGTCTGGCTCTGGGGGATCAATTTATGGGTTTTTGCCCAGTCAAATATTGGTTATGCAAAAATTTTTGATCTTGATCAGAGTCATCTTACTCACAGAGAAATATGGAAGGTATGTAACCTTTTGTTCCTTGCTACTGTATTGCTTGCCCTCTGCCTCTCTAAATGAATGTTTTATAACCACGAAATTTCTTCATCTTGTATATATATCTTTCTTCCAGTGTCACAGCATTTTTTTGCTTTATGTGTACATGTGCAGTGCGCAATGTGGATGACCATTGTAGTCCCAACAAGCATGACAGCGTATCTTTATCTTTATTCTCATGGAGAAGTGTCATTGGCTGCTTCACAACCAGTGTAATAGATGCATCCTATCTTTCCTTCAATTTTTCATTGTTTTATTACATATGTTATATTTCAATCTCAATCATTGAAATTGAAGCTCACTCTTGGTGAACTCCAGACTAAGTATAGTACAGGCATTATCTAATTGAATATTTACTCCAAGTAAAGACACTTACGATGCTGTCATTATCAGATACAGTAGCTTATTTAGAGCATTCCAGTGTTATTCATGTATACTCCGATTTTGTGAACATATCCCTTCATCATCTTATATTCAATGACTTTCGACTATGATTCTTTCTTACATCATTGAAAAATCATGCTTACTGTTCCTATATTGTTTTAACCTGTTCAGAAAATTGTTAAAAAAGAGGTGGCACTGCTGAGTAGGAACATTTTACATCCAAATAGGGCATCTTTTTACAAATGGGCCACACTTGATGGTCACCAGTTGCTTAGACTGTAATATTGTGATGCTCTTGATTTTAAACGACTTTTTCAGTTACATTGGCGATTTGTCCAATGAGAGCTAAGCTTTGTGTAATTGTTTGCTGCAGGTTCTCCTATACACTGCTGTTGCTTTGATTCTGATTTTTCCTTTTGACATCTTTTATCTTTCATCTCGCTTCTTTTTGTTGAGAACTCTTTGGCGAATAGTATTTCCTCTTCAGGTACGTTACCGTGTTGGTTTTTGACAGCCTTGCCGTATTTTTTTCTTGGATATAATGGGGTATCCAGGCATCCGGGCTTTGTCCAACTAATTCCATGACTCTATACGCATGCCAACAAACGTACAGAGCAGAGTAAATCTAGAGGTGTTAGCTGGTCCCAAGGAGATTTGAACCTGGGAAGGGGAGGATATTAATACTTTTCCTTTCCACCAGGCCAACCCTTGGGACAGCTTTGCTGCATTTTGGCTATAATGCAACTTGTCTCTTTGATTTCCTACAGGCAATAAGCTTCTGCGACTTTTTCTTGGCTGATATTTTAACTTCCATGGCAAAGGTATATATGACAGCATTAGTAAATGACGATATTAGAAGGCACTTATACAAATTATAGAGCGGCTTGTTGATCACTTACCTCTTATGTGCAGGTATTCTCAGATCTGGAACGCTCAGTTTGTCGGATGGTCCACAGACAGGTTGGTATATTACCATAAATTATCTATCAAGTAATTGCAATGGATTTTACTGTTTAATTGAATTTTTAAATGAGCATTAGTTGTTGAGATTGAGGCTGAGATATTGGATGTTGAGTTGCATGAAAATCAAGGATTACTAAGGATTGGGAGGGTCCTAGGAGTAGGTCATCTATGGGAAGTCTCAGCTGAATTATGAAAATTGCTAAAATTTTGGATTTCTTGGTATAGTAACATGGAGCTTTGAGCTGAAGATCATATGAAGAGATTTTGTTGTTCCATCTAAAAACATGGGCGTTTCATTTCGGCCAAACTTTTCTTCTTAGCAGGAGCCAGTTTTCAGTTGGGGACATACAGTATGTTTTAACTTGTGTATAGATTGCATAGGTTACAACCTTTATTTTTGGAAAAGAGTTTCATCTATCTTTGAGATGGATGATCTTGGTTGATCTGTACAATGGTCTCTTCATTTCCATCCGAAAAAAAGACCGATCTCTGGTAATGTATCTTCTGGAATGGTTTATCAAATGTGTGCAGGTGGCCACTATTGCTTGGTTTGAGGCTGATTCAGTTTGCGGCAGTCACTCAGTTGCAATCCCTTTAGTTCTCGTGTTGCCCTATCTCTTCCGTTTGTTCCAATGTCTCCGACAATATAAAGATACTGGAGAGAAAACGACCCTTTTGAATGGTATGATTTTGTGACAGGAAAGATCTTCACTCTTCCTTTGCAAACATTTGTATCTGAGAAGACGAAATCTGATGGTTGAAATCATGTCCATTAAATATCACCTTGTAAAAATCATGTTAATCGAACTAAATTGCACTTTCTTCCCTTCTTTTATAAACTCCTGATACTCTTTTCTTCCTGTTTCAGCTTTGAAATATTCGACCGCTGTACCTGTGATTTTTCTTTCAGCCCTCAAATATCATGTAATTCCCGAGAAATGGACAAGCTTCTACCGGCCTCTCTGGCTACTCTCAAGTGTTTTGAATTCTTTATACTCATTTTACTGGGATGTGACCCGGGATTGGGACTTGAGGTATGTTGAGTCCCCTGATCTGCAGCATTACTGTCATCAAGGTTCTCTGCATACTGTTTCATCACTCAGTGATTTATTTACTGCACTTATGGTCTTATTTCCCTGATGCCTGTGCAGTTGTTTCACGCGGATATTTAAATTCACCAGACCGAGTATCTTCTCACACCTCCTATATGGACGAAGATTGGTAATGAAATCTATTCAGATTGGATTCTTACTCCTCCTAAATCACTTGGGCTAAGTCTCCAATTTCCATTTGCAGGTTTTTCTTTGGGTGATTGGAAGCAATTTGATACTGCGTTGCACGTGGACATATAAGCTATCAGCTCATCTTCGGCACAACTACTTGACCGTCTTCACGATAACTGCACTCGAGATTTTCCGGAGATTCCAATGGGCCTTTTTCCGCGTGGAGAACGAGTGGAACAAGACAAACTCCAAGTCCAGCGTTCAGCTTTCGTCCCTGAGCGACATCAGCAGCGAGGAGGACAAGTTACTTCCCTCTAATCACAATGTATAGTTACTTAACCGCTCCTAGCTTCTTTTGATGCGGCAAAACACTGAGATCCAGGCCTCCCAAGCGAGCATATCCCGTTTACGGTTTTCCATCATTTCCGCAATTTCGTCATTCTTTTGTTGATAACAAGGAATACATACCATACAGCGCGACATGCCTTGTTGAGAGATTTTGCTTCTGCGATATTGAAGACGTTCGATTTCACCTGATTTTCAGTATCTTCTGAAGTGGAATGTGGCAATTGTTCGAACTTTTAGCTGATTTGAGCTTTTTGGAGTTTGCCCATAACGCTACCCTGTGGGCAACAGTTCTCTTACAGAGCAGAGAACTTGCACAGTAGCCTGTTCTGTCGCAAATCTGTAGGATTGATATTTGACATGGAGGTCTAATGGACTAAAATTCAATTGCATGTGATATAATGGGTTTAAAATCACAATTTGAATTTCTTCTTTGCACATCTTTAACGTATTTTAGAAGTGCAATATCACTGGACTTGAGCTTACTTAGCTTTTCCGTCTGTGGTGTTATGTCAATGAGGTAACGGTGAACGTTTGTTTGTTTATTTTTTGTTTATTTTTTTTTTATATATTTGATGTGTCCATGATCGAATACCGAGCTTGAATATTTTAAATTGTCTCATTATTGTTCTCCTTTTTATTTATAAATAAAAGGAAAAAAAAAGACCAAATGCCTAGGAATCAAGAAATGAATTTGAACATACAAAAGTGTGTCCATAATTACGAGGACAAAGTTTGAGTTTTCCTAAACTTTTATCATCCTCATTTTTTTATATTGTTGTCACTTACTTTTTTTTCTATCTCAAAAATATTTTTTTTATTATAAATAATTTTTTAATATAAATATTTGACAAAGATTAAAATTATTAGAAAAATCAAACAGGAAGTAAGGACTACATGGGTCTATCGCTAATCAAGGAAGAAGCCCACTGTTACTCAGAATGCTGTTATGATTTTGTAATAATAATAATCTCTAATCAATTCTCAATTTATAAGAAATTCCAATTGGAGGGGATGTGGCTCTACAGATATTTTTCCTTTTGGTTTGCCTTTTCCTTTGTTTTAAAAAATTACTCATGGATGAAATATGCTTATTTAAATGAAAAAAGTAATGATAAGATCAAAATATTAAAACTCAAAACATCTATATAAATAACAAAATTAATAGGATTATTTTTCCCCGCTAATTACGGTTTGTGATACGTTGTTTTTCCTTTAGGGGTTAAAAGTACGGCTTGATATTTTTTTTTTTTTGGTCGTCAGCCACGGTATCCAAGCAGGCCCCACCAGCGGTGAGATGGCATCTTTCAGCCAACCATACTTGACTAATCCGTTGGTCGCCCCGGGTCGCACGCCTGGCAATGGCAGGTGAGGCTCCCAAGAGGGGTGTCTGCGTACGTGAGGTCTTGAACCTGAGACCTCTTTAAGCGGCACCGAGCTGCTTACCACTCGGCCCAACCCCTCTTGGTCGGCTTGATATTTTGTTGAGCATACAAGCACTGGCACCATGTTGTTCTTGGCTATCCTATTGTCTCCTCTTGTCAAGAGACAATAAAATTGCTAAAAAGCAACAATAGAAGTTGTTTCAAATGATTCGGTGCTAGATTTTCTTAATAAAAGACCTCAAATTTGAGTCTTCATAAGTAGAGAAAATTAATATAGACAACTTTGCCCAGGCGACTCGACTCATAAGTTTCCCGAGTCTCCATTGCTAAAAAGATGCAATTTCCGACAGTGTCATCATTTTAAGTTTCATCGTTCTGATGATTGACATGGTAAAACTACTTCACGCATGGTGCTTCTGGCAGCTTGTCATGTCACAACTTTCCATTGTTATACCTGTCTTTCCAAGAGTTCTTTCGCTTCCCAGCCTCTTTGCAAATGTACGGTTGAACAATTAGCTGTGTGTCTCAGGAGAAATTCTTGCATTGTCCTGCCTCTCTAGGAAATAAATTAGTATTAAATATTCAAACAGTTATTATAATTAATATTAATTAAAGTAATTTAATTTATTCTTTCTTACCACATCACAGTAAGATATAATCATTTAAAATTTTTTCGTGTTTCAGGATTCAGCTGGCAATCTATCATTCCACCTCTTGGCAACTGTGAGACTGCCTCTTAAGGTGGCAAAGTGCACTTGGAATACACCATGAACTTATCTGGGAATTGGGAAGAACTCTTACTAAGACAGCCAGGAGCCTTCAGTTCAATCTTCCCAACTAAAACTTCCCTTTATGAAACTGAGTCGCTCATAGGTTTCTGCTATTCCTCCGTTTGTGGTGTTCCACCAGTACAACTATCTTCATCGTATTCTTTTCAAGTTCAACTAATCTGTGATAAAAACGTCATCATAGAAATGGCTACAAATGGAGATTTTTCAACCTGTGGCATAGTCGAAATAAACACCAAATAGTTGCCATTTCTGAACTGGCTCATTAACGTCAAGATTAAATGAAATCGAGATACTGATCCTCACTTCAAAAAGATGTAAAGATTTGCAAACGAGTCTTTTGAGTAAAAACCAATAAAACAAGTCACCACATATGTGAACGTGTAGTATGTGTTGTGTTCCAGGATCAGAATGGCACCAAAAGACAGCCACTGATCAGGATAGGCCACATCCGATATGGCGCCCAAGCCATTATGCCAAGAGGAGCGGTTCATCCCCCACAATTGGTAATGGACGCCCGATCTTTCTGAAGTATTAAGTAAAACTTGAGACATTTAATCGAGGGAAACAGGGTGTCTGTCTACAAGGATTCAAGAAGCATCAATTTTGATCGATGGAACAGAGCTCAGTGGAAGGAGAAGTCGTTAATAAGATGGGCTCACGGCAGCACCCCCAGGGGGACCGGCCACTGCCCTCAAACACCCCATGGGCGTTTCATCTCATCACAGCACTGTCCAATCATAGTGAAATACACATAAAAGAGTAAAATTTAAGGCATTTAATTAAGAAAAATGACAGGTTCTTTAATTCAAATATGTATCAATTTTAAATCAATGGACCAGAGCTTAGAGAATGGAGAAGTCGAGGAAATTCCACCATGTCTTTTGAGACATGGTGACCCGAGATACAAGGTGAATCCCAATTCTTATTTCTTGGATCACCGTGATCAATGTTCCTGTTAAAAGATCCCTGATCCATTATAAGGGTGATTGAGCAAAAACATACATTGAAAAGGGGCAAAAAAAAGGGGCTTCAGTGTGTGTAACAATCAGATCATTGACATGAAATCTCACTGAAATCCGCTAAGATAATTTGGATTCTCATCACAAGCCCACACCTTCAACCCAGTAAGTTCAATTACAACCACTCACTGGTGAAATAGATTCGAGAAGCAGCAGACATCAGATGAAAAATCTACCCAATTTCACAGAAAACAAACAAAGAAACGAACTTTCTGGATAAGAAATCCTCGGATCGATTGGTTTGATGGGATCAAATACATGAAAAAAGTAAGAACCAAAATAAGGTATTTTGGCGAGAGAAGATTGCTCAGACAGCCAAGGGTTAGTCTTCAACTAGTGGGAGAAGAACCCAAATCAGAAACTCTAGTCCACAGTATAAAATCATCATCACCGCACTCTTCTCAGACCCCAATCACAGAAAGAGAAAAAGAAGAAAACAAAATCAAACTACAAAATCAGATGCATGAACTCCGAAACGCAAAACCTAGGCATTGCAAGCCAAGAACACGAAAGAATCGATTTGAAAGAGAAGCCGAACCCTACTTTTATCCGCACGGTGGTGGGAAGGACGGGTTTCAGAAGCGATCGTTATATAGGCAGATCGGCGGAGGAGAAATTAGGGTTTCCATTACAAGTCTGTCGGCTATGCCTAGTGGGTGAGCGGACTCCGGGCCTCGATGCTTCACTTCAGCCCAAGGCTACATTGGGCCCGAATGGGCCTCAATATGATAATTTGAGCCCATTGGGCCTAACTTGGGCCTCTTTTCCTGTTTTCTTCCCCAGGAAAAATATGGAAAATTATTACACACACTTCGTTAAATTGTACAATTTACCCTGTATCAACATTTTTACCATTTACTCATTAACTATAAATATGTTTCGATTAATATAGAATTTCGAAATTGTAGATTAAAAAAAGTGATGTCGAATTATTTCAATTAAAAATATTCATTGTGTAATACATAATAAGTTTATTATATAAATCTCTTTAGATTTTAACACATGTAAAGCTTTTATAATTTTTAAGAGTAAACTTTACATGTATTAAAATTTGAACTGTGATTTATATAATAAACTTATGTGTTAACCATGAATAATAGCACCACTCCCCTCCTCCCTTACACAAATGACATCAATTTGTAATAGTTTTGAAAAATAGCACCAAATTGTGCAAATTGTCACCTTTACTCTCTCATTTGCCCTCTTCCTCTTTCAAATCATATCTTTCCCTCTTCTTTTCCCATTTCCCTCCAGAAACTTTTCCTCCCTCTCTCCATTCCTCCCTCCCAATAGCCCCCTCATCCCACTCTCCCGGTGTCATACCTAGCACAGCCCGTCCTCCCGGTGACGTCCCCGCCGCCGCCGCCCGTGCATGTGCCCACCCATCCCGTGCCCGTGCCCGTGCCGTGCCCAGCCATCCCGTGCTCACCCGTGCCCGTGCCCGTGCCCGTGCCCGTGCCCGTCCCTTTCTTGTGAGCAGTGGAGGAGCGTTTAGCAGCGAGTAGGTGTACTTATATGTATCTTCATCCCATGGTCAATGTATTTTTTGGACCAATTATTGTATTCTATGTAAGACATTATGCTTAAGGTATTTATTATTCTTCGAGACATATTTATCTCTTATTGAGACCTATTTATCTCTTATCGGGACCTATTTATCTCTTACCGGGACCTATTTATATCTTACCGGGACCTATTTTACTGAGAAGAAAAATAGAGTTCCTCATCAAATCTAAGTTATTCTTCGGGACCTATTTATATATTATCGGGACCTATTTATATCTAATCGGGACCTATTTGCATCTCATCGGGACCTATTTTACTGAGAAGAAAAATAGAGTTACTCATCAAATCTGATTAACTTATTGTTCTTCGGGACCTATTTATATCTTACCGGGACCTATTTATCTCTTATCGGGACCTATTTATCTTTTATCGGGACCTATTTAACTGAGAACGAAAATACTGTTCATCATCTTCAAGTTTCCTCCCCCCATTCCAGATTTGCAGAGGCCAAAGGCAGCTCTCCACGGCCAAGCCAACGACGGCTTGACACGTCCATCCCCGACCCTCTCCATCCCGTTCCCACCTCCGATCCCATCTTCGTTCCATTTCCGGTCGACGTCTCTCTCTCTCCGGTCACTTTCACTCTCTCTCTCTCTCTCTCCCCCCCTTTCGGCACCGCCTCGAGATCGCTAGTTCCAGGGTGCCATGCACGCAGCGGCTCGGAGGGCCATCCCCGACCCTCTCCGTCCCGTTCCCGTCTCCGATCCCACCTCCGTTCCATTTCCGGTCGACGCCTCTCTCTCTCCGGTCACTTTCACTCTCTCTCTCTCTCTCTCTTCCTTTCGGCACCGCCTTGAGATCGCTAGTTCCGGCGGCGCCGTGCACGCAACGGCTCGAAGGGCTCGGACTCAAGGCGCAGCAGTGGCTCAGGGTCTCGGGCTCGGCAGCGGCAGTTGGGCTCTGAAGAAAGGAAGAAGAGAAAGGAAAGAGGAAGAAGATGAAGGAGAACGGCAGGTGGAAGAGAAATGGGGAGGGCATAAGGGGAATTTTTTAAAAAGTTATTAAAAGATGTTTTATAGTAGTGCTATTTTTACAAATTTTTATAAATTGGTGCTATTTTTGAAACTATTTCCCCAAATGGTGCTACATAAATTTTCACCTCTAAACTTATTATGTATTATACACAATATTTACTCTTTACAACTTCGAAAATATATATTTTTTTAAAAAATAATAATGAATGCGTCATGGACGACATGGGATGTTTGTTTCTTTATTTGGCGGTCTCTTAATTACTGCTCGGACACCGCCGAGGTTAGTTAATCTATTATCCCCTCCCATCAATCATCAACCATCTCCCTTGCGAGAATTTTTCCTCTGCTCCTCGCTCCACAGCATTCAAGTGGACACAGGCCTTGGTAACATGAGCAAATCCATCAATAGAATCGATGTGGGTGAAAAATCGGTCCTATTACAGTCTCAAATTCAATTTGAATTAAATTTTTTATTATTTCTTACATATTCACAGTGAATGAATAATGAACGATCTCCACTATCAGTCCATCTCACGAGTATCAACTTGAATCTTCATAATGGAGTTATTAAATATTCCAATTTCCTTGAGATCACTCAAACCCTCTGGGTTTACCCTGTCCCATATGTCGATTGGCGTGTACGCGGAGTCTCGGAGATTAGTAAGACAAAATTCTGATGCCTCAGGGGCCCAGACTGGGAGTGCGTCACACAGGATAAATACTCAGCCCGACAGCAAAAGACACTAGCTAACCAGCAGTTAAGCATTCCAATTTCCAACTACCTATCAAACTTGGACTTGTGGGAGCGCTCTCTCTCTTCCATCGTCAACTACCATTCTTCCTCTGTTCCTCTCTGCTTTCTCCCCTTCACCTCCCATTCTTCCGACACATTTTTATATAGGTCAATTGACCATGTCATCTATAAATTTTTTTAATAAGTATTTTACATGTTATAATTAAATATTATGTCATTTTTTATTTATTAATAATAATTATTTTTTAAATATAATTTAACATATTTACTTGAATACCAAATATTTATTAATTGACTTCACTGCATCACCCACCTAACTCAGGTTTCCCTTGAGAATGTCGCCAGTCTTCCCCTTCCCCTTCCCCTTCCTTCCCTAATCAGAAACATCAGCAGCAGCAGAAGCAGTCGCAGAAGCAATGGCCTCCAATGGGACCCACGCCCACCCCCGCCCACCCCCGCCATCCCTCTCAGCCTCAGGATTCTCGTCCTCTATTAATAATTAATCATCCAACTCCCACTCCTCATCACTTTCACACTTCACATTCGACTCTCTTCCTCCCAAACCTCCCTTGACCAGTCTCTGCCGTCTGATCCGTTCCGTTAAATTCCTCAGGAACTCCAATCCAATGGCTGACTTCGAAATGGACCATTCCTCCAAAGATTCATCGGCCGACTCCGGAGGTACGCACTACGCACCCTTTTGAAAGTTCTCGTTGAGAATTTCAACTCTGGGCAATTTGTTAACTGTTTAATCAGTGGTCTTTTCTCCTGTTTCTTGTGTCTGACTAGTCAGCAGCAGCAGCAGCAGCAGCTACGGGCAGTGTTCGGGAGCGGAAGAGGACGGGAGCGGCCAGTACGACTCGAAGCTGCTCGAGTTCTCAGAGGATGAGGAGACGCTCATAACCCGGATGTACAAGTTGGTGGGCGAGCGGTGGTCCCTCATCGCCGGGAGGATCCCCGGGCGTTCGGCCGAGGAGATCAAGAAGTTTTGGACCTCGAGATGCTTGTCGAGCGAAGAGTGAACTGAGAAGGTTTTGCTGGGGGTGCTAGGAAACTTTGGTATAGCATCATCATCATCAGTTTGGTTATGTGGTAGTAACTTACATGTACTGAAGCAGTTCGCATGTAGATTGTTCAGTGGATTTGTCTTGCTGAATTCTTTCTGGACACCGAAAGATTTTCGTGCATACAAGCATGAAGCGTCGAGCAGTCAGTAAACCACTCTAAACTCACCAGATGCACCTCATCTTCTGACCAACCTAAGGAAGAAAGCACATATGAGATTAGGAGGACCGTTCTCTAAAAAATCTGTTGATGAAGATTGTTAAACCCGCAGATGAATGAAAGTTTGTCATGTTAATAAAAAGTGTTGCATCCCATTCAAAAAGCGAACATTGTTAGTTTTTAATAATGAAAGGTGAATATTGTTGAACGATAGAAAAATATGACGCAACGCATTTTGTTAATGTGACAAGCAACGATTGATCGAGTTCGTTAATCTCTTTCATTCAAATGGAAATTGGAAGCACATGCTGGGCCCACAATGGCCCAATTATAGCATTCATGATACCAAAGAGTCTGGGCTTGGGCCACACACAAATAGTGACCTGAATCCGCGAGAGCCCAACCAATAAGCCGATATAGGGCCCATTATCACGAAAAACACACAATAAAATGAGGATCAATGAAAGTGAATTGATTGAGATGATACAATGTATCACCCATTCCCTTTGAGTAAGGTTTCAGTTCGAGTCTCATCAATGGAAAAAACTCACCTTGCAAGAGTTTTATCTCCTGATAGACCCGCTCGACTCGAGCCGGGTTAGTTAGGACCCATAAGATTTTTGGATACCGATGGTTTGGACTGAAACTCAGTGAGGATCATGTCCTAGTAACTATAATGTTATGTTTGGTACAAGGTAAATGAAGTGTGGATCAATTCTTGTGAGTGAGATTTCGCATACTATTTTATTTCCTCATTCGTCCAATCTCTTCTAGACCTCGTTTGTAACCCGAAAAGGGGTGAGAAGATTATATTCATCATTTATAATTATTGAACTGCTTTCTGTCTCAAGCTTTGGGAGATCAGCCATTGTTGTTTAGTATAAAGCTTCGATAGACTTCAAATGAGTCAGACCAGCATCGACGCACAACCACCGTATTCCGACATTTCACGCAGAGCAGACTGCAGTTTTGTCCTACGAACTTATAACCTCAAAAGATAAGTCTGTCGTCAAGCACAATCCATAAGGAATAAGATAAGATCAATTAGCATTCAAAGATTTCACCAACATAAATGAAACTTCTCGTTCTTGCACGATTCCATCATCGAATCGAATCGAATTGCATCCTCCGATCCCCCCAGTTCGATAAATGGCAAGACACAGATGTGTCAAGATCTGCTGCCTCGTTACAGCCGCCATCTTTTTCATTTTCACCATTGTCATCTTAACCCTAGCCCTCACCATCTTCAAGCCCAAGCAGCCTGACATCACTGCCCACCCGGTCGGTCTCGAGAACATCGACTTCAACGGGACATTCCCAGACATCACCCTCGATGTCACACTGAAGGTCGTCATCACGATCGATAACCCAAACTACGGGAGTTTCGAGTACAGCAACTCAACTGGTTACATCTACTACCGGGGTGGTGTCGTCGCTGAGGTCCCGATCGGGCATGAGCTCGTACCGGCCCGTGCAAGAGTCAACATGACCACCACCGTCGATCTCTCCGCTGATAAGCTGGTACTGAACCCTAGTTTCTGGGATGATCTCGAGACTGGCCGGCTGAACATGACCTCCATGGCGAGCTTGCACGGGAAGGTGACCGTGATGAAGGTCCTGAAGTTGCACGCAACCGCTTTCAGCAAGTGTGATATCTCGATCTTTATCCAGACACGGGATATCGAATCTAAGTGCAATTCAAGGATCAAGTTGTGAATTTCCTCTCACAACGAGGAACTAAAGAATCGATTCATCTTGCTATATATGTCGACTGATGTGCTGCTGGTTTTTCCATCTCGATCAATTAATCATGTAAATTACTTGGATTCGTTCTATATTGGTCGACTGTGCATCGATTAAACGTAAATTCTAAAAAGATCATGGAGATGTGTCCGACTTTAGGGCTAAATTACGTTCTCATTGTTCAATTCTCATGTAAGAGAAAGGAAGACATTGGGTGCCCACGAACAGTTTGTATTACCAAAAAAGTCAACATGTGTACCATATTTTTGTCGAGAGGGAATCTACGTAAGTCAACCTCGCTATGAATGTAGATCCTTCCCTTTTCCTCTGATTTTCCCCCTTTTTAAAGCAAGATCCTAAGCCTATAATTGACACGAGAATACTGGTATTAATATAAATTGATTGAGGTGATTTGGTAACATTTAAGGTAAAATCTTAAATTTGATTCGTGTAAATGAAAAAAATCAATGATCAAAAGAGTTTGTTATCTATTATATACTGATATAGTTCTAACAATAATTATTCAGGTTGAATATACATCCGGAAAAAGAAAAAGACAAAGACAAAGAAAGGACACGGGACCCTATAAATGAACGGTTAATATTCCCTAAATAACGAGAAAGTTTATAACACGGGTCACCGCGTGATTGGTGTCACTACGTGGTAGTATTATATAGTGATACGGACCAATCAGATACAATTATTTTTGTAATTTTTTATAAAATTAAAAAAATATTAAAAATAACTTATTCTGATTGATATGGTTTATCACGTAAGCGGTAATACCGTGTCATAATAGTCTTTCTCCTAAATAACATGGATTTGACCTTCCACGTCAATTTTTTTTTAAAAAAAAAGGCAGAAATCAAATGGCGGATCTCTTTTATTCTCTGATTAGGCTGCCGACTAGTTCTGAATATTATTTGAATGATATAATCTCTATGAAAGTGAAAGGTTTAGATAATTAGAAGCAAACCATGTGCTTAATGAAGATTTTTCGCCAATCAAATCATGGGTTCATGTCTAAGTCCTACTCACCACCATCGCCATTCATCCTCACCAACTAATTAGTTGCACATTATTCTCGATATGAGATCATACGATTGAGAATATTTAACTGGACCGTAAATTCGAGTAATTATCGGTCCAAATACACATGTGGATACTCTTCTCATAGAGGATTACAGGCAGTGGATCGAACCTGCGATATCGTGAACTTATCATGAAATATAAGCACACCTTTTTTGGTTAATCTGAACCACCGATATCCATAAGATTAACGGACCTTGACTAACCTAGTTCGAGATAGGTGGGTCCATTAATTAGAGAGCAAAACTCTCTAAAGGTAAGATTTCCTTACCTACTCGAAACCTTATTTAAGAAAAAGAGATATTCTATTACGTTAACCAATTCGCACATGTTATTTAGTAGAGAAAATCTTATTGAAAATTAATTGGGTACATAATGATTTTGCGGCTTGTATTGGTGGAGAAAGTTATCGCATGTATCGGGATACCGCGTGAGAGTGCCGACACTGTATCGTGAGCCAATAAATTCCGAACATTTTCAGAGTTATTTTTTTTCCTTTTATGTTTTATTAAAAAATTATAAAAATAACTGAATCCTATTAGCTCGTGATATAAAGCTAGCACTGCCACATGATATACCCGTTATATCCGGAGTCTCTCGTGTCGGCGACATCATTTTCGATGAATTGAGGCAACTTCTACGTTTCTATCGCAAAATCAATTGCTGCCATACATAATTCATGGGAATGTCAGCGGGCATACCATTATCTGATGCGCGAATATAATTAATTCCGGCGGAGTCCTGCCATGCCATTAGTCTTACTATAATGATCCAACATTGCACTCTAAACTTCATTCATCTTTCGTTCCAACTAGTTTTTTTTTAAAGGAAAATATAATATTATTGTCACAAAGATTTTGAAAGTGCGAAAAAATACATTTTTTTATCCTCAACCGTTTACGTTTCTATCATTTTCATCGTAAACATTTATTTTTCGTCATTAACATTATCAACCTTTTAAAATTTAACCACGTTAGTCATATAGTTACTTTTTCCACCCAAAAAAGTATATTACATCTACAAAAAGAATTTTTTTAATTTTTCAAATAAAAATAGTTTTTCATAAAAGCATATTTTGTCGCTGATTAAGGAAATGCTGATTAGTAACAGGTGTCCCTTATAAAATTAGGACACATTTTTTTCTTAGAATGAGTCACGATTTTATAATGATAATAGCCATCAATCAATTTTCAATAGGGAATATGTCTCAATTTTAAAGGGGATACGATAACAATCAGAGCTCTATCGACACTTTTTTATTTTTTTAATTTTTTTCCTTTTTCTTTTATCTTTTGAAAAATAATTTTTTGTTGAAAAAAAATTTTTGAATGAAATAATTTTTTTTGGATGAAAAAATAAGAGTATGACTAAAGTGATAAAAATGTAAAAGGTCAATGACGTGAATAACAAAAAAATAAATGTTAAAATAAAAATAATAAAAATGTAAAAGTTTGAGAATCAAAGTGTTATTTACCCAACAGAAGGCTATGAGCAACGTCACCCGCCATAGAGCCGCGCATGGTGACGATGACGTGAAGATAAATTGTGAATTGGAAGCTCTCTACGTGGGGGCCTTCTTCCTTAATAATGTCTGCTGCGATGCTAATCTCTTTGGTTTATGATTAACCAAGAAATCGACTTTGAGTTCGCACCTTCGCATTGTAGTAGGCCCCGGGCTCGTGAAATATGTCAGGTCGATACTCAGAACCGAACAACTGAAAAAGATATCGACGGGTTATTGCAGGATGTGATGTGCACCATCGTCTTAATGTGAAAAGCGGGATGCAAAATATTAGACCGTTGATCTACCGCACTTCCTGATCTGAAATCCCACGGTTTTGTGGACACTATGAGTTTGATTAATCACCTAACCTAATCTTGTTAGCTGGATAATCACATACTAAGCCAATGGTTCACATAATTTAGACCTGAGATAATTGTACTTGAGATAATTCATGCAAAGTATAATCCACATGCTCCTATCAAAATAGGCAACTGTTCTTCTTCATCCAAAGGCTACATCGTTTCAGACGCTCCCTTAAATCCATCACTGTATCCTTAATTTTAAGGAAGAATAATTAAGTACAATTTAAAAATGGAAGCTCAGAAATTTTCATGGTAGATTATCAGTATAAGAAGCCTTTTTTCGCTTCGTATGTCATTTGATATTTGTTTATTTATAGGACTCGAATTTGAAAACCAATTATCGATCGAGGGAGAATAAACTCGTGCTTAGAAAAAGAAAAACCACCTTACACCTTTATATAAATATATATGTGTTTATTTGGTACAGAAATGTATATTACTACCATATGGAGAAAGAGAGAGAGAGATGGTCAGCAGTCGTGTACTACTTTTGAGAGAAAATTCCTAATTAATATAGAACGTTAATCTTGGAAGGGTCATTGTTTTAAGAGCTTAAAAGGTTACCAGCTGCCTTAAGTGCTAGAGCACATGGAGGGATCTTAATTTATGAGAGAGTTCATTGATATAATATTACAAATCGATAAAATCAAGTTATTTTAAGATTTTTTAATACAATTCTAAAAATGAATAAAATAATCTTAGAAATAATTGAATTGTATTGATTTATGATATCGTATCAGTACAGGCAAGTGATATACCTATTACATATAAGAGTTTCTTCTCCAAATATCTGCCATGTCAATTATTATTTTATACTATAATTACAGTAGAAATCTTGTATGTTTTTCATTTTCAGTAGTTGAGCTGTATATGTTTGACTTAATCGCACAAGATCAGTTCCATTACACTTTTAATCCGAATCGTCATTGTTTTGTTAGCATGGACCTCACGCATTAACAAAACCAGTAGCATAATAGCAATGATTTGGACTGGAAGCGTGATGGAACTAATTTTGCAAGATTGAATTAGACATTTTTAAAAGTTTAGAACTCAATTGAAAAAAAATACAAACATATAAGATTTGTGGTGACATTTTCCCAATATTTCAATATGAAACCCTGGCCTCCAATGTGACGATTGCATATGTTTACTTATCGAGCTCCTAAAAATACGATTCTCATCAACATGTTCACTCAGTAATTATCTGATATAGATGCTATTCTCTCATCCCTAACTTTCTAGTGTCACTGTGCATAGTTGAAATAATATTTTTCACTCCCTCAATAACGCTGTTCTGACTTGAGCACCAGAGACGGAGATCGAGCATCACTATCCTCAGTTGAAATGATATTCCTCATTCCGTCGATTAGGCTTTTCTGACTTGAGCATCGGAGACGGAGATCGGGAAAGTGATCAACTTGCATTTATATATCTCTATTCAAAGCTCTCTAAAATGAACTTTTATTTGACGAGGAAAAGCAAGTATTAGTTGAGCTCAGAGTCATCAGAATGGTCAATAATTAGGGGCCACCGTATGGAAAAAGAAGAGAAGGGAAGATTAATAATGGTGGACAAGTAGGCGGTGACGAGGAGATGATATATAAAAGTTGGCAAGATTATTCTATACCTCATTTAAACTATACATGCGTGTAATATATGCTGCCAATTGCTATTTAGCAATGAGATAGAAGTGTTCTTGCAAAATTATATCTACTGCATGGGGATGTCCCGTCATGAATCGAAAACTCAAGGATGAATTGAAAACCTGATGATCGAGTTGAAAAAGGTGCGATAGTTATGCAAACAATAGTCAATGGCCGAGACAAATTTTGGGTGCATGAAATATTTTGGACAGGACCTTTTTGGATATTGTGAAGATATCTAGCAGATGTGAAGCCCCTTGCTCGCCAATATTTCAATAGGTATGAAGCTCTCTCAATCCTGATATTGTGAAAATTCAGTTTAGCACTGTTGAGAATGTGCCTCGGTACCATGAAACCTTGGGGATTTGGTCTACGGCGAGACTTTGAGATCACATGAGTTAGTATTGATGTGATCTTCTCCGTAACTCTGAGGAATAATTAGAATCAGAAGCATGAGAATTGGAAGGTCATATTTAAACTATGCTCTAAATATGATTTGTAATGGACTGAAACTAAATTTAGATATTATCATTGAAGGCTATAATCTCTCTTTTTTTTTTTAATTAATAAAATTTTGTAGTTTACTCGTAATTGTTTTCCTTTGAGTTAAATGTTTTTTTTATGTATATCTAATATAAAATTTTAAAGTTCTCATTTTATCATCTTGTTTAGCGTGCGAATCGAAGCATCCTCCTCCCCATGAACTACCAGAAACCATTGGAGTAATTAGTCTTCTCTCGTATAATGTTATGCTTTGATTGATACACTCTTCTCCATTAGCTTTGAATATTTATAGCAGAAATCATGTATACTTGTTCTGTGCAATCTACCAGCATATTTATACCAGCATTCGGCACTCCAATCGCCAAGAATTCGCTACCTATTTATTTTATTTATAAACCAATCTAATCGGTTGAGATGATTCGATATTTTTTGAGTAAAATATCGGGTTTGAATCATGTGAATAAAAAGAATTTATGATTAGAAGAGTTTTATACTTAGCAAGTCGTATATACTCGAATCTTGAATAGCCATGATTGATTGATGAATTTTGAATATAATTCAACTACCTGATCTGGAGATTTTTCTTTTCTGATTTTTTCAACTGCTGAAATATAGAATTTTCAAGAAATAAAATGAGTAAATTAAATGACAGGAATTGATAAAGATTTCATTTGCAATGGTAAAGAGAAAATGATGGACAAACTTATAGTCCCATCACAATTTATATCCCACACCATATTTACAAGGGAGTAGTAGGATTAGAGAGAAGGAGAAGAGGGTGCGATTGGTATTTTCGTTTAACATCAATCAACCAACATAATTTGAAAACAAGGACAAAGGCACCGAACATAGCCTTCTATTCTTCAAGCTTGCGCATGAATCCCCGTTCTGCCCCTTGGAGCCCGTTTGGTCATCTCTTCTATCTTTACTCTTCATTTCAAAGCCACTTCCCTGCAACAATCGTGTTCATACTTTGTGATGGTTAATAAAGCATAAGAATACTTTGTCAAGTGTGAACCCTAGAGAGTCTTAACGGCTTGATGTCGGTAAGTAAACAGACCTGAAAAATGTTAAAGTTGGTTCATATGCCTACGAAGAAATCCGGGCCCTAACTTATCATATTCATCCTTTTATGTTCACCTAGCTGATGTAACTATACAGAAAATCCAGAAAAGAGTAAGGAAAAAGTCACGAACAAAGAACTAAGTATTCGATAAAGCTGTCTCCCGGGCTAAAGTCTCGATATTTTTGGTGATCTTTATTAACATACGACAGGTCCGGGTTCATCGCCCTGTTGTCCCGAGAGAAGAATAACTGGATGAGCGTTTTATATGTAGCAGACCTACCGTGGGACTGCTGACAGGAGAGCTGGCAGTATCCTCCAAGGGATCTTCCTCAGCGATCTTCTTGGTCCTTATTTTCCTGCTCAAGCTCAGCTTCTTTGGGTCGGCCATGTGATTAAACTGATTCGGAGGAGACCTGTGGCTCGAGTTAGCCCGGTCGTGGTACCGCGAGGCGGCGTCTGAGACCAATGAGGTGCCCGTGCTAAAGCTCGGGCCGAAGCTGGTGTGCTGTTGTGAGTAGGATGATGATCGGTGCTCGGAGAAGTCCTTGAGGTAGGTCGTCCAACCACTCTCCTCCTGCTCTTCAAGGTGGTCTTTTAAGGTTGTTCGATGGGATGACAGGGAAGATTTCTCCATGGAGAATATAAAGAAGACTGAAAACAGGGTTGAGAAGTTGTTTTCTATAACAAATGACAAGAGATTTATTGGAAGCAGAAGGGATATATATATATATATATATAAATGTAAAGGAGAGGAGAAGAATAGATTCCTTTTGATGAAGGGTGGGGCCAGGGAGTGTTAAGGAAGTTTTAAGATCAGCAGTTGCATTACAGCAGAAACACATGAAGGGCGGGAGACGAGAGAACGTGCGAGACGATACAAAAATATGAGTCAGGTCTATATATAGGGTTGACCTTTTGTGGTATATTAAAGATCGTTTTGGTGTGCAACGCCATGATCCAAACGCGAGTCATATTAGCTCACGAAAGAGGGTGGTGAGAAGTTCGTATCAAGATGGCGGGATTTGAGTGCGATGGTAATGCAAGAAACCGAGAAGTGGGAGCGGAAATACTGAACTCCAGAATCTAAGTGGTAAAATATCCTCATTTAGAGGGAAACATTAGTTGCGTAGAATAAACAATCCACTATTATCATATTCAAGTCCTTGTTTCAATCTTATATGAAAAACAATTTCAAACTTGGTTTCTCAAATTTGATATTGCTTGTTATCGATAATTTCTCTGAAAAATCACTGATAAGGTCCTCAACTATGTTGTTTGTGCACAAGACTTGATCACTCTCATATAGACATGTTACATTTTTCTTTTTGTACCAATGTACAATCAAAAGCATATATATATATATATATATATTCTTTAATTACGTTTTAGAAAAACATTCCGATTTAATTAAGGATAAGATCATGTTTAGTCATGAACATTCTAGATTCAAATTAAAATCGGATTCAGAATATCCCACCACAACATCGCTGGTTGAGCGCATTTTGCCCTCATGATTTGTGACACCAGTCACTCGAGAGCTTTCTGACTCTCACCAGTTGTTCCTTGTTGATCTTCACTCATCCAACTAGATTTTTAGATTAAATTGATCTAATGATATCGTCTTTGACCTAGGACTAATAGGTCTTGGACCAATTCTCATCGGAGACTCCTTATACCCTTTTATTTCACTTTTCTTCTATCCCATGTAAATATATGTGACGATGTACCTCATTTCATTTATATACTGAGAAAAAATTGAGCTGAACATTTTGTGACATTAAATAGGTCATTATGCCCTAATCATTTATGTAGTCTTTATAAAACCCGAAATCGATCTTGGACTTTGATTGAATTTTATTGGCAAGATTTTCAGACGAGATTTTTTCTAACAAATATTTATTTTGCCTAAATTTTATTGATAAGTTAAGTTTCAAATAATTTTTTTTTCCTTTCCATCTAACTTATTGGATGGTACTATTGTCGGTAAAGATACAATTTTTTGTAGTGATGATGGTCCTTCCATGAGAGAAATATATTTTTGTATTCCATTCTTTTCCATTTCTCCATGTTTAAATCGACTTGGTCCATGGAGCTATGCTCGACAATGATTGAATTCCGCATTCGGACCGACCAATTTACGGGATGACATTAGAAAAACATGAGAATCCTAGTCGGCTCAGGTTTGGAGTTGATGTCACGAACCATTAACTTAATCTTTTATCTCTCTTAGTATTATATACTATATCCGGAAATTCGAGGACGAGTATCACATGACCGAGTAAGAAACTGATGAAAAAAGGTTCACTTATTCGAATATGAATTAGTTAGTTCGGCAGTGCACGAAAAAAAAAATGTCTTAATTACCACGATTTTAGATTGGCAATTATGAACCATTGCACACTAGCGTAAAGCTCATGATCATTATGCTATTTCAATCTACAACTATTTAATAGTTCAAAACTCGCTCTCATATATTTTGGTGAAGTCGAAATCTCAAGTTGGAGTCCTACTCTAAGTAAAATTACTATAATAGTCTTTTTGAACTTGAATTTTGTTTGACGCAAATTTCTTGAATTATATTAGGACTTTAACGGTATTATGTTAAATGAACCGATATTAATACTGATTATTCAGTCTGTCTGATATATTCGCTGTTGAGTGCAAAAACCCGCCCATTTCATTGACCCAAACACAATACAAAATTAAAGAAATTTTTTCGGTAATGAAATTAAAAAAATTTATAGAGAAAAATATGAAGATTAGGTCAAGTAAATAGAGCGCGCGCTTAATTTTCGGCTGATTTATGGGGTCTTATCTTCAGTTTCGCCAAAGGGCATTTTTTTTTTTGGTCGCCAGCCACGATATCTAAGCAGGCCCCACCAGCGGTGAGATGACATCTTTCAGCCAACCATACTTGACTAATCCGTTGGTCGCCCCGGGTCGCACGCCTGGCAATGGCGGGTGAGGCTCCCAAGAGGGGTGTCTGCGTACGTGAGGTCTCGAACCCGAGACCTCCTTAAGCGGCACAGAACTGCTTACCACTCGGCCCAATTGCCCTTTGTCAAATAACCCGCAGTTAAATATGAACCTGTCTAAATTTTATGAGAATGCAGGGAATTTTCAGGGAAAAAAGAATATATTCTTTTTTTTAAAAGAAAATAAAATCAAAGGAGAGTTTAGAATTAAATAATAGCAGCAATAAGGTGACACAACAGTTTCCACCTGCAGCGTTGAAATCACAGTATCCAACCATGTTAAATTAGTCTGGCCGGCATTCTATTAAAAGAAAAATCAAAGGAACAAAACCATGGGACATTAGCTGAACCATGTATCTCGTATTACTGTCGTGGGAGTCCAATTAAGTTCGATTCTGCATCGAATATTTAATAGAAATTCTCTGTTTTTTTTCCTTTGAATTTTATACATATGAGGGAAAAACATTTGATGGTACAATGGTTTTGAGATTCATTTTAATCGGTTGACTTTTCGCCGTCCAAATTAGTCTAAATTTGAACTTTTTTCCTGATTAAATTCGAGACTGTTTGACCCATTAAGGAATAAGTGAGAATATGTAAATTATGAATTTTTCCCATTCGTATAATGTAAAGATATTTTTCTAATAAAAAGGAGATATCGAATTATTCCAGCCAACTCATTAATTAATCGATTGATTTTGGATATCTTTTATTATTCCTTGAACGAGAACATTGACACTGATAGGGCAATAATGAAGGGAGACCTCCATCATCGTCCATGATATTAGATGTTAGCCAGCGTTAGATAGGGATTTTATTATTTAATGAAATTGATGAAAATGGGAGAATATGTAAATAATTAAATAAAATTTAAATTATAATTCATAGTTTAGAGTGTGAAGATTTTCTTGTAAATTAACATGAAATTAAGTAATAAATTCAGTAAAAATATAAATGATGAAAATAGTGAATAGGCAAATGATTAAATAAAGTTTTAATTATAATTGATCTTTAGAGTGTGAAGATTTTCTTATAAATTAACATTAAATTAAGCGATAACTTTAGAAAAAAAAAAGAGCAATTTTATATAAATAAATTGGATGAAGATGTGATTGGAGAAAAACTTGCACGAAATAAGAGAGATAGTGATAGTAGAGAAATTTTTAATAGTTAAATATTAATAAATTTATTGTTATTATTTTATTTTTTACTAATTTAATGGATATTAACAATCAAATTTCATACATAAGTTTGTAGTCTGAAGAACTGGAAAGGAAAAAGAGCAAAACTTTCAAATATTTCCATATATTAATATAGAAGGAGAGGAGACATTACGTTAGAATTTTTATATTTTAGATATATATATATATATATATATATAGAATAGATGAAATGAATATCTGTATATAAGGAAAATATTATAATTATTTGCATTTCCAGTACCAAACTTACATAGAATATACAATTGAGCCCGACAGATCTGACGGGCCGCATTGAACTAGCAAAAGGGCTATTTGGGCCCGCTGCTTTCAAACTGAAATGCTTGAAATCACTGATTTTTCCTAGGCCATTGATCTTGAGACCTTTGGGTATTGGTATTGGACAGTAATCAAATAGAGGTGTCCATTGGAAATGACTTTGTTCTTTTCACCATATAACTAAATTACCGGTTAAGGATGGAACTCGTAAAACATTGTTAAGCTTTGAAAGAGATGGCAATTTAGGAATTATCACATGACCCAAGTTTTTTTATCGGCAAAATAGAGAATTCGTCAATAAGCACGACTTTATAGCACCTAAGTGTTGGAGTTGAAAACAGGTTGATCACGAGAGAAGAGCAAAGATGGGACAAATGAGTGAAGAAATCTTGATTCTCATTAACCTCCTTTCTGTGTACATGTGATCACCTTTTTCGATCAATAAAATTCATTTATTATGGTAGGTTCAATGGTCCCTCAAAGTAATACAGATCTTCAGATGGAAATGTTTTTATCCACTGACACAAGAAATTGGCTGTACAATTAGATTTCCTAAATATCCAATTACATTCCCAAAAACATAAAATTCCTTAATAAGACATACAGCTATTTGAATATGGCTCTAGTATCCCATGATGGGGCTCTAGCCTTTGTGATAGCTTAGGGTATCTCTTGTGAATTTGTGAAAAGTGAAATGCAAGCTCACATTTGATTTTTTGCTATGAATATTGCCAGAAAAATTGCTCTAGCTTCAACTTGGAAAGGAGATGCTGCTAAACATTTCTGGGTCACGATAGCATTATTCTTCCTTGCTTCTTAGCCACACCAGCAAGATAAGTCATTTTTTGAGACTAGGAAGCATCAGTATAAATATGACTTGAATCATCTATATGTGAAGATCAACTATAACACTCACTAATCCCATAAATAGCATTTCCCTCCGAATCACCCACAAAACTTGTATTTCCTATGTCGAAAATAGCATTAGAGTGTACATGTGATCACTTATATACAAGTAAAAGGATATCGGTCATAACAGTTGAGGAATGTAGAAGTGGAGCAGGGAATGGGCTGTTGTGCACATCCTCAGTCTTACTGACACGAGATCAACTGCCTTGGGGGTGCACACTGGGCTGACCGGGCAATGCTAGTGGGCTATTCTTCAAGTCAAGGCTTGAGCCCAGGTCCAGTGGGTCCATCACTTACCCCTAAGTTTCTTGCGCGATGAAGCACGGGGATATGATAGCAGGGGATTTAAGGAGTTCTTGGAAATTTGAAAAATCTATGCAGTTGCAGTGTATGACCATGTGACTTGAAAATTCTATTTAATAATTCCTAGAAATGATAATAAACTAATACCAAACATGAACATTCTCAATTACCAAATAAAAAATTGAATTTTCTCCCTACAATAGTTCGATATTGACTGAGTCTTTGGTATGTTGGGAAAGACCAAATTATCTAATAAATACATCACTCCATGAGTAAATTAATAATGGGTTTTCATTACATCCCAAAAGATTTTTTTTTTTTTGGTATAGTTGATTTCAATGCACGGCTGCGACACTTGACTCGTGTCCCCTATTAAATTAGGATCCATAAACATTCAATTTCGCGTATTAAATCTGTCTACCTCGAACACCTTTTCTTCTCAGAAGAATCATAAATCACTGTTTGGCTTTGAATTCATTAATCGATCTGATGATGATGCATCATGCAAATTAAGAGACTTCGGAGTGTCTGTCTGTCTGTGTGTGCATATACATATAATTCCTCTATGATTGATCATTTAATTATATACATTTTTTCTTCTGATACATACTATCTAAATATAAAAATTCATTATATTAATTAATTTAAGTTCAATATAGGTTTCTCCCCTAGACACAAACTACTAATATTTAGTCACATAAGCAAATTCACGAGAGATTAAAAATAAAAATTCTAAACATTCTAAAAAATCTTAAGGAATTTAAACCCTAGAAAGCTCTTATGAATCCTAAAAGAATTTAAAAACCCCATGTTCGATAATGTTCGGCCTTCTTCTCTCATTCTTGCCTATTGGTGTCGGGTTTTTAGGTTTTTTTAAAGAGTTTTTACGAAGATTTTTTTAGGATTTTTAGTTTTTTAGAAAACTTTTCAACATATGTTCAGGTAATCCCTCATTAATCAAGAGAGTTAATGCCATAACCAGGAGAGCTACAAGTGATCTCAGCTTTAGAACAGCTTCAGGGAAGGGTCATCTTCACCATAATTAAATGGCTAATGCGTCTATCTTATGAACTCTAGCGAAGAACATTAGGGTTTACCTAAATGAACTTTCCCGAGCTGATTCGTTCTTATTTTACGAATTTCTAAAATAGGCGATTGCCAAGTTCTTATGCATCCTGTTTTTAAATAAAATCTTGTGTTCGAGTCTCATAAATGTAAAATAACTTATGATTGATAGAATTTTACCACTTATTAGTCCGGCCTGATTTGAACTCGAATTAATCAAGATCCATTTGATTTCTTAAAAACAAATGGCATAAAGCGAAAAAAAAAGTTCGGCAATGTTTCATGTGATAAGGACGGGGAGTACCATTCATTATTTTTCTTCGAAGCGGATATGTAGTCGGCAAGAAGCTCTAATAATGCTAGAAAATGAAGAGGTTGAGTCTGTTGAACTCTTCATACGGGCGAAGCGTTCGTTCACACAAGTGATACGAAGCACATGAATACATGTGTAGTAGAAGGAAATGATATATCCTCTACGTTGGACCAATTCAACTAAGTTGACACACTCTCCCTTTTCTCTTCCTCTGGTCCACTTCTAGTCCTCCATTCCCTTGTATTTAATCCCCGACATTAATCTAGTTGGTTGAATACTGCAATGTCAAGTGGGTGTACGAGAATGAAGACAAAACAAAATCAAAATCAAAATCGATGGGTTTGACCATGAGCATGCTTTTTCTTCGGATTTTTAATTCTTAATTCATACTCACAATATCATCAGTCAATTCGTCTAATCCTCGTCTGACAAGTTAACACAAATGTCGCAATATCTTTTTCTATCCATTAACAATATTCACTTCCTACTTCCATGACGAGCAATCATATACCGAGTTCACCACTTCATCTACAAGCTCGGCCCACCTAATATATTCTTAAAAAGGAAACTGGTGAATTTCAAATGGAATAAGATGGTAAGGAGCTCGGTTACCGAAGATTTTCTTACAAGAGACTTGTGAATTTAAAAATGAATAAGAGAGGAATAAAACCTATAATATTTTAGTATCATTCAAGAGCAATATCAATATGCTGAACTCTTTCGCATCATTTGAGCTTCTCTAACTCAAGATTTTCTTAAAAAAGATGCTCATGAATTTAATAGGGAATCAAATGATAAGACGAGTTCAACTCATCTAAGACTTTCTTATAAGAGAGACCCGTGAACCTAAAAATGAATAGGAGAATAATCAAACTATAATATTTTAATTTCAGATCAAGGACATTGTTACTGCACCCAACTCCATATCAACTATGAGCAAGGCTTCATTAAATTAGCCAGCCAGCCAACTGCAAGAAGACTTTGAGAGGGAGAGAGAGAAACTTGAGGAGTGGAGGAAGAAACCTTCAATTGCGGCGGTGAACGTAGATTTTTTTTTTTTTTTGGGGGGGTGGTGTTTGTCAATTCTTGACTTAGCCAAATTGTAACTAAGGGGGCAACTGGGCTTCTTGTAGTTGTAGTAGTCCCCCAACTCCCCGTCACTCTTTGACCTCATCAATATGCCAAATTAACTAATACAATGTGTATGTGTAGATTTCGACGCACGAGAGAGACTTTTCAAGTCAATTATGATCAGTGAAAGCCACTTGCCATTTACCCCTCATGGACATTGATAGAATCAAGAAAACCACCCCCCACAAAGGCAGACCATTAACAAATGCCAAACCAGCATGGTGCATCAGTAATATCGTCTCCAATTTAATACACTAGATGTTTTACATTTGATTTACATCAGTAGAGTGTTACGGGTTCAATTAGTTTGATCTCTTCTTTCAATCCATTCAAGGTTTATGCATCTTATTTGCATTTTTTTTTACTAGGAAAGCAAGTGAAGGATCCATACAACCTCTATGCATGTAATTTATTTAATAATAAATTATATTCGCACATAATAAAGTTAATCTTTTAGAATAAATGGTGATATCAATTTTTAATTATATTATATATTAGAGCACAAATTCGAGTCAACAAGAATGCGTATTCCCTCTTTAATTAATTCCACACTGTGGGCTTTCAAAAAATATTAATATAGCTTAGGGATGAGAGTAGTATTGAATAATAAATAATAAATCATATAATATACCTTTACTACAATTAAAATTATCTATTATTACCGTAAAGGAAATAAAACTAATTTATTTCACCTTCAAACTTCCTAAAATATTATTGATAGATACATTTATAACCATTAAAAAATTATGAACGAGGGTGAAATTGTAAAATCACTTTTAAGATTATAACTGCTACTTTAATATATAGCTGCTTTCTAATATTCTTTTTTAATTGTATGTTTTATTTTTACTTGTTTATAATATGTCCTACAAACATTAATAATATTATTACAACATAAAATTAGTAGGATTTTAAGATCAATTATATAACTAATAATACGGTGCGTAATACGGATCAACATCTAGTATAACATGACAGAAACGTCAAAGAATCGACCTTGGAGGGAAATCGCGAGCCAAAGCATGAACAACAAAAGCCACCACATGTGTTGGACAGATACTTCAAAGCATCAATCCTAGAATTTAATTTAATTTGGCCAAGGCCAAGGATCTTCGTTTGAATTTGGAGAGTCATCTGTATAAACTGCATCTGAGCTGATTCATCATGTGGATTTGTAGAGTATTTATGTGGCAAGTAGGAGCTAAAGCAGATTGCCCATAACTTAAAAATTAATTTTTGAAAAAGAGTGGGAAAATGAATAAAATTTGACTCGACTTTATGTTTCGCTAGGATTGTATTGGTTGGAATGGTTCAATCTTTAATTTAAATCACGCGAATGAAAATTTATTATTCATAGAGATTTATCTTTTAATAGACCGACATCGACTCGAAATCTGCATCAATGAGGAGTTATTAAGTTTTTAGATATTACGCGGTAGAAAAGAAATAGGAGAAATTTGGTTAAAAGTTGAACCAACTAATTCAAAAGATCTTTAGAAATGAGAATGAGACGAGGGCATAAACTTCATTTATTTCATCGCATCTTCCTTTTCATGCAATAAATAGAAAGTGTAAAATGGAATAAAAAAGTCACGTTCAAACCATGCATCCCTCTTTGCGTTTTTAGCTACCTCTGCATCACGAGAATCATAAATAATATTCCTCTTTTTTTTTTTTTTTAATTTTCTTCTTGCCGTCCAAACGAAATATCTGATAAATGTGTTAGTAATTAGTTCATTGCATGATTGCAGAATAATACCAATATATATATATATATAATATAACTTATAAAAAAGATCGAACAATATTCTATTTCTATGGTTATTTTTTGTTTTTAGGATTTTATTTAAAAAAATTTAAAAATAAATAGATTTAATTAATCAGTGTAACCAAATCAGTATTATCATGTGATGATACTGTTGTACACAAGACAAACTTTCTCCTTGGTTGGAAGGCCAATGCCTTGGACAATTGGCCTAAGAGCAACATTGGATTATTATCGCACAAACTAGTATTCGATTCTCTGTCTTGAGATATATATATCCCATGTCAAGGAATTGACGAATTGAAACATAGTTTATAAGAGAGCAGGTACCACCATTCTGTCAACTTGGGCTTTTGGGATGGACATGTATCCAATCTTTTAATGGCAATTGTTAAGTGTGAACACGTTACTACGTGAGGACAGGTGTTGAAAATTAAATCCCACATTAACCAGGTTGAAGAGTAAACTTGGATTTATAAGATAATTGTGTACTACCACCTATTAACTGAGGCTTTTGGGTGGAAACGAGCTAAAAACTCTTGTAGGTTCAAGTATAAATTTATATAGTATCAGAGTAAGTTGATTCTGGACTCACACCACGCCTGTCTCGAGTGTGGAACTCGTGCCCGTTAAGCCTGAGAAAAATGTCCAGCTCATAGTCAGTTTGTCGAGTACAAAAAGAATTTGACTCGTATGTTAGCCCGAGGACAAAAGAAGGCTTGCTTCTTGATAGTTTCTCCCCCATTGCCCAAAACCGTAAGAAAAATATCATGCTCAAGGTTAATTGTTGAGAGCGAGTGTTTAATAGCACGTATCAAATGTGAACACGTTTCCATATGAGGGTGGATGTTGAGAATTAAATCTCACATCGATCAAATTGAAGAATAAACTTATATTTATAAAAGAATTTGGTATCACTACCTATCGGTTTAGGTTTTTGGGTGAAAACGGACTCGAGATTCTTGTAAATCTAGGTAGAAATTTATATTCTAAGAGAAGGACTCACTGGTAAGCGGACAATATTTAATAGGACAGATCCATGGTTCAACTCCCCACGAGACTAGTATTTAGGGATTAATGGCGAGTCTCAAGTTGTATAATACATGGTTACAGTGCCGAATATTATCAATATAAAAAAATAAGTATTCAATTAAATATATATTTGCTGCAAATTATCCTTAGTTAGTTCGAACGCATTATTTTTTTTAAAAAAAAAGAGTGAATATACTTTTGCAGCGGCAAATGTTGCCACAATCTTATTGTAAAGTATTAAAAGAAAAAAGAAAAAAACTTACATCAACTATCGTTAAATTATTTTAAAAATACGTACTATATGAGTATATAAATCGTTTCTAATTACCAAAATACCATCTTGAAATTTCCATCAAACCATGTAGTGACCACATAATATGATCTACGATTTAGGTACTATCAAGGACTTATCGATTAGGAGCCTCATAACTACTAAAAAGTGATATCGGCGCAATCTTCTCCGGGGGACCCTAACATGATTCTCAAACTATATTTCTGTCTATAGATCGATGCGGGTTACATCCTCCGACTTAGAGTCGTACCAAATGCTTTAGAATAGAATGCACGTAATTAATATTGATTATTGACAATATGGAGTCATGTGGCGCTAATTAAGTTGAATTCAGCAGGGTTTTGTCGAAAGTGGAGGTTTACTATGTTTACGGAAAGAAAATACCTGTGCAGATTGGATGACTGAGCCAATGAATATTACAAATAGGATTTTTTTTAGAGTCCTTGTACTAAAATAATGACCCTACTCTTTGGCCGATCATTGAGACTACCTTACTCCAGTTTTACATCCTTTAACTTTGCCATGTGTCACTCTTCCCAATCCCATATCGACAGTGCAAAAAGGAGATTTTGAGTGTATATATATATATATATATGTAAAACCTGTGAACTCGAGAACAAAAAAATTGGCGCCTTTTTGTGATGGGCTCGTGGTATTACATAATGTCTTTTTCTTTGAATAAAAGATTGACAATAATAGTGATGACCTTGCCTCGTTATGTAATATTCAAAATCTTGTATGCGTACATATTATACCTACTAAACAACCAATGCCGGGCACCGGCCCTGCCAGCATAATACTACTAGAAACGTGGTATGACTCACATAAACCAACATTCTCTATATTGAATATTTTGATGCAAACGCATAGTGGGAATTCAAACATGAGACCTTGGACTCACAAAATAGCATAAGAGTGAATTTTTAACCATTGGACCACTAGCTTTGGTGCTAATTCCTTCTTATATTGCCCAACCCTTTTTTTTTTGTCTGAATCACCAGTATCTAAAAGTCAAACGAGTCATGACTAATCCAATTCGAGTTAGAAATGCACATTAGGGGGTAAAATTCTTTCAATATGAATTTTCTTCATTTATAAGACTCGTACCTCAGACTTTACTTGAGGAGAAGAGACGTCATACCACCTCAATCAATCTACTTCGATTATCTTAGCCCAATTTTGTATATTGAGAGATTAAAAAGAAAAAAAAATGCAATTGTATGCTTCCACTTCCATTGGCATTCTCTACTAGATAAAGGTTTTAATATGTCTTTCTGGCTCAAAGAATTGGTAATTTCCCTAAACAAAAAAGAAAAAAAAAAGTAGGAGCCAATTGTGGCATTGATGCATTCAATTTAGGGGAGGAGTTGATTGGCGTGGTCCTGTGCTCTGACTGATCGATGAGCTGCCCACCACATTGCCTCTACGCTTCCCTTCACACACGGTCTTTTATTAACATTACATAATTATCTAATATCCTTATAGTCTGAAAATAAGGATCGACAGACAAACTATTTAACGTCATGTATCAGAGTAAAGTGAAGCATTTAACATTTTGCGCAATCCAAGTGGTTCACATTCATGATGTGCGATCCCCTCTCACCACGTAATATGAGTAAAAACCAATCAAAATATGACAAACGGGTAAATTATTGTTAATCACACGAACAATTACTATAATTATTACTGATCAAAGCAATTTAATCGGTTCTTCCTCACCATATCATTGTGAGGTAGGACAATCTGAGATTTCTTTTTAGCAAGCGAGGGTGTTAAAGGTTAAATTTTGTATTGATCAATAATAATAATAATAATAATAATCCCGAGAATTGAGAAAAAAGTTTAGGTATCGTCATACGTTGATTTAGATTTTTAGGTGAATATACGCATAATGTGTGCTATAAGTCGGCAGAAAACTTATTTGGACAACTTCTCATAAATTTGTATTATAAGGTTGGAGAAACAAATTATTCAATCATATCAATTAGACACATTTATGGTGGGAGGATGGAAGAGCCGTGTGCAGCGATGCCCGTATGAGTAATATAGTATATTCGCGTATTGCCTTCATTGGTCTGAGAACCTACCCAGACCGATAATTCTTTATTATTATTAAAAGAAGATTATGGATCTAAAACAATAAGAAGAACCGATACAAGTTGATTGAGGTGATAAAATATAACTTCCTTTTGAGAAAGATCTTGAATTCGAGTATTGTAAATAGAGAATATTCATGTTGGAAGAGTTTTATTCTCTTAATGAACCAACCCAACTCGAATTTAGATCTGTCATGATTCATTGGGATCTCGGATATCACGTATTATATACCCAAAAAAAAAATGTAAGAAAAAGAATAGAGATAAGTAATTTTGCTCATGAAAATCATAAAATTTCATCTCAATTAAGAGAAAAAAAGGACAATTACCATTACACCCAACTAACTTTCTCGTACCTACCCCGTAGTAAAGGATAACACAATCTCAGCCTCATATTATCCTGAAAAATGAACATTAATCCATCAGTTTCATTGAATGCTGTCTCTCTTTCTTACTCTAATTTAAATAAAACTTTTTATGATGATTAAGAAGCCAAAATCTAACTTTTATGATTTCGCATTGACCAATGTCGGTTTGCCTACCATAGATTTTGACTTTTTTTTTAGTGATGGTAATTGTATCAAGTCTTATTTCATTGTCCATTATTTAATATCTAAAAGTCCAATGATACCGATATATTTTTTTTAATATTACATGATATTTGAACTTCGCTTGACTAATTCACATGGTCTCGTACATGTGCCTACAAGCAAACAAAGCAGAGTAAACCCAAAGGTGCAGGTTGACATCGAGGTGATTTGAATTAATGATGGGGAGGACACTAATACTTATTCTCACCACCAAGCCAACACCTGGGATTTCAAATGGTACTAACTAATTTATGTTCAAACTAAGCCGGTCTCAATAACAGACAAAACTCTCCTAATCATTAAACTTTTATTCGCAGACTCGAACTTAAGATCTTATTGAAAAGAAGAGACATCGAACCACTTTTACCGGCCACATTGGTCTAATTAAACAATGAATTTTCATAGCTGTCAATCTTCTTAATTGCACATTTGTGATTACCCCTACAACATCAGAGGTTGCATCCAATTTTTTGCAAGCAAGGTCATTGTAAGCTGTCATTTTGGGTTTTTTTCGGTGTGGCATTTGAGAGAATAAAATAGTTATTTTATGCATGTATTTAATAGGATACCTTTCACTCTGGTCTGAAATAATAAATGCATTATATTTAATTTAAAACATTTATGGTTATGTCTTATCCTTTGAGTTAATTTGTTCCTTTCTTTATAATTTGACAATGATATAGAAAGCTTGGACAACCAAAACTCCATTGTTCAAAAATTCATTACAGGGATTGTGTGCTAGTTTAATTACTTTTTTTATAAATTAAAAAATAAAACATGTTAGGCTGACATATATGTCTGGATGTGAGATTAATACCTTTCTTTTTGTGGAAATAAAATTTATGGAAGGTTTCGTCATGCATGCACTCTTTTGTTTTGAATTCCATATATACTTGAAGTCATTTCTTCTTGAATTTTTGGAAAAATAATAATAACATAATAAAATAAAAATCTTTGTAATTAAGGAACCCTAATTATGATTTCTTGACACTTCATTAATTTTAAATGATTATATCTCACAATGATGTGATAAGAAATTGTTAATAAAATTGCTCTAATTTATAATAATTATAATAGCTGCTCTGATAATTAATATTAATTTACTCATTCGTTATAAGTTTATTTAATTTTTCAAATAAATAAAAATAGTAAAATCTGGTTATATGCATTGCTTTATTTCATTAAAAGAAAGAGATTAATTATTATCATATTCTGATTTTTCTTCTTTCTTGATTGAAATGTCACTTTTTTGTTGCAAATGGAATCAAAGCACTAGTAAAATTAAATAAATAAGAAAGACAATGACCAGATATGAAGACCCAAAACATTACTATCAAACAATTTTGCTCCTAAGTCGATGGGCGGGCACCGATAAGAGAGTGTCTTGAGCAGCAACTCCGACGAGTTTCGCCGCTACCAGCCAATCCACACAGGAGTTGTTTTCTTCTTGAAAGGTATGGAAAACTCAATAGTCAGATGCTGCTTTTAATTCATGGGGGACATCGTTCTATCAATATATATATCATCATTTTCATTGAGGTTTTGTCTTCTTTTATCTATCCTCTGTTTATTAATTATTCTATCACTAATTTTTATTACCTTTTCCTAAGAAGATAGACCTGCCAATTGGAATACTATGGGGTTTTCAAAGCAGAAGAAATGAAAATCAAGGAAGTTGGACCAGTAATTAAAGACGCAGAGCTAGAGCCATAAATTACTCTTATGTTTTTTCCCCCATTTTCCTTGCTTTCTTTTGGCATAACCGTGGCCGTATTTCACGGACAAAGGGATCTGGTGCAGCTAACACCTCCCTATACCGACATCCGAGGTTAAGAGATCTAGGTCCAGTTCTCTTTAGCGAGCCTCTTCCTTTTGTTGTGTCCTACACCCATGAATCCCTTTTATAAAATACGTAGAGCAATCATGGACTACTTGGTTAATTGGAAAGGAATTCTGTTCAATTGGTGTCTCCCTATATTGATATCTAAGATTAAGAGTCTTAGGTTCAGTTCTTTTTACTAACCTTTTTCTTTTATCATATTCTACCACCCTATGAATCCCTTTCATAAAATGGGTTTGAGGATCAACAATTAATTTGGGCAGAGCAATCAAGGACTACTCGGTTAATTAAGCATCAACTTGGGAACAAGAGGAAATTTGTGAACAAATCCAATCTAATTACCATCTCAACATGGTCTTGGGAATGTGAAAGCCCTACATATTTATCTTTTTAGCAGTTAAGCCTTATATATTTGTAAATGGCTAATTCAATCATTTAAAATTTAGTTTCATTACACATTTCAATTCGAACCATCACCACTTCGCTAACATGGATTTCACGTCATTAATATAACTGTCAGTGAAACAATGATAGTTAAGACTAAAGCGTGTAATAAAACTAATCTTATAAGACTGAATTAATCATTTATAGATGTACAACCCTAAACTAATAAAAATGACAAATGTATAGGACTTGTAGCGTCGTTTCTCCTTCTGAAAATATGCACAAGTCCACTTACAATACTAAAGCTTTTCTGGAGTAGGTCGGTGAGAGATATGATGAAGATATGAATAAATAGGTATAATAAATTTCACTAACAATTATCGAACCAGAATTTCTTAGTTCAAGATCCATAGTAATATGACTATACCAATTCCTATTTCTCGTTGAGGCTAAATCTTGAGATCGCAAGACTAGTTTCGCTTGATCTTAAAAGGATTAATTCTTCATAATAATATAGTAAAATATTGATGAACTAGTAAATAAATATGAGAACAAATTATTTATCAAGACAAAGTGGTGAAGGTACTATTTATTTTTCGTTATCATTTAACGGCCTTTATTTCTAGTACCCGATTGTTTTCGAAAAATACAAGTTAGGGTTCAAGGAGAGTTCATATGAGAAATTTAAGTAAAAAGAGAGCATTTGATTTTGATCTGTAATATTTACTCAGAGAATCCCGAGACCAGTCAAATCGCACCTTGAGAATAATCTGCCATAGGGCCGGGATCCCTAGAAAAATTTCCACAGACCCTTCCAACTTGAAATTCAATCCTGAGATCACTTATTTGAGGATCTAGTAAGGGAAACAATAAGTCGATCCCAAATTGGTTAACCTTTACTTCTTTTATTTTTATGCCAAACCTTTTTATAAATGGATTTAGTTACCTACCTTTTCACAGTGATATACTTTTGGTCCATTTTGTTATCTTAATATTAAAATTTCCAATGATTTGGAAACAAAATAAAATATCAAAATTAATGAAAAGAGAGAAAAATGGAAAAGATAGTAAGTGGAGGGATTCTTGCTAGCGGTCACCTCTCTGGGATCGTTGACCCCCTCTGCGATCGTTGATAAACGTAAAGGTGACTGATGACCCTATTAGGATGTTTCTTCACCTCAGACCGAGGGATCTAATTGGACTAATATCCTACAACCGGTGAGAGGATTTCGACAGCGGCTTCTCCTTATGAGATCACCGACAACCACAAGGGAGGGTGGCAATTCCATATAGTTGAGGGATCTCATTCCAGATTGAGAATCCTCAATCAGATTGGAGGGAGCCTCGTCAGCAGTTACCTGACCCCTCTGGTGCTGGTAACCTTAAAGGTAACTGACAACCATAGAGGGGGAAGAATGGTTGCAGGCGTAAATTAGTTGAAGAAGGGGAATGTCACTTAAAACAGCTATCATATGTGCTCTAAGCATAAATTGGTTTAGGTAGAGGAATGTCACTTAAAACTTAGTCTATACTCCCCTAGAAATTTTCAAAATAAGATGATATTATTGGTAGTTAAAAATGATTGAAATGTAATATTAAGTAAAAATTCAATCAAATAATCAAATAAGGAGGTAATGATAAGAGCCTACTACAACCTTAAAGGATTTATTCTTCATGAGATAGTTTAAAAGAACTTCCGATTCAAAATCTTACAAATAGAAAAAATTTAATTATAATCTTTACCGAATCAACCTAATTTAAGTTTAAGGTAATGATAAGAGCCCATTAAACTTCCTTTCGATAGATAAAAGAATGGCCACAACAACGATAATTTGACTGCCTGCTACATCATATTCGGACTTTTGTAGATGGTCCATAACGGCGGATGATGCACCATCTCCTCCCCTAATTCATCCTCTCCCTTGTGAAAAAGCAAATATTCTTAATAAAATGAAATATATATAAGGAAAAAAGGAAAAGAAAAAAAAAAAGAAGAAGAAAAATTCTCTGCGTGTCTCTCTCTAATGCATAGCGATCGCAATTACACCATCTCCTCCTCCCCCATTAAATGCCATTTCACCCTCTCAATACGCTCTGCAATTACTCCTCTCTGTCATCTCTTTCCCTTTCCATGTCGCCTTCCTCCTCCTCCTCCTCCTCCCTCTCCCTTTCTCCATAGCTTCTTCTTCCTCCTCTTCCTCCTCCGTCCGATCTCAGTCATCAGAAACCTCAAAGTCCCCGTTTCCCTCAAACAACAAAGGTAACCTACGAAGGAAGCAACAGCAGATCTCCAAGCCTTCTCTTCACGTTTCATATGTCTTTCTTGCCGCGGTCTCATACACATAAGAGGAAGAAACAGAAACATCTCGTTTCAGGCGAGAGACAGTGATCTGATCACTGTGTCATAGATATTGTACTGCCACTGAATTCTCCGAGATCTTCCACCGAGCGTCACCCCTCTCTCTCTCTCTCTCTCTGATTTTTTTGTCAAAGAGATTGTCCGTGAAACCATTGTGGGTTTTGTTTCATCATTCATACTTCTTCTCGTGCATTGGCACGTAAGAGGAGGAGGAAGTGGGGGCACAACTCCCGAAGAAGAATCCTTGTGCATGCTCCAGTCTGCTCCCTGCCTTATCTTTTCGACTCCCTCTGGTCAACTCTGTAAAGGAAGAGTCTACCCAGAGAAGAAAACCTAAACAAGAGCTGCTGAGAAAGTTGAGGACGACGAAAACCCAGAGTAAGTAGATGTACTTGGTTTCTCTTCGGGTCGAGGGTTTTTGGGATCTCTCTTAGGATGCATGCCGGAATCATGACTCCGTTGAGAGACATGATGCCGTCGATGATCGGGAGCAATGTGAACATGCCCGGTTATGGATCATCTTCCCGGCTTTCTCTCGGTCAGGTTTGTGTTTTTTTTCCCTCTTTTCTCAGCCTGTTTCTGTCTCCGATCCTTCATTTCTCAACACTCCGTAGCTGCTCCATTTACTGGGTAACAAGTCCCAATTTTTTTTCTCACAATCCGCATTTCCACTGGCTTTCATCACGACTCTCTCTCTTTCTCTCTCTCTCTCTCTCAATATGTATATCCTCTTTTTTTAATTTTTACAAAGACTAATCTTTCACTAAAATTCTCTTAATCATGTCTTCAGGGTGGATCTACAAATTTTCTTGTCACTTTTAATGAACTTTTTTTCCTTTTTGCTTTTGCCCTAATGGAATCTGGAAAAAAAAGTCCACTCTGAAGTCAAACAGTCTCTTGAGGAGACCAACTATGCCACTCCCAACAAAATCCTTCTCGATTTCCGAGAAAACGCGTTAATGGGTCGCATGAGGGTTCAATTTTGGGTAGACTGGCTCTCAACCTATTGATCTAATCTAATACAGCACAAATTAATCTGGGATTAATCTAATAATTTTTTTATTAGATCTCTTTATAAGTGATCTAAAATCGATTTCCAAGTTTTTAAGGTCGACGAGAATTTTTTCAAAGATCCCCGTCTGTCCACAAATTAGTATCAAGATGAGTTTTAATTAATACAAGAATATTGCTTGATACAAACCAGAAAAGAAATGTCTAACACATAGCAAACCTTTCCACTTCCAACATACGGACAAAAACTCATTGATCCACAAGAACAATTCGAAGCCGCATGGTGATAATTGTGGCTCGACTGTTACGCACATATGGTTCCCTGTTCTTCTTAGTATGATTTCGTTTGGTTTTGTCTCATGCTTTGTCATGAGGGGCTGTTTCGTTGTGTTTGGTTAGATTTGAAAAACGATAAAGCATTCGGAAACCTAAAGATCTGTCCGGGAAAAAAAATGTTCCAGCCGAACTTGATGGATGGAGGCCAGCTTCACCCGCTTGAGATGGGGCAGAACAACTCCGAGGGAGACCTCGGCCACCTGAGAGACGATGAGTTTGATAGCACAAAATCGGGCAGCGAAAATCAAGAGGGTGCCTCCGGGGACGACCAGGATCCCCGCCCGAAAAGAAGCGTTACCATCGCCACACCCAGCATCAGATCCAAGAAATGGAAGCGTATGTGGATGTTCTTTACGAAATCAATGATAAGAACTGAAATTATTACAATGCCCTTTTTGTTCTGAATTTTAATCAATTTTCTTTTTCACTTGGAAAATTGGCAGGTTCTTCAAGGAGTGTCCTCATCCTGATGACAAGCAAAGGAAGGAGCTTAGCCGGCAATTAGGGTTAGAGCCCTTGCAGGTGAAGTTTTGGTTCCAAAACAAGAGAACCCAAATGAAGGTATGAACAACTTAATTATAATGCTGTACGATACTTATCACTTAACATATTGTTAAAAATATTGTGTTTTAACATTGTCTCGTCTCCGGCAGACCCAACATGAGCGCCATGAAAACACTCAACTCCGAGCTGAAAACGAGAAACTGAGGGCTGACAACATGAGGTACCGAGAAGCGCTAAGCAGTGCCTCCTGTCCCAGCTGCGGAGGACCCACTGCGATTGGGGAGATGTCATTCGATGAGCACCATCTGAGGTTGGAAAATGCCCGTCTAAGGGAAGAGGTATACTATATGTTTTCCATTATTGCCATGGAATAACCATACAAAAAAAAGATTTAAATTTAAAGATTTTTTTGTATCATTAACTTTGATTGTTTGCGTAATATGTACAATGTGATGCATGTTCCAGATTGATAGGATCTCAGCTATTGCTGCAAAGTATGTGGGGAAACCAGTGGTGAACTACCCTCTTCCGATGACTCCTCGGCCACTGGAGCTCGGTCCCAGTGGTGGTTTTGTGGTGCAAGGTGGTGGAGCCGGAGGGGAGATGTTTGGTGGAGCCGGGGACCTTTTCAAGTCAATCAGCACCCCCAGTGAAGCCGATAAGCCCTTGATCATAGAGCTCGCCGTGGCAGCCATGGAGGAGATGATTAGGATGGCTCAGATGGGTGAGCCACTTTGGACCGTCAGCTTGGACGGAACCACCACCTTGCTCAACGAGGACGAGTACATCAGGTCGTTTCCTAGGGGTATTGGGCCGAAACCCTCGGGATTTAAGTGCGAAGCCTCGAGAGAAAATGCTGTGGTCATTATGAACCACATTAACCTTGTGGAGATCCTCATGGATGTGGTAGGATTTTCTTCTATTTATGCACGTGTCATTAATCTCACGTCAGAACTTTCTAACCATGGATTTCTCTTTCCAATGCAGAACCAATGGTCGACCGTGTTTTCTGGGATTGTCTCACGAGCAGTCACATTGGAAGTTTTCTCGACCGGGATTGCTGGGAGCTACAATGGAGCCTTGCAAGTGGTAATTAACGCACGTGGAACTTATATATACGTCTACATTCATGCATGCACGCACACACATATATATAATATATATGTATGTAAAAATTTAATGTTCTGCTGATTGAAATCATTAAGAACAGCACTCTATAATACTATTGGTCAGTCAGTTCTTTCCCTACATGTTTGTGACAATTTGACTTATCCATTCCCTGCTTATTGGAACTAATTTTGCAATTTTCCATCTGATTATCAGATGACAGCGGAATTTCAAGTTCCGACCCCGCTTGTTCCGACTCGGGAGAGCTACTTCGTGAGATACTGTAAGCAACACGGTGACGGCACATGGGCCGTGGTGGACGTTTCCCTTGACAATCTACGTCCAGGCCCCGCCTCGAGATGCAGGAGGAGGCCATCGGGATGCTTGATTCAAGAGATGCCAAACGGCTACTCCAAGGTAATTAACCAACAAAAATCCACACCACATATATAGGAAAATCTTATAGAACAAGTACGGTATGTCAAGATTCTGTAATATCACTTCAAAGAGCAATTTCAATTTAAACTGTTGTAAATTATCAATTATAACTCTTTGAATTGAGTTTACAACTAATAATATTGTACCGTTTAGATTTTGCAGAGTCTTCCCACATAAATAATATGTTTACATTGTTCTGGCTCATCAAATCTTTATGGTTTATTCACATGGAACTGTCTCTGCCCTAGGTTATTTGGGTTGAACATGTAGAGGTGGATGATAGAGGAGTCCATAGCTTGTACAAGCAGCTGGTTAATTCGGGTCATGCCTTCGGGGCTAAGCGCTGGGTCGCTACCTTGGATCGACAATGCGAACGTCTTGCCAGCGCCATGGCGACGAACATCCCTGGCGGTGAAGTCGGAGGTACTTTTATCCAATTTTTTCTCTAGGGTTTTATTTTGCACACATGTTAATCACATGCTACGCTAAAAATCTCAAACAATGAATTAAGCTAACGAGGTTACATATGTAGACATGCTTCTTTGGTAATCAAGGCTGTGCTTGGTGGGTTGTAATCCTTCAAGATTATAATGGAACATTGAACTCTATATATAGATTATAATATTTAGTAATAAATTTTATTATTTTGAAATTAGACCACTTGAAATTTTTAAATTTGATTTTTAGTAAATCTTCTATGTCTGAAATACGTGGAATTCTTGGATTACATGTTACCATTTTTCATGTACTTACCAAATGTAATGACACTTTAGATTTTCTGGAATAATTTATTAATATATTTAACAAATACAATAATATCAAGTTTCTACTTAATTTTATCACGGTTTAAATTTTGATTACAATATTAATATTTCTACCATTTCTTTTCACACAATATGGTAACAATCATGCAATATTTTCACGGTTGATACAATATCTTCTAATCTAATGTCACCTACTAATATCTCTGTCAGTAACTTGGACATTTTCTTGTCATAAATAGAGCATTGTTTTGCTAAAGTGACAAACACAATTCAGGTAGCATGGACCACATTGTCTGGAACCATGGCATGTTCCAAGTAGTAATCTCACAAGAATTTCAGTTTAATTGTATGTTTGGTTACTTAGCTTTTCTTCCTGTTGTTGCTTTGTTGTGCCCATAGTTATAACAAGTCAGGAAGGGAGGAAGAGCATGCTGAAGCTTGCCGAGAGGATGGTGATCAGCTTCTGCGCTGGAGTGAGTGCCTCCACGGCTCACACATGGACCACGTTGTCTGGAACCGGAGCCGATGATGTTCGAGTCATGACCCGGAAGAGTATTGACGACCCGGAAGACCTCCTGGTATCGTGCTCAGCGCTGCGACCTCCTTCTGGCTCCCGGTCCCTCCAAAGCGGGTCTTCGATTTCCTCCGAGACGAGAACTCCCGAAGCGAGGTATGCCAAAGTTTTCAAGCCACTGATAGTGCAGCCTTCATCTAATTTGTCTTCCAAGTCAATCTATCCAATTAGCTAGGTAGCTACAGCAATAGGTGGCGTTCGAATAGTTCAATCTCATATTCATGTGGTCTGGTCAGTTCAAGGTCTCGGATTTGAATCCTTATCTTGTTAAAAAAATCTGATGGGAATGTACTCTCTAGGTTTAGGCTTATAGAACACCGGTCTCTTAAACTATATTAGGTAATTTGATGACATTATACTGATGGAGACAATGCTAAATGCTAGCTAGTTGCTCAATTCGTCTGATAGGTTCATAGTTAACCTCGAAAACCCGAACATTATCTTGTGGGGTGGCTGAATCACCACTACTATTTTCCTCCTTTTTATACATCAATTATCTAGATGGTTCAACATGATCAGTAAATATTATATTTGTGAATATGTTAATTGTGGTGGTACCCCAAGAAAGAGCATTAATTTGGTTCATTCACATCCTTCGATCCTCAACGTGAGATTAATAGATCTTACAATTTGTCTTTCTATGGTATGACTTAAATTATTAAAATTTGTACAGTGGGATATTCTCTCCAACGGTGGCGTGGTTCAAGAGATGGCACACATCGCTAATGGCCGGGACACAGGCAACTGCGTGTCTCTCCTGCGTGTTAACGTAAGCATACAAGAAGCATAACAATATGGATAAGCTGTCTCTGTCAGCATCTGAATCTACTGAAGTTCGTCAAAATTGTTTTCCTTTTCCAGAGTGCTAATTCTAGCCAAAGCAACATGCTAATACTACAAGAGAGCTGCACTGACCCGACCGGTTCCTTCGTGATCTACGCTCCGGTGGACATTGTCGCGATGAACGTTGTACTGAACGGCGGTGACCCCGACTATGTTGCCCTTCTTCCCTCAGGTTTTGCCATTCTTCCCGATGGCTCTGGCCCTCCTGGTTCCGACGTGGCTCCAACTGGGTCTCTCCTGACCGTCGCGTTCCAGATTCTGGTCGACTCGGTCCCAACCGCTAAGCTCTCCCTTGGCTCCGTGGCCACTGTTAACAGTCTGATTGCTTGCACTGTTGAGAGGATCAGGGCTTCTTTGTCTTGTGAGACTGCTTGACTTCCCCATTCTCAACCAGGTTGGTAACCAGGAGCTTTACCCTTTTCTCAGCATCTTTCTCCAATCAAAATTTCCTTCTGGTAAGCTTCTCTTCAGTCAATCTTGTTCTTCCTTCTTTATCAGCTAGGGGAACTGAGAAGAAAGTCAAGTAAAATCGAGAAATCGGCGGGGCAAAGTCAAGAGCGCACCTTACATGATCGTTGCAAATAATCAGTTATCCGTTTAGGCATCAAGAGCAGAGCCTAGGCATTTCATTGTGCAGCGCAAGGATTAGAGGTTCGGGTATTGACTTTCCAATGCCAGAGTGTTAAACTTAAGCTAGTGAAAAGCATTAACTCAAGGCGTTTAGTATTTGGTTCTCCATGTTGGAGCAATTCAAAGACCTTCATTCCTCCATCTTTCATTTCAGTCCGAACTTTGTGTCGGTAATAACTTTCATCTTAGCCTAGGGTTAGGCCTTATTACAGGTCGATCAAGTCCTTCAATTAGTCCATGTCCAGTCTTGCTGTTCTTCTGTTTGGTCTAAACTGCAGAGGTCATCCTTTGAAAGATTCTTTTGTTCCCATCTGAAAACTGTGCCTGAAATGCGTGTCTGAAGAGGAAAAGGGCTCTGTCTCTCTCTGATATAGAGCTGTCAAGAAGCGCAACGTTATCTCATTTATCCAAAAGATCACCTGCTATGCGTCTCTTAATGAAAATTGTTCATACGGATATAAATCCGGACGATGTTCATACTGCTCTACAATAGGATCAGTTGGTGAAACAGTGAAATGGGATCGGTTTTGAAGAATGCATAGAGTCAAAAAATGCCTGCACGGAGATGTACTCAAGCCCTTTTCTTCCTTCCAAGTTCATGCCTCTTGCCGATATCTGAAGAGCTTCGGCTGGAACTGGGCACCAACCCCCGCAGCAGTGCCAGCAGGCCGAATCCCATGAAGGGGAAGTACATCTTCAGGAGCTTATCGGATGCCTTCTTCGACCCGACCATCTCTGAAAGTATGGCAGCCTGAAGTTCCATGATATGAGATCAATGTTAGTAATGAAATATGAACCCGGGCAGAAAAGAACTGTTCATAGCAACATACTCTCCCTCTTTAGAGAAGAACGCCTGCTTGTAACATTATGAAATCTTTTGAATTCAGGTAGGTGAAGACCGAATACTTGTGAAGTCTGGTGGACAGGCCTTTCCAGAAATGGTCTTGCACAAATAATCACTATCCAGGCACTTCAAAGATTGCATTTCACAAAACTAACATTCAAAAAAAAAGGGGCAGAAAAAAATCAAAAGAAAGAGAACCAATGGATACTAAGACTAGTAGAGTTGAGCTCAAGAGAACCAATGGACACTAAGACTAGTAGATCCTCCTCAGTTCCATGACATTCATGGCGAGAAAGCGATCTTTCATGGTTCGACACTGAACTGGAGAGGATTTGTGCACCTAGAATCGCAAAATTATTGCGTAGTTTAATAGACACATGACACATATGGGTTAAGCTTATAAAACCAGACACAGATGTAAAACTTTCACACGTGACATAGAGCTCTAGACCTAAGAACAATTTCTTCAAAGCAGATAAACCCATCAATGAATGTAACAGTAACATGCCAACATCAATTGGTTAAAGTGTTTCGACACTTTTTCCCGAGATCTCAATTCGATTCCTGAGAATGGAGAAAAACTCTCCTTGATTGGGATAGGTTTAGCCCACTTCTACAACGTCCATATTTCCACTGAGAAAACCAATGCCATTAGCTCCTCACTGGACTGCCTAAGATTCTTGGATCAGGCTGAACTAAATGCAGAACTCGGGTATCAGATTACATGGCAAAGGACCCAGCGGCAGAAAATCTAGTCAACGAGAGTTGATCAGGAACATTTGCAAGCTAAGATGTCATCTTCCCGGGAAACAAAATCAGAACTTTCAGAGACCCAGCACCAAATCTTTCCGCAAAAATCATGAAACAGATCAGCATTGTGGAATAAGTTCATTACCATTGAAGTGAGCAAGGATGCGCCATAGATCAGGCAGGTTGTCCTGAACCACCGCTTCGACGCCAAAATGCCGTACAGATTGAGCACAGAGAGCGGCCATTGGAACAGGAGCTCGAGCCACACGAGGCCGACGAAGAAGTGCGGTTTCTCCATTATAAGGTAATCCCCGTACTCCCGGCCATACCAGTTCTTGAGTTCCACCAGGATCTCGGGGAAGACGGAGGCGGGGAGGCAGGTCTGAGCGTCGAACAGCGGAACCACCACAGCGATTACAAGGAAGACAAGGAACAGTACCGCGTCGACGAGCTTCAGGAGTGCGCCCATGCCGGTGCTGTGCCGTTCGGTGGCCGGAAATGTCGCCGTCCGTGGGGAGGAAGGAGCAGAGTAGACGGAGAAAAGTGAGTCTGGGGAACGTCGGAATAGAAAATAGAAGGGAAAGCCGATAGAGCCCTGAAGAACATTCAGGAAATTGGATTGGGCTTAAATTGGGCCTGAAGCCCAATAAGGATGCACGAAAAAATGAATTTGGGCCATTTGTGCAAACCCAACCCTCAATCAATTTGGGCCGGGCCCAATTGGAGCTTATCCATTATTAGGCCCATCTCGAGGGTTGGACGGCTCCGCTCAGACCGACGACGATCAAAATTCAATCCATCCCATGAAGAGGATAAGACAACTTCGCTTCTGATAGCTCGTTCCCTCTCTCTCGCTCTGGAGCTCGTATGACTGATGCTCTGCTGCAGCCCGCAACAATGGCTTCTTCCATCACTTGTTCTCTACAGACTTGGTAAAGATTCAAACTTCAGCTTCTGGGTCCTGTCAGTTTTTAGACTATGCAGCTGGGCTGAGGCAGTGAAACGCCTCGCGGTTGTTATCTTGATTTTGAACGGAAGAGATACCTGCGGGGTTTTGTGTTGCTCCCTAGACGAGTGTTTTTGCTCTGAACTTCGTCTCTACATACTGCTGCTGCTCTTGTGGCTGTAGTTGTTGCTGTTGTTGGTTTATTGAGCATGAGCAAGACTTGATTTTGTCTGCTCAGAGAACAGTGAATCCTAAGAAAGCATTGTAATTCTTTTTCTTTTTCGTTGCCTATGTTGACTTATCCAAAGCATTTCGTTCTTCTTCGGAGAGATTGATTCGTAACACTATGCAATGCCATCAGCATTGGAAGCTCTGGCAGTTAATTTTCATGTCTCCAACATGAAGTTACATCTTTCAATTGTCATTGCTGCTGTGCAGCGTATGTTGTTCAAATGTCATGGGGGAATTCTTCAGAAGCTCTGTAGTTTTTAGTAAATGAAGCTCTGAGATATTCATTGTCATTAATTTGCTCGAACCTGTAAAATGTGCTTGAGACCCTTCAAAGATTAATTCAACTAGCTCCTCTGCTGTTTTATGCAAGTTTGGTTTTGAAATCTATTGCGTGGATTTCGGAATTTTCCCTGCATTCGTGCATTTTGCAACAATGGGAAGAAAATGGTTGCTTCACAAAAGTAAACTCATTAAGTTGTTCTTTTCACATCACTGGCAGCAATCTGAGGTCCGCAATCCTGGGCGAAAGAAATGCAATACACCTTTCCTCCGCTCACACAACTTCCATCAGGTTTGTAAGGAGGGCTATTGAATGCAAGGAATCACGAATTGGGAAGCAGCCCATTCAGGTGCCAGGCAATGTGACTCTGACCTTGGAAAGCCAATCATTGAAAGTGAAGGGCCCACTCGGGGAGCTCTCACTGGTTTATCCACGAGAGGTGATAGTCGAGAAGGAAGAATCTGGTTCCCTCAGGGTCAAGAAGGCAGTGGAAACCAGACGAGCAAATCAAATGCATGGGCTTTTCAGGTAATTCTTCATTTACAATAAGGAATTGTTGCGTGCTTGTTCTTCCATAAGATGACCAAAGTATTTGCTGAAGCTTTGGTTTGTCATAGCATTAACTCCTCTTCTTCTTCTTGAGTTTCTCGATATTGTTTTTCTCGAGTTTGATTTCCTCTCCCACAATCAAATTGCCATTTTGAGTAAGCTTGGGACCTTATCTGTTGGACTTGGAAACTGTTCTTGGTGATCACATGAATCATTGTTATTGGTGTTTCGCTTTCTTCCTTTAACTTCACCACCTATTAGTTTTCCACTTCCTGCTCAAAACCTAACTAAGATGTTCTGAATTGTGAAGTGTCGCTAAGGCCTTCTATATTGCAACTCCGACTCATTTTTTGCAGGACACTCACCGACAACATGATTGTGGGAGTCTCTAAGGGGTTTGAGAAGAGACTCCAATTGGTTGGAGTAGGGTATCGAGCCATGATAGAAGGGAAGGACTTGGTTCTGAGTCTCGGGTTCTCCCATCCTGTCAGGATGGCCATTCCAGAGGGCATCCAAGTGAAGGTTGAAGACAACACCAGAGTCATTGTTAGTGGGTACGATAAGTCTGCTATTGGACAGTTTGCTGCATCAGTGAGGAAGTGGAGGCCTCCAGAGCCATACAAGGGCAAGGGTGTGAAGTATGCTGATGAGGTCGTGAGGAGAAAGGAAGGAAAGGCCGGGAAGAAAAAGTGATGAAGGTACTTCCTGTGTACAACTTTCTGTATTTCTGTATGTGATCTGAAAGTGTTCTGCAGTAGAAGCCATATCTGTTTGACCATTGAAATGCCATTAATTGTTGAAAATGTGAAGAGCCCTGTTCAACCCACCATGAAAGAAGTAACCTTCCAGATATGAATTGCTCCAAGGCAATTCCGGGGGAAACCACTTGAGTAACATCTGCAAGAAGAGTCAGTCCATAAGCCAATGTGGAAAATATGATATAGACTAGTGGATAGACACCATTGATGAAGCAGCAGAGCAGTCCCTAGTAAGAGCTGAAAATCGAAGTAGCCATCAGACACAGAAGCGTAATACTATGGCTACAATCGGTCTTCAAGTGACTGGTCTGCACTTCATAGCAAGAGTGTTACTGTTATCTTGCCAAAGAACTAGTAAGGTGCCATGACTGTCCGCATCAGAATAGATGCACATCCAAGAAGAATAAAGGCAGAAAATGTTGAAAGGAAATTTCTGCACTTCAGTTATCAAACTGTTCAACAACTGAATTATATGACTCATAATAAAAGTTTCAGATTAAATAGAAAAATTGAATGGTTTATAATTTTTTTAACTTGCTAAGTGGTTAAATGACTGCATAACGGAATTATCCGACTGGTAAATGTACAGGGGGTATATTCCCTATTCATCTCCGTGCATAGCCAGAGAAGGCAAAGTGCAAAGAGGATTAAACAAAATCTGGGAAATCGATAAACGCAAGGTCTGGGAATGTTTGGCACGATACGATGTTTAGATTTTTCAATATGACCAAAGCTTCAGACCATATATTACATTTCATTATAAGAAAAATTTGTTTTGATGTGAGATTATATAAATTAAAAATCTACTGTATACTCAGTTTTCCAAAAAGTCCAGTATAACTTATAAATCGTAATAATGTCACTATCAACCTAAATCTTACAATGGTTAAATTCTCTTTGTACATCAACGTTCCATCAAACAAGACACTACTCGAATCTAGCAAGACAGCTCTGAACTGAAAATCGGCTCGCATCAAAATTGGATTGGGATGTCTAGTTTGTGTTTCACTGAATGCTACCGTGCAAGTCCCAAATGGTACCAGCAATCTCCAGACCAAGTAAAGCTCAACTTGAACTTCTTAGATAAGAATTTTAATCTGACAAATATGAAATACAGGAATTTCAATGACCGGAGTGCAGATTCATGCTTCAATTTCTCTCCTGAATAGAATGTTTATTTCACGAACTATGGAAGAATCAGGATTTTCTTGGGCCTGCAAATCTAAATTTCCCACCCAGAATTTACAGAAGATGGTCACATAAAATCTTGAACTGATCTTTCTATAAGAAGAATTCGAACTCTGACTCTGCACACCGAATAGCGAATTCAAGGGGGCACCTTGAGGAACAGCAAAGACGCAAATAGCAGAAGGGACATGAAGTTTCCAATGGGAATACCTGTAGAGTTAGTGAATCACCTTCATTAAAAATGCTGGAAACTAACAAAGTTTATCAGCAGAAAATACAGTTTTCGTATCAGCCAAAAGCAAACTCTCACCACATTGATCTGATGTTGTTGAGGGAAGAGCTGGGATTTTGTTAGCTGCAATACAAGAGATAGCTTACTGGTCAGCAAAGAGAAAAGGCAGGGGAAAAATAGAATGTATCGCAGATGGATACAGGAGGATTTCTAATTATTTTGAGCGTACTTTTATTGCAGGAAGACACAGATGCAAGAGAGGTGGAAGGCCAAGGAGCTGCAATGTTGTCGTTGAGATCACATATAAAGCTCACACCACTTTTGTCAAAAGTTACATCTGATGGTAAGCTTGGTAAAAGACACCCAGAAGCTGTAGAGAAGAAAAGGTTGGATTGAACTTGTCACTATTCTAAGAAAATAAGGCACCCTAAGTGAGTAGTGTAAAACAATCTGGTAAATATCAGATCTTAATGAGAATTTGTCCGAGATCATTGGCTGGAAATGTACTTTGAAAATGAAAATGAAGATGCCAAAGGACCTATTCAATCCTCTCAGGATTACCAATCACCAGAAAAGAGTAGCTGATGACAGCACATGTCAAGATGCTACAAATTAAATGCAAAGGAAAGTGTAGCGATCAGATACTTGTACCTTGTGAGACAACTGGCGCATCCCAACAGCAGAACCAATATCAAATATATGAAGAATCAAACAATGAAAGATTTGTCAGTACAGAGTTGTTATTCATGAGCCCAAACAGGATCGAGATTTGATATGTTTGTACTGACCTTGAAGGGAGAAATCTTTCAGGTTAACGTGACAGAGATTGTAGAGATTCTTAGAGACATTAGCTCTCTGCAATTTCATGCCTAGTGATGCAGCACAATTCAGTGCCTGCAAGTTGGTCAAGAAGCTCTGTCCCTGCAACTGGGAAGTGTAACCCTCCACAGCTGTGCAACAAGCTGTCCGGTTGTTTATTGCACCTTCACAGTCTGCTGCTACATTCGTAATATTGGGAAAGACCAGAGGACAGACTGGGAAATATAGCAAATTTCCAATTAGAAATAAAATTAAGTAGATCTGAACACCATGGAAATCTGAATAGGGTTGGCATGCATAATAAGTTGAGGAAATGACAGCAATAGATGTATCACACAACTGATTAAGAAATCATATATTCACTAGAAGTGCCCCCTATGAGGGTGAAAAAAGCAAAGTTTCTGACAGTAAAACTCAATGATCCCAAGTTCCTACTTTCTCTGGTTTCATCCATTGTGTAGGGCCCCGTGTTCCATTCCTCACCAAAAATCTCTCATGGCGATTTGATCGAATAAAATGGAAATGATTTAGCATGCAAATCTTACTGCAATGTAAATGGCTTTCTATATGACCTCTCAATGTAGAAAAGAGGCCATTAGAAGTGTCCATGATTAAATGCCTCTTCCTACTTGCACTCTTACCTTTATTCAGATTACAATTCGAAAGCCCTCTCAGAACGCTATTTGCTGCAGAAGGATCTAGCTTACTCGCAAGCCACCTCATCACAATACTCTTACAATCATCCAAGCTAGACCCAGTCAATGAGATCTTCCTTGCCGCGTCTAGAATTGCATTCCCACAAACTTGGTCACAGCACTCCCTGACAGGGTCAATCTTCCCACAAGCAGACAAAAGCCTTGATGTGTCAACACTGCTCTCGAACTCAGTCACATCAATCACAGGGCAGGACGCCCCAGTGAGGTTTGCTGAGTGGACAGAGCAGATGTTCGGAAGAGTTTCATTAGCACCTTGACTCACAAGGATCTTTTCCACATCTGAGAGGCAATGTCTGGAGTGAGTTGAGTTCAAAGCGAGCATCCCAGAATTTCTACTGGACTGCCCCATGAGAATGACCAGTGTGGCATCAAACTGAGGACAACATACCACGTTTGCCAGGTAAGGAGCAAAAGAGGCCCAACAGTCGGTTGCTGTTACTCTCATTAGGTTTTCCACCGCTGAAAAGTTTAACTGGCAGAGCCCTGAATTGACCAAACAGCAACAAGGTAGGTTAAATCCTCTGCCCACAATTAAAGCAATTTTAATGAAAACAAAAAAATATTAGTTGACCTAGATATATGTTTCAGTTAATACACTCAAACATGCAGCAAAATATGTCAGGGACAATCTGAAGAGCACCAATTATTTTAGAAACAGCCAGACATTGCATTTATGTATAGTAACAATGACAAAAGCATATTAGGAGAATGGTACCTGATAATGCTGGCACGCTGTTATTTGTGAATGGTGTCAACGGTGAAGGAGCAAAAAAAGGAAGAAAAGGTTGAGGTTCACCACCAGGTGATATATCGGGAGCCATTGCATATCCCTCTAGTCCTGTTAGAATGGAATTTTCTACAATGGAAATCGAGTAGCAGCACAATATGAGACCACCTGCAGACATTTTGTTTGGCTTAGTGCATGATCAATTTGCAGCCAAAGCAGAGGAACAGAAACGCGTGCATTTCACTGGTTACATGTATTGATATGCACATGGGAATATATATATATATGTCGATTAAAGAGCTCTTTTCCAATGAACATTCAAAAACATGCATCTAAAAAGCACCTCCCATACGAATCTTGATGAGTTGGACTATCAAATTTAAGCCCCAAATAGAACCAAGAAACATCTGCCCTATGCTCTTAAATATTTTGACTGTCATTTTCCAAAAAGAAGAAGCAACGAGAGAGGCTATACAACTTATCATTTTCTGAAATCTTCAGGAGTTTTTTAGCTTTCCACCTGTGCCCATCATATCATATCATATCATAGCCTGATACACTAGTTAAACAGGGAGATGACATTGTCCTTATCCCATGGTTCACTAATGAAAATCCTGCAATTAACTAGCAATCTAGACAGCAAAGAGGACTGCCTGCGCTGAAATATTCCTCAAACGGCTCATTTACCGGCTTACAGCTGAAAGTTGCCCCAGCAAGAATATGATTCAGCATCATTTCTTTCCCTCCAACACATTTTCCCAGCGAGCAATTCTAGATAACTCTAATCCAAAATCTAACTTCTACTTCATTAAATCCAAAAACAGAGACAGATAAATTGCCCAAAGCACTGGCGAACCAGTTCCCAGCACCCACCTAAAATGCAGCCAGACTAACTATATTCAGTCATAAAATTGAAGAATTTCGTCATCGGGAAGCAATAAATCGGAAGAATTTCGGGTTACACAAAGTAGTCTCTGCATGAAGTATGCACCTTTACAGATCCACTTGGACAGCAAGAGGGGTAATTGTAAGTAATGCGAGCAAATAATTACTCATCTCAAGTCCAGGTGACAGACGCGACAGTAGTTGGAGATAATTAAATGCAAAGGAAAACTGCAATGGTACAAGAGACTAAAGCTTGAAGTTGCATAGAACTTGAACTAATCGTCTCTCTATTGTTGCTTAATGCAGCAGGTGAAACAGATTCCCGCAGCTGAAGACCATTATTGAGATGACCCAGTAGCTAAATAGGCTAAATTGAGCTGAAAAATAGGAAGAAGAAAAGCTTACACAGTAGCAGTAGCAGTACGAGAATCTTTTGAGGGGACATGAAGAACCCGTCTCTCATATCTTCTTCTCACTGGAGTCGGAAGAAGACGAAAAGAAATGGGCAGAAGCGAGAACTTCCGAGCAGTTTCGCCTTCAGATATGGGAAGTGAAGTGAGGTGTGAGCTCGGGTCTTGCTCCTCCGTGCTTCTTGCAGGACAGAGGGAGACAATAAATGTAAATGCTCCTCTCTCTCGCGCTCTGTAGCGGGAAGCCTCGGCGGTCGGCACGTGCGGAGGAGGAAACACGTGCGAGGTACCTCGCCGGAGACGATCACGTGCCGCTGCCCCGGGAAGCACGTGAGGCGGTTGCTTGGGTTCGTCGACCCATGTCTGCGGGCAGTTCGACAGACCGGCCCTTCCGACAGAAGCGAACCACAAAATTTCTTTAAGTTTTATTTACGCATATCTTCTTCTATTATTACATAAAAAAATAAAGATAATTCATCTCACTTTTAAAATTTTAAAGATTTCCTTGATAAATAAACTAATAAAAATGATAAATGAGTGAAATGGTAAAATCATTTTTAAAACAATAACTACCATTAACAATTTTCCAATTCTCTTTTTTTTTTTTAATTATGTATTTTATTTTTATTCATGAATATTGTAAGATATAGAAAATATGTAAAATAAAAAGCACGATTGAATAATCAATTATATATTTAATAATTTCGTGTGTACTATGAATTCTATCTAGTGAGTGTATATATATTATCGGTCCAATTTTATCTGATTAACCTTCACGTCTTGTATGCACAGGTATAAGGGTACAGAATAACATAAATACAGTGGTGAAGACCGATATTAAAAAGAGGCCAATCTTAACATTTGTAAAAATAAGGGACAGACTAGTAATTTTCATCGAAAAATCCTGCATGGATGTAACGAACCTAATGAAGTCTAGAAATTGATTTGATGCAAACTATGACATATCTAATTAAGCTTTTTTAATAAATATATTTTCAAGTTTCACTTCGACTGGTTGATCGAGTCGAATTCGATTTTCAGAATAATTTAATTTTTTAAAAATGTATTTTATTAAAAAAATTTAGAAATATGTGTGAAGCCACACTTGTTTATATTTTAACCAATTCAGAATCAATGAAGACTTATTTCAATTCAGTTATCGATCGTCTAGTTTTATATCAAAAATTTTAAGTTGAAACTGTTTTTTAACTTTAATTTTCACGATTTAGAGCATCTTTAAATTTATAATAAAAAGGTTTCGAATTTAATTTCTATTAATTTTCTTATTTTTATTTTTTCCTCTTATTCATTCTTCTATTATGGGTCTTATTTGAAAAAAAAAAAAAGGATGGGCTGGCCGATGACCTGGAGTGCAGATTTTATTGAAGACGGTGGTAATTAGGCGGGACAGGTCTGGGAAGATATTAATTATAAGGGAAGGAAGTGGGCCCACAGAACCAACACAGGATTATTCTCTGTGTTTCTCTTACTATGCCTCCAGATGAGTGATTTCAAAATCAAATTTTAAATTAAAAAAATTGACAAGAATTTTTTATGAATCTCGGTCCGACTGTTAATTAGTATCGACAAGTGTTTCAACTTACGCAGGGACACAGCATGGTTCAAACAAAAAAGAGCTGGGCCCATAGAAAATTAAATGTCCTGCATTACGACAGGACAGTCCTGCTTTCGTGGAAGGAGGTATCTTACGAAATTTTTTCATACATAACAATATTAACTAATAAAATTAATTTATTGTTTTAATTATTTTTTAAAGTATTTTATAAAATAATATTATTATATAATTGTATTTACGCGGAGATAACATTTGATAATATTTAGTTGTTCTTATGATCATTTTTAAATTTTTTAGATTTCATAAAACAATTCTAACATAAGTGAATTTTACCAGTTAGAGTTACCACACAAACACTATCGTGTGGTGGTGATGTGACATAAGATACTTTTTTTTTAGATTTTATAATAAAAATTTTAAAAATCAATTGAATTTTATTAGTTGATCATATTAAAATTCCAAAATTAGGTCCGGCCCAATTTCCAAATGAATAGGTCTGGGGGTAAGCAAAAAAACCGGTTCGAGGAGAACCGATTCTATTTTGGTGCAGTTATTTAGGCGAAAGTGGTTAATTGGTTTGAACTAAACTGAAATTGGTTTTAATATAAAAATAATTTATTAATACAAAAATACAATTCAAAACCAATTTCGGTTGGGTTCGAACCAAACCGAACCATTTTAAAAGCTAATTCAGTTCAAACTGATTAACAGAATTAGTTTAAAACAATCGGATGTTTCCGCACAAACCAATTCGGTTCTTTGCCTACCATGCCAAAGTGGTTCTTTTGGTTCGGTCAATTCGAAACTGGTTTGATCCCCAAACCGATTTTTGCACACGACATGATCAATATTGTACCCAATTGCATCATTCCAAAAGGGAACAGAATTCTCATCCTAAAGGCATATAAAAGAAAACCCATCTTCGATGCCTCTTTCCCTTTACTAAGATCTTAAATTCGAGTTTTATGAATAAAAAAATTCGTGTTGGAAGACTCTTACATCTTAGTGGAACAAACCGTTGAACTATAAGGTCTCGAATTCGAATCTTGTAAAAAGAAAAATTCATATTATGAGAGTTCCACGTCATGGTGGAACGACCTGACTCGAATCTGTATTAGTTAAGTGATATTAGGTGCTATATATATAAGAAGAAAGGGAAACCCCTCAACCCTTTTTGTAATATCGTATCTCATATCAGACGTTTAGGATAAAAGAAGATAACGAAATAAAAATATATATAACCGATGAACTAATATTATATTTCATAAATTTTTCCTAATTCAAGGAAGGTAACTGCTCAATCGCCGCTAAATCGATCCGAGACCGGAATTAAGGTTGCTCATCAGCCAGACATGTGCGCGGAGCCCTTTAGTCAAACGAGACAGAGAAAGTTGTAGGGTTAATAAAGACGTGTGGGCAGCGGCGGTTGAATAGGTAGTAAATAAATTAACCGACCTGCCCCCATGTGAGAGCTGCCACTAAAGCAGGAGGGAAACATCCTCTGTGGTTCGAGAAGGAGCCCTAAAGATATGGTGGAAGTGTTGAATTTTCAATTTTCTTTTTTACTTACGTAAATTATCGAAATTGTGATTTCACGATCTAATCGTATTACATAAAATACCAATTATACTCGCTGTTGGGAATAAATTTCATATTTGAAAGAGATGTTATTAAACTGGAAATTCACCACACTGATGCTATGGTGTGTATTTCTATATATTGATGTGATGATGTACATATATATGGTAACACAATATTACATCGTATAATATATGGAATCTCCTGATACTTTCTATTTTATGTAAGTCTATCCATTACTCCCCCGCAAGCGTAATGGGAGGTCACGAACATTGAGCTTGGAACGAAACCACTGAAAACGTGCAGCGGAGAGACCCTTAGTGAGAATGTCAGCAGCCTGATCATCAGTACTGATGAAGCGCACAAGGAGTAGGTTGCGAGAGATGCGCTCGCGGACAAAATGATAGTCAATCTCTATATGTTTAGTCCGTGCATGAAAGATCGGGTTCTCCGTTAGATAAATAGCCGAGAGATTGTCACACCAAAGAGTCGGCGGACACCGAGGCAAAAAACCAAGCTCAGAGAGTAACGATTGAATCCAGATCAGTTCAGCAGTGGCATTGGCTAAGCTCTTATATTCAGATTCAGTACTGGAACGAGCGACGGTACGCTGTTTCTTGGAGCTCCATGATAGAAGATTGCTGCCAAGAAATAAAGCAAAACCGCTGACCGATCGGCGATCATCGGGGTTACCAGCCCAATCGGCATCAGAGAAACCATGAAGAACAAGATGACGATCCTTTCGAAGCTGGAGACCATAAGCAATGGTACCTTTTAAGTACCGAAGAATGCGTTTGACAGCTGTCCAGTGAGTGGATGTTGGGCGGTGCATGAATTGACAAGCATGTTGAACAGCATAAGTGATATCGGGTCTAGTCAATGTGAGGTACTGAAGTGACCCAACAGCTTGGCGGTAAATTGTGGGATCAGGAAGAGGATCGCCATCTAGAACAGAGAGACGAGCGCCAGTACAAACTGGAGTAGACGAGGGTTTGCAGTCCAACATGGCATGTCGATGAAGGAGAGAATGAATATACTTGGACTGCGTCAGAAGAAGCCCATCACCGGTAGAGTGGACTTCAATGCCGAGAAAGAAGTGAAGAGGCCCCAGGTCCTTCATAGAAAATTCTCTGTGGAGAGATGCTAGAAGGAAATCAAGAGGAGCAGTCGGAGAGCCTGTAAGGATGATGTCATCAACGTAAACCAGCAAAAACACAACATAATCTGAGGTGCGTAGAATAAATAAGGACGTGTCAGCAACAGAGCCCGTAAAGCCAAGGGAGATGAGGTATGAGCTAAGTCGGAGGAACCATGCTCGTGGTGCTTGTTTCAGGCCATAAAGAGAGCGTCGAAGACGACAAACATAACCCGGATGCTGCTGATTCGTGAAACCTGGTGGCTGCAACATGTAGACCTCCTCATTTAAGTGTCCATGAAGGAAGGCATTGCTAATATCTAGCTGACGAATAGGCCAATCAAGAGAAATGGCAATAGAGAGCACCGCGCGGATTGTAACAGGCTTAATAACAGGACTGAAGGTAGCATCATAGTCAACACCTTCCTGCTGAGTATATCCCTATGCGACAAGACGGGCTTTAAAGCGATCGATGGAGCCATCAGACTTGGACTTTATCTTATAGACCCACTTACAACCAATAAGTTTTCTACCCGGCGGTGGGGGAACCAGATCCCAAGTATTATTACGAAGGAGGGCCTCATACTCGTCATGCATGGCAGCCATCCACCGAGGGTCCTTCTGGGCGGTAGAAAAGGACCGCGGTTCCTGAGGTGTAGAAGTGACAGCGAAAGCCGTAGGGTGCCGGCTGATAGAGAACCGACGTGGTGGTAACGAACCATCCTGAGTCCTGGTAATCATCCGATGGGTTCGTTGTGGTGCAGACTCGGGAACATTGGCTGGCACAGAGGAGGCCGGGGAATCTTGAGCAGAGGTGCCAGCTACTGTATGTGGTATGAAAGGACCAACCGGTGATAGTGATGAATCAGGTAAAGAGGAGGGAAAAGGAAGAGAGAGAGGAGAAGGAGAAAGACCTGTTGGCGAGTCGACCGGAGAACCCTCGGAATGTCCTCTAGAGCAAATCGGAGCAGCCACACAAGGGAACTCACGTTCATCAAAGACCACAGTACGGGCGATAAAAAGGCGACCAGATTGAAGATCAAGACACCGATAGCCAACAAAATTAGGTGGGTAGCCAAGAAAAAGACAAGGACGAGAACGAAACTGGAGTTTATGATTATTATATGGACGCAAGTAAGGGAAACATCGACAGCCAAAGACACGAAGAAAGCTATATTCTGGAGGAAAACCATGGAGGACCTGAAATGGAGAAAGAAAACGAAGAGAGCGGGTAGGCAGACGATTTATGAGATAAACTGCAGTTTCGAAGGCAAAGTCCCAGAACTTCTATGGGAGATGTGCATGTGCTAATAGTGTGAGGCCCATATCAACAATATGTCTGTGTTTACGTTCTGCGGAGCCATTCTGCTGTGGAGTATGTGGACAAGAGATTCGATGAATGATACCATTATTTTGTAATTCATGTTGAAAGTCATAGGAAAGAAATTCTCGGGCACCGTCAGACTGTAGCGCCTTAATTTTTCGATCAAAGAGGTTTTCAACTTGTAGTCGAAAGGCACGGAAAACTCGAAGTGCATCGGCTCTTGTTTTCAGAACAAAGAACCAAGAGAACTTACTAAAATCATCCAAAAAATGTATGTAATATGAATGGCCAGTATGAGAGAGCACAGGTGCGGGTCCCCAAATATCAGTATGAATGAGTTCTAATGGAAAAGAACTATTATTCATCGTGGACGGAAAGGGAAATTGAGAAATTTTGCCAATCTGACACGAAGAACAGATTTGTGACACATGATCACTGGTTATTTTCTCAGAGAACAAGGACACGACTCTACGAACAATGGGAAAAGCAGAATGACCAAGACGTTGATGCCAAAGCGTACTTGATGTGATGGCGAGAAGAGCACAAGAGAACGGCGAGCGACTGCGATCCGACTTCATGCAATAGAGGCCATCCTTAAGAGGTCCCCTGGCCAGCTCTTGTTGAGTGTGCAGGTCCTTCACAACAAAAAGGTAGGATGGAATTCAAAAAAGCAAGAATTATCCTTTGTAAATTTGGGAACGGAAAGTAAGTTCATAGAAATATGAGGTGTACAAAGGATATTATTTAATTTAAAATGACGGGTAGGGGTAGAGAGAATAGAAGAACCGGATGAAATGATGGGTAAACCTGATCCATCACCAATCATCAGCTGATCCGGATGGGAGAGAGTCTCATGAATATTGAGATTAGACATGTCAGCAGTGATGTGATGAGTCGCTCCCAAGTCAACATACCAGTCGAGGTTCCGAGTGCTAGAATCTCGATCATACAGAACATTAGCCTGTGGAATTTGAAAATTTTGAGGAAGATAGGGACAAAATGCAGCCACATGACCTGATTGCGTGCACAGTTGGCAGGTAATTGAGGAGGAGGTCCCATGGGCCCAATGTTTGGGTCGTGGCCCATAAGCAGCTGATGGAGTAGGTAACGGCAAGTGAGTGGGCTGATGAAGCTGGGATAAATTAGTGGGCTGTTGAAAACCTTGGGCCGAACTTTGCTTGTAGGAAGGCCCAGTAGTTGCATGGTCCAGCCCATGCTCAGCTGGAACTGATTGTCTTGACCCAGTGTTGCCCGAATAATAGGAACCACGCCCAAAATGTCTTTCACCATGATTCTGAGAGAAATTAGGGTGAGGATAACCCGAATGGCGTCCTCGGCCCCGACGAGCAGACCCGCGACCTCGGCCACCAGGAAACGTCGATCTGCCACTGTATGCGACATTGACGGCAGGAAGAGCACCACTAAGCCCGGAGAGAGGAGGACCTGTTCTTGAACGACGGTAAGCACGTCGGGCATCCTGATTCAGCAGGAGAGCAGATAGGTCGTCCGTTGTCATCGAGCCAATTGTGGGAGCGAGGGAAAGAATGAGCGGCTCCCAGTCCTCTCCCAGCCCAGCAAGGATTCGGTCATTGATTTCGAACGACTGCTTTGGTTGTCCGACTTGGGCAAATCGGGTGACAAGGCCATTAACGTCCTTCAGGTAATCCTCCATCGGGCGTTCTCCTTTCATAACGTCTCTCCATTGCTGCTCAAGAAACTCACGTTGGGCATATGTTTGTGAGTCGTATAGGTGTTGAAGTTTGGACCAGGCGTCCGCCGCTGATCGAAGGCCGACAATCTGCAGACCAACTTCCGGCGTGACAGCAACGTAAATGCAGGTAAGACAAAACTGATCGTAAGTTCTCCATTGTTGAAATTCTGGATTGGGAGATTCGATAGTGGCAGTTCCTTGGTTGGTAGTGATGACAGAGGGAGGTGCAATCTTCGACCCTTCTGCATATTCAAGTAAACCGTATGATTCAAGGAGGGACATCATAACACTTTTCCACAGATAATAGTTGCTGCCATCTAGTTTGATGGGAATGGATGGCAAGCTGTTAGGCAACGAGGGCTGGCTGGTAACAGAGGCCATGGATTTGGTGAAAATGTAATTTCAGGGAGGTAGAAAGGACGAATGAAATTTGGGCTGGTTTGGCTGAGGTAAGCACAGATGAGCAGAGAGGGACGAGAATCAGAGTTGAGAGTTTTCTCTTGGGCTCTGATACCATGAAAGAGATGTTATTAAACTGGAAATTCACCACACTGATGCTGTGGTGTGTATTTCTATATATTGATGTGATGATGTACATATATATGGTAACACAATATTACATCGTATAATATATGGAATCTCCTGATACTTTCTATTTTATGTAAGTCTATCCATTAATATTAAATAATCAATGGATAAAAACTTGAAATATAAGACAATTTTAGTACGATATCTAAAATCTTAAACTTTTTTGTGGATATAAATCCGATTCACTTAGGCATCTGGTGAAAATTTTGAACGGTATTATAGCAAGTTACCATGGGCTCACACATTCAAGCCTGCTACCCAAAGAAAAATTTCCGGCCATACTCAGTTGTCCCCGTTCGCCGGAGTACGGAAGAAAAAACTGATAGTCAATAGATTGAAACTCATGATATAAAAGAACTGTATTACCTCAACTTATAAATTTAGACTTTTAGGTGGGTATCAGTCACACCTCTTATAGGCATGGTGAAAATTTTACGCTCGTTAATCTAGGTAAAATATTAATTACGTTCGCTGACATTGGTTGATTGAAAATATTCAATATTTATCTCCTTAAAGTAAGGTTTTGGATCTTAGTCGGGTCAATGGAGAAAATTCATAATTAAAAAAGTTTCACTGATTAATAAACTAATATGATTCGACCTGAATCAATTAGAAGTGCAAACCTAACATTAGTTATGAATGATTGCTTCCATCAATAGTCGTTTGTTTGTTTAGTAAAATACATGAACTTTGTTTATCGGGTGGTCTCAGGTCTCACATGGACAGATCCCCTCCTAATTCCTTCGTCAGTACACGATGTCCTATTAAGATATGCTGTTTTGACCTTTAAATTTTTTCTCCTTATATTTTGATATTTAAATACACAATATATAATATATAATGAGTTCGTGATCTAAATTACTGTTTAGACCTTGACACGTATAGAATTATTGTGAAAATGTTACACGTGTTAAGATCTGAGAGAGATTTACATAAAGAACTCGTTATGTACTGCACACTGAATAGTCACCCAAAAGCGAGTTGATAATGTTGGAAGAGCCCCAAGACGCGATGCAAAGCCACCGCAGATATGAGTCGGTTGAGATTGTTCGACGTTGATATCGGATTTGAGTATTGGAAAAGTCAATTTCGAGAGGGTTCTACCTCTTAATAAATCGATCGACTCAAATTTGAATGTATCAGGACCTGTTAGACTCTTGATACGAGGTCGAGAAGGTGCATATTGAAAAGAAAAGACAAAAACAAAAACAAAAACAAAAGCACAACTCCGCGGAAAATGGCCAAGATGAGGTAGAGTTCAAGTCATAGACGAGTATCCATCCCAATTCACCTCACCCCCCACCATATCCGTTCAATCACCGAAATTGGAAGTTTTGCCTTTTGAGAATTCAATGCCGGTTCTTTGCTAGTTTCTTATGGGTAAAGAAATCCAGGATTACCGGTGATATCGGGGGATCACCGAGATAGGCCATCGAGAGAGTCTCGAGGTGCAACGGCTCTACCACGTGGCTTTTATGCTGATGTTGCGTTTTTGTCGGATCAAGTTTTGACATGTAATCATTATCTGTTCAGTTATAATTATCAAATCATAAAAAAAAATTAAAAAATAACTCTAATGCTGATGAAAATACGATATCAGTATCATCACGTGATAGAGTTTCTGCACTTGATACTTTCTCCTAGGCCAACTCTTGGCGATCAATGAGAGATCGCCTTGGAAAAATCTTCAGCGCATTAAATATATCACGTGATAACGATAATGCGATATTTCCCTTCAAGCTTGTCTTTTGAAAGCGGTCGTTTTTTTCCTTTTTAAAATTTGTGATAGATATGCATGCATATCTATGGAAACCGAAATGAATCACTTTCTGAAGGTGGCCCATAAACGGCATCCTGACGTGGCGATGAGACTGCCCTGAACAGCACAACACGACACTCTCATTTAAATCATCTTCTTCATGTACTTTAATGTTATCTATGCTAAGCATTGATCAGGAACCATTCCTCAAGAAAAGGAGAAAGTCTTGTGTACGGACATACTATCATGTTATAGTACTCATGTAGTGATATCAACCAATAAAATTCAATTATTTTTAAGGTTACTTGTTTTTACGTTTAGAGTTTTACAAAGAAAATCTCAAAAATGAATAAATCTTTCTAGTTAATGTTATCACCTAAGTATTATCACGTGAGTACACCTTCACGCGCAGTAGACTTGCTCCAGTAAAAGGAAGTTGAAAAAAATTTAATGTTAATAAACTAATTGTATTTTGAATATATTAAACTATTTTATATGTTTTTTTTCTTTTGAATAATTTGGAAGATTAACGTTAATCCTCAATGTTTGTCCGAAATCTCATTACATTTCCATCCCTCTGTGACCTTCTCATACTTAACCCTCCCTTCATGACATTTAATCCAAACAACATTATATTATTGCTTTCCATGCTAAGACTGCTAAATTTAGTATACCAGCCGCCACATAACCATTTTTAGTCTGCGAGCCGATATTCGGAAATTCTATGAATCTCTTACTAACTCAATTCGGGTTGGGTCAACCTGTTACAGGATAAAATCCTCACCGTATGAGTTTTATTTATTTATAAATATTCAATTCTGAGACATTTATTTAAGAGGATCGAGTGTCGAAAACTATTTAGATCAAGAGATGTAGGTAGCAGTCATATGATTCCATCAACTGCCTGATTGCCAACTGTCTCCATCCACCGGTCTAATATTGAAAAGTTGAATAAATTATAATTAGGCACTGTTTGGTTCGTCGTAGTGTGGGATAATATCATATTATACCGTAAATTATAACGTCTAGTTATAAAGTTGGTTGTAACCTGAAATTATATTATTAAAACTTTACAATGTAGATAGTAAATAGTGTACATTCAAAATATGTAATATTTTTAGATTACGCCAATTTTACAACCATTTTACCTACACCCACCAAATTTTACAACCAACTTATGTTATTTCAAACACCACAATTCCAAATTCTAATCCATTTTCAAAGAAAATTTTACGTCTATTCAATTTTTCATATAATATTAACTTTCTATATAATTTAAGAATACCCGAACCAAACATCCCCTTAGCCCACGTTCAAATAAGTTGATCCATTAAAAGGTATAAATTTTCGAATCATAAGTTTTCTGTATTTATAAAACTCAATAAAAGATTTGGCAATTACCACTATTTTCTTTAACAGACGGCTAGGCACTCCTTTTTTATTTTATTTTTATTTTTTTTAAGGATCAGTAGGCTTAGGTACATTAATTAATAATTTAATACAACGCGTTTCCTCTTTTTTTTTTTTTTAAATCTATTTTTCTAACTTTTCGCGAATATTATTTGTTCACAGTAGAGAAGCAAAAACTAAGTTTTGAAAAATACGTCTCATGGATCGATAACCGGCGGAATAAACGGTCATTTCATGTGCGCTGCCTCTATATATACTCATTCGGCCTACGCTGCCCTCTCCCTCTAAATGCACAAAATCACACCGTTACGATCTATATACCTTACCTGGCAGCCGAGCAACATTTTACATCGAATTCCAATTGAGATGGGGAATTGCTTGATGAGCAGACACAGAGTCACAGCGCAAGAAGAGATCGAGAAAGACCCGGGAAGAGGATCGATGGCGCTGGAGAAGAAGGAGAAGAGGGTGAGGTTTCTACTGGACGATCATGTTCGGGACGACAGCAGGGCGAGGGAGGACAAGGATGGGCTCGATGGGGTCGTGAGATTGAGAGTGGTCGTGACGAAGGAAGAGCTGAAGCGGATACTGAGCGGTTCAGACCGCTGTGTCGATGATCTGCTGAGTGCACTGAGGTTGAGGAGTAGGAGCGTTGTCATCTCATACGGTTCAGGAGATGGCAATGGCATTGGCGGGAACTGCTGGAGGCCTGCCCTGGAGAGCATCCCGGAGGATCATTGAGGAAAGCTCCTTTCTCCTTGTGATCTTTTGGTTTTCCTTTTTTTCTGATTGCAAAAGATACCCATGAACGATGACAGTAAAAAATGAGTCTTCTTCGTAATGGGTACATCATATAACATATATTACAAGTTGATCGATGCTTAACATGTCAGCATAGTATGTGTTAAACATTCATCGACTTGTATCATATACCATGTGATATTTCTGTCTTTTAGAACAAGGGGAAGGGAGGATAAAAGGGGTACGGGGTATTCACTCCCGAGAACTTCTTGATCCGCTAATATATCACTGTACTAAATCCGTTTTTGGGTTTGATTTCTTGTTTCTGGGGTCCAACTGTATGCAGTCAGTGTAAAGAAATTCATTATCAGGAGGAGGCTATGTATCTTGCAGCCAGAAATCCTCAGATACTGTCTTTATTTATCAGTGTTGGTCATGAATCATAACGTGCAGTTATGGTTGAATGTGAAGATCCCCAGTTAGCTTGTAACTGGAGAAAGTAGCAAAACAAATGACCTTCAGATTGCTCTTTCATTGCACTTGTAGAATGGATCCACATCTCTGCTCTATCTATCCTCTTTTCAAAAAACTCGAACCCACTTATAATGATGATAGCTGTCTTTTATTGACAACGGTTAGAACAATGGTCCTTTGACGATACGGTACTTAAAATGTTTTGTAAAGTCTTCCATGCACTGTCCAAAAGTGCAATGGATCATAATTCATCTTAAGCTTTAATCAATTTACTAAGATATAAACTCTTACCTCTGGACCCTCAACATTATCATACCTCTGGATTAATGGGTCCCCAAAAAGGTATCTTCAATAGTCAACAAGAAGAGGCCGCGGTCCGACGTGAAAATATCGCTCCCAACAATATCACCAAAAGATATTCTAATCTTGGATCTTAACAAACACTAACTTCTAGGATTGTACTAGGCCTTTCGATGTTTACCGGATCCCGTTATTGATATTCAATTCTTCGACTGGTATGTTCGCAATAAAAAAACGAAAGCCCAAATTTTACATAACGGAATAATTAAGTCATCAATACTATTATTCTCCTTCTAAATACTGAAAACTGAGAGGTAGCAGTAGTCTTGCACGGTTGAAAGTTGAAACCCAAGCAGACCATGCTTTCGCACAAGTGACACCAAAACAGCCGAAGAGCACTTGAATCTTCCAGGTTCTAACAAGAAAATTGACCACCGGCTAGAGCAGTTCAACAAGAAATACAAATCTGACCTTCTGGGGCAGATCGAATGCATCTGCTCACAGTTGTCAGAAAAATATCACGTGCTGCAAGGAAAGGAGTTGTCCTTCCTACTGGAGGCATTATTTTCATCTCATCTCAGCCATTTTACAAGTGAAAACAGTCCTCGCCAGATTTTAACTTAGTTGCTCGCCAGATTCCTGATGACGTACGGCAGAATTCCTCCATGGTTGAAGTAGGCAAGCTCCACCTGCACAGAAGTCGCCGAGTTAATGCTATTGCATTCAATCATATCACAGTTTCTTCTCAGCTTTTCCATCAATCTACTGCATATCCTACAGAGGGTAAAACCAAAAAACTGGATCTGAAGCCTCGGGTTCTAGTTCCACACGAATGAAACATCGAACAACAGAAATTTGGAAGACTGAAGAGAGTAAATCCAGGCCAATCGAGTGGCACTTTTCTTCCCCCAGCTGCAGAGGGTCCCGATACGCATCTAAATATTAGACATTTGACAAAAAAAGGCAACCCCTTTGCCCCACTTCGATCAGCTCCAAACATTACGAAAAGGAGTAGAATGTCAAGTACCTCGGTGTCGAAGCGGACTGTGCAGGTGAAGGATTTTCCGGTGTCAGTCTTGACACTGACATCCTGACCTGGCCTAATATCCTTGATGTTGCTTGGCAGGTCAATTGTGTAGCGCTCATGCCCGGTCAACCCTAGAGTATCTGCATCCTCACCAGCCTTGAAACAAAGTGGAACGATTCCCATCCCGACCAAGTTGCTCCGGTGAATTCTCTCAAAGCTCTTGGCGATCACTGCTTTAACTCCCTGCCACATACCAGGGAGAAGTAAAAGTGAGAAGAGAAACGACTACAACGTGGGTTGATGAAGCAAAATACAATTAGTTTAGAGACATAAATAAGTCGGGGATGAGAACTCACCAGCAACATTGGGCCTTTGGCTGCCCAATCTCGGGAGCTTCCACTCCCGTACTCTGCTCCCGCAAGAACTATGGTGTCTTGTCCAGCAGCCTTGTATTTCTGAAATTTCAGGGCCATGAAAATTTATGTTCAAATTGATAGAATCATGACAATTGTCCTTGCAACTTTTGTAGATCATGAAAACTATCAGCCAGAGTATTATGAATTTATTCATATGTTGCTTGCAAGGCATCCTAAAAGATAACTATGGTCGAGAATATTAGGGTGACAATTCCTAGCATCCAACAGTGATGTGACCTATTTACTGAAGTAAATTGATTTCACTGGCAAGAAAAAGATACGTCCCAAATCTTATGCATGAAAAAACCAACAAAAACAGCAATTGCAAAAATTGCAACAACATGAAATATAATTCTTGCTGACTCACCATTGCAGCATCGAACACATAGAGTTTCTCTCCGGTAGGAATGTGGACTGTCTTTGGACCTACTTCACCATTCAAAAGCTTATTAACGATGCGAATGTTCGCAAAAGTTCCCCTTGCCATCACTTCATCATTTCCACGCCGACTTCCATATGAGTTGAAGTCCTTCCTGTCCACACCACGCTCGAGGAGATACTTAGCCGCTGGGCTATCCTTGTGGATGCTTCCAGCTGGGGAGATATGATCTGTTGTGATGCTGTCGCCGAAGTTCAGTAAGCAGTAGGCATCTTTCACTCCATGAGCCCCTGGAGGATCCATGGTCATGTTCTTGAAGTATGGAGGTTCATGGATGTAGGTCGAGCTGGGGTCCCATGAGTACAAAGATGACTCTGGAACTGAGAGCTGATTCCACATGGGATTGCCCTTGGTAATAGCTTCATAAGTATTCTTGAACATTTCAGGCAAGACACTTGATTGGACCGCCTAAATTGCAAAGTTCCCAAGGTAAGGCTTCAAACCCATTAAGTACTACCTTGTGTGTGTGTCTGTGTGTGTGTGAGTGAGAGAGAGAGAGAGAGAGAGAGAGAGAGGAATCAGGTGTTACAATTCTCAACATACCTCTGCGACTTCCTCAGTTGATGGCCAGATATCTTTGAAGTAAACATCCTTACCATCCTTGCCTTTACCAATTGGCTCTTTCTCGAAGTCAATGTCGACCTTCCATGTGATTTACAAAAATAAGATACTGAAGCATTCAGTTAGCTTAGAATTGAACTAGCTTGAAAAATCATTGACTTCTTTAAGTCGGGAAATTGCACCGACTAATACTGATGAGACCATATGAATAAGAAGATCCTAAGCCACTCTTAGGAAACATGGCCACCGTTTCAAATGTTTTTTGATGAAACCACCTCTTTAAAGGGCTAGAGCCCAGGGATTTATAAACTAGCAGTCCAAAAATTTTTCTTGTCCTATTCTGTTGCATTGAATCGACAATAACAATCTGAAAGAATCACAGATATTTACCGTGCCCGCAAGAGCATAGGCAACCACCAGGGGAGGAGAAGCAAGATAGTTGGCTCTGGTCAAAGGATGAACACGGCCCTCAAAATTTCTGTTTCCAGAAAGAACAGCGGCTGCAACAATATCTGCAATTGCACCGATAATCAAGGGATAAATCCATACATGTTAGTTAAAGGAAATCATAGAGGAAGGTTGTATAACGATGAAGAGACCAGAGCCCGTACAAGTTGAATGTTGATGCTTATCACATGACAAGACTGCACATAACTAAAGAAAGAAATATAGCTTTACCATTTTCAGAAATGGCAGATGCAACCGATTCATCCAAATCTCCTGAATTTCCAATGCAGGTAGTACATCCATATCCAACAATGTTGAAGCCTTGCTCATTTAAATACTTTTGCAGCCCACTGCAGAAAATAGTAAGTGATGAGTCATTTGCTGTTTTTTCCCATAAAGCAAAAAAGACTGTACTTCAAAGGAAAAGGAGATTGGATACAACCTCTGGAGTAGGTATTTCGTCACAACTCCAGAGCCTGGTGCAAGACTGGTTTTTACCCATGGCTTGACCTGGGAAGAGAATTTGAGGGGGGAAATCATCAGTGGAAGCTATTCAATTAGATTAAGGAACATGTGTGTGCATATGGCCATCAAGCTCCAAGTTATGCCAAACCTGTAATCCAAGTTCACAAGCCTTCTTAGCGACAAGACCAGCACCAAGCATGACACTGGGGTTTGATGTGTTGGTGCAGCTTGTGATAGCTGCAATCACAACACTCCCATGCTTCAGTTCTGCAGGCTGCCCATGGAAAGAAAATTTTGCCACTTTATCTTGTACCTCTTTTGGTATAGCAAAGCCCTGCATCGTTACAACAAAGGAAAAAAAACAATCAGAATACCAATCGATAACATATACAAACTAGAGTACATTGGTGGATCTGAGGGGACTCACCTTGAAACCAACTTTATTATCAAGACATGAATGCCAATCAGCCTTCATATCTTTCAATGGAACCCGATCATGAGGCCTAAGATATGCAAAGATAATTGTATAAATATTCAGCCTGCCTGATGGTGCATTTTCAAACAAAAGACAATAAAAATAACTGAGGAGGAAATCAAAGAGTCAGCAATCAACATGCCTCTTCGGTCCTGAGATACAAGGCTCAACATCCGCAAGATTCAGCTCCAGGTAAGAAGAGTAGACCCTCTCTTGTTGCGGCTGATAATAGGAAAACTCAGGCTTCACTTGCAAAATCTTCAAACTTTTTTTTCCCCAAATTAAAAATAAATGGGGAAGGTTTTACCTCATTATAATCCACAAACATATTATTTGCACGCAGATATGCTTCTATCATAGCCACCTGAGATTGTTGAGGATATAAATAAGAAGCTAATAAATTCAATAAAGTAACGATACTAGATAAATCAATTACGTACTGTCTCATCACTCCTTCCGGTCAATTTGAGGTACTGCAATGTAACATGATCAACAGGGAAAAATCCCATGGTTGCACCATACTCAGGAGACATGTTGGCAATTGTAGCCCTGTCAGCTAATGACAGTTCACCCATACCATCACCTGAAAATAGTTGTGAAATTAGACACACATACCTAAAAATAGAACAGAAATGACAACATGAAATTATTTGGTATAAAATAAAGACATCAAATTACCATAAAACTCAACAAACTTTCCAACCACTCCATGTTTCCTCAGCATTTGTGTTACAGTCAAAACCAAGTCAGTTGCTGTAACACCATCGCGCAGCTTCCCAGAAAGTTTGAACCCAACAACTCCAGGCAAGACCATGCTCATTGGCTGTTGCAATGGATATTACATTATTTCCATGATGAACAACAGAACATAAACCACTTATTATTGACTTAAATGAATGCACATGGTTTATTAAAAGAAACCGTTACAGCATCCAAATGATTGTGTCAATACAGTAATAAAATGTGAAGGATAAAAGTGAAATCCTATTTGGGGGGACCATTTAAAAAACTTCTAATAAAATAAAACAGAATACTCATAATCCCACCCCACCACCATTACCTGGCCAAGCATTGCTGCTTCTGCTTCAATACCTCCAACTCCCCAACCAGCAACTCCAAGACCATCAATCATAGTTGTGTGCGAATCTGTCCCCACAACACTGTCAGGATAGAGCATACCTTCAGTGTTGAAGACCACCCGTCCAAGATACTCGAGATTCACCTGAAATTCCACGAAGCACACTAACTCAACAAGAAGAAGCCAATAATGCAACCTCACCTTGAAGTATTTCATAGTAACAAGTTAATATGACAAGATATAGCGTCAATCAATCTGTACCTCTGGCAAATATTTACAAATAAATATGATTGCCAATAATATAGCTTATTCTCTACACAAACCTCAAACACCTTTTTTAACCATGTTACAAATCATGAATTTATCTGATGAGATGTGGTCAATACAGTCACACAACAACAATCCCAAAAGGCAGCTATAGCTGTAGCAGAAGAAGAATCTCGTGATCAAATAAAAATTGCTAACTCATGCTCGTTAACCTATTATAAGGTTTGCTGAAGGCAAATATTTACAAATAAATATGACTGCCAAAAATATAGCTAATTCTCTACACAAACCTCAAGCACTTTGTTTTAACCATATTACAAACCATGCATGTATCTGATGAGATGTGGTCAGTGCAGTCACAAAACAACCATCCCAACAAGCAGCTATGGTTGTAGCAGAAGAAGAATCTCGTGATCAAACAAAACTTGCAAACTTATGCTGATCGACCTATCATCAGGTTTGATGGTCCACCTTAAACACCCATCTTAAAGGAAAGAACAAAGCTGTGAAGTATATGTCCATGTAACACGGAAGTTTTAGGATGAATCACAGTACATAAAACAAGCGATCTCCACAATTCTCTCCACTTTACCTGATGCACAATACCGGAACCAGGAGGAACAACAAGCATGTTGTGGAAAGCTTTGGAACCCCACTTGAGGAAAGCAAATCTTTCCTTGTTCCTGTGAAATTCAAACTCCATGTTTGCCTGCACTGCATTTTCTGATCGAGCAACATCAACTTGAACAGAATGATCTATGACAAGATCAACAGGAACCTGCACACAAGATGTTGGACAGAAAAACATCTTGGTTATAAACATTAAGTTTACAAAGTTAATACAAACTGAATATAACAAAAAAGAGGGAAAGCTCAACTTCTGGCTAGCAACTGTATACAGAGTATTTGCTAAGAAGAATCAGCAGCACTCACCAAAGGATTGATTTTATTTGAATCACTTCCCAGTGTTTTCATGGCATCACGCATGCAAGCAAGGTCGACCACCGCTGGCACCCCAGTAAAGTCCTGGCAGTATGGAATTGCAGTGAGTAAATAACATTGAAACAACATTTAATATGATTCCCTTCAAAATTTTCTAGGCACACCTGCAACAATACACGAGCTGGTTTAAAGGGGATTTCTACAAGCTTGGGAGAAGTGTTTTCCCAGTCAATAATCTTCTCAACATCTTCCTTAGTGACTTGGAAGTTGTCACAATTACGGATAGCAGATTCCAGAAGGATTCTGATAGAGTATGGCAGCTTATCTGTCGAAGAAATTCAACAAGATTCAAGGTGCAATGTCAATACCTCATCTCACAATATAACAACATTCTATTGAAATGGCTCTGTTAACGACCATCGTGCAGAAGCAGTCTTGCATAAGGTGCTTTGCTTGGCCAAGAGAGGTCAGCCATACATTTTCATATTGTTTAAAAGGAAATGATAAAAGATATGAGAAAGAATATACATGCTCAAACAGTTTGACTTCGTTAACATAGTTAATGGTGACAATTCACGGCTATTTTCTCTAGAAAACAAATTACTAGTCAAGGTAACAAAGGAATACCAATCCGTGGATCATTTAGAGCAGGAAGGCTGTAGAATTTGCCAAACTCGCCACCACCCGGCTTGGGCAGAGCAGTCAAGATCCCCTTGAAAGGACTTTCAGAAGCTGCAAAGTAGAAAATTAATTAGATTAAGAGCTCATACATAGATTTCCACAACACAGACGAGCTCTCAGGTGAATGTGTTCAGAAGATTAGGAGCTCATTTTGGAGTTGTGCATTCCCAATCATGTTTCAAATTTGGTTCTTCACATTGCCGTCAGCAATCAGTACGGTTGAAAGCAAAAACAGCCACTGTACTGAAAAGTTGACCAATAGCAAAATTTGAGAGGACAGGGGACAGGATCACTCAGAACCTTTGACAATGAAGCAGAATAACAACAGGGTTCCATTCTTGAATTATTTCTGAAAAGGGGAAATATGCAGAAACAAAAAAAAGGGGGCAAATCGATGCTAATGTTCTCATAGAGATTTCAGCCAGTAGCCATGCGGACTAAACGCACGATGAGCTGATAAGAGTGGTAACTCCCCCGAATCTGCACGGAAAGATCACTCCAAAATATCGGGAAGATCAACAGGACAAGAATAGTTACCCATGGTAGCGATCTTTCTCTGGAACCGTTCGATCACTGGAGAGACGACTCTGCTTTGAGCTCGGAGGCTCAGGGGGGACCTCCAATCGACGCCGTGGCTCCACCGGGGGACAGAGCACCGGAGGGATCGAACGGCAGCAGAGAAGCTGAGGGATCGTTGTTGGGCTGTCAGAGGGGAGACCTGCGGGGCCGGAGGGGCGAATGCTCTCGAGAACGACACCGATGAGACGGACGAGGTGAATCGTGCTCGAGAGGCCCTGAGGAGCGAGGAAGCAGAGGAAGAGGCGGTCGTTATATACATGGCGGCGACGAATAACGATCACGCATTCATACAACCACCAGCAGCTAAGGGGCAATAATTCAAGCGCAGAGGATAAGGATTTCTACGCTCAATCCAAGGAGACGAGCTTTCAAAGTTATGGCGGATCTACTGTGTTCATGGACTCTTCTGCGCAGGAAATCTCCAGAGAGGGAGGCGTGTGGAGGCCCTAGAGCTGCGTGCCGCTTCCAGGCTATAAAGTCGTTAAATACTTGGGTCGCTCGGTGAAAGAGGTCTGGGGGACCTGGTTCTTCGGCGACTCACTCCACTTTACTAGAAGTAAATACCAAGATTAATCCAGTGGTTCTCTCATTAAACTCGTAAATTAATAATCTCAAAATCAATTTTTGGTTTAGAAAGGTCGACAACAATTTTTTCAAGAATGCCAAATTGCAGATTAGTCTCGAGGTGTATTTCGACTAGTTCGAGAATACCGTTGGTACAAACAAAAAAGGGAATACCAATTAAATTTGACCACCACCTCCATCTCACATGATTTGAGTTCCATGTTTGGATCGGAAATTCTTCTACCTGTCTGTCAAAAATATTTAGCAAAATATATTCCTCGGGTACGAACTAGCAGGACGCCGACTCCTTAAATCATATTAGTGAAAGGCCTCTACTAGTGTTATGCTAATGGATAAATCTTGAGTGTTGATTGTTCGATCGAGAGTGGTTGAATCATTATTATTACAATCATCTTTATTAAAAACATCAATGAAATTAGAGTGAATAAATAAATACGAGATATGAAAATTATATAATTATTAATTTATTACTAATTCTAATAATTATCTTAAACCCTTACTTTGTCAATAAAAATTCTTGCCATAGAGCTTATCTTTTATTATGGATCAAATTATCATTTTCATATTTAATATTTCATATGATTACCATTTTGCCCTCAATCTAAATTCTAAAAGTTAGTACCTCGACGTTATTTTCATCTTAACTATTCACATAATTATTAAGCAACTAAATTGTTAAGAGTTTTCTTACACTGTGAAGGAAAATGATCGTAAATAATTAAATTATTAGAATTTTTTATTTATTAAAAATAATATTGATGATTAAATTAAATTAAGGATTAAAATAATAATTTTATAAAATATTAAGGATAAAAATAAAATTTTTTGTTCTCTCTCCTCTTCTAAACCACGTCATAAGAAAAATTACCCTTGCGGGCTAAAAGACAGGACTGCGGTGAATTACTGAGATCAGCTTGTCCGTAATGGATTCTCAAAACATGCTTCATGCATTAACCAATAAGCTATTCCCACGTAACAAGCCAGTGCCTCTTCGCATGAGATAGGAGTTGCGTCCGTTGACCGCCTGTCGAACTGCGGTTCGTTCTGATCAACAGATACATATGATTGAGAATTTGGACGGTTGAGATTGACTGCGTGGGGGAGGGAATGGAGGGAGTGGATTAGACGAGCGAGGGAGAGTGGAATATGTTTATTTCTGGAAGAAATTATTAAAAATAAAAAAGGAAGGCATCCGGAAGATTCGCAAGTGGCGCGCTGTTATTCAATTTTCTCGCGTTGAATAGTTAAGAGGAGCCAACTCAGCTGTTGCGATGCCCCCGGGCGGCACTTGTCCGCTCCCGGGTCTAGCAACGGTCTGTTCCTCCCGCCGTTTAAGAAATGCCACGTGTCCCCAGCCTATATTTTGGACTTTCTTTCATTTAGCAAATATTATATAGTATTAGCTAGATATTCTAAGTAAAATTACCTCATTAATAATAATTATGTACTTTAGGTGGAGAGTTTGCTGATGTTATCAATTTGAGAACAAAGTAAAAAGAAACAAATTTTACACGAGTGAATTGATTGATATTGTGGTATGGTTTTCTCGCTCTTAAAGTACGATTTTGAGTTCAAATTTTATAAATGAACATAATTAAATTTGAAAGAGTTTTACCCATAGCGGGCCCACCCGACTCGAAGTGGATTAATTAGGGCTTATTGAAGATATGAATACCAATGGTACAAATCGAAAAAGGAGAGAAAATCTAGATTATTTTGTAAATAAGAGGAACCTAGTGCATAACTTTGATATTTGCTCAGGATCACGGGTCTTGAATCAAGAAATCTTTAGATGATTCTATCTCATAGCGTTATGAGGATCCAATCAAGTTATAACAAATAAATAAATTAGTCCTAATTAATCTAAGTAATTGTTATGATTATTACTAATTAGAGGACTTCATTTGAGATTTTCTCGTCTCGGTAACTATAAGATAGAATTTTTTTTCTGCTTAAAGCGTATGACCCAAAGCTTCTCAGTTGATATGGCGCAAGAGAATCCTGTACCTTGTGATCTTCCAAATGGGTGAAAGAAAGGATAGGAAAACGGAGAATAAATTTTTTAAAAAATGGATACGACCCAATATTTGCAAGTAAGGTAATATTTTTCCGATTTTTTAGGTGGAAAGGGGAGTAGCAGTAATGACAATTCAATAATACAACTATATAATGATGTTTGTCGGAGGGACTATTTGAATGTGAATTTTTGCAGAGACCAGTTTACTATGCTATTACTTAACCTCCAATGGTGCTTGACAGGACAAACTTGGTACTGATTATTCAATCCATTTGGAGATCCAATAACCAGCACCCAAACCTTATTAATTCTTGATTAGTATAAATTTTCTCCATTGAGATGATTGGGTGAGTGCACCGAGATTCGTCTGCTCCGATGTAGAGTAGCGTGGCCCCGACAAAGATGGACCGAGACCCAAAAGATGGAAAAAAAAAATCCTTTCGTGTATTTATGCATCATCATATGACAATATCTTTACAGTACATCAATCGATGAGAATAAATTATTATTAAAATAATTTATATTTTTAAAATTTTATAAAAAAATTCTAGAAATAACTGTGTTTAATTAGTTTCATCGCATAACTGTATAAACGCTGTGCGAAAACTCTCTCCAAATTGATGGGCTCCAAGCGAAGGGCTCGTATAGAAAAATCTTGCCCCCCTTTTTTTTCTCATGGGTCTGCGGGCCCACCCTGGCGTGGACGATTCTCCGGCTTTACACGTCCTCAAAGGGACGACGGTCTGTAGAAGAAGCGAATTCTGAATACTCACCCCACAGAGTGGCCACTCGCATGGTAAGGCTCTGAAAGGTTTTTTAAGACTTTCTAGATTTGAATTTTTCGGGGAGTATTTCCTGGTGGGTGGAGGAGATTTTGTAACTATCGTTAGTCGAATCTGAAAAGCGTTCGAATACATTATTAAAAGAAAAGGAATTCTGAATACTCACGGTTAAAGTACAACTCCGGTAGGGAATTCAAATATCACGGTTTCACATCTAAGCATCCTTTCTCGTCCTCCCACTGCGTCAATCCTCCACAAAAATCGGGTGGACCTGATCGAAGCTTCTCCTCCCGTTCAGCCTGCACATTCTGGCCGGTACTGCACCACCTAATATTTTAGGCTTTTAGATAGAAATTGACCTAATTTATTCTAAACTTATGTTGATAATTTTCATGGTATCTGAGCATATTACTGTGTGGATTCATATCGCCCTAGATCCGAGTGTGAAATTTGTGGTCAATGAACTCCGGGACCAAAAAAAGTCCAATAACATCAAAATACAATGGTTGTATAGTCGTTTTAACTTATAAATAAATAAATAAATAAAATAATAATTGAGTTATTAAAAGAAAAATATTTGATGCCGCCTTTGATTTTATTCTAGTTTTGATTCTCGCTATTGGGACTTCTAAACCTATGTATGCATTATTCATCTTTTGTATACAGGAAAAGATAATTTATTGTATTACCAAAATAAATTGGTTAAATTGATAGGACATCTATTTATTCTTGGGTAAAGTCTCGGGTTGAAATTTTATAAATGGAGAGAATTCACCTTATGAGGATTTTATTAATATCCCCAGTAGGCCCGCTCGGTTCGAACTAGATAAGTCAAGATTCGATGGACTTCTAAATATCAGTGATATGAATCGGAAAATGAAAAGGTCATACCTCTTCTTTTAAAAAAGAATAAATAAAATACGACAAATAAATTGGGTGATGGATGTCAAGTCCCAATTTCCTTTCTCCATGCTTCGTCTAACAGCACGTGTAGTCCGAACGTAAATCTAATCCTATTATTCTACTAGCACGCGCAGGACGTTGGTAGCGTGAAGCCAGGCTCTCACAAATTTTAGTCAGTCTTAAGTTTTATTTCTTAATTAACAGGTCTTACTTAAATTTAAATTGATTTAAAAATTTTTATCTTTTATTGAGTGTATCTAACTCGAATTTTGATTAATCGAGACCATTGACTTTTAGTATATCACATAATGCATGCACAACTAGGGAGTTTAGACCGCCAAGGGTGGTGACCTAATGATATAAATTGTACTCCCAAGTGATTTGATTTGGAGAGCTCAAAATTACATATTCAAATTTCGTTCTGAGCAATATTATCAGAAGAGATTCTTGAGCTTGTATGTTGGCGAATACCGACTTCTTAGACTATATTAGTGGTGCTACGTTGACGGAGACAGTGTTAGTATTGATTGTTCAGTTAATTTGATATATTTGCGATTGAACAAAAAATCTCAAATATTACGTAGTAGAGGGTGACTAGGTCGCCACTAATATTACCAACATTTTTACTTTAAGAAAAAAATTGAAAGAGGAAGTTTAGTTGATGGTAGTCTAGTCTCCATTAAAAACATCTCCCCTTTCTCATACGCAAATTTATTTTACTTTATTTTTCAATTAAAAATCAACACTTTTCTATTTGTATTTAGAAATCTCACAAACTTATGATTAATCTACTTCGAGCTGCATGAACTAAATAAAAAAATAAAGCTCTAATAATATAAATTTTCTTCATTCACAAACATTTTAAGTTTTAACCCGAAATATAGTTAAAAGAACACTATTGATTTAATTGTTAATGTTTTTCTTCCCTAATTTTGGTCAATGGAAAGAAAATTGATCACTTGGTTTCAATTAAACTTCGAAAGCCCAACTCCATGATAAAATCTTGGGAGGTCCGGTCTTGTAATAATACGAATGATAATACTTACTCAAGTGACTAACGGTCTATGTGCTGCAAATCAAGTCCTCTTCGCATTACAATGCGACGTAGGATTGCATGATAGTTCTGAGCGTTTCGGAGGTTCCTAATTCTAGTGTTTGTTCGTTGGCAAGTTCCTAATTGTGGACGATAAAGTTAGCAAAGAGTAAATTGCTCGGAAAATTATACTATTTGATGAAAATTCTGTATTTGTTATGACTTTCAATAACACTAAATACATATATTTTTATATTTTTTCACGAAATATCGCGAAATTAATGTCATTAGAATTTTTTGTTAATTGCTGAACTGTTATGCTACGGTGGCAATTTTTTTTTTATTGTGGACATGAAATTTTTATTACGAGCTCCAGTGGAGAATACGACACTGTATCGATAGATAATAAAAAGAAATATAGAATATGACATGTATGGTTTCTGTTAGGTTCGGAAATGGTAGGAGAATGATCAAGAAGGAGAAAAGGTCTGAGTTATGAATATTGTCTTGTGTCTATTACTTTGATTATACAGATCCCCTTTATATAGGGGTGGGAACATATGCATTAAATACAAATAACATAACGTGTGAGATAAGTAACTTCTGCGGTACGGTTGAGGTCACAACTGCAGAGGCGCAGGCAGCGTCAGTCGTACGGACTGATGTGACTTTGAAGCGGCGCTGGTGGTACGGACACCGCCCAGGCTGCGCGTGTAGCTAGGCCTAGGCGTTGAAACAGGCAAATGGGCCTATTTCCTGGGCCTTGACCTGGGCCGGACTTCTTCAGGGGCGAGGGCCTTGGGCCCTGACCCTACAGTTTCAACAAATTATCGCTTTAGGTAGGTATGTGAATATAAGCCAAACCTGATGCAGTCATGGTATCGTAGATATACAACAACAAATATGATCTCGTACTGCAACAATAACAAATATAAACTCACCTGCCGTATTTCCCTATTTGTCCATGTATATGTAAATAAAAATGACATAGCAATAATAAAAATGATATGTTAGTACCCTCAAGTATTAGCTCAAAAAGATAGGACACGCTTATAATTCGTGTAAAAAATCGACGTTATCGGAGGTTTGATTCCTCCTTGTGTACATAACTTTTGGTAAGGTCATCCACACATGTATTTTACACATGGATTACCTGGATTATAGGCTTGTAGGGTATTCATGGATTCAAGAAGAATAAAATCTTATTATTGAAAAAAAGAATGACATGTTAGCATGTCGTGTTAGTTATATTGAGATATAAATTACACATCAGATGAATAATGAATTGAAATATAATTTATAAGAGAACAGGTACTACCATCCCCATAAACTTGAGCTTTTGGGTTAAATATGTGCTCAATCTCTTGTAGATCATGCGAAAATTTTACATGGTATTAGAGCCAACACTATGGGCTCATACCACACCAGTCATGAGTGTGGAACTCGTGGTCCGTTAATCCTGAGACCGAAAGAAAAATGCCCAGCTCATGTCCAAATGTCCTCCCACTCAACTACGGAAGAAAAATATATGGTTCGAGGTTAGTCGTTGAGAGCGGGTGTTCAAAGGTACGTGTTAAGCGTGAACATGTTACCACACAAGGGCGGGTATTGAGATATAAATTACATGTCGGATGAATACTGAATTGAAAGATGGTTTATAAAAGAGTAAGTATCAATGAATACTGAGTTGAAAGATGGTTTATAAAAGAGTAAGTGTTACTATCCTACAAACTTGATTTTTTGAGTTGAATATAGACCCAACCCCTTGTAGGCTCAAGTGAAAATTTGTTGAATTTTATGTTGTTGTGAGAGTGTACCAATTAGCGGAGTAGGCAACTTGGGTCTAAAGGGGACTGTCGGACTTTTCGGCTTACGTCAGTGAGTGAACTACCGGAGACAAATCCGGTTTTACATAAGATGTTATCGTGTAACCAGATACTCAAATATTATATTATTGATAATGGGCCTTATAATAAACTGAGCCCGTTTCTACTGAAAAATCTAAGTTATCATGTGAGGTATCTAATGATCTTATAAACCAATTATTATTCTCACTATAGCGTGTTAAGAGCTCTATACCATATTTAATTCTATGATGTTGTGAGAGCGGACCAATTGGCGGGTAGGTAACTTAATCCTAGAGGGGACTATCGGATTTGTTTGCTTTCATCAATGAGTTGACTGTCGGAGACGGATCCAAGTTTATGTCAGAGGTTGTCGTGTGGTCAGACGCTTATATATTACATTATTGATAATGAGTTTTACAAGAGACTTGATTCATTTCCACCCAAAAGCCTAAACTATCGAATGGTAGTATCCATTTATCTTATAAACTAATTATTATTATCTTATTTAATCGATATAGAATCTTAACAAGTTATTAAACAGAAAATTCTAACGGTGTTTTAGTCCATATTCAACCTTGGCAAGATCAGATTTGCTATGGGCTCCTACCAGTCAACCGAGGCATGCGAGCGTCGAGCTTGCCCGCACCGGACGAAGATCGCGCTGGGCTCTGTGGGAGGGAGCCAATGGTTCGGTTGTGAGCTTGCAGGGTGTCTGACGTGGGCATTGCATTTGATATGGGCCGAACTTGAATGATCAAAAGGCCCATGGGCTAAGCTCCTCGGCCGGGCCCATATTCCAATGGGCCCTCAACGAAGCGATCCGAATTATAAGAGAGGAGCACTCCTTGCCCGTCCCTGTGAAGACAAAAAGCGAAGCAGTCCGATACAGCCTGAAGTTTAAGCAAAGAGCGGAAAACAACGCTACTGCTCACTCCTGAGCTCGCTCCGAGCTCTTCTTCTTCTCTCTTCGATCGCAGACCATCGATCTTCTCATTTGAAGGTAGTCTTCTTCTTCTTGTTCTTTTTCCTCTCACTCTCTCTCACTGCAGCCTACATTGATTTTCTGGTCATCGCTCGATTTCCGTCCTCACGAGATGCCTAATCGGATGGAGTTGAATGTCGGATAGTGTTGTTTTCGGCTGTTGATTGATGCCTCCGAGACTCGAGAAATCTGTGGCTCGTACTCACGAGAAATTTCTGCTGCTGCAGTTGGCTTTGTTGATGGTGCGTGTTGGTGCCACCGCCGAGTAGGGGACGGTGTCAGGTGCCGAAGTCACTGAGCTGAGCAGGAGAAGCAAGCTCTGCTGTGTGCGTTGGACTTGAGAGGATATACCTATGGCAGAAGCGAAGGTCAAATATGATCGCCAGCTCAGGTACTGATCTGCGACTTATTCTCTATACTTGTGCTGCAGCGCTTATCCCGGTGAGCGCATTGATGGTTATTTGTACTGTCGAGGCTGGTTGGATTAGGTTTCCTCCAGTGCTTTCATTTCACGTGGCTCTAGAGAAGGATCGGTTATGGTTTTCCTTCTTAGAATATTGCTGTTGGAATCCACAGCCCTTACATTCGTGCAAGCTGAAAGATCCTGTAAGCCACTGTTGGTTTCAAGTTTGAACGACTTCAGGACGGATTGGCATGTTTAGCATTTATAAGCTTGGTTATGTGATTTTTTTTAGGTAATATTAGTTGCTTGTATCATAAATTTGGGCTACTGCTCATCAACGAGTGGAATTTAGAAATTGTAAGGCTCAGTTATCGAGTATAGAAGGTGCATTATCAACAGAAAATTACAATATATTCATAAAAAATTCTATGTATCATTCAAATGCCCAGTGGCAACTGGCAATGCTGGTGATTCCTAATGGATGCACTCTTGACGCCATCCAGCTTGGAATTCGTTTTTTTCCTTGATAGCAATATAACTATGAAGATTCTGTAAATATGAAATCCATTCTATGATGTGATTGGCAATACAGGATCTGGGGTGAGCAAGGACAGGCCGCTCTTGAGGAAGCCAGCATCTGCTTGCTTAATTGTGGTCCCACTGGTTCTGAAACATTGAAGAATCTTGTTCTTGGTGGAGTTGGAAGCATTACTGTAGTTGATGGATCTAAAGTTGAAGTGGGAGATCTTGGAAATAACTTTATGGGTTTGTATTTATGCTTAAAATTTACATTCATTTTCATTTTTTCTCTTTGACGTAATTTTTGCTGCTGGCAGTTGACGAGTCAAGCGTTGGTCAATCCAAGGCAAAATGTGTTTGTTCATTTCTGCAAGAGCTAAATGATGCTGTCAAGGCAAAGTTCATAGAGGAATATCCACAAGCATTGATTGAAACGAATCCATCATTCTTCTCTCAGTTTACTTTGGTCATTGCCACTCAGGTAAGGAATTCTGTCTTAATGTTTTTGTAGTGTTTAGCGCTATTCCTAAATGTAGTTTGCTGAGGAAAACTGTATTTGGGAAACATGTCTTCATTTTATCGGGGTCATATTTCTCAACTGGGCTCTGCTTCCTTTACCTACTTGAAGTACTTAGAAACTTAAATACTAGTTTTTTTTATGCTAATGGAGTTTTGTTTCAAGACCATGGTGGCATCCGTCGCACTTCTATAAGAAAGCTTACAATTTTCATATTTACTAAATTGAAACTATGATTAATATTTAAGAATCCAGACATTTTCAATTCCATGATGTATACATAGAAATGTCTGGTGGAAGCAGATAATACCCTAGCTGTTTTTAGCTTATTTCTTCCCTTCACTTGTGAGTGAAACAGTGCTGACTGTGTTGCTGTATTGCATGTTTAGCTTGTGGAAGACTTGATGATCAAGCTTGATAAGATCTGTAGGGAGGCAAATGTAATGCTGATATTTGCTCGTTCCTATGGGCTAACAGGTTTTGTACGAATCAGTTTGAAGGTGATATTTTGAACTTTGAACCATATCATGCTTTTCATTTAGCATTGTGGAAGTTGAAACATGCCTGCTATTTCATTTTAGTATCCCAAAAAACTTTAGTAATGCCATGTAAATTCCTTCACTGTGGGTCTTCTGAGCACAGTACTGTCTCTTTTGATACTCGTTTAAAATTTTTTTTTTTCTGGTTATACTTTCGAACATTAATTTTTAACAGGTTTGTCTATTTGAGAAAATTTACTTCTGGAAACTTCTATATTGACTTATTCTTTTTTGTGGCAGGAGCATACTGTAATTGAGTCAAAGCCTGATCATTTTCTGGATGACCTCCGTGTAAATAACCCATGGCCTGAACTAAAGAGGTAGAATATCATCTTTTGCTTTACAATATTGTTGACTTATTTGCATGTTCTCCATATTCAAAAGAGGTGTAATATGTTTCACAACATGTGAAATTAATGACTTCAAATTTTTCCTCAAATTTTATAACATCCGTAATGGGATAATTAAGATTCTTAGTGGTTGTGGTCCTAAGGGTTATCTGAATCTGACAGTTTTGCAGAAGGCATTGATCTTGAAGTTGCTGATCCGGTAACCCACAAACACATACCAAAGGTTGTCATTCTTGTCAAAATGGCTAGTGAGTGGGCAAAAACCCATGGTGGCAAACTTCCATCATCCAGACAAGAGAAGCAAGAATTCAAGGTCTGAGATGTCCAACAAAATTCTCCATGCTTTTGATTTTATAAATACTTTTTTGCTACTACTGACTAATAATTAGGATTTGATGGTGGGTTTGGCTATCCCAGGAGCTTCTCAAGTCCAGAATGATGGCAATGGACGAAGAAAATTACAGGGAAGCATTGGAAGCATCCTTTAATGTCTTTGCTCCTCGAGGAATCAGTAATTTTCTAGAAAACCCTTAATTTAGTTTGTGAAAACTATACCTCTGTAAATTGTTAACGTTAATTTTAGTCAATGGATCATAATTTAGAAGTGGCTAACAGCTGCTTGATGTGTCTTTCTGTTGAACTTGCTCTGTTTCTTTTACAGGTTCAGATATGCGACTTGTTTTAGATGATAGCTCTGCAGAACTTCATTGTGGTTCATCAGATTTTTGGGTGATGGTTGTAGCTTTAAAGGTACTTTTATCGCCCACCACTCTCTATATTATTATTATTTTCTGACCCTTCTGGCCGGTCTATGGATGTTCTACCTGATATGAAGTTCATTATTCTTACAAAAGATACTAGGGTGAGGCTAGTGTTTCCAGACTGAATTGAATGGAGACAAGCACCCGGTCCTTTGATTTCAATAGTGAACACTTCTATAGGGATTTCCTTATAGCAGTTCCTTTGATTTTAACGGTGAATGCTTCAATTATTATATTATTTCGTTATCTATGGTTGAAATGATTTTCTTTGCTTCTATTATTTGGGAAAATAGCTGTTGTGGCTGTTTGGATATAGTACACGAAAATATAAAGAACTTTCAACATTTAAACTGAGTTGTCCAGTACACATCTAGCCATATATTTGCTTTGCCTCAATTTGCAGGAATTCATAGCAAATGAAGGGGGTGGAGACGTACCCCTCGATGGTTCAATACCGGATATGACATCTTCAACTGAGTTAGTGGCTTATCCAAGCAATTTGATGGCTTTTAATGGGAAGGGGATTATGCAACATAGTGACACATGGCAATTTCTTGATTTTCCTGCAGACATTATGTAAATCTGCAGAAGATTTACCATGCAAAGGCTGAGGCAGACTTTCTCGTGATGGAGCAAAGGGTTAAGAATCTCTTAAAGAAGATTGGTAGAGACTCAGCCAGCATCCCGAGGCATACGATCAAAAGTTTCTGCAGGAATGTGCGGAAACTCAAAGTAAGCATTTCTTTTGGACATTAATGGAAATCATGTCATACCAAAAACCAGTTCTTGTTTTCATCAGATGGGTTGTCTATATGACTTGTCAGGCTTTCAACTCTTATGCTAATCCTCTGATAATTTCGTTATTGTTCTTCCTCATATGAAATAATTAAAAATGTTACAACTAAATCAGCCATCTCTCTCACTTTGAAGCAGTAGTTTTAACTATGAGATATATTATCAAGAATATTCCACAGCACCTGCTTGAATTGCGCCTTTCATTTTCCCGCTTTGCTTTTCTGATCGATCTATTCCCTTCTCTTCTTTTGCTCTTAACTTAAGGCTCTGTATCTTTCACCAAAGGTCTGCAGGAACCGCCCCATTGAAGAGGAGTTTCACTCTCCAAACCTAACAGAACTGCAGAAGTATTTAACTGATGAGGATTACAGGTAATGATTAGCACTGTGCACATTTCCAATGAGATGACTGGTAGAAGAGAGAAATATGAACTAGTCATTATATAAACTCTCACTTTCCATTCAGCAGAAATTGCTCCTCAATCAATTTAAACCATCGTTTTCCATTTGTCTCAATTTTGGAGCATGTGGGGCTTGCCTTTTTTTTAAATAGAAAATAAATCATTATTAGGACCTTTGACTGTTCATACCTTGATAAAATGAAATAACTGTGTATCATATATTTTTTTCGAGGTTTTTTGCAATTAGTGATTGAATCAGGGTTACAGATTTGCAGAATATCCTTTTTTTTTTCTTTCACTGAATACTGGTGGCTTGGTTCATGTTTGCAGTGTTGCTGTGGGATTCTACATGCTGCTTCGAGCGGCAGACCGTTTTGCTGCTAACTATAACAGTTTCCCTGGAGAGTTTGACGGGTAAAAGCTTATGGGCAACTTTGAGAAATGACCGGCCCTCCCTTTTGATATTTGCATATTACTTGACCATTTTCATAATCAGTTCTTCGCTAATTATAACAGTTTAGTTTGCTCAAATGTCACATGCAAAGACTTGAATGATCCTTGATATTCGTGTGACATTTGAACATTTTGTTCATCCTTCAGGGCGATGGATGAGGACATTTCTCGGTTAAAGATGATAGCTGTGGGCTTGCTTAATGACTTAGGTTGCAACGGTCAGACCCTGACTGAGGATCTCATCAGTGAGATGGCTCGGTTCGGCGCAGCAGAGCTCCATGCTCTTGCTGCATTTATTGGAGGAATCGCGTCACAGGAAGTGATTAAGGTTTCGCATTCTCATCATTAGCTTCAGCTGTTTGTTTATATTTAATATTAAGCTGCTTGAGGCCACGCGTTCTCAGGTAGTGTCTGGAAACTTTATTTCCTTAAGATAAATGTAGTAGAAATCACTACAAGAGGAAAACCTAGAAAATACTTTTTCTAAAATAGACTTTGTGACATTTTTCTAATGTTTATGAACACAGCGATTTTAACAAGTTTTTGGGAACGACTAATTGGAGATGCTTTTTAACACCGCTCTTAGGATGTGGCTGCGAGTGCCTGAAAGGTCTTTTGTTTTAATGTGGATGGCAGCTGATAACCAAGCAGTTTGTTCCAATGTCGGGCACTTTCATCTTCAATGGCATTGATCACAAGTCTCAGTTACTTGCGCTGTGAGCAAATTTCCGGGCACCACTCTACAGGTACTCATCCAGTCCTGCCCCAACACTTTATATGTCATGGGGCTAAATTCCAAACATAGCCTTTAAATCATTTCATGTTTGATATCTTCGTTGATAAATAAATTAAGACACATTTATCATTTTATTTTTTTAATATAAATAAAACAAACAGCTGTTGTGGTCGAATATTGCCGAGGCCATCTCAATGGTCCTGACCTCTAATACCCATGGATTGAAGGTAGCTTTGGCCTTTTGCGACAAAGTCGGATGGAGAATAAGGGAAGGGCGGACCAGGTATTTGGATATCTGGACCCATCTTGCACTGTTCACAAGTCGGGCGGGATGCAAGTCGACCGGTTCACATGAAAATTACTAATTATTGTGTAAGATATAATTTAAAATATAATATAAATTTATGCATTTATAATAGTATAATTAAACAAATTTTAATAAATTAAAAACTATCATAATTAAAATAAAATATAATGATTATAATACAATTTATTAAGATAAAAGGAGTTACAAATCAAGTAAAATTATTTTTAGTACTGATAAAAAAATGAAATTAATTTTAAGATATATAATCATATATGAATATCTTATATAATATGGATGGGGCTGGGTGGGCCGGGTTCGTAGAGAGGCCCTGACCCGCCTTGAGTTGTCCATGGGTTGGTTCAGACCCGTGCCAAACCGGGGCAGGGCGGGCCGATCGGCAAGTTCAGGTCAATTGCCTTCCCTAATTGAGATGGGAATGCGCATGGCCATTGGTCACAACCAATCTCCCCAGTGGATGAATTCCCCCTTTCTCTGTCCTTTTTATTTGAAAAACAAAAATAACAATACTGTCGAACTTAACGATCCTCTCTTAATTTCTGCTGAGCACTGAACTACATTTGGATAATTCATGAATATTGCAGGCTTGATTTGATCTAGTGATTAAATAATGATAAGATTCCGAAACGTTTGACATTTTTAGCTTTATGAATCCCAAGCTTTGACTTTATTTTTATGTGCATCTGAACTCATATTTTCTGCTCTTCCTCAGGCAAGATTACTCCTTTGGTTTCCCTCGGATTATACAAAGGTGGCTGAGTTGGATTTTATAGTTGAAAAGGGGGTAAATTAGAGAAGGAAGATATGAGGAAAAGATGCTGCCTTCTAAATATTATGCAGGATGTATTCTATTTGGATTTTTTTTTCTCTGTGCAAAATTAAAATTTCAGACTATTCCATGTTAAATGTACTCAAATGAGTACTTAGTGGTGTCGGGATTACCCAACCTCAATCAAACCTCAGCAGGATGCTGAGTCAATCCTCTGAGCGGAAGTATCTAGAAGGCCTAACAAAGGAGGCGAAACTTCATTCAATGTCAAGTTAAATAGCAGATCTTACAGGGAATGAAATAGAATTAAAATAAAAATAAAAACAGTAAAGTTTGAATAAAATTTTACAAATTTTTTAAATTCAGATGACAACTAAATTCATCCATCTTTTCCGCTCAGATCCTAGGCATCTTTAGCAAACCTTTTGGATTTGAAGCCCGGATGAAGGGCTTGCATGCGACCAGCAGTAAGATGCAAACCATGAACAGCAAAACTAAGCTGGGAGAGGTTAGCTAATAACGAAAATTCTTGCACCAATTGACATTGTATTGGCGTACGCTAAGTGCATGGATCTCAACATTTAGAGCCATAAAACTGAAATGTCAGAGTTTTCGTACCTTCAGCTTCAGGAAATAAAAGATCCTCAAGTCCTTGCAGCTGTAGCCCCCAATGCCTTGTTTGCCGGATTGTACACACTGAACTCGCCAAAGTCTCTTCTACCACTGCAATCAAATCCTTTGACCACATCAGCACAAACTTCGTGGAAGAACTTTTCAGCTATCAAATGGGAAGTGCAATTGCTACTAAACATGCATATAATGAAACACGTCACTAGAATAATATATATATGTATATGTATATATATGTTTCAGTTGTAAGTTAGCAACACAATGCAGCAGAAATTGGAAGGACTGCAGATTACATAAGAAATAGGAGCAACCAAACATGGAAGTGATGGCTTGCAGATACCTATGCTTAATATCCCAGCCAACAGGCAAGAAGCGCGGCCGAAGAGCCTCTACAAATACCTGCCTCCATCTTTGACAGAATTCACGAATCCCATCCTCCCCATATTCCTCAAGTATTCGATCCACCACCTGTCTCCCATGGGGTCCGTGTCCTAGAAGTGATAGTTTTGATTTATTCCTGGATTCAATAGCTTCATCGTTAGTTCTAGTTTCTCCGTAGCCATCACCATTTGCTGCACAGATATCTTTACTGGTGGGAGCACCAGTCTCATCCACGTCTGTATATTTCTCTATCATGGCAGGGGCCTCTAGTTCCGTCACTGAATCGACACATAAATCAGGGTTATGGCAACCGTTATCACCTGTCAATGTAAGTTCACCTTCCACTCCACTGTCAAATACACCCACTTCCAATCTATCCTCTGCAACTGATACTGCACGATCATCCAGTTGTTTCTCCTTACCAGTTATAGCATCTGCTTTATTTGTTTTCAAAGACAAGCCCCTCTTCTTCTGAAGTCGTCTCCTCTCATGAGAACTCATCCCGACTAACAAAGCTCTTTCCAGATCTTCATTATCTATCTCCCTTCCACCATAGAATTTCCTGACAATCTGTGGAAGCCAAGAAAAGAATATGGTGGCTACAAAATGACTTCCCCTGGATCTTGAAATTCTATATTTTGCCGTTTTTAAGCGACTAAGCAATTTCAATAACTTATTGATCCTAATAATATTACCATTTAACATATCAAGAACAATCTAGATTCTAACCTTAAGCTAGGCCGAGGCAAAAGCTGGGAAAATGGTTTTCTTTTTCACCTGTATCAATTCTTCACGGCGCTTGGATGGCATCTTCTGTCCATGACGAATAAGAGCCATTGCAGCGGTTCGAAGCTCGAGAGGAGATACTCCAGCCCGCTGAAAGTCAACCCCCAACTCTGGTGCTTCAGATGAGTCTCCTGCATTATTTGATTCAACAATATTTCGGACAAAAAGTGGAATACCAAATTCTGCAGCAATCTGTCTCTTGTACTTCTCGGCTGCAGCATGAGCGACTTCGTGGCAGTCCACACAAAGCAGGACAATATCATGAGAACGATGACTTTTTAAATGCTCCGGGAAATGCATTCTGTAGCATGAGGGTATGATCCTGTAACGCAGGTAATGGTTACCTTCTCCACATCCAACACAAATATTTCTCTTACTCTGGACGTAGAAGTCATTATCTTCATCTTCTGGACGGCCTTTTGGTTCAAACAGGAGCATAATTCCAAGTGGATCATCATCAACTACTTTTGCAAGATCTCGACGTAGATACCTGCCACAGAGCAGTTGTGATTACAAGCGCTGTAAGGAGGCCACTTCTTGAAAAAAAAAAATAAAAGAAATTGCGGATTGACAAATCCCTAACCATTCAAGTTTTCTACGATCGCAGTAACAGAGCAATCGCCCATCATTTGCATAGATTCTGCAATTATGATATACTGGAGATTTGCAAGAGAATTTTTGTACAAAAAGCTGCCGAGAAGCCTTCCGAGCAACTTGTTTTGCCTTTTTACTTCCATTTTGTCTGGGAAATATTCTGTTTGCCAATTTCATAGTCGAATTAACCAAAAGAGGATAATTAAACACAGACAATGGGCAGCTTCCACTTTCACCAATGCAGTTCAGGAGAATAACTCGAAAAAGATCATCCAGGTCTTCAATCTTCTCCTGAAATAGGAGACAAAAGTGGTCCATGTGACTGCAAACAACAGGTGATGGAGATGGAAACGAAGCACTCAAGGACTCCACATTTAGATCAGCTTGAGCTATAGTGTCAAATATTTCATTTGCCGTTGATGGTGCTTTCTCTGCAAGAGCGAGGATCGCTAGATCTGATAATACAAATCTTAAGCTTTCATCATGAACACGAGCCTGAAAAAAAGTACATCAGACTGTGCCATAAGCTTAAGCTTTCATAATAGAAGGTAGCATTTATCAGCCTGCGAAGGTAAAAAAACAGTCCAGGAGAAAATATTGTACAGTATAACAAATAGCAAATAATGGTGCTGCATCTCAATAGTACAAATCTTAAGATTTCATCATGGAGAAGAAATTGAAAGTACATATTGTGCTGTCAGCTTAAGCTTTCATAATACAGGTTAGAGCTTGTCTGCGGCACCACCCACCCCACAACACACACCCACCTCCCCCCCACCAAAAAAAAAGAGCAGTTAAAAAAGAAAGGACACTGTACATTTCCATTAGCAGGGAAATATATATGGGGTAACGTGGCAAACAATATCAAGGTCTACTTTCCCCGTCTTCTTTTCAATCCTGTGAATGTGCTCTTTCACCAAAATACTTGATTTCAAAAGATAAATAAACAGCTTTTCAAGATGCTGATATTCTTAAAATGAAATGGGGTCTGAGGAGAAGGGTTTATTGTCACTGACCATTAACTCTCTCCAAGCACATAATCTTCTGACAACATCCTGAAACTGATTTTTCTGGAACAGCGTCAGTGACTCAGTATAATGGAGAATTAACAGATGGCATTAGTGGCATGACCAAAATTATACATGGAAAAGGTTGCACCTGCGTGTCCAAAGAATCTGATGAAGAACTTCCTTGACCATTTAAATGCCGAGAAATCAATGATGTTGCAGCAGCTTCTCCAGGTGAATATTCAATATCCTTGGTGAAAAGTTGCAAGCAGATTGCATTTGATCGCCGACAAGCCTCAAGAACAAAATGCAATTCGTCATCGCGACCATATGATTCTTCTGATGCATTAGCTTCTAGGGGAGTTTAATGAAATAAGAATATTGGCCAAGCCTCCGATTACTAAAAAATAGAAGTATGCATGTGCATAGATTCAGGCTAAAGATACTCCAACTTAGACTAGATAACTCATAAAAAGCCTCTGTCTCTGTAAAGCTACCTCATATTCATGGAGGAACATCTTGATTTAACTGAGTTTTCCCTAATAGTAGGAACTGAACAACATTCTCTAATATTTTGCATAAGCATGATAACCAACTAAATGCGTACCATTATCCCTTTCTCTTAGTTCAGCAGCCATGCAATTTGCAATATATAATAGATAGTGTGCATCTGTTCGAGCATACTGCACCATCTCTTGTGGAAGGGGTCGCTGCCTCCAGTCTTCGCGCTAAATTATTAATTAAAAACTGTTAAGTGGACAAAAGTACAAATGCAAAGCAATAATTCTAGCAGCAAACAGTTTAGAAGCACTTCAGTTCAGTACAGTATTGGGAAACAGACGATATCATGGTCTCATCATAAGTTGCTAAGAATCAAACATCCTGTGATTATAAAAAAGAATATCCAGGCCATGGGTTTACAAAAACTAAATTATCATATAATACTGAATGTACAATTAGTCAATTATATAAAGTGGATACAAGTTCTTTAGTTTGAAATTTAAGGGCATATCTTCTAGCCCCTTAGATGTACAGCAGCACAACCTAATCTAAGCAATGAAGTCAGGTTGCAAAGATTCTACTCTGCAGGATCAATCAAATGCACAAGATCCATACTTCTCATAAAATCAATCTCTTTCCTTCACAAAATATTCTCTCAAGCAATTATAATACAACAAAATCCATCCCCATAAGCTCTTCTGATTCACTGATACCAGAGGGTATATAAAATCTTTCTTCACATCCAACAACATATGAGGCAAGACTTTGTGGAGTTACAATCTCAACAGGTGTGAAAGGATGCAAGTACAATAGTTTAAAGGGTAAGCAGCTGCAAACAAACCTGTAGCAATTTATTTTTTGCTACACCGCAGTAAGTTTCGAGTAAAAATGCAAGTGATCTCTGAGGTTTTAGCAGTACGTCACACGCCTGTAGTTGGATAACATGACAAAATTAATAGTAAATCAATTGCTTGATGTCACCTGAGCTCTCGCCTCACCCACCTCAACTTAAAGAAACTCAGCAATGTAAATGGAGCAATCAGAAGATATAAACCTCACCTTAGCAGTGTCAAATAGATTCACGACATATATATGGAAGTCTCTTTGAAGCCAGAGAACATCATTATCAGCACCATGGAACACCTACATCAAAAGTTTCACTTAAAAATGCTGTTTCCTTTTATAGATAGAATAAAGGCCTCAACACTTATAGCATGGCATATCTTTGCAAATTGAAAACAATCAGAATGAAAGAAATATTTCCCGAGCCATTACTGACACTGTTATAATCGCAGTGGCCAGTTTACCAATCAAGAAAGACAACATTCCAATATTGTGCATAAACAGTTGCTCCAATTTGCTTAGCAGAGTAAATATGTGAGCACCTTAGGCATAAAACGATCCAAGTGTCAAAATGAAGATGTATTATCATAAATACATGAGTAAATCACCTTGCAAATACCAGGATTACTAAAAATTGGACGGAGAATCCCCATATAATCATGCAGCGCAATGGTGTCTACCAAGAAGTCTTCCTCCTGAGTCGATATCTACCAAAGTAAGAAGATGGATATCAAACTTAGACAAATAACAGAAGCTGTGCGAGACAATAAACAATCTGTAGCTGCAGATAAGAAATTAACCTGCATAAGAGCTGTAAAACCTAAATAGGAACGTAGGCCATGTTGCTCAGTATCAACGGCAAACGCCCTTTCTTTGGCCAGCAAGTCAGCGAGTTCCTTCAGATGGAACTCAGTCTCGATCCAAACATAGGTATCCTTCATTTTCAAGTAGTCAGCATCTGGACGATTTCTGAGCTCTAGTCGAGGATTATTCAACAAAGCCATGATCTCCGCCTCATACGGATGCACATTCGATTGATCATCTGCCAAAAAAAAGAAACAATAAACCGAATTGAGTTACTACAATTTGAAGACCGAGCGTTATTTAATTCATTCACGCCATGGAGATCGACATATACACTGCTGCTGAAATCAGCTTCTAGTGGTGAGTAAGTACGGCTGCAATGACCGAATTGTTTAATCGCATTTCTTAGGAAACAAATATGTCGCCTACTTGTCGTTCTTTCACCACAATCTCAAGGTAAAAAAATGTCACGACTCTAAATTTCTCCGAGCTAAGCTCTCAGATCCCGGCGATGTGGATGAGTTTTTCAGAAGCTCACCGCCATCCGAATCCTTGAGTTTCAGATGCTTAAAAGGAGCGTAAGAGTTATCGGCCAGAACGAGCTTGAAAGCCTGCTGCGGCCTCGAGTCCGTCCACAAGTAACACGAACCGGAACGGCGCTCCTGCTTCCGACGTCTCCGATGCCGCAAGGCAAAGAAGAGTGAAAGCGCCGCCAGAGAGGCGACTGCGAGCAGAGGCACAGCTCCCAGCCTCTGTCTGCTCTCCATTTCTGTCGCGTGTTTTGTTTCTTCCTCTCCCTGTCAGCTATTTCTGTCCTGCTTTTTGAAATGAAGTCCTCGCTGAGCCCTTTTTATAAGGAGGGAGTGGTTTTCCAATTTTAGCCTTCCTCGGCAGGTCGAAAACAGAAAGCCGGCGGTGGAGAGGTTGGGCCGAAGCTGAAGCCCAATCAGGGCAGCACTTGAATACGAAATATTATTCCCTCCAGGTAGTTGTAATAATAAACCATAATTTGGATATCCCCATAGTTAGCTGAGGTGGTTTGGAATTTTTTAATTAAAGAAGATTATTGATTTAAGATTTACAGATGAAAAAACTTATCATCGTAGAGTTTTATTTTTAATTGTGAATTATAAAATCTAATGAATTCTTAAATATTAGGTTATATTATGAACGGTAACACATCGGCTCGAGCCAGTATTTAAAGATAAGTCATAGCCAGCACCCTTGTCACGTCGACCCGTGTCTCAATCTTTGCAGGAAAGAGCCCAACCCGACTTGGCACATTTTAATTCGATTTATAAAAATAGCTAATAACAGAATAGTTAAATGATAATATAATTAAAATATAATTCATTTCAATAAAAATAGAATTAAGATAATCCAATATCCAATTTATTGAGGAAAAAATCTCACGAATCGAATTAAAGTAATTTTAAAACATATAATTATAATATAATATTATAAAAGACGTGTGAGTGGAACAGGGCGACTTAGGAGCAAGTTGGAGGAGAGGCTCAACCCGACCTAACCCATGCTCAGATCGGGTTGAGACTCGTCTTGTTCTAGTACAGGTCGGGCCACGACTCGTTACGTTGGATCGGGTGGGTCGGGCCTCGCATCTCGAGCCCAAATTACCGTTTCCATGTGATCCATAGGAAAGAGACAATGAGAAGGGGGGAAAATGCCCAAATTCAATTTTTGGGCTGCTTGGGCACGTTGAATTCGCACCAACCTAGGCCTATGTTTGCATTTTCAAACACCTGCTTTAAATATAAACTCCACACGTCGAGTCTGTCAACTGATCATCGATAAAAATGAGAGAGGCACTAGTGATGACCTGATCTTTTAAGTAACATTATTGAATAACGGGTAATTCCGCATAGTCTATGGTTTGACTCTAGGATCTTGATAACCTTACAATGAAGTTTGTTTTTCTTTAAAGAATCAGTTTTAATATTAAATAATTTTCTAGATCAATTTTAGTCCTCAATATTCTATACTTCTACTATTTCTTTTGTTCGCTCTTATTAAAATAAAATGCTCTCAATTTTTTTAAAAAATAAAAACCACAAACCGATCAAGGGGTGGTGGAGCCCAGCCATCGGCCACCGCCCCTGATCGACATCTTTACTGACCATTATGGTCATAGGTGACCTCGAGTTGAGGGTGATGGTCCCGACCACGCATCGACTGCCTTTTTTATATATTTTGAATTCATTAAATTCAGGTTGTCACTATCAGTCCAAGTCTTCTATTATAATAATTTTTACAATCAAATGCGGCAACATTTTTTTTATAACAATGAGTTTATTCTTCTTGAACCTATGAACACCCCACAGATCCATTGCTCCAGGTCAGTCACTGTGCAAAGTGTGTTGGTGGCCTTACTAAGGGCTACATGCTTTAAGGGGGATTCGAATCTCCAACCTTGTGAACTTCCACACGAGTCGTGTGTACGCTATATTCACTTGAGTTAACCCTTGGAGTTCAAATACTGTAATATTATTCTACATCGAAATAAAAATGCCCTAACAACACCTCAAGTGATGATGATATAAATAAGTATTACCAATCTAAGATTGACCTAGTAGTTTCCTTACTATATCTCTAAATAGGTGATTCGAGAATTGATCCACAGGTTAAAAGGATCGACAGGAATTTTCTCGGGATCTCGGGTCGACCACAGATTGGTCTCGAGATGCGCTTTGGTTGGTCTAGAAATACTGCACGGTGAAAATAAAAAAAAAAGATATAAATAAATATTTGTGAAAATAAAGCATTAGAGGGCACATGGATCAGTGCTCTTGGGTCGGATGATCAGGAGTGGGACATGCTATATGGACACCAATAAGGCCCATTAACATGAACCCTATGTGGGCGATGCTCATCACTCGTCCACAAGATTATGGGCAAAATGTCGGAGCCGTGGGAAGCAAATTAATCATATCTTGTAACTTTCATTTAAAAAGAAATATTATTTGAAAGAGAAAATGATAAATTTGAGGTCTATGATTTTCCTCTTCCATCCTTGCCAAGATTTTTGGAAGGCGAAGGAAGCACTAAACGATGTCGCATTAGCCGAAACACGGTGGGGGGGTGGCCTTCATGTTTGGGTGGGTTCAGAAAAAAACGTTTCAAATATATCTGGTTCGATTCGTTTTAGGATGTCAAGTCTAGACTGTAATAATTTTACCTAAAAATAACCAAGTCACAGTAAACCGGATTTTAGGTTTGATTGATCGAATTTTATAATAACAAATACAGTTGAATCAACAAACAAAATAATCGGTTCTGGCTGGTTTGAAATTAAACGGATCAAACTGTTAAAAACCCATACATTGTAAATATTAATTTAAAATCCTTTTTTATTTTCTTTAATTATCGACCTGGAAAACTAGTTCAATTCAACAACAATTAATCAAACCAACTATATCATCAATTAACTAAACATATTCTTGACAAAAAATTAAACCATTAGAGAATCAATTCAAGTAAATTTAGTTATTTTTTATTCAGTTCAGCGGATCGGTTCCTTTTTTGGTTTTTTGACACCCCTTGAATACAATATACGATATTTTTATACGGTTATAGAGCAAGTCCACAGGTTTAGCAGAAATTAAGAGGTAGAAGTGGAGTAAGAGGTATGAGAAGTATCACTATCGAGTTTTGGACCCCGAAATTCTTGGTTTTGGATTAAAAAAGATGCCACTGCATCGAACCGCGCATTGAACCGCTGTTCTCAGTCTACACAACAATTTAATAAGAAGGGATCTCATGCACTCATATACATATGCCTTACAATATGATTGGATGTGTCGACATGTTAATAAGAATCAAAATTGCACATTTTTTTAGTATTTATATCTTGACCAGTGACATGAGAAACCGATATGTCAAAAGAAGGGCAGTACTCCACTTGCTTCAAAGGGCTCCACACCAATAAAGTCATTTGTAAGATCGGTCTTGCCATTAAATGGCCGACCGTGTTACATATATATCAGTCACGTTGGATGCCTTTTACATATGTATTTAGCATGACATTAACTCTTTTTTTTTTTTTTTTTATAATGACGAATAAAATCTCTTAGAATTCACGAATACCTCACAAGTCCATGAATCCAAATAAGTCCGTGGGCAAAACACGTGTACAGATCACCTAACCAAGGAGAAAGTTTTCAATGGAGTGGTATACCATGTGTTAATACTGACGTGATATATTCGTTCAATCAGGACTTGATATCTAATGTATAATTATGTGGTTATAATTACTAAATCCTAAAAACATAAAAAAAATCTAATCGATGATAAACTATAATTAGTTAAATATATAAATAGGAAATTTAAATTAGACAAATATATTATATCAGCATCGCATACATAATATAACTACTCTATTGAAAACTTTCTTCTTAATAAGAGTTATGCGCTCAAGGGGAGGATCCAACATCCGAAATTAATGTACTTTGCTTTTATAAGAGGGACTATATATTGCATTCAGTATATAAATAGTTTAGTATGTCTATTGTTATTTCTTTCCAACATTTGTATTAAATAATATAAATCACTCAATTTTTTATATTAAATAAATTTAAAAATAAAAATATGAGCACTTGTTTCACTAAATGGATGAAACAGTCAACTCCTTATCTTAGTTCCATTCCATGTGAAAACCATCCAATTTTTCAGAAAAAGCAACCTAACAGTCATGCTTATATCATGACCCATCCAGATAAAAGACCCAAAGGGTTTATTGCAGTTCGAATCCAGAAAATTTATCAGAGGGATGAAATTAAAGAAAAGAAAAAAAAAGGAACGGTTAATTTTAAAAAGATATAATAAGATAATTTAATAAAGATATAGATAAAATTTATGAATTTTACATTAAATTTTAACTTTTTTTTCAAATTGAAGGAGAGAGATGGCTCGCCACATCCTCTTTAAATCGATTCTCTAGCTCTTTAACTCTCTATACAAAAAATAAAATAAAATTCTGTCATTCCTCAAAGACACGTACTAAAAAGGTCCATACTCCATCCAACGATTGATAGGATTCCGGGAACCAGGAACCATCCCTTGAAAGGTGCCTCCGCATACATAAGAAAAATACGGAGAAGATTGAAAGAGAAATTAAATTTACTGATCTACGAATTTCCACAGTCGATGTCATTGAATACTCTCTGTAATCCAGATCTCATGGTCGATTCATCAATACAGGGTTGTTCGAGAATTCAGAACCGGTTCCGTCTTGTGATCGAGTGTCACTTAAAATCGGCACGATCTTTGAACTATTAAAGTATGGACTCACTCCAGATGATCACAGAGTTGAAAGCATGCATGCAGCCTTGACCGACTTTACACGTCCGGCGGTGGCAGGAGGAGGAGAGGAAAGCGCTCGCGGGATACATGGCGATGGGGTGAAATGACAACAATACCCTCTAACTTCGGGTCGAAGGGGCGGGACAAATCCAGTAGTGTCTTGCCGATGCCGCTTTTGTCTTCGATAATCCGGAAAACGAAACCGGACCAAACGACAATGCAAGTGAGGACGTCTGAGGGGGTCGTGCCTTCTGTACAGCTCCTCGTTAGAGTTGGTACAATTGTCACGATGCAAATTTAAAATAACATTTGTAAAATTTTAACCAGATTTGCTAGAGGTCAGATCAAATTCGATTAAAAATTTTTAATTTAATGGTTGGTGGGACTGAGATTTTGTCAACGTATCCTAGGCTTGCCATGCACGCAATTGATCACAAGCAAGGGTTCTGTTTGAGAATGGATGGATTTAGGTGCGTGCAGGGGTGTTCGCTCCGAAACTTAAAAAAAAAAAAAACTCTTTTAGATAATATACATGTTTCACTTTATTTTATTTTATCTAAATTTTTTATTGAATTATTATACATTTCATCTCTCCTAAATTCTTTTTACTACTCTTCTATAGAGTTTCATCCTCCTAAATGGATTTTTTGGATCCGCCTCTGTATTTGAGCCTACATGATAATATGTTCCAATGCAATGTAAAATTTTTGTTCGGATTATAAAATGTTAAACTTGTATACATTCCAAAAGTTTATGTTAATAGATGATGTTACTCGTATGCTCTCTTATAGCTAGTCTCAAAATTTTCTTTATGTTTTCCGATCGCAATTTGTACTCTTAGCAATATTTATTATGCTTTTCAAGAAATTATTTGGATTTTTTTGTGTGCCCTGCTTGATATTTAAGAACTCGATGGGTACAACGGATCCAAATTCGAGTACTGTAAGCCCCATTAAGTGACATGCCCCTTCAACTCATAAAATTATTTTTTATAACTGGCTAAATCAATGGATTCCAATTTTCAGGAGTTCTCTTTCTTCCACTTGCACTGGGCAGCTTTTCTGGTAGGAGGAGAGGTAGCTTAGTTAGACAGGCAGCAGAGGAGGTGGGAAGAGGAAGACTCTGGAAGGGAGGGAAGGAACGAAGGAAGGAAGGAAGGGAAGAGGTGCAGTAAAGCGACAGCCAGGGATTCCCCTCTGCAAAAGCAAGCTCCCCTCCACACCCAATCACCCCAACCCCACCGCACCACACAGGACTCGCCCGTCTCCTCCTCGGACTCCTCCTAGTCCGTACATTTCCGCCTTACAATTCTTTCCGTGTGTACAGATCTATTCTCTACGGCATTCTCTTCCCCATTTATTTGCAAGAAGTGGGTTACACGCAATTTCGACCTTTATTACTACACCTAACGAGAGATTTAAAATTTTTATCGAATCTATAACATATTGGGCCTATACTTACTTAAAAGTCTAATTTAAGAGGTAGTGTAACTTAATTCATCTTATATATCATGTTTCAATTTATAACTGTCCGATGTGTGATTTATTTCCCAACATCGTCCGCTCTCATGTGATAATGTAATTTACACTTGTTATCTGACCCTAAACATCCGCACTCAAGTACTGATTTTGAGCTAGACATTTTTTTTTTCTGACCTCAGGTTGGGCGGAACGAACTATCACGAAGTGGGCATAGCCAGATTTTTTTCTTCTAATCTCGGGTTTAACTCTGACTACGAGCTCTATACTCGAACTTGGAGTAGAGCAAACCCACATGAAAACTCGCTATGATATCATGCAAAATTTTCACCGAACTTATAAGAAATTAAATTCATGTCCGCCTAAAAACCTAAAATTAATGGGCAGTAAAACTCAATTCTTCTTATGTAACATATTTCATTTGATTAATGGTCCGATATGGGATTTCAAACACATCCACGGGATGCGGACTGAAACACATGCATACCTAGGTGATATAACATGTCCTGCCTGCATTAGCATCTCACACACATCTTCATGTAAGTAATGAAATAATTCGAATAATGTTCTTGATGCAGTCTTAGGATAAGGATTGATCTCTGTGGATTTCAAAGTTATAATATATAACTTTTTTTAAATGTTTTTCAAGACTGATCAACCCAGTTAATAGTCCAAGCCGACCATCTGTTGGATTTTCGGAGTAAACGAGATCTGAAAGCTTTTAAAAATTAGAAAATGTCTGAATTTTTGTTACCGCAGTGGTCCAATTAGAACGCGAGAGCAGTCCGTACTCCTAGGCAAATTACGGTTGTTCAGTTCAACTGAAGTTACTGAACCCGAGGCGCATGCTTCCAAGAACAAATAAAAAAAAGTAATTACATACAATTAAATATTTAATATATATTACTCGTTCTTTAAATGCGTAAGAAGCAATTAAATCGATTCAGTAAAATTTTTTTCCATCATAAGTTTATATTCTAACTTAAATTAATTTTTACTGATTTTATACATTGATACTAAATATGATCTCATTCAAGATCAGTTGGTGGAATGGAATTGTGTTCAGTGTAAAGTTAGAGCTTCTCTTAGATTTAAAAAAAAAAAGCCGTTGTAGCGACGATTCAATCACCGCCATTATGTGATATTCAAAATTTTATCTTTAATTTGAATATATCGGACGGACTGAATAACTAGTACTAAAAGTGACTACATCAATGCCACGCAATTAAAGGTCGGATATAATCCAAGAGCCGGTCAAGAGCCCTTCTACCAAGTTTTGAACAGATAGATTCGAACACAATACCTCAACTCTCCAAATCATGAGAGTAAGATTTAGACCACTAGACGATTGTCCTTACTAGGAATGTAGAGCTAACCCTTGTTTCTCCTAAGGAAAATATTCCCTATATTTGTTGACGGAGAATTATATTGATGTGCCACTAACGTTGTTAATTCTTATAATTTTACCGTTAGTTTGCGGACATGGCAAATGAGTTGGCATTTTTAATATTAAATATATGGCATGGCACATGTAAAAAAATATTTTATGGGATCCTAAATAAATTTTGAGTAATTTTCAAGATTTAGAAAAATTAACACAACAAATTCATGTCTTGATCCAACTACCCAGCTAGATCAAAATCGATCTAATCGATTTAAAAATAAAATAAATATCAAGTTCTAACTCAAAAAATCCTTGTTCACTGCTGTTTAAACCAAGGAAGAAGAGTTTGCTAAAATAAATCTGATTGAAAATGTCAAATTAAATATATTGCAATCACGTCAGCCAAATTAATGGAAAAAAATGATGATTTAACACTGTCAGTGACACATTAACAATATATAATGGAATGGACTTAATATGTGTAACAGAGAAAATATTTAAGACTGAAAAAGTCACTTTAAAACTTATAGGACTTGTTTAAAAAAAGTGATAAGTTTTTAGAACCAATGCTATAATTTTTTCATTCATTGACTATGACGATTTGACAACTCTTTATCTTTTAAATAAAAATCTAAAGTTCAAATTTTATAACAGAGAAAATCACGATTGAAGAAATTTTACTCGTTAATACATTAACACTAACATAATTCTAAATGAAATTCTGGATAGGACGTAATATACTAATTCTCTTCTAAACACACAAAAAAGAGAGAGAAATAAGGATCAGTACTTAAAATCCTATGACGAAACTGCCCCAGTACAATTGCAACGCAAACTGCAAGGTGTTGCATCCCTCAGCGCTCCCATGTTAGGGGACCCAGATCCTGTTCGCCCATTGAATCTAGTGGCCCAGGAAAGGATCAGGTCACACGGCATCATGACAGGTGTCAGTTCCTCGTGATGTGGGCTGGCGTATGACAGGGGCTTTTGCAGAGTCCACGTGAGTGGAAATGCTATATGTCACATGGTTAATGGACAGGCTCCGGGATCCTAGCCTATGGTAGCTTGACACGTTGCAGAGTCGTCCTACGATCACGTGCCGTGGCTAGTGTTTAATTTGCTTTCCCAAAACCGAAATCCCAGCTCGCTGCTTCATCGGGGTCAATCGCCCAGTTTGAGAACGTGCAAAAGGCTGAAGATGGCAATGGCAAAGATGTCCTTTTATCTCCTTGGTAAAGGAGATCTCTCTCTCTCTGACGTTAAAAAAAATGCAATGCACGAGTCTGACAGTTAAGAACATAATCTAATTTGTTCTTTTGAGAAAAATCTTAAGATGGTCAGTAAAAATTAATTAATTTACTCTTATTAATAATAATTAAGAAAATTACTCATATAATTAATATTAATTAATTTATTTATTATAATTCGATTGATATTTTTGTACTACCTCATGAATTATGAATGTTTAAAAATTTCTCATTCTTTTAATAATTTTTTAGATTAAAGGATGACAACAACGTCCCTTACTCTTCCTGATAGTCTGTGCTAAATTTATCTATTTAATAGTCCGGAAGAAAAAATGCGATGAACAAGTTTTGATGACTCTCTCTCATAATTCTTATTATGGAAGTTATGTACCCTTTTATTTTTTCTATTTTCCATTATTATACCAAATTTATAAATCTCTATTATCAACAAAAAAAATAATTCAGAAAAAAAAGGTTAAATTTGATGCTCAATCTTTCCTTCCCTCTGTTTTTGTCCTAAATATTTGCCCAACTGTCATGCTGGAAAAATGTTCACTCTGCCAATTACAGAGGAAAGATGCTGACGTATACCTTTTATCTTCTTTTTTTTTTCCCTCCGTTTTCTTCGGTCGTTGATTTATGCCGTGTCTTATTTTCCCGTTAATTAAGGTATTGTTTGTATAAAGGGGTCGTTGTCGAGGAAATGGGGAAAATATTCAGCTCGAAGGTTCCCAATCAGCAATCCCGTCCAAGTTTGCCGGTACTGACCGACGAGAACATCCATTAGTGTATTAGTATCACTACGTGAAAGTATTAATATAATAATATTAACTAATAAAATTTAATTTATAAGTTTTTTTATAAAATCTAAAAAATTAAAAAATATAATCCTAAAAATAAAGAAATTTTATTAATTAATATAGTTATACAAGTATTTATACGGTGACACCGGTTAGTAAATTACTTTCTGCAGACCATCAGGGTTCGCAAAGGTGACAGCGATTGAATTGGGTGTGTGTATATACATATTGTAAATTATTGGATTCTAAATTTTTAAACTGGATTCTATCTTTTTATGAGTAAAAAAATTGCAGTGATAGTAGCGATCAATCATCCCCATTATGAAATATTCAGACTTTTCGTATTCATTCACGAATACATTAGATGAACCGAGCAATAATACTAATATTGACCCTATCAATATAGCAACACCAAATGTCTAATATAATTAAAGAAGTTCGTATTAATCAAGACCCGATTTTAAATCTCTTCTAATAATATTACTTTAAATAATATTAGAACATAGAATTTTGATCAGAACTTGATAAGTAATCTATAATTATATAATTATGATTATAAATCCTAAAAAAATTTCAAAAAATATATAAAAATAATAAATAGTGAATTTTAAAAGGAAAAATATATATTGTAAAAAAAATTATTAAAAAATCCTAATAAACGGTAAATCCAGATTAGACGGATATAATACATCGCATGGCCTACGTGGTATGACTACTCCATTGAAAATTACGGAGTGAGTACCATACTTACAGTTATATCATGTTACAACATTTATGTATGTCATAAATTAATTAAATTTAGTTACTTTTAAGATTATTTTTTGTTTTAGAATTTTATTTAAAAACCTTAAAATAATTAAATTTCATTGGTTTATGATATTGTGTAGGTATTGTTATGTTGTCTACCTTAGATTCCTTGATAGATATGGCAAATTTTTGAGTTTTTCAATTTTTTATTTACATACTGATAATTGATATAGATAATTTGACGTCCTTTTCACCTTATATAATATCTTGAATCCGAGACTTGTGTATGAAAAAATCAGTTGTCGGGACAGCTTTGACACCCAGAAAGTAAATTCAGCCCTAACATGTATTAATTGATTTTTGAATAACTGCATATGATCCACGCAGGAAAATGTTTGCCGGCTCTTGGGGGAGACTTCCGGTATTATACTTTAATCGCCAAATTAAATAGAATTTTAATTTATTAAAAATATATAATTTCCCTATTTTTTAATAATAGATTACCAAATGGGTAGCGTAGACTTTCTTTCCGGGCACATGAAATGATTGTAGCTCAATTCGGATACAAGGTCAATGTCATGCAAGTTGAGGAGATATAATCAGTGCAATTCTCAGTTTGGCTTAAGCTTCATATTATAACACAAGAGTCTTCCCAGACACATGCTTCCTTAGAAAACGATACCACCGATCTTGTTTGTTTTATCGGCTCGATCGAGTTTTCGTACAGTTTTCAATAGTAATTCATGTTGTTCTTGTCACAGTATAAATTTATTTCTCGAGGAGAAATCTCACAAGTCGGTTTATGAATTATGTCAGATTTTGCCGATCCCCATCCATGTAGAGAAAAAATGGGTCTAGCACAACGAAATCACATTGGACTGGACCCATGATGTCATGTGTTATAACATCGCCAGTAAAACTTCTCGTACATTTTACTTCCTGAATTTTATAATCCCTTTTAATACAAAGATGGATTTAAGGAGGAAAGCTGGATCGATTCCTCTAAACTAAAAAACTTGTAAAATTATACCCAAATTTTATCGATATTATTAAATTTTATTAAGTTATTTTATTTGCCCCTTTTGATCTATCATTTTCTCCTGCTCGAGTTTCGTCCCACTTAGATTTTCTAATTTATGTGGTAAATGTTAATATGCATGGCAGAAGATATGCGAAACTCAAAAGAAACTGTTCGTTTTGAGTAGGAGAAATGGGCGGACCAGCTTGTAAAATGACAACATATAATAAATTAGGTCTACAGTTCGACTTTTTTAAGGGCCGTTATCTGGGAATTAATGACAGGCCTTAAACAGTATAATACACCGTCCGGTAAATTAGCTAATTATTACGATACCGGACACTATCGGTAAAAAAAAAGAAAGAAAGATCTTTTTGTTTTCTATCTTTGGAAACGAAGCAACATTGCCTTTTTTTTCGCTGCATTTTTTTTTGTGGAAAGAGACGAAATAGCAATGTTTTGGTAAAATTCATTGTCTTGTCCCTCTTGAATTTGACATGAAAATAACCCGAAGAAGATAGCCCTGATAATTAATTGTAACACTAAACACAAACAAAAAGCAAAAATTATTAAAGAAATTCTTTAAATTAACCTTGTTATTATTATTTTCCTTACATTTTCACGCATACATGATAATAATTAATTAGAGAAAGTCCTTGAATTGGTTCTATATCTCTTATGTATATAACTAAAATTTGAGATTCAGTTCTAGTGAAACAAAAATCCTTAATGGAAAATTTTGGGCTCAAGAAAATTCACCTTGTCAGAATTCTACACCGTAGTCGGTCCACCCAGTTCAAACTGTATTAGTTAGAATCAGTTGAAATTATGAATGCTAATGGTATATATTGAAAAAATTTATTAATAAGAAGTTACAAATTAATAAATTAACCCGAATCAGGTGTGAATCTATCTAGAATTCTAAAATTTCAGGATTGCTGGAAAAGAATCTTTCTTACAGGGTGAAAAAGGTGTCTCCAGACATCTATCATCGATAAGCTGCCATCCAAAAAACAATTCAAAAAATTAACATGAATTGATTCATATAATAAAACACTTATTTTTTAAGTACAGGTGTCGGATATAAGTTTTTATAAATGAAAAAATTTCATGCTGATAGAGTCTTATCCCATAATGAATAGATCCGATTTAACTGAATTAACTAGTAGTTTAAGTGATAAGCGGTGCACGCCGAAAAAAGGGGAAAAAAAGGATTTGTGGGTTTGGCAGGGCCAATTTGGTAACTTGGAGGGGGTCATGACTTGAGGATGGGTTAAAGGAACTGCCCGGGACATCAATGGCGACCGTGGGAAGTGTCAGTGAGGGGCGATGCCATTAAATTAAGAAGGGTTGCGAAGGACTATTCAGTAATTTCACTTCAGCGGACAGGGCAGTTAGCGAGTCCTCTCGCTTCTCAGTTCCACGTCCCTCGCCTGCAAACTGGCGAATTTGAGGGGCAGAAAGAGAGAGAATCTGTAGAGGCAGAGAGAGAGAGAGAGAGAAAGGCCGAATAAGAAGAAGAACAGAGCTATCCTCTCTGTTAAGTTACATTCTTCTTCTCAGCGTCTGTGTCGTCGCCGTCGTCCTCCTCCTCCTCCTCCTCCTCCTCCTCCTCTCTCTCTCAGTATCTCTGAGTTCGATTTTGTACTGTTCGAGTAATTATAGGCTCTTCGATTCGGTTATGTTGGTTTCTTCGTCCATGGCTTCCTCATAAGCAAGTGCATGCCGGAGCTCCGTTTTCAACTGGAAGATGTCTCTGAAGAGCAGAGGAGAGCCGTCTTCCAGCTCCAGAAGCGTACTTTCCAAGAAATGGACTCTGCTGCTCTGCGTCGGTTGCTTCTGCGCGGGGATGCTCTTCACTGATCGGTAATTGTGGCTCAGAGCTCTAAATTTTGCTGAACTGTCGATCCGTTCCGAGCTTTCAGCAGCTAGTTCCTCGTCTCGGTCGATCGATTTGGCCAATTTGCAATCTAATTGCATGGAATCGCGATTCCATGATTGTTGTTAACATATTGCTAAATGTTGAATTCACTCTTCTTTTCGTGTTCTTCAATATTAATGGAGGACCTTGACAGATGAGTTGCGCCTCGTCTTTTTTATGAACCTATCGATGTGTGTTGACACGTAATTTCGAGCTTATTTTATTGATATAGATCTCAATCATCCACTAGAAGGGAGGTTCTTCATCTTGTTCTCGTTATCCTTTTCTTTTGAAATGATAAATTTGCGATTCGATACGTTTGTTAGCTCTCATTTCTGCGCTCGATAACTGAAAGAACTACTAATATTTTTATGCCAATAACAATTTACTTCATAGAAATGAAAGTTGTTTACCTAATCATTTTTAAGTGAGTTGATGATTGAGGGCGGACTTCTGTAGATCTGTGGTCCACCGGGCCTGTATACATCCCTGATTTTCTTCCATCACTCATAAATGAGCTGAACCAGTTCCTACATCTTCCATATTGATTACTTTAGATGATGCTGCTGCGTTAGTTGGGGTAAAGGGAAATGAATTACTTCAATTCAAATCCAGAAGGAAAAGTACAATATAAAAGAAAAAAGAAAAAAAAAGGCAAAATCTTGTCCCAGATTGGATTTCTCTTTCTTTGGTTGTTTCTTATTTTCCATATTGCCTTTTTGGCTTTTTTTCCCCCATGATTTTATTGTAATTTGATGATTACTAACAGGATGTGGAAAGTACCTGACTCGAAAGGAATCACACGGATAACTGGGTTGGAAGCTGAACAACTGAAATTAGTTTCAGAAGGTTGTGATCCACGAAGTGTAAGTATTCGGCTGGGATCATTGTCTCGCTTATTGAGCTAGTGTACAAACTTGAATGTCTTTCTATGGTCTAGTTTTGTGGTTACCTGACCGATGTAACATTTTGATCTAATGAAATCTCCTTTAGTTGCATCAGAAGGAAGTAAAGCGGGATTCTAAGGACATTATCAAGGAAGTTTTCAAGACTCATAATGCCATTCAGTGAGTTCTCCTACATTTTTCTATGCATACTCCATTCACCTACTGGGCACTGTGTTGTATGGAATCATAGCTTATTCTATTCATCTTTGCCTAGCACATTGGACAAGACCATTTCAAATCTGGAGATGGAATTAGCAGCTGCAAGAGCTGTACAAGAGTCTGTACTTAGTGGATCTCCTCGGTCAGAAGACTCAAAATTGAGCAGTCCAAGTGGAAGGCGAAAGTATCTAATGGTAATAGGAATAAATACTGCTTTTAGCAGCCGGAAACGAAGAGATTCAGTTCGAGCTACGTGGATGCCTCAAGGTCGACAGTCTTTATTGATCAATGTGATTCTTTTTCTATTGCGCTTTTGAAATGACTGTTCTCTGATGAGTGGGTTTTGGGGGAAAATCTGAATGCAGGTGAAAAGAGGAAAAGACTGGAAGAGGAGAAGGGCATTATTGTTCGCTTTGTAATTGGTCACAGGTAAAGATGATGCTCATACCAGATTAACCCCCGACAATTGCTTATTTAGTTCAATTGCTGATCAGTGTAATGCAACAGTATTCGATCAGTTAATCCCATGCATCAAACCATCTTTGCCTAGATTAATTACTGATTTATCCTTATTTTCTTGTCCGTAGTGCAACAACTGGTGGTATCCTTGACAGAGCCATAGAAGCAGAGAATAGGAAACATGGAGATTTTTTGAGGCTGGTAATGATTTAAGAAAATTAATGTTTGCCTGAATCTTCATTGCATGGAATCATTATTATGATCTTGGGTGATATGGCGGAGTTGACTCATTGTTCTTATCATCTTTTGTCAGGACCATGTTGAAGGGTATCTTGAGTTATCTGCAAAGACAAAAACGTATTTTGCTACTGCTGTTTCTTTTTGGGATGCAGATTTTTATGTCAAAGTTGATGATGATGTTCATGTAAATATAGGTGATGCAAAACTCCTCAAAACTTTGGATTCTCAGTGTTTCATGTTCCTAACAGGGGATATTCATGTTTCAAAATTGCTGGTTGGTTCTGTAATTTAGTCTTTGCATGATTTCCTTTTATGACATGAACTCCACTTCAAAATTTTCTTACAGCTACGTTGGGAGAAACTCTAGTAAGACACAGACCCAAACCACGGGTATACATCGGGTGCATGAAGTCTGGTCCAGTACTTTCACAAAAGTATGTCTTTTTTCCTCCTCTTCATTATGTTAGTTTCCTTTTTTTTTTTTAAATAATCTTTAAGTCAATATCTACTTGTTCTTTTGCTGAATATTTAAGTAATAACTGGGCAACTGTGACACAGGGGAGTGAGATACCACGAACCCGAGTACTGGAAATTTGGCGAGTCCGGAAACAAATATTTCCGTCATGCTACAGGGCAGCTCTATGCCATTTCAAAAGATTTGGCTACATACATATCAATTAACCAGTAAGATCCCCTTGAATTTCTGTTTGGAATAAAAGATTCCACCTGTTGTGGACTACCTTTACCTTTTCTTTTGCTGGTAGTGAGGGTAATTATGCACAACTTATCTCAGGCACGTGCTGCACAAGTATGCCAACGAGGATGTCTCATTAGGTTCTTGGTTCATAGGACTTGATGTGGAGCACATAGATGACCGGAGACTATGCTGCGGCACTCCACCAGGTAGAACGTCATAGTTTTTTTTTTTTTTTTTTAGGGGATAAGTGAATCGGTTAGATTTTATCGGGCCAGTTTTGTGCTAATAAAAATTGCAATTGCTCATTAGAGTAGATTGATTGAGGTGGTAGAGCACCTCTTTCCCTCAAGTAAAGTCTCAGTTTGAGTATTGTAAATGAAAAGAATTCACGAACTTTAACCTCTTAGTGGATCTTCCTGACTCGAACTGGATTAATCAGGACCTAGAAACTTATCTAATAGGGAAGATTTCAGATATATTCCAATAAAATTTGGATAGGTTTGAAGTAAAAAAATCAAGGATGCAAATCTAACCACTACTGATCCGACGCATGAGGTGCTTGGAACATGTATTGAAATTGACCTGTGATACAATACAAATTTTTGACAGGTGTAGGGCTCAATTTCTAGATTCAACAAGATAGGGTTTGGATTTAAAACTTAAAAATCGATTTTACATAGGATAGAGTTTGGATATCTTGAAAAATATAAGTTACCCTCGTCTGTTGTACCACTATACGGGTAATAAATCATTCCGTATGCGACAATGAAGAGGTTTGCAATTCCCCAGTCTTCACATTATGAAACTCCCTGTTCATGTAGATTGCGAGTGGAAGGCTCAGGCTGGCAACATCTGTGTTGCTTCGTTTGATTGGAGCTGCAGTGGGATCTGCAGATCAGTGGACAGGATCAAGGAAGTCCATCGGCGGTGTGGCGAAGGTGAAAATGCGCTGTGGAACGCGACTTTCTGAGGTACAAAGGCTTCGAATTCTTTGCCCGACTCCGGGAAGAAGACAAAGCTAGGTATAGATTCATGTCAGCTCATCCCAGAACCTTTCTCTTTTGGGGTACTTTACGTATATAGAGAAGTTTTGTGGAGGAAGAGGCTTTGCTTTGCGACCACCTCCACATTTATTCGAGAGAGAGTGGCCAGTGAAAAGGGAAGAAAGAAAGCGGCCACTGCCGTACTGCGGCCCATTCTTTGATGGGAGGCTGATCGGTTTGTATTTCACAGTTCCCACGGCCGGCAAGGCTTAGTAATAAAGAGATGTTCGATGTGGTGGCTTTTCGTATCCAGGTGCTTGTTTTTCGAGTTTAGCTCTTCTTGTGCTGGGAAAATACATGATTCTTGAACACTGTCGAGTCTCGAAACCGAGTCGGCTTTGTTCGTGGAATTAAGTGTATTGCCTACCGGTGATCGGAAAAGCTACTGTTGAATCTGAAATAACAAAAGTCGCTCTGGGTAAACAATGAGGTAATTGGGTCGAATCTATACCATGAAGAGGCACTTTCACTCGGCAACAGAGCCCATCTCTATCAAACGTAGTAGCTTGTCTTCGACAACAGCTGGCTAATACGAAAAGCGAAACCGGCATATCTCCTGAAGAGGCTTCAATCCCATTTGATGAGCACTAATGCATAAAATTACATGTTGTGTTGTTTATTACCGATTTCTTCATTTCCTTCTATCCCCGAAAGTAAAATGTGTTTACCAGAGTAAGGAGTTTGATGTAGTAATATCACTTTAGATCTAGATTAAAAAAAATCTGAGGTCGATATTCGCCATTTTGGATCTCACGTGCCCCTCTGTCCCCAACCTTATAGCATAAGTAATGGAAAAAGAAAATGTGCTTAGTCTACTCTATCATGGAATAAACCAAGAAAAGCTCATGCTGGAAGTCCATCGGTCGGTTGATCAAAAGATCGTCCGACGACACTTTGTGTTGTAAATTTCACCACGCCCAGTTAGGATCTGGATCGGAATCAAAATCCTCTGTATTGCACGATGAAATTAGAAATTCCAGAGAAAATTAGCAATGATGATCAACAATTGCTGAGGTACACAGCACACTTAAATCCATCCTTGAACATCACCTCATAGAGAGAACTGCACGCAACCGGAAGTGAACTTCTCCGTATTTGCCAATATCCTAAATTTTACACCTCATCCTTCCCTTCAAAGGATACGCCTCTGAGTTACAGACGAGAATCGAACCTAGACAGCTTCATCTGCAAGTGACATAACAAGGAAGAGACAGACATGTATGTTGCTTACCTTCAATGGACATAACTATGCAACAAAAAACACCGGAGTTTATATGGTACGCGATATTGGCACGGCTCAATCAAAAAGTAGGGTTTGATATGCTATCAAACACCCGCTTTCTTATTGAACCGGACCAATATCCCGTCCCGACGACATCCAGAAAAGTGAAAAATTTCTCGATCAATAATATCACGACAACATGCACGCCGCAAGCTCAATCGAATTCAAAAGTAGAATAGAAGAGAGAGAGAGAGAGAGGGTCTATTTTCGTTCCAACGGTACAATTCCAGACTTGACATTGGAGGGCAAGGGAGCAAAGGAGATGGTAGTGCGAAGCTGAGAAGGACTCGTGCGTGAGCTTAAGAAGGCAGCCCATTGAAGACAAAGGAGGGAGCGGAGGGCAGGTGTCATTGGGCGCGCATTAAAGGAGTTCAATTCAATTCTCCAACAACCTGACGAGAAAGGAAGTTGGGGGTTTTAATTAACGAAGGATACAAGGACCGTGACCCTATAAAGAATGAACTAGTCGGGTCGGTCCACCGGCAAGATACGCTCGGATTAATGATGATACAATGTACTACATGTCGACAATGGATTCAGAGGGTTTGCCTCCACCTGAATTCAAGAAGATTATTGAAATATTGTATAACTTTCCCTTTCCTGCGCCTATTTTTTTGGTTAAGTTATCGAGATTCACCTTTGAGCTTAATATAACGGTAAGTGATGTAAATAATTCGGTATTGTAATATTGGTAATATATAAGATTTGATTTATCACTTTAAAATATTTAGGACTCACTTACAAGAATTGATAAATATATAAGACTCATGATGTCATTTTCTAATTTGTAAAGCATCACTAATGGCGGTGGTCAAATAGTCTGAAACTCACTCATAAATGGTTTGGTAATGTTGAGATTCTATATTCAAGCCTCCTCTATGCAAAATCTTCTATAAGAGGCTCTTTTGGTTTGAATTCTAGCCAACGTCAACTTCTTCGATTATATTAAATTTTTTATAGTGCTACGATGACGAAACATGTGTTAATACTGATTATTCAATTTATCGGATGCGTTCACCGTTGAACACGAAAGTTCAAATTCTATTTAGTAGGTGACTGAATCACCGCTGTGACGGTCCTTTTAATTTTGAATTCGAATCTTCCGAATAGAATTCATTACTCCTCGGAAGCAAAAATAGATAAGACTCAGGGCGAGGGGAGATATCAGTTTGAAAATCCACTGGTGCCAATAAATTCTTGGACTAACATCGGTAAACTCGATAAATAGCAATTTAACATATTAACAAAGAATATTACGTCGTCATAGAAAAATAAATAATATTAATAGATAAAAGATTTATAATGTAATACTATTTATTAATAAATAGACATTGCCTGAATTTTTGAATTTATGAATAATGTAATAAATTTGATTCGCATTAAAATTTCCGAGGAAAAGATTCGGGGAGGTTTTTCAAGGGGACAAAATCTGAGGCTTTAAATGGGGGAGGCAGGCAATAAATGGAGTGATTGGAAAGGAGGAGAGGGATGTTGGTCCGGTTTGCTGTCAAAGAATTTATTTACTGGGTGTTTGGTTCAGTGCATCTTGAATCCTTTATGTAAAATTGGAATTCTGTATCATTAATTATAATATTTAGTTGTAAGCTCTGCCTTTTTTTTTTTACCATGAACATCCAAAAAATTCTTAAATAATTTTTTTTATTACGTGACGTGAAAAAATAATAATTAAATTATGACGAACGAGTAATTTATATGTTAATTATTAAATTATTAAAATAGTTATCTTAATTATTATTAATTAGAATAATTTAATTAATTTTTCCTTATAATATTATTGTGGGTGAGGTACGATCATCTAATATTTTTTCTTGATATCCATATGCTCAATAGACTCTTGACTAATTCAGTTCAAGTCGGATCAGTCCACTAAAAGTTAAAGCTCCTTACACCATAATTTTGTTCTATTCATAAAAACTGAAATCTGATACATTTATTTAAAAGTATTAGAGATATTGGTTTAATTTGTTATGAAATAAAACATTTAGAAATTGCATCAATCAGATATCTTAGTTGATATTTTTAAGATTTTCAAATATCTCTTTGATAATATTTGCTATTTTCAATTAAAAGGACCAATTAACGAATCATGTAACCTTGCTTTTATTAATGGTAAAAATGGCTTCACATTAAGGGGGAAGCAACAGTGAAGAAAGAGAGTTCAATATAATAACATCGGTCTCGATTTAAGATTAAAAAAATCTTAATTTAACTCTCCTAAGCAGGATATATGGTGACCTTCGCTCCTTTTTCCACACTTTTTTTTTTAAAGTCGACCTGTTTCATTTTCACAAGGTTTGTTGCCGAGGGTTGGGCCAACTCCCCACCGCACTAAATGCATCGCACTTTGCTTCATTGTATGTTGCAACAGAGTACAATATAATTTGGTCGTGTACACACGGGCCGCGAAGAGACCGGTACTTTTTTTTTTTATTTTTTTATTTCCTTCCGGTATGTACAGTTGATTCAGAAGCCTAATGAATTTGACTAATTCAGTTTGAATTGGGCGGAATCAATGGAACTCTCCAAGGTGAATTCTCTTGGGTGTCGCTAGACACCTGACGTTGGAGAGATGCGAGGGACATATAATACAAAATTTCACTAAATTCTACAAGAAATTAAACTCATATGCAACTCAAAAATTTAAATTGACAAGTAATAATTTCAACTCTTTTAATACTCTTCTTCATATATATATATATATATATATTCTGAATAATACTATTTATTTATTACTTGGTAACCCAGATATGCAACATCAGAAAGGGGATCGGGCCTTCTAGCTATCGACCTGAAAAAAGTTGGGACCTTGATGACCGGAGATATTTTGATACTGGTCTTTCGTGGTCTCCTGTGTTCGGATGGAGTCCCTCGTTTTTCTGGGCAGGCACGGCCACTCCGATGATATAGAAGGTGTTCCTCTAGCTAGGCTGATTCTGCGGCATCAAATGATCATCGGACAGTTTGATGCATATCATCTCGATCGGGGAGAGCTTTGTAATCATGAACGAGTATGGCTTATGGAAGAATATTGGCAGCCAGAATCCGAGCTGTGACTCTTCCTGCTAGGTGATGGGAAAATTAACTATAAATTGTTAATTAGAGCCTATTCGTTATGCTGAGTCAATGGAGATTCTCAGGAAATGATGATATCGTACAGAAAATAACATTTATAGTTAATAAAAATAAAAAAATAACTCAAAAAGCTGGAATAGCTCAGTTGGTTAGAGCGTGTGGCTGTTAACCACAAGGTCGGAGGTTCAAGCCCTCCTTCTAGCGATATTTACTGTCCTTTTTTTTGAACCATTTACAAAAGAAGTTTTCCTGCCCAGGCATGTCCTGATAGTGTTTAAATGTGGGCTTTCACTAATGATCGGTTTGTCTGGAAATCGCGAATTCTTATTTCTGGACCACAAGATGAATTCTTGTTTCTCGTTAGCATCCAACATCCATCTCTCAGCTGACCTGCATATATTGAGGCAACTGAAAGAAGGGCAGGTGGATGTCCCACTGATAGCAGTCTCGGAAGCAAAGTTCCTTAATGATGCATGCAGATCAGCTCTCTGGGAAGAGGATTGCAGATCCTGGCAAAGAGATTTGGAAGGTTCATGCACTTCGCACATCGACGAGATTCCGCCAAGACAATCGGTTCGGGATCGAATCTAATGTTGTGGGCAAGTTCCTTGAATTATGTTTTCGCCCTTCTGTATGGATGGAGTGCTCGAGACTTCCAAAAACTCCCACCTGCAGGTTGTAGACCCGCTCAAGGCCGAGATCGACGTGCTTTTCATTCGATCCCGCCATTGCAATTGCTATATTTCGAGAGTGACCGCTGTCTCATTTTCGAACTAGTCGAAAATGGCACCTGTCTTTTGTTTTTCATCGTGAATTCAGATCCCAAACACTCCGTAATTTGCAGTTGCCAGCTAAAAAATAATAAAGAGTAAACCATCAGTTTGGTCCTCAAAATTGTGTGAGCTATCAATTTGATCCTCAAAATTTGAAAACCATCAGAGTGTTCCAATCTAGGAAAACGAAACCTTTTATAACTAAAGAAAAGATTATCACAATGGTTAGGCTTAGAATAGCTTCTCTTCCAAAGATTAGATATAGGTTAGCTACTAGCAAGCTAGCTTCTTTCCTTATGATGGAAGAACTTTTGTAAATCCAATTTTGTACAGATCATATCAAAGCAAGGAAGTAACAATTATATATAAAAAAAAAATTTGGTCATCACTGTTTAATTCTGTTAGTTAATTTGATTCAGGCGTTATAATGTCGTTTATGAATGTCGGCGTGGATGGTGGCATGCCACGTGACAATCAATAAGTGGATAAAATTATTTAATTTCAATTATTCACAACTCGCCATGTGATATGTGGGATCCAAAGAAATGACTATCACCGTCCACGTCAGCATCCGTAAACAGTATTTTAACGGCTGTATCAAATTGACTGACAGAATTAAACAGTGAGGACTAAACTGATGGTTTTTAAAATTTAAGAACTAAACTGATTATTTGCTATAAATTTAAGGATCAAAACGATGGATTACTAAAATAACAAATGGAGCCCCGACAGGGAGAGAGAAGCTTACAGGAGTGAAAACGAGCAGCTTCTGAGTGGAGGTGGAAGGGCAAGCGGGCAATGGGACATTGTCGATTTTATATTTTTATTTTTATTTTTTGTTTTTTGTGTTTGCCTCGGCTGGTAATTAACTCCAATTCAATTCACACGTTAAAACGATCTGAAGGTGTTTTCTCAATATTATTTTATTGCTCAGGCAAATTCGACGGTCTGGTTGATAAACCCTTCAACAAATAAGTAAAATGACTGCAAAATATTAAATCGGTAAACATCGACAACCGGGCCGTACGTAAAAGCTTTTGAGCTCGGAAAATATGCGTGTCAGCGACTATGCTCAACTCAAGATACTCTCGCTCGAGGTGCGAGTAAATATACATCTAGTGTATAATATATAACGAATTTATTGTATAAAACTCACTTAAATCTTGATATGTATCAGAATGTAAATAGTGATTTAGACGAGTAACTGATTATACATTACGGAATGGATATTCACTCGGCAAGAGCGCTCCACTAGTTGAGATGCCTTTTTTCTGAGAACATCATTTCGGAAACAAACTTTTAGGTATCCTCACCTGTCAATGGGATGTCAATTTTGACGGTACTTTTGTTAACTTATTGCCAGCTCACCCCTTTGAATTTGTCATTTCGCTTTTGAAATTTGATAGATTTAGGGTACACGAAGAAATTACATAAATTCAGGGGTGGATCGAATGAATCGAAAATAAATGGGTACGAAGAGTTTTAAATGATAAAAATTAGATAAAAGATCTTTAAATTTTAATTCGAGGGTAATACCAGCCTTTATCAGGCCCCTTTCTCCTTTATCCTTTCTCCTTTCGAGAGTTGACGTGGAAACTGAAAGCGATGTCCAAAATAGAAAGGCTCCAGACGGAAAGTAATAACATAACATGAATTTGTTCAGAAATAAGACATGATTTTCTCTCAAAATCCAGAATGTATCAGGCAGCTAAAGATGGAGAGTCCAGCGTGCGACGCGTATATTTATGATAATATTGATATAATATTATGAGTTAATAGAATTATATTATTTTTATAATTTTTTTAATAAAATCTAAAAAAATACTAAAAGTTACTTGATTTAATTGACTTGTGATATTATATCAGTACTGTCACGTTATATACTTGTTACATGCAACACTCTCGTAGAGGAGGGAGTGTGGGGCCCTCCATTTTTTGACTTTGAAAGAAGTCCAAGACCAAATGCCCGACAGGCGAGTGGGAACCTGCTCGAATCAAAGCTCGCCAAAACAGGGAAACAAAAGCTTTACCATTTTTGCTACTTTGTCGACCCCCTTTAACGCTCCAGACATCTCCGCAACCTCTGATGAACCCATGATGTTCCCCTGACCTCATATAATCACATAAAAAAATTTAAAAGTAAAATGGTAAATAAAATTCTCATCCTATTCTATTCATCACGTCTATTACTATATTGAAGAATGTGTATGTTTTGTCTCACTTTTTCTCTCTCTTTTTTTTTTTGACAGAGTATCCGGATTATGGAGCCTGACTAGTCTCTGGCCCAAATGGGAACCCGACAATCCCATCGGGCAGTCAGTTCGTGCTCCCGCACGTGCCGGTGGCCCTCCCTGGATTTTTTGCATGGCCTTGGGATCAAACTCCTGAACTTGGGAGCACAACCAATTCAGGCGTTGAAACTTGCCACCATCGCTTTCTAATTTTAAAATTGCCATTCTCTCTTATTTGTCTTTATTTATTGTAGAATTTTTAATCCATCTCAAAATTTCTTCCGTCCAATTTGACTAGTAAAAAATTTAAGGGATTGTTTTGTCTTTTTAAAAACCACCATCACACTCCCATCAACTCACCCGGTAACTTTCGACGATCCCACTGTCTTCGGTAAGTTTCTTTCACAGCTTACTCCGTTTATGCATTGGATTTCTTTCCTCTCTCCCACCATAGTAATATTTTTTTCTCATTCAGAGAGTTTTAGCATATGTGTACATGAGCTTCGGTCGGTTCGCTCAAGTCGCACACAATAACACTTTTATCCTTTCCAACAACATCTAATGATGTCCACCGCGCATAACGCGTGTCATTCGCTAGTCTCGTTAATATGTACTAAACACAAAGCATATGTTTTGTCGGTGCATATTACACCTTGTCCTTACCTCGTAAATTATTCTTCTAGCATTATTGAATTACAGAAAATGCTAAGATGGTAATAAAATTTTAACCATAATAAGATTTTCTTGGGTTATACGTTAAAATGTGATTTTATTGTGTTGATAATTACATTGGGCTGTCAAGAAAATGATCGAAAATATAATATTAGTTTACTTTTACAAAGGCAGAATAACTGTCAAGTTAAAACTTTAAGAATTTCGGATGTAAGACTTCCCCGACCACCACTCAAATTTTTACCCAATGTAAATCCTACACCGAGTGTATATATATGTTATATTTACTAGCTTGTACACGTGTATATGCACCAACAATTTTATGCCATTAATTGTAATCTCTTTTACAGTTTTTTTTACTTATGTAAATTTACAATTCTTTAATAGAGCGGTCATATCACGTATGCGATATTGACATGGTATATCCATCCAATTAGAATTCACTATTTATATATTTTTTCAATTAGAGTTCACAATTTGTTTATGATTTTTTACAGATTTTTTTAAATTTAATAAATATAATTATATAATTATTAGACGTATATAACATATCAGTATCACCTACGTGATATGATTGATTCAGCTCCAATAAAGATTTTCTCATATACACCACCAAATTTTTAAATATTCAACACCAACTAGTTTGGGCAGACATTGCGTTAGTCTCCCTGCGTACTAACCGTCGTGTTCCTCATTGATCATTTTCATCGACTCGATACGATCTGTAGTCTCAGTCTCGGTCCATTAACCATGACCGAGCAAACGAATGAGAGCAGCATAATAATTTTAGTCACCTTATTTTCTTTGAGTTGAGAAGAAAAGAAGACAACACTAACAGTGGCCGTAATGTGTGTCTCTCTCGATGTATAGTGAAGGGACATTAACATTTACCCAGAAGCGATGCAAGCAACGGTCGTTTTCGTGGTAGTGGGAACAGATGATGAAGAGAGTCCTATGGCCGATCTGATACCGGATTCTCACCTACTCTCCATCTCTCGCGCATCACGATCTGATCGATCCCGATTACGAAATACGATCTTAACCTTTGCACTGAACCCGATCAAGAACAGTGTTCCGGACAATCTCTCCCCCTCTTACTTTCCCTTCATAATTCTTTGGTGTGTATGCTCACGATGGAGACCAAGGGATTGCGTGTGGTGTTTTGATCTCATCGTACTAACAGATTCCCTAATCTGGTAAGATTGCCCGATCATCGATCTGTGGCCATCGGTGCTTGTTCTGTGTTTTTCTATTCGATAGAGAGTTCAAAACTTAGGGTTTCAGTGGCTGCTCAAGCGTACTCATAATAATTAAATGCTCCCATGGAATAATATCTGACCTTTAGGAGACGTGACAGGGAGAACGAATTGCAGACATGATATACACGATTCGGGAAATCGGTGAAGTAATTGTACCATCCATATCAAAGAGCGGATATGTTCATATATCGAACTTTGGATGGCGCCGAGCATACTCATCAAGAGACTTGTAAAAATGAAACGATGATCGAGGAAGTGGAATGGAACGTACCAGTAAGGAGGATCCCGGAGGTGGAGGGAGGAGGAAGAGGAGGAGGGTGGGGAGTTCGAATGGAGATATTGACGCGGCTCAATCGAATTACATGGCTTAAACTTTTGTATTCAACCACGTCCTTTAATTGAGACACGCCAATACCTCGGTCGTCGTCAATTCGACTCCCCTCCCGCCCTGCTGCTGCAAGAATCGATCGTCTCGTCCTTCCTCCTCCATTCTCCTGGCTGAAGAGAGAGAGCAGATTCCACTGACAGGTTCGCTCTGAAGAAGAAGGTTTTCCGTACAGAAAGCGATCGTGAGAGAGAGAAATAGAAGGTTATGGTGGCTGAGTGGCCGCGCACAGGCCAGCCGCCACAGCCGCTTATGTTCTTAATATCGTTTGCTTTATAGTTCTTTTTGTAAATCATATTTTTTCCGGTGTTTACCACACCATATTTAGGGTTCTGAAAAATTTAGGAATATTTGGTTGGAATATTATTAGATTACTGTACAAATTGAGATTGTAGTTATAATTTTTTTATATACAGAAGTGGTATATAAGTATAGAAAGGGTAAAAAGAAAAGGAGATAAAATGGACACGGAAAGTCCCACGGGTGAGATCAAACTCCGGACCTCCAGGTCTCAGGGCGAGAGCCGTAAATTTATTATTGTGTTTAGTAAATTTTATAAATTATTGAGAAAGTAAATAAAATTATAATATTAGAATGTTCAATATTTACTAAAATACCATTTTCTTTTCAAATTTTTCCTAAGCTTTCTCTCTCTCACACGGGCTCCTTATAATTTCCACAAAATACAGTTGTGGGACCCACTGTAATTGAAGATTGTCTTGCTTTTGGGAGGTAAAAGCTTTCCCGGGAAAGTACCATGGCCCGGAAATATTCCTGGGCCCAGTAATTAAAAAATAGGAGAGGATTGTAGCCACACACAATAAAATGGGATGAAAATAATTACATTACATCGAATCAAACACTGCCTTAGGTTCGAGCCGGGTGCTTTGATGGGTAACGCTTTTCCAATGTAAATGTTATATATTTACAAGACTTGAACTCAGAACCTTATGTAGGGAAAGTGATGATGGACCATCTCAACCAACTCACATTGATTGCTATAATGTTATTTTTTTATCTGTACTACTGGTATTCAGAAATTCAACGGGTTTTGACTAATTCAGTTTGAGTCTGGATGGCCCGCTAGGAGGCAAATCTCTTCTAAGGTGAACTCTCTCGATTCACAGTACTCGAATCGAGACCTTACTTAATGGAAGGAGATTCTCTAAAATCTCAACCAATCCACTTTAGTGGTTATAATGCTTTTGCATTAACATTAGTAAGTCTCCTGTGACTTGTCATGTATAACAAAGAGCACAAACGTCTATTGGGCAGATTATACGGGCCCAACGGACTACGACAGCGAGATGTCTGGCCTGTGATAGAATTACTACGCAGGCCACACACAGTTCCTTAACAGTGTCAACCGAGAATGTAACAACCAACCAAACTTAAATATTTTAGGATTATTTTTTGTTTTTTAAGTTTTATTAAAAAATTATTAAAATAACTAAATTTTTGTTGTTCGATATCACCATATAAACACCGTTACGTGTCATCGTGTCAACGAGCCCAAACAATAACAAGCAACCAGTCCACGGAGAGACCCATAAACATGTCATACATGCCCCACAAACGTAGGCCCAACTGGCTCGCACCCGGGCACCAGCCAGACCGGCTCCTAGTCAAGAGTAAATATTCAAACATGCAATGTACAATGAGTTTAAGCTTTTAAGCAAATGAGTCCAACCTCTTATGTATTTGGCTGGATATTTTACACGGTCGTAGGACAAACACTCGGGCTCTCACCTCGCTACAATCGAATGTGAAATTTGTACTCAGTTATACTCGAGACTAGAAGAAAAATATCTGGCTGGCGATAAACTCGGACTCGTGTCAATTCTTCCGAGGATGAAAGAGAAAGTCGATCTTGTGGTCAGTTATCCCCCTCTCATCCGAGTATCCAAGAAAAATGCCCTACTTGTAATTAGTTATTCAGGACGGACGTTTAGTGGCACGTATGTAGACCACGTTGTTATGTATAGGTAAGTGTTAAATAATGGATCTTACATTAGATAGATCATAAAAAGAAGTCTAATATATATATATATATATATATATATTTGGACATTGTCACCTATAAACTTCGACATTTAAGAGCGGGCGGATATTTTACACGTGCAATGCTTTCAATGATGAAATTGCCTCGTAGCCTCCACGACAACCGTATAGCCAAAGTCAACAGCTCTCATGGTCTCCACCGCAATTTCGTTTCCCTTTTGCCTGTCTCACCTAATTCTCCGCTTTTATGTAGCAAACGGTGATTTCCACGTAATTGGCAACTTGACTGGACGCTGAAAATCAAATTATTGTGGTGATATTGAAGGCTCAACTGAATAATACTCATAAAGTGTAATCACTTTTTATTGGTATGTACCACTGATATCCAAAAATATCTGACGAACCCCTAACTAATCAGGTTCGAGCTGGATGGATCCGTTAGGGGTAAAACTATCTCAAGGTGGATTCCCTCCATTTATAAGATTCGAACTCAGAATATTATTTAAGAGGAAGATGAGTTCTTCTATATAATGACGTGGAGAGAAATTATTAATGAATCGCTCTCATTAATTATAATTTCAAAGATTGTTCGAGTGATGAATATTTATTTATTCATTTTTTAAATTTATTTAACATTTTCTTATATCGTATTATAAGCTAAAATTATCCCAAAAGGGGACAGTGGGATTTTTGGATTAAAACTTTTTCCATGACAAAAACAAATTACGTGTTCTCTGTAAAGGAAGCTCCTGCGATATAATTACTGAATCATTTAACAGCTTGATCTAACAGCTTACAATCAACAATTCAAATTAAAAAAAAAAAGAAGATAAAACTAAATACTTTATAATCATTTTCCCACTTGTTTGACCATCAAACAATTGGACAGTAAATTTCTCCTCCAAGATTAGAGATATTATTTTTATTAATTAGGACATAAAATACTTGAAATAAGATCTTATCGATCATTTTCTAATTTAATTTTCTTCTTAAACCTATAAATAAGCAAGTTATTATGTAATTTTCTAATGAAATTATAGCCGATTATTATGTAATAAACCCATTATTTTGATTTGTAACTAATCATACTTATGGTTTGATGAAAAATCCTTAAACGATTCTACCCTATCAGGTGACATGGTAAAATACTAAATAAATAGCGACAAATAAATAAATTTATGCTAATTATTTAAATAATCACTTTAATTATTACTAATTAAAATAATTTAATTAATTTTTTTATAACATCAATATTCAATTCTCCTGGTCTGGTCTCCGCTTTAAATTTCTACAAGGACAGATTCTCTGCAAGTGCAGCACAGAAAGGCGGAATCTACGCTGAGATTTCGGAGTATACTTATATTGGATTGGACAATGGAACAGACGATTCTTTGTCCTCTGCTTCATTAATTATAAGCCGACCACAGGTACAAAATACTGTGTCTAGTTCATTATAATAGAATAAATAAGAAACAAAATATTTAGATAAAAAAATTATGTGTGAAATAGAGTTAAATAAGTAATAAAAATATTTTATTTGATTATATGAAATAAAGTAATATGGAATAAAATATTTCACGATAAAAAGATAAAATTATTCTTAATTATATGTATTTTTTTATATTATATTATATATTTTTACTTTTATATAAGACAGAAAAATAAAAAATAAAAAAAAGCACGAGCAGACGCTGCCAAGGAGCTAGAAGAGAGAGAGAGTCATGGTCGCCGGAGCTCTGGCCAACACCCTCCCTTTCCATCCATCCCTTCCTTTCTCGAGCCGGTGGGTTCGCCCTTGCCCTCTTCCTACTAGTTCGAGCCACTGGGGGCTGCTCTCGAACCACCGGGTGCTTGCACGGTTTGCCCTCGAGCCATAGTTGTTATCGAGTTTGTCCTCGGAGAAACTAGAACAATCACTACGAGTTCTTCGTCCTCGAGTTCGCCGGAGCTGGAGCCGTTACCGGAGCTTGCAAGGCTCGCCCTCAAGCTAGAATCATCAGTGTGCTCACACTGGTTGGTTAACCCAACCCTCCATCATCGCTGAGGGTATCACCAGAGCCAGAACCACCCTCGAGCCACAGTCATTGCAGCTCATCCTGGTGCAGATGTTGAAGGAGAGAGGGTCTCTGGAGGAGAGAGTGTCACTGAAGAGGATCAGTCGGGGTAAAGCAGTAGGTAGAAATTGAAAATTTTAAGAGTAGTCGAGGGCACAGTAGTCGTTTTATTTCTATTACTTATGGGGAATAGCCATTCCTTGTGTGAGGGTAGGGAAAATCAATCTCTCTTCATTCCTAATGGAATTGAGAATAGTATTTCGGACGACAAATAACATGCGAACCAAATAAGGAATAGCTATTCCTATTCAGGCCAACCAAACATAGCATAAGGTTGACAATATACATTTCACCAAAATAAATAAATAAATAAACAAATAAATAAAAGTCCACAATGTAGATGTTCTAGAATTGATTGGTCCTGGATCCTTCAGCAAAATTTGCAATTCGTGGGCACGATTCCTAGTAGCTACTGCCGAAGATCCGTGTTGTCTTAACTTATTAGAAATAATTATATCGGGTTGGTTTTTTTATCTGTTACGCTATACAAAACGGTAAAACTTACTCCAAACTTGTAAGAAATTGTATTCAAATCCACTTTAAAGTCTAAACTTATAAGTGGTCGTATACAATTACTCTTATATATGAATACTAGGATTCAACTCATTTTCTTTCAAATGTGACGTTTAATCGTCAAGATACATCCTCATGTGGTAACGTGGCCTATGCTTGCCATGTGCCCTAGACATCCCCTCAATAACTAGATTCGGGTTTAAATATTTTTCTTCCACATTTAGACGATATGGAATAACTGACCATGGGTCGGGCTTAGAGTTCCATACTCAAATACATAACAGGTGAGATCCATTATTGATCTAAAAGTATAAACTCATCAGTGATCACATCCAATTACTAAACCATAGAAGGATTTCTTTTAATATTTTTTCAATATGGTATTCAAACTATGTTTTTCTTTGAAGACCGTTTACGGCATTGTCAAGCTGGAACTAATAGGTAGGCTTGGCATACCCGATTAGAATTGAATCAGTCAGAATCTGATATGACTTTTACATACCGGTTTATAGACCAAAAAATGAATACAAGTCATTGGTTTTTTTTAAAAGATTTTAAATTATTAATTCTGATTCATTAGATTAATCTATTAAATGACCTAATGACTGAATTGCAGAAAGTTCATGAGAAGATACTAATTTTGCATGCCCTTTTCGCGAACGACAGTTTTCAAATGGTTTTGAGAATAACGGTAGTTGATATGGTTGAACGGACTCGATGAATAAAGCTGGAGAAACTACTCCTTGTTTTATATTCAGAGAAGAACACGGCAAGAACACGGCAAGTAACTTGAAAGGGAGCGTGAGAATTGTGGTTGGTCGGTGGTATTAACATTCTTCCACTTGACATTAAAAAAAAAGGAAAAGAAGAAGAGGATCCTCATTCGATTTTTACAGTTAAAACTTCTAAGCATGTTACTCTTATACGGAGTTTCGTTCCACTGAACGAAGAAAAATTCTTAGGTGATTATACTATACCATGTAACGTGAGAAAACATCTATCAAAATGTAACAAATGAGTAAATTAATGTTAATCACCTAATAATTGTCATAATTATTATTGTTAAATAACGCATTGCTGTGAATGGATTGTGGCGAAGTCGACAACTTAGGTTGAGAGGAAACTACTAGAGACAATCCAGACTTACATCAATAGGAAGACTGCCAGAGATAGGTCCGAGTTTATGTCAAAGTTTACCATGGCCAGGTGCTGATTATTACAAGAGACTGAGCTCGTTTTTACCCACAGGCCTAAGCTATTAGATAGTGATACTTAGTTATCTTATAAATCTATTATGGTCATCGTATATGACAGATGTAAGATCTAATAATTACTAATCAAAACAATTTATACAGTTTTTTCACCACGTTATTGTAAGGTATGACCCTATAATATTTTTTTTCCTACGAGAGGAATATACTATCCTTCAAATTCCTCTTAAATAATTTATCAAATAAGGAATTTGAGAGGTGACGTCAAATCCCTCATGGTCCCTCCATCCAAATATACTGTAAGTGCAACATGCATTTCTATTTATAAAGTTGAAGTAAGGACATACCAAAGTATGCTTTGTACTTGCCTCCTTTCGAGGGCCTGCACACTAGAAATGCTCTCGCTATATCGATCCGAGGTATTTTAAATAACCACGATGGTGATAAAAAAAGGCTACCGTAAGATTTGAAGTAGTTGAAGGAAACGTCTCAATTTAGATGAATTCCAAAAGCCCGAATTAATCAATTGCCTGTAGAAAAAAGGCTTAAGGTTTGTCTATGGCTGAGAGATTATCTAAGTTGGGATCTTGTCTTCTCTAGCTAGATCTGCCTGTGATCCATTTTCCTGGTCACTTCCATGGTTGCTTAGTCTCACCCCAAGTCCTGGTATCAACAGTTATTGAGTATTATATGTAATATCTTTTTTTTAATTTGCACCACGTAGTATTCTGGGCTATCTGAAGCACACCTAAAGACTAATCTGCGGTCAGGTCAGAACCCCTAGAAAAATTCTTGTCAACCCTCTCAACTTGAGATTCAATCCTGAGATCACCCATTTGGGGGTTTAGTGAGGGAACTATTAAGCCAATTTCAAGTTGGTTGGTGTTATATGTAATATCATTTGATATGACTTAACCACAGACACATAAAATACATGGTAATCTAGTAAACATTAACATTTCACACCTACTTTCCTTCACAATGAAAGGAAGGAGTCTCACTAGGAAAAAATAAATAGGAAATAAGCCAAGAAAGATGGAGAAAACATTTAGCATGTAATATATATCAAGTTCATTATATTGTTTATATTATGACACGTGTAAAGTTAACACTTAAAAATCGTGTAAAGTTAACACTTAAAAATCGTGTAATATTTACACGTGTCAGAATCTGTGAAGAATTTACATGAAGAACTCGTTGTGTAATGCACGACAAACATTTACTCAAAAAGATTGTGTGGGAAAAAATAATTGGGAAAGCATTTATCGCTATAAATTGATCAAAACACAACAATCGCGTTTCATTTAGTTCAATAAAATTTTATCATAATAACAATTTCGTATTTTAATCCTAATATTTTTCCTAATCCAACTCAAATCAGAGTCCAGGAAACTTATTCGTGTGGGAAAAAACAGAGAAGTTTTTTCAGTGTGTTGAGCTTGCGGATAACGTGATAAATTTGATTTATGATCATTTAACTGGTCTATAAAAATGCCACGGCATTTTTAAAGTGAATCTATGTAATATAATGGAAGAGACCACTTTTTGGTTTTTGTTTTTCAAAATTTTCAAAATATATATTTACAATAAAATTTAATTTTTAGTAGTAATTGAGATTAAGAAGAAATAGTGGTGTAGCAGTAAATTTACTAATATGTAAATATCAACAATTTCCCCACTCACTTTATCTCGAATTCCCTCTCTTATTTCACATATATTTTCTTCTAATTTCTTTCTACATTTTTATTATATATAAAATTACTGAAATTTTTTCATAAATTTCCTACTTAATTTCACATTAACTTTACTAAAAAATTGCATACTTGAGACATTAGTGAAATTAACATTTTGTTTAATATTTTACATTGCATTCTTCATCAGTTGTGCATAGCACAAGTTAACCTCTAATATTATTAACGAATAAAAAAGGCAATACGCTATTTTCTCCTATTGTGTCAAAAATTACTAGTTGAATTCACATATGGCGTGGCGATCTCAGTAACAATAAGAATTCCACCGAAAAAAGAATTTGTTACTAATTATTGGAAGAGAATCGGAAAAAAGAGATTGATTCTTACATTACTCGAGTTCAACATGTCATTATGAACTTGATTAACAATTCTTTAATACGTTAACAATAAGTGTTATGTGTTTTTTTCTTTTCATTAATAATATTTAATTTTAAATTCAAATACTTATTCTATAGAAAATTATTTATCAAAATTTCATTATATCATGTCTGATTTGATCCGTATCTAAGAATTTCTCGAAATGTGGGCAGGCGGGGGAGTCGCCCTCAGAATTTCTCGCCGCCTTCGGCTAACTAAATAAGCCGGGCCTTCCTCATGGACGAAGGGGACCAGTCCTTGCATATACAGTTGAGCTCTCCAAATGAGCCCAGTAATGGTGGGAGCGGTGGGTCTGTTCATCTACTCCAATCACATTTCTGAACCTTTCCCTCCGAAGGAAAACGTGCTCACCTCAACAAATATCTTCTCCCTCAACTCCACCTACCACGAACACTCGTCTCCTCCTCCCCCCACCCACAAGCAGCTCGGGTGGTGGTAGATAGAACGACACCATTATTGCATTCAATTCTAATTCGTCTTCTGTTGTATTGCCTCCCGTTGATGGCCCTCAAGAGTTCCGTGTGCGGGAGCACCGGCTTTGTGTCTCAGCTGGGCCGGGAAGACCAGGGGCATTCTCGTGTCGGGTCGAACCCGTGTCTGGTCGGGTTATCACACGGAGAGCGGCCTTTCAGGATTCTGGGTGGTCTGTATGCTCTCCGGGCCACAAGGTCCGCGGAGGGAGAGAGCCCATCGAAATCGGCCACCGAGCTGCGGCCTGTGCGAGATCGGACGGAGGGCAATGTGCCTCCGAGACTGCAGAAGGATTTGAGCTCTTTCCCTAGTGGGTTTAACATTCGATGCCTAATCACATTCACATGATACTTGTCGGTGCTTTTGGTATAACAATACGTTTTAAAGATAGCTGAACTCGTTGAAGTTTTAAAGTCGGAGCAATTTAGAAGCTGTCGAAGTTTCAAATTTACACCATCAGCGGCTCCAGAGTTACAATTTCATTTAACAAAAGTTGGATTTTGCAGGACCATTGTCTGTTTCTGATCTCTCCCCATCTCCAGAAAATGGATCAAGGGTGCGCATATCATTCAAGGTAGTAACAGTGTGCTGACTGTGTTCTGTATCTTCATGTGATTTCGTGAGTGGAGAGTAAGGAGAAACCAGCGGCTGCTAATTTGTGGAATATTGTTTTGACCCCTATGATCTTTTCTGTTGTCCAGGGGACGTTGGGTTCATATGGCGAAGATGCCGCTCTGAAAGCCTACCCAGACTGTGAGACTGTTCCTTGCAACGAGTTTGAAGATGCCTTTAAGGTTATATATCTGCTCCTCCCCTGCATGAATGTTTAAAATATCACAGACTGAAAAAAATCTCGGGTTCTCCTTGTGGTGAATAGAGTTGGCTTCTCCAATTCTATCCTTTGTGAATTCTCCTAAGTGTCCTAACTCCTTGGAAGCAGGGATAGATTCTACAATCTCACCGGCTTTTCCCATAAGTCTCATGTTTTTGATATTTTGTAAACTGAATATCATTTGTTACGCTGTAGGCTGTTGAACTATGGTTGGCTGACAAAGCAGTTCTTCCAATTGAGAACTCTGCGGGTGGAAGCATTCATCGGAACTATGATCTGCTCCTCCGCCACAGGCTCCACATAGTGGGCGAGGTTCAGTTGCCTGTAAACTTGTGCCTGCTTGCTTTACCGGGTGTTAGAGTGGAGCAGCTAAGACGCGTTTTAAGTCATCCTCAGGTGATCTTATGACTTTCTCGAACAAATTCATGATTAAAATGATCCCACAAATCTGACCGGAAAATGATTTTTCTGAATTTTGCAGGCACTTGCGTTGAGTGATATTATTCTGACAAAGTTGAATGTTACCAGGGAAAATGTTGACGATGCAGCCAGTGCTGCTCAGGTGATTTTGATGAGCTTCGGGTCTTCACTCTTTTTGGTTTTGTTTTTGTGTCCTGGCTTCGTGTTTTATACTGATGCTTTCAGATTTTTATTTAGCTTGTAGCATCAAAAGAGCTTAGGGATACCGGAGTTATTGCGACCACCCGAGCAGCTGAAATTTACGGGCTTAATATACTAGCAGAAAGAATCCAGGCAAGTTAATTTTTTCATTTTCAATTGACATGTGCTCTTGTCTTCCCTTTTTTTATTTTCACAGAGTCACTGCAACCTGCTTCATCTCTCTCTTTGTTTTCTAAATGTTTTGTGTCTAAAAGCATAACATAACTCTAATTCTTATTGGATGTATGGTTTGTGCAGGATGACCTGGATAACATCACTCGTTTTATCGTACTTGCAAGGGATCCGATAATACCAAGAACTGACAAGCCATTCAAAGTGACATTTTCAGCACTTTCCTGTCATTATTTGATGGAATTCGGTGATTGTAATTCTCATTGTTATGGCAAATATGTTGTCCTTTGCTGCAGACAAGCATTGTATTCACCCTCGATGAAGGTCCAGGTGTACTATTCAAAGCTCTGGCTGTTTTTGCATTGAGGAACATAAATTTAACTAAGGTAATGTGTTTGGGACTCTCCTTTAGCAATTTATATTTTGTTGTCCAAGAGCACAGCTTCATTTGTTGATGTGTTTGTGTTTTTTTTTTTTTTTTTCATTTTAATGAATGTAATGTCAGATCGAGAGCAGGCCACAGAGGAAGAGGCCATTGAGAGTTGTCGATGATTCCAACACTGGGAGTGCCAAGTAATACCAATGGTTTCTTCTGAATATAATAGCTTGGCTAATACTTTTGATCCTGATTACTCGAACAAGATAAAAGAGAAACATCTGTCTCTTTTTCCCTGATGCTGTGTTTAGACTCCTGAGATCTTTTGAGTCGTCTTGGAAAAACCTGAATGCTCAAAAGAAAGAGAGTGATATGATTCAGATTGCTCGTTGATAAGCACGGAGAACAATTCCTTGTTTTCAGCTCAAGGTTTAATATCCTTTTCTATGTCAACGTCAATCGTTTCAGGTACTTTGACTACCTTTTCTACATCGATTTTGAGGCTTCTATGGCCGAGTCTCGTGCACAGAATGCTCTCGGCCATCTGCAGGTCTTTGCCCCTTATCCTTGTACTCCTCAGTAAAACTGCCACATGTTGATTCATTTTTGGCTTGCCTAAATTGAGTCTGCTGCAGCTGCTTCAATTCAATTACATGAAAATGTGCCTGATGAATCGTGAATCTCATAGTGACTTACTTGAATATGCACAGGAATTTGCAACATTTCTCCGAGTTCTCGGCTGCTATCCCATGGATAAAATCATGTAGAATGGGTCTTTCATGTTGGTACTCTCTTTTCTATTCCAATGGGTGTTAGAAGAAAACACTGGCAGTGCAATGTGTCAGCAAAATGAGAAGCCCTGAAATCTGAAGAGCTATGCATGACTGACAGTGGGAGGAAATTGGAATCCAGTTTCCGTCCTCTGTTGTGGGCTACATACTAGGATTTTAGACATCGAAGTGTAGGCATGAAAATGGGCAGAGCAGCAGCAAGTGCAGCTGGGTGGTATAGATTTTTCATCAGGTACTAGGACTCTCAGAACATATCGAGATTTGGTGGATGACGAGTTCAACGCAAATTTGTGATTCAAGGGGCAATAATTCTCTATTCGTTTGCTTGACTGCTGGCTGGTTAGTTTCTTTGCCAGGGTACAGCCGAGGCTCTTACTTTTCCTTCATTGGAGTTGTCTAGGTTCTTCACAAACATGTGATTTGTTCTGTCTGCTTGTATGTTGACTGTCATCTGTCTCATTTGTTCCACTGGATCTTTGCCCGTTCCAAGCTCCTCTGCGGACCACAGTACAGCATGGTCCACTGGCATTATTTCCTGCTTGGCAGTGAGTTGGTAGAGTGGATTTTATTGTTTCACAACACACACACACACACACACCCGCCCATCTTCTAACACATTTCATTGACTGTGGAAGCAAAAGTTGTTCTGATTCTTCCTTTGCTTTGTATCCAGATGTCGAAATGATGTTGGATAATTCAGGTTCTAACTGAATCAATCCACTAAATAGTAAAACTCTTCCGGTCACACCGGTTTATTTAGGTTTATTTAAGAGGAAAAGACTTGAATCAATGGTATTGGTTTATTGGAGATGGCTATTGCTCTGATATGTTGCATGGTTTTGGAATCAAGTCTCTCCCTGCCGGTAAAGTGGACCCGTCCCTCACCGCAGTATGGGCCGCCTCTCCAATCATTCATGTAATGAAAGGACCAGGACGAAGATTTCGAGTTTGAATTTTATGACTTAAAAATTGATGATAGTAAGAGTATCATTTTTAATAAATGAACTTGAACATAAATTAGTCATAACAAATGTACTTTCAAATATTAGTGCATATAAAAAAAAGTTGATTACAAGACCTCTGTCGTGTCGTGTCTACACGAGTTTGGGTCAAAAATCTGATGACTTGGACATGGCACTTCTTTTTATATTGTACAAACAGGTTATGTCCAAACCATGTATAATTCAGATTAACTCATTTTATAATACAATATGTCTATAATATATATTTATACTCTAATAATATATGATAAGCATACTAAAATAATAATATTTATACACAATTACTATAACAATAAGCAATAGTAATCAAATTTGGTACACCTAACATAATTTTTAATGATAACGAAATAAGTAATGTCATGCTCTCATAAATTTCATGTATATAAATATGTTAAATATATTAAATATTGATATAAAATAGCGAAATAAATTTAGTAAACGTGTTTAAATGTGCATCGTCGGATTATACGGGTTCAACATGTTTAAAAATGTTTATTCATCGTGTTCAAATGAATCCGTGTCTGAGTAAGTTCTAAAACTATCCTATTCCGTATCGTGTTAGAAATTAATAGCCTTAATATTCTATGATAAGAAAAAAAAAGTGTTTATTCCTTCGGGAAAAAGGGAAAAAAGTGGATGGCATCATATTCAATTCGGATAACAACCTCATCAGTCAGGCATCAAGTCAACTCAATTCGGAATCAGTTAAAAAGAGGTACGATGTCGGAAATCTGTTAAACTAAGTATGATGTTCAGATTCGACGGTGGAGAAAATGTATTATTAGAAGAGTTTTACGCTTTAATGGACTAAATATGTCTGATTAAAGAGGAATTAAGTCCATTGAAAAGTCTCCTTTGAATTGTTCTTTCTTCAAGATCTCGATCGGAGCCCTTTTAAGAAAACCTCTATGATTATAATAGTTTTATTCTTTGATAAATTGATCTATCTCGAATTTGAATTAACTAGTTTAAACGAGCTTTCGAATTCCATGCCCTAAATATGTTTAAAGAGTTTATATTTATTTCCTACCATTCCCAAAAGTAAATGTGATTCTTGACAGAATATTTTCAGCTACTTTTTATAGATAAGCCACCACACAACGTAATATTCCAGCTTTTGTATTCAACTATAAATATATCAGATGAACTAATCAACCAACACTACTACTAATCCCATCCCATCTACATAGCGCTACAAAAAACCTAGTTTAGCGTAAGAAGTCGTTGTTCACCAAAGTTCATACTCAAAGATTTCCTTCTGATAATTTTGATTAGAGTGGAGCTCAAATTTATAATCTCGACCTCATTAAATCACTCAAATCCACTGTCCTTGGTGAACAGTAGGCTTAAGATATCCCAAAGAAAATATGTAATATATCTATATACTTTAATTTCAAATAAGACTCGTCGATTTTAGAAAATAAAAATAAAAAGAGGAAAGAAATTATAGAGGCTTCAACCCGTATTTAGGGGGGGAAAAAGAAATTAAATCAACACTACCCACCCGACTCGTGCGATGCACGGCGAGTACCGTCAAACACTGAGTGAACGGTAAGTTTAATGATATATATAAGTTGGACATATGGTCGAGTATTTATTGAACCGAAAGAAATTGCAGTTGCACTAACTCAATTCAATGTGTTTATTCAATTTGGCGAGCCGAAGAGAAGGGGAAAAAATACCCTGTATTTTCATCACACACAAACAACATCAAATAGCCATCATCATAAGCCAAAACACATCTCATATTCCTCGGACGATAATATAACTAGGGGTGGCAATTAATGCCGGGTCAGCCCGGCCCAATAGTAGAGAGGCTCATTAAGTCATGGCCCGGCTCGGCTCGGCCCGGCCCGGTAAAATTATGAGGCTGCCCACTAACGTCCAATCACTTAAAGTTTCTCTCATACGAGGATATACGAGGACGAGATATTAGTAAAATAAGAAATGTTTCTTTAAAATAGAAGGTAAGTCAAGCTCATAACCACACGTTATACAATTGATCAACAAAAAAAGTATTTTAGAATTAATGAATGGGATTGAGATATGATTAGGATAGATAAAAAAAAATTACCTTCTTTGAAAAAAGGCATAATGGACCGGTCCGACCCTTTAATACATGGGCCAATCCAGCATGATAGTCTTAATGGGCCGGGCCGAACTGACATGATAAGATTTAGGTCCAATAACCATTGGCAAGGCCGGGCTATTCGGCTGGGCCGAAAATTGCCAGGCCTATCGGACACAAGTCAAAGATGCATTTCACACTGTCCAACTTCAACCTTTATTTTTCCCGTCTCTGATTCAGCATGAAAATGAAATTTCATGATTTCAATAGCATTTCTGTATAGCATGGTGTCATGGGGAAAGAGAGAAATGGAACTTACCATTGCCAAGAAGAATCACGCAGACTGCTCAAATATTTGAGAAATTGCATCAGCCGCAAACCAGCAATAGATTCTCCCCCAACAACTGGCACTGTTAACTGGCAGAGATAGGACACATTGTCGGCAATTGAAACAAAAAAAAATAAAATCAAAGCTAGTGGTTGAAAGCATTAATGTGCCCAGGTCTCTTCTTCCCCACGGGCGAATTACGTGATGGAACTGAGCGTCGGAAGCGCTCGTGATCGTTGCTCCCATTGTCCCATTGAGGAATCTCGGGATGGAGAATGTTGCGGCGCTGTCGGTGAAGCGACCTGATTCCACCACGTGTGAGTCGCCTGGTAGACCAGAGCACCGAAAGCGCTGGTCGCGGTTGTCGTTCCTGCCGCACCATCTAAGCAAAGCTCGTGGTGGAGAAGTCGGAGGAAGAAGTTCTCCAACAATTAATAGAGTTCGGCTGCGTGCAAGACCTTCTCGAAGACGAAAGTGATCGTACAACAGGTAGTGGGAATAGATAAATGCTCCAGGATTTGTTAAAAAGACAATTTAACATTTAAGCCAAAAAAAAAAGACAATTTAAGATTGCATAATACTGATTGATTCATTTTAAAATGTCTTACATAGATGGGCAATTTCTATTAAAAAAAAGAGATTAAAACTGTTTTTTTCTTTTTTAAAATAATAAAGAAAAAAGTTATACTATGAATAGAATTCAATAACTTTTAATATTGAATTGAAAAAAAATTATTATTATCAAATGACTATATGCACCGACAAAGAAAAACATATCGCAAACTTGGATACGATCAATCAGTGAATGAACATTGAAAAGTCTCAATATCGAGTCTGCTGCTGCTGAAGGTGACATTACCCTGGCGCCACCCAGTCATTGAAGACAGTAAACCGGACGCAGCAGATTTCTCAATTCTCCCATCCACCACCCTGCTCCCTCTGCTCAGATTCTGCGGACAAGAGGCCCTTATTAGAGGCTTCCAGCTCAGTGACAGGCACACCCTTTACTGTTTCGATTCCTTTCTTCGCCTCGTCTCCTTCCCTTTCAATCTTCTTCCCTGTCCCTGGTCTTGGAGGGTCCCCTTTCTCTTTCTTGCTTTCATGTGGCCAAAGGAAAAGGAACTTCTATCCATTCTTTTCCCTTCAAGTGGCAAGCAGCAACTCATTAGGCTTCCTTCTTCTCGTCCATTCTTCAGGAACTCTCCGTTAGAGCGTGAAAAACAGAAACGGGGGAGAGGAAAAAATGGGAGCTTTCAGTGCTCTGTTTTCTGTGTTTTCGGGTCTGCTGCTGGTGATCTGCTCTAATGGAGAGGACCCCTACAGGTTCTACACGTGGAATGTGACTTATGGTGATATATATCCTCTAGGAGTTAAGCAACAGGTATAAAATTTCCAATCTTACATGTCTTTGTCTGAAGAATTTCTGTCGGTTTTGGGTTTCTTGTTTCCTGATAAGAAATGGCGCGAACAGGGGATATTGATAAATGGGCAATTTCCGGGGCCGTCGATCGAGACCGTCACCAACGACAACCTCATCATCAGCGTCTTCAACAGCCTGGACGAGCCTTTCCTCATCTCCTGGTCCGTCTGCTCTGAACCTCGACAGAGTTCAAAAAACCGATAAGAGTGGAGGTGTAACAGAATCTTCCTTCTCTGTCTTTGCTCAGGAACGGAGTGCAGCAGAAGCGGAACTCCTGGCAGGACGGAGTGTACGGCACCAACTGTCCGATTCCGCCGGGCCGGAACTTCACGTACGTCCTCCAAGTGAAGGACCAGATCGGGAGCTATTTCTACTTCCCTTCTCTCGCCTTCCACAAGGCTGCCGGCGGCTATGGGGGGTTTAAGATCGCCAGCCGGTCCGTCATTCCAGTGCCCTTTGACCCTCCCGCCGGTGACTTCACCATCCTCGCTGGGGATTGGTTCATGAAGAATCACTCGGTCAGTGTAGCCTCCAAGTTTCCTAGGAACCCGCTTGCTAGAAAACGGGACGATCTACTATTTATTGATTAATACTTTTGTTGAGAGATAAATCTCATGTCAAATAGAATAAAAAAACTTAATTAAATATTAATACCTAATAATTTAGCCTTTTGAATGAATATGAGTTCGAAATTTTTGTAGGTTCAAGTAAAAAATTAATATGATATTAGAACGGATCGATCTTGAATTTATACTACACCGGACTTTAAGTGTGAAGCTCATGTCTTATAAGTGCAAGACCAAAAGAAAAATGTCCCAATTATGGTTTATAGTTAACTGAGTGTGAAACTAGTGGGGTTATAGCCCTAAACTGAAAGAAAAAAATGTGTGGCTTGAAAATAGTCGTTAACCCGATGATAGAAGAAAATGACTGACCCGTCTGGTAGTATGCCCCTTTTTCTGGAGATAGGGTGAAATGCGTAGTTTGAGATTAATTGTTGAGGGCAGATGTTTAAGGAAACGAATGAAGTGACACGTTGTTACATGAGGATGTGTGTTAAAAGTTAAGTCTCACATTGACTATGTTAAAGAAGAAATTAGTTTTATAAGAAATTTATATACTATCATATAATAGTTTAAACTTTTAAATACATTTAAGGTGGAAACTTTTATGAACTATATAAAAAATTAATAACTTTCTAATAAAAACTCAAATTTTCAGGATCTGAGAGCGATTTTGGACAGCGGGGGCAGCCTGCCTTTCCCCGACGGGCTGCTGATCAATGGCCGAGGATCGAATGGTTACACGTTCACAGTAAACCAAGGTAACGATGAAGTATTGACGAACTGTCGGACAACTTGGAATCCTCCGTCCTGTTTCACGAGCTTAAACCTTAGAACTTGTTGGGCAGGTAAAACCTACAGGTTCCGGATCTCCAACGTCGGGATCGCAACCTCGATCAACTTCCGGATCCAAGGGCACAAGATGCTCCTCGTCGAGGTCGAGGGGATCCACACGCTGCAGAACACCTACGACTCCATCGACGTCCACCTGGGTCAGTCTTGCTCGGTTCTTGTTACAGCTGACCAGCCTGTCCAGGACTATTACATCGCCGTCTCGACCCGGTTCACTTCGCGAGTGCTCACGGCAACTTCGATCCTACGCTACAGTGGCTCTGGTGGGAGCGTCTCGGGTCCTCCACCGGGTGGCCCAACTATACAGATCGATTGGTCACTCGAACAGGCCCGATCATTTAGGTATATTATTGATGGAAGATTAAATCTAAAGTCCCTTTGGCTCTCAAAGCCTTATCTAATTATAGGGGTGTCTGAAAAAAAAAAAAAAAAAAAACCGAACCGAACTATCTAACTGAACTCCACCAAGCAAAAAATAATTGAATCACTTGAATTGGTCCCTAAATTTTCTATTTCTTGTTAGGAAGTGGCTCAATTAATTATTTACTATGATTGGTTGGTTAATTAAAGTTTATCCAGTCGAATTATTTTTTTAAATTGATAAATAAATAAAAATAAAAGCAAAGATGATTTTGGAAACTAAAATTTGCAATTTATGGGTTTTCTTGAAACAGTTGGGTTATGTCAATTTTGAGCCGAATTGAACTTTCCTACCAAATTGTTACCGAACGTCTGTCATGAATACGATCTCAAAATACGAATTGGCTAATGATTTGTTGACATAGTAATGTGCTGAAACATTCATTCTCCTCTTCAAACTCTGTGTCTCAGGCGTAACTTGACGGCGAGTGGCCCGAGACCGAACCCACAGGGCTCGTACCACTACGGGATGATCAACGTGAGCCGAACCATCAGGCTAGTGAACTCCGCTCCGATGATCAACGGGAAGCAGCGATACGCTGTCAACAGTGTCTCGTTCATACCTGCCGACACCCCCCTAAAGCTCGCCGACCACTTCAACATCCAGGGAGTGTTCACGCTCGGCAGCATCCCAGACGGCCCCACCGGCGCTGGAGCTTACCTCCAGACCTCCGTGATGGCCGCTGACTTTCGGGGCTATGCAGAGATTGTGTTCGAGAACCCCGAGGATTTGGTGCAGTCATGGCACATCGACGGGCACAACTTCTTCGTTGTTGGGTATGCACATACTTCTTCTGCATCGACATCGCCTTCAATTCGGCTCCGGTGGGGAGTTTGGTTTTTCAAATCTCGATAATGCCCGGATTCAGATCCTTTGTAGAATCATATTAACTTCGTTGCTGCGTTTTACATAACGTCGTCAACATCACATTCATATGGAAGAGTGGATTGCTGCAGGATGGACGGAGGGCAGTGGTCGCCTGCAAGTAGACTGATTTATAACCTGCAGGACACGATCTCTCGATGCACTGTTCAGGTACTAAGGGCTAAGCTTAGATTGCTCGGAATTTCCTCGTTCTTGTATCTGTCATTCATTTTCGGTGACCCAAATTCTATTTTGCCGTACCTGAAAAGCTCGTGCTGCGATTCGTGCGGTTGAACGATAGTCTTGAGAAATTTTGAGGGGTACCCTCGCCCTGGTTTAGATCGGTTTGTAAACTGTTCCTGATCCCCTGACCTCTGTACCAATTCTCGAGTACGGTCAATTCGATTTGCCTGTCCTCTGCCCACCATTTTTCCTGTTAAAAGTTCTCCACCGTGTTCGTTTTCATTCTGTCACCGGTTTGCTTGGCCTGTTTTCGTAGCAGTTTCCACACACAGCACATAAAGTTTTCGTATGGTCGTGTTTATGCAGGTCTACCCGCGATCGTGGACGGTGGTTTACATGCCTCTGGACAATGTAGGAATGTGGAACGTAAGGTCTGAGGACTGGGCACGGCAGTACCTAGGCCAGCAGTTCTATCTCCGGGTCTACTCGCCCGCCAACTCCTGGAGGGACGAATACCCAATCCCAAGCAACGCTCTGCTCTGCGGCAGGGCGGCTGGGCATCGAATGTAAGCCCCGTGTGATTCGGATTCATTCCATAGAGCAAAGGTTCGTGATGCACATCGAAGATGTTCCGGGGGCTCTGCTCGAGCCCGCCTGCGGATGACCCTCCCTCCGTTCATTTTTCTAAACGTATTGTGTCGACTTCTTGTATTCTTGATTGACAGACAGGGCTGAAATTATTGAAATCTGCTTCTGAAGTTGTTTATTAGTTGAGAGCTTTGCTGCTGTATGAACCGACTTCAACCTAATACGAGTAAGATATTCACGTACTAATGAATCAATAAAACGTAGAAAGAGAGCGCTTGATCCACTGGTATCGATATATTGTTCGACCTGAAATCAAGATATTCTGAATTCAAATCTCTATTCTCTACCAATGTGACTCGGTGAAATTGAATTGGCTAATTGTTATTGGACGCAAATAAGAAATTTGTGTCCAATTGTAATACTGTCACGGGCCGTAGTATATCTGAGATGGCAATCGGAACTCGGTGTCGGCGGCAACTTATGCAGGGCTCGACTTCAATATGAGTTCACGGGTAGTGGCATGAACTTGAATTTTTACGGACACCGATTTCTTGGAACCTTTGATGGTGCTATGTTAATAGAAATATTGGTTATTCAATTTATTCGATGTATTCACATTTGAATACGAAAACTCGAACAGCACAATACAGAGGTGACTAGGTCACTACTATTATTTAGCCGACATGAAATTTATTTCTCAATGTACTCAAAAGGCGACACCCCGCATTTTTCTAATAATTAAATATGTTCACTACATCACTTTGATTTGCTGATATATCAAATAATTATTGGTCAAACTCACTACGTCATTTACGAACTTTGCTTGGTTCTCACATCTCTCAAAGGTTCTCCAAGGGGCCAAGGTGCCTTACCACCAAGATTTTGTGGAGTGAGCTACGGAGAATTCACATGGAGATATAGAGAGATTTTTTTGTATGAATTTAGCTTATTACGTTACTTGTGATCTCTACTAATAAATATTTAATATATGATCATAAAATATTACATTACTTTTTTCAATTTACTAACAATATTTATTTTTAAAATATAATTTAAATTATTTTTTACTTGTTAAATATTTATTAAAATTTATCACGCTATTTATGAACCGAACTGACAGAAGAATTTTCGAAAATACGGGTCACAATGCCGGCAATAACGTGGAAGTTGCTCGTAGAAGTTGTTTTGACTTTTTAGATTTTGTCAATGCACGTTTGAGAAAAAAACAAGAACGTGACGCACTTCTATTAATACTCCTGCTCACGGGCAGAGTTCTGTGCAGTCTTCCTGCTCAAGAGCTCGAAGAATCTTCCCAATCGCGATCCTCAAACCCTAAAGGCGGTTGCAGAATCCGAGCTCCACGAAGATGATTGAGCTTCTTTACACGTTGATATTCTCGGAAATGGCGCTGATTCTGGTGCTCCTATTCAGGACGCCGCTGAGAAAACTCCTGATAATGCTGCTGGACCTGATGAAGCGCGGGAGGGGCCCGATCATGCTGAAGACGGTGGCGGCGACCGTGCTCGTCGTCTTCCTGTCCAGCGTCTACACCATGGTGGAGATCCAGCGCAGTATAACCGATCCCGCTGCCATGAACCCGACGGATCAAGTCCTCATGGCCTGGGGTTTGCTTGAAACCTCTCTCATGGGTAATTTTTGTGCTTGATTTCGCTGCTCCTAATCTCGATCAGGTGTTCTTCTCCGCCATAGATTTGTGCTGCAGCTTGATTGAGTTGATTGTTCCGCTCTGCTTACTTCTGCATAGTTTGAATCCGGATTTTTCCGGTGGGAGATAAGTTTTTTCAGCCGGAGTTACCTGTGTAGTCGGCTTTTAGGATCAAGAGAATTGTACTTCTCCCGCTAAGGAATGAGCTCTCGGTCATGGAAACCTTCAAGCATACAAGTCATCAGTGAGCTTCCATTACTCAGTCAAACATTAGATAACAAAACCTGCAGCTTTTGTTATCTGTTAATAGGCATTAACAGGCCATAGTTTTACCTTTTCTGTTCGTTTTATGGATAGTAGAAATGCTGGGTATTGCTTCGTATTCATGAATCGCCTACTTGGATACTGCCTGATCATGGGAATTAATACCGAATGATGAGAGACGATTTCAATCCCTCGGTCACTTCTACTTTCACATGGTTGTAGGACAAGTTTGGTAGGTTCAACCAGAAGAACCTGATGGAAACCATAACTATATTGTCCCGAGAATCGTGACCTGACCTTTTGGTTTTTGTTTTCGTGCTTGGGATTTTAGTTTGGTTTTAATGTAATTGACTGCTGCCAGGTTTTGTGCTGTTTCTCGCACTGATGATCGACCGCCTGCACTACTACATAAGAGAACTCCGACTTCTCAGGAACGCTGTGGAGGCAACCAAGCAGAAGAGTTGGGGCATCGACAATGGGAAGAATGAAGGCAAGGAGGAACTCAGGGCCCTGAAGGAGGAGGCAGCCTCTCTTAGGGCAAAGATGAGTAGCTTAGAGTCGGAATGTGAGAAGAAGGAGAGGGAAGCGAAGGCTGCAGAGGCCGAAGTAGAGGCTCTGAAGAAACGATCTGAAGGGCTTCAAACCAAGTACGACCAGTTGCTCGTTGACAACCAGGACCTCAGGAGCCAGTTACAGTCAGTGGACAGGTCTCTGTCAAGCTCCGACGAGAAGAAGAACATGTGAGCGGACAAAGATGCTAGAGGTCTTGGCTGCTGCCTGATGGAGAAACGGTGATTCTGTTTTCTTAACCGTTTGAGTACGAGTTTGATTTATGAAGCAAGATTCGGTTAAAAATAATCGGCGGTTTGAAATAATAAGGAATGATATCAAAATCAACGTTGAGAAACGGGAATTTTATAGAAATGTACATCGACCAGCCAAAATAAGAATAGAATGATACGATTTTATGTATGTGTTTTAGGGTAATCTCACCCTCGACTTAAAATCGATGGATTCTTCGTTCAATTATTTTCGGTTTGAGTTGTTCATGCTCCTGGACTGAGGACCCTCTGCCTCTTCTAATAAGAAAGGAATATCAAGGTCGAATGGCCATAGAAGATGACGTCATAAATTGAAGAGTTTTTTTGGCTGAATAATCTTTTCTTTTTTTGATAACCGAGGTATCCTAGCGCGTTCCGGACTTGACTAGCGGTGGTTGCGACAACTCCTCCTCGGGGCACACGCAATAACCCGTAAATCATATGTGTTGGATAAGTCAGGTGAATCTAACGAATTTAAGATGATTGAAAGTCCTCCTCAGCTTGAATCTGGGAGCTAGCTCAAGGTGAACTCCCAGTTACCACCGGTGGAGCTTCTCCGTTGGCGGCTGAATAATCATTAATTGAAGATTAAGTTACGAGGGAGGAGCATGGAGAAACCAGCTCTTGGCCCATACTAGTGTTTGTCTGCGGTTCAATCTACTGCGACTAATCCATTTATTTTATTTAATAAAATATGATATCAAATTATTTTAATTATTATGTATTCTAATATATATGTGTGTGTATATATATATATATATCTGTGTGCCTGTGAGCGAGATATTTTGTTATAAATAAGGCACATTGACCTAGTCCTGGCCACGGTTCTTGAACTGGACGGTTTCGGTTCCGTGGCTGTATGGAACCATCCCTGAACCTTCCCTTGGATTGTTCAGGGACGGTTCGGAACCGGACGGTTCAGGTTCAAAATTACGGTTCCATCCAGTTCCAAACCGACTAGTTCTGTTTCTATTAAAATTAAATAAAATTTAATTTAATAAATAGTTCGTTATATAAATCACAGTTAAATTCTTAATGCGTATAAAATTTTTACAACCATTAATAGTCAACTCTACAAATTTTAAGATTTAAATAACGATTTATACAACGAACTTATTTATATTTTATATTATATAATAATTATTTAGATTATATTAAAAAATACAATTGGGGAGGGGGCAGGGGCGTAGGGGCAGGGGTTAGGGGAGCGAGGGGGTGGGCAGGGGGGTAGGGGACAAGTGGGGGGAGACAGCTGGCTGGGGTGGGGGAATTTTTTTTTTTTTAATTTCCCTACAGTTCCGGTTTGGAATCATCGGTTTCAGGCCGGTTCAGGTTTCGATTCAGAACCGACGGTTCCGGTTTCAAAGGCATGTGGAACGGGCCCTGAACCTTAGCCCTCACGGTTAAAGGACGGTTTCGAGCCTGTTCCAGTTTTGACCGGTTCTGGGCCGGTTTTAACCGGGCCGGTTCCGGGCCCAAACCGGCCTGTGCCAGGGACTATATTGACCTAACATACACTTGGAGAATTAAAGAAAATATAAGTATAGAAAATCTTATTTGTGAGAATATAACTTCTTAATTACAGGTAGAAGTTGTCATAAAGTTTAGATTATTTTTTAGTTCGCTAATGGTGAATGATCCTCCTGAAAAACAAAAAATATTCTAGATCCAATACAATTTATAGTCGGTAAAATTTCACGATCGAGTTATTTAATGGTCAAGTAGATGAAAAAAAGCGATTATAAGTTGCCAGATTGTTTTTTTTATTTGAATTATTGATTATAAATCGTCAAATTAAGTTACTGAACGGTTAAGTGACTGAACCGTAAAAACTTTCGCACTGCGGTAGCATTGGTATCCATGTAACTGAGTTAAAATTCACCGATTAACCAAAAAAAAAGGAAAAACTAAAGTTAATTCTGTGTGGTTCATTGCCAATTACATCGCCACCTTCCCTCCGTCTATCTACAGTTCAAAAAATCTTTACAGCCACAACCACTAAGCCTCCTACCCGAAAGCTCTAACTGCTCCTGAGAACTTACGGCAATTCCCGGCACTTCCCTGTTACTACGATGGATAGGTCCGGCCTCAGACTCGCCGAGAATCTCGGCAGTTCTGCGTCACCCGAGCTCATCGGAATTTCTTCTCACAGTTACCCAGTTGTCCTCCCAAGCCCAATCCGGCTTCCCCGAGCTTATTAACAGCAGCCTGATCCGATCAGGTGGCGAGTTTCCTGAAATCCAGTGCTGGGAATCGAGCGAATCTTGATCGGATTCGTCCCATGACGAGCTCCAGATCCCGTGATCCAGAACACAAGTGGGAGAACAAGAGCTCAGTTCCTCCTCACTTTGCTTGGAAACAGGGGAACTCAACTGGGCAAGAAAAGGATGCTTGAGAAGCTGGGTCGCCGTCCACCTCAGGTTCGGGTCTCTCCTTAGGCATTTGTTCAAGAAATCCTTTCCCTCACTAGAGAGAGAGCTCGGAATCTCCGGGGACTCGGCCGAATATGCTATTCTGTACATGATTGAAAATGGTTCACTGGTTTCTGGCCACGGCGGTTTCCCTGTGGCCATCTCGATCACCGAGCACCCCAGTGCCCACACGTCAGCTGGTGGCCCCTGCCCTTCTCCACTTGCCATCTCTGGAGCCATGTACATCGGAGTTCCAGCGATCGGCCCTGCCCCGGCAGGATCGTCGACCATCTTTGCACACCCGAGGTCTGAAATCTTTGCGCCTTCGTCGGTGATCAAGATGTTCCGGGGCTTCATATCGCAGTGCACGATCCCAATGGAGTGCAGATGCTCCAGTCCATTCAGGATCTGCCCTGTATACTGGGCGATCTCCGGCTCGCCGAGCCATCCACCATGGCGGTCGATTGCATCCCCCAGCGTTCCGGCCGGGCAATATTCCATGAACAGGTTGTAGACGAGTTTGGTGCCCGCCAAGGTTACCTCCCACCCCTTGTAGCTGACAATATGAGGGGAGCTGATGGCGGATAGGATTCTCTGCTCTCTTTGCAAGGGCTCGGACCGGGAGAACTCGGTGGACTTCACAGCGAAGACCTCACCGGAGCTGTTGGAAACTGCCACGGAGACAGTGGCCGAGGAGCCCCGCCCAACTGTACAGCCTCTAGTCCACCAGCCCATTTTGGCCGGTGGAAGCTCTGTTTTGCTAGTGGTTTGGTGTCAAATTAAGTTTGTTAGCGTCGCCTTTTATACACAGGGAGCTCCAAAACGAAAAGACAAAGGTGGATTTTTTTTTATTCTCCAATTTTATCATCTTTAATACTCAAAAATGTAATAATTCTGACTAATTTAAGCTCGAAATATGTGAAATCATTAAAGGGTAAAATTTTTTAATTATCAATTTTTATTTATAAGATTTGAATTTAAAATATTATTAAAAAAATATTCACCTGAGTTATATTCTCGAAAAGGTTGGATCTTTGAAAAAGGGTGAGATTCGGTGTAATTGGTTGGGTGGCAGCATCTAGGTGGTGTATCTCTAGCTACGGAAGCTAACTAATCATCATCGATCAATATGAATTATTTTCCACTATTTTTTAAGGTTGCGGTCCTCCACTTGTCTGAAATTGGAAGGTTCTGATCGTATGTCGTGGCAATGTAGCTTCTCCCACGTGTTGTGTATAAAATAGTAGACTGGTTTGAGAAAGTTAGATTGGATGGATAATCTGCCACTTGGATTCTTCTGGTTGTCTGGGAGAGGACTTCTTTGTGGAGATTTGAGTGTTGGGCAAAAAGTTTCGGGGGGTGGGTTGAAGTTGAACCACCAAGATTGGCTCATTTCTAGCATTCCCATTGTTTCGGGGGGGAGTTAGTTAGAATTCGGGCAATTTATGATTGATTCGAGTCACAGTTTTCCACCGACATGAGTTGACTAAGATGATTTGATACATCTGATTTCAGAATAAAATCTCGTATCTAAGTCCCGTGAATGAAAAAGTTCATAATTTGATAGATTTACCATTTAATGGATCGATCATATTTGAATCTAAATACCGAAAATACACCATTGAAATTACTCTCATTTTGGAGCAAGAAGATACTGTCTTCGTTTTCGCTGCTGAGATCTTACATATATTTTTATTGTCAATTTCTCGTACTCTCTTCCAGACCGACGTGTCACATACAGACAAGCGAGAAAAATGATAACTACTTGCAATAGAATGATGTTGATGAGCATAGGATGTTGTTGTTATTTTCAAGGCATCCACTTATCGTCAATTGCCACAAACGTTAAAAATGGCAACAAACCTTTTTACGTCAAAGAAACGTGCTGTCTTTTTATTATTGCCATGTTCTCGAGTGCTCACGCTAGAGAAAATTCATTGCACGAGACGTCAAGGATAGGCCGTCGCGTCAATTTGCAAAGTATCGAACCCTTTTTCAGTAAACTTCTCTCCCTTAATTACCTCCGAGGGGACGGACTCGCTGGAAAGCTGACAATATACAGTAAACTAGATCTAATGTTCGACTCTCTTTGGGGTTGGTATGTGGGAATTAACACCGTATTCCGAGTTGTATAATACACCGTCTACTGAATTAGGAGAATGATAAGTGGAACTGTGTGTTTGGAAATCGAGATGGAGAGAGTGAACTAACAATCGGATAATGATTTGAATGTTGGGCATGGGTTAGCTATGGAATTGGGGACTGGAAACTTGAATTGGGTAAAGTTAGTTGGGCAGTTCAATGGCATGTGATGCTCGATGCGTGGATTTGAAGATTCAGCCAATGATTATGACATCAACAGTCTGTGCCGAGACGCCACTCACGTGGACTCACCTGAGCTTCGCACTCTGCCCTTGGCCTTTCCCTTGCTTACTGTTCAATTTTAAGTGTAATCACATCCCTCTTAACCTGATGGGAAAGGAAATTGGCGACGTCGACTCGATCCATCTATCGATTCCTGATGGGTCCAGAGTCCGCACATCAAAAAACCTGTTCAAGAGGTATTGTTTGCTTTGAGCACTACTACACAATTTTATCCTTTAAAAGGTATCTCTCCAGGGAGATGAATGTTTAAGAAGGTAGCATGATGGGCCTAGATTCTGCACATGAAAAGACATGATATTGAAGGGTACGTGTTAAATGTGAATATGTTGCCACGTGATAACGAGTACTGAGGAATGAAATCTAATATCGAATAAATAATGGAAAGAAACTCGATTTATAGGAGAATTTGGTACCGCTGCTTGACGGTTTAAATTTTTAGATTTGACATGAGAGCTCAATCTCTTGTAAATATGGTAGATATTTTACACATTGTTAAGAGGTACTAACAGCTTTGATTACTGTCCAATTGGTTTTGTTCTTGGCCTTTATAAGGACTTCAAGACCCTCGTTTCATTTTAATACGAGATTGAATTGTTATAAGTAAGAGATCAATAATTTAATTCTCATCGGTAGAATTTTTCATATGGTTACATACCTTGGTGGGTCCCAGGTGGACCGACCCATTAAGTACCACGTGTAATTTAAAGCGGGAATGGGCACATTTTGTACCTCTTCTCGTGGCTTTGGAACAAATTCAATTTTTCTATTATTACAATTAAAATGTGTTACGCGTTCCCGCTGTTTGTTGCAACCTACTCGTCGAAGGCTACATTTTTTGTATAAGACATATCACGTAATAATTAGAAATTCAATAAATTACGATTAATTTATGAATCTTATACTTATGTAGTGGAACATCGGTCATTCAAGTAATATTAGCTATTTCTAAAAATTTAATCTGGATTACAATATAATGAATCATGTACCATCAATTACGTTAGTCCAGTGGTTCAAAACTCACTATCGTACGACTTGGTGATGATGGAATCTCATGTTTGAGACCTCCTCTGGGCAAAAAAGTTAGAAGGGGCTCTTTAATTTGGGACGTGGCGAATACTGACTTCTTTGACTACAATAGACTTTTATTGGTGTTATGTTGATGGGATAAACATCAATACCTATTACTCAATCTGTCTAATATATTTACGATTTGAACACGAAAGCTCTAATGTTACATAGACTGACGCTACTGCTACCATTCCTTTTTATCGATAAAAAAAAAGATGGACATGAATTATGCTGATCTTTTTCGAGATATTCTTTAATTTGTTTGGGTGAGATTGGTTTCTTGCGTCTCTTCCTTGCACAAATATCTCAGCTGTTCTTTTTTTATTACAAATAATATCGGGCAAGTGGCACGTGGGTTTAGAATTGAGAGAGAGAAAGATGTTAAATGAGGAACATTGATTGGGTCAGCAGTAGTTTGCAGTTGAGCGCGCTGTTAGCTGGCTTCTACATTTCCTCGTTGGGTCATCCTCTCGACCTATACGATTCCTGTCACTTTCTTTATTCCCAAGAAAATATAATTCCGTCACGTGCAAATATATATGTATATCTATAAAGCCCAACTCTAGGAAACCTTTTCTTCAGGATCCTTGAAATTATGTTAGAAACCCAATCGTAGTAAAATCGATGATCCATGTGATGTGACTTCATGCCTCTTGTGAGAAATCTTCTGACCGACAATCTTTTTCTGGACTACAGGATCTGCGGGCATAGAAGGAGACGGAAGGAAGAGGGGAAGACAAGATACAAGGAATTTTATGGGTGAAAATCAAACCTCATCAAACTATAGTCCAAAAGGGAATAAGGATTTCATGGGTATCGAAGTCTTGTGTTGGGAATCATACCATTGTATCAAATTGCATATATCTATGATGGGTATCAATCTATAGTCCGGAAAAGGAATAAGGATCTCATGTTTTAGAAGACTCGAAAAGCACGAGAAAGTCTTGTATGTATGTAACCAATATATGCCCATAGGGGAGTAGCTCCACTGGTCGGGCGCTTGAAGGTCTACCCAAACTTCTTGGGTTCGAATCCTAAGAGGGGCATTTCTTCAGGTGGGAGTTTTATAGTCCTCGAACCCGTTAGATTCGTCTGACTTGCCTTGCACATGTGGTTTGCGAGCTATTACATGTGTCCGTTTTATAGTCCTCGAACCCGTTAAATTCGTCTGACTTGCCCTACACATGTGGTTTGCGAGCTATTGCATGTGTTCCGAGGAGGACGTGTCGCAATCACCGCTAGTCGGGCCCGAAGATGCTCAAATATCTTGGTTATAAAAAAAATGAGCACGAGAATGTATATATCATTATTAACATTATGTTACAAACTAATATAATTCAGTTATTTATATAATAATTTTTATTTTATGGTTTTATTAAAAATATTGAAGTAATAAAATTTTATTAATTTATAGCATCTTATCAATATTTTCACTAGTGTATCCGTTTAGTCTTTCCAACCCCGTTTACCCGAGAGAGAGAGGCCCTGCAGATGGCAGTTCCTCGCAGGGCCAAAATTGCCCTCCTGTTTAAATTTTTCTACGATGAGCGCACAAGGATAATGTTGTCCTTTTACCTCCAGGCGGTTATTTCCTTCCAACGGTTTACTCCGCGTTTCCTAAAATCCCCTGCTCTCTGCCAGTTTTCCGCAACGTTCCAGAGCTTCCCCCATTCCATTACAGAATCCTCTGCACAAATTTCTTTCCTCCCTCATGCCCTACAACTCCTTGCCGTCATCATCGCCTGCATCGGAACGAGTGGGAACTCATCAAGGAGGCTGCGATGTCACTCAAGAGAGGCCGCGAGGTTGATGTCCCGAACGAAGACCTAAAATCCCAGTCCGACAATCGGCTCTGGAAAGTATCCCTCCACGAGAAGCAAAGGCTCGTAGACTCCGCTCTATCTGTCCCTCCTTGTATTCATATCCGAGACTCATTACCTTGATTACAGCCTGTGCTCTTTTAGTTATGGGCGTTCGATTTCTCATGTTCCGGGGGCTTTCAGGAAGTTGATGGAAGACGTCGACGGTTTTAGAGGCCGGTTCCTTGCGAGTTTACAGGGCCTCCTTCATAAGGTTAGTAAACTTTCTTGATCAAATAGCAAGAAAGACACTGACCGGATTCGCAGATGACCAGACACTGACGGTTTTCAGGAAGTTGATCAAGAAAGGTTAGCAAACTTTCTTGTTCTTTTTACCTCTGGTTTGGTGTTTCTACTTGATGGACTGAATACAGATTAGGTGATTCAAAGTATTAAGGGTTAATTTGTGATGATGGATTGAGTTAATTCCAAGGAAGATCTCAGGAAAAATAGGAGAGTATGCTGGTCCTTTTTGTGTGAAATTATAGTCATTCTTGGGCGTAAAATCTATATCTCCAAGTTACATAATTGCCATCAACTAAGCCCGTACACCCTTGCACAAGAACTTTTGGGACCAAACTGTAAGGAGGCAGTTTTTGAACTGAACGCATCAGATGACAGGTAATTGAGAAAATCTTGGATGGTCATACTCCTCTCAGTGACGTGATGAGGGACCCATCAATAAAATTGATTTTGTTAGCATTAATTATGACAAGTACTCGGTTGATTAACACCTATGTAACACATTCGCTTCTATTCGATTTGTTCATTCTAACACTATATGGTGAGGTGCGGTTATCGAAGAATTTCTCCAAGTATTGTTTGTATTGGTTCAAATTATCTTAGTCTTATAACTAAGGTATTTTAACATGTCCCTGTTTCCTAGTTAGGGGAGTAGGTTCTGTACAGGAAACAATCAAGGTGCTTTTGCTCACAAGAAGGTGACCCTCCACCTGGAAAGCACAAAATTGGTGATTCTGGATGAAGCTGACAGGTATGCATGGAAGGAGATTGACAGATGAGTGAAGGTGTTTGTCTAGATGACAATTGCAATTGCATGTCCACTCTTTTGTCAAACATGCTCTGGTTAGGGAGAGTTGTTGGTACTGACAACTTCAACTCCTTCGACGCCTTAATTTCCTGATGTTCGTTGGCACAAGATGTGGAGAATGAAGCGGAAGACTAGAGAGAATCCCTATATTCAGAGAATTTTTTTTTTCCCTTCCTTTCAATGCCAATTTCTTTCATGCATGCATGCCTCTTCTCCTCTCTTTTATGCAGATTTCAGATTTTACCAGATTTTTCTGATTTTGGTGTTTCTTGATGATCTACTAGATTCTGAGGGTTTTTTTTTTTTTTTTCCAGCTCTTCAAGTTCGTTGTCTGCTTTACAACTCTCACGATCTGATGCAGACGGATACCCATACTTCTATATGAAGGGAACAGTGAATAAGTAGGCTGAATTTTATCTTACATAATGATTTTGTTTCTGTTCCCTCTTTGTCCCGCGTTCCTCTACTTCTTTCTTTTGCAGCTTTACTGAGAGAGAGAGAGTGCTATCATGCTAATATAGTTTAGAACTCGTCTTATCGATGGTCATTTTGTATTAGATCAGATCTTACATATGAGTTTTCATGTCTCCCAGATACTCTGATAGAGCTTAAGGTGTCAAGACTGAAAGGATGAACTTGATCGAACTCTAGATTCTTTACCACGTAGTCGCTCAGGTACGTTCCCCCATGGCTTTGTGAGTTGCTATTGCGTTTATGCTATTTCAGCTCAAATCGCTTTGAGATTCAGACGCTGCAGGTTCTTTACTAAAACAGCTCTTTTTTTCCTGTCATGTCCCTTCTCAGATATGACTCCTAAAACCCGAGCTGCGGTAGGAGACTCAGGAGTGTTGATTTTTTGAATAGTAATGCTCATGGTGCTGATACTGACGAGTTGTTTAATGTGTGGCCTGAGCAGATTGCTGAGTATGTGAAAGATTCGAGTTTAACTGGATACTAATATGCAGTCGCTGTATTGCAGCATGAAGCAGAGGCAGGTATGAAAGTCTAAAGATTATATAGCAAGATGATTTTGTCACCACTAACTACACTGCTCCCGTCCCCTAACATTCGGCCAAAAAAAAAGAGCATAATTTGTTGAGTTTGTACGAGAATTTCTTTTTAAAAAAAATGATAAATAGTATAATTGAATGTGTACTTGATCTGATTTCTCACTTTTAACGTGAATTTTCTTGTGTAACTTGGGAAGTTATAAATTATATTTTTATTTTTTCATCAAAATTAATATGAATCGTTTGCTTTTCCTTTAAAAATAACATGCTAAATAAACTAAATCCATTGCTTTTTGACAGAAAAGTTAGTGGTAAAAATGAAAATTCAATTAAAGATTCAGGTTGAATTAATTTATTTACCAAAAAAAAATCCTGGAAATATAAAGTTCATAAAAAATCCAGCGCGAAGACTCAGTAGTAGACTAGTAGCCCACCGACATCGACGCTATATAAATAAATCACATCACAGATGAGGGAGGCGGTTACAGAGCACCAGATCGCTTTCTGCTTCACAAGGCTTTGACTTGGTTCACAAGCAGTCGACCTTCGATCTGTACAGAGCGGTTATGGCCTTAAATCAAGCTCGAGCGTGCTCTCCACCGCTTCTTAGGGTTGGATTGGGCGCGGTCGGCCTCTGCATTCACCGGTTGCATCCTCGGTCCGCCTCTTCACTGGCATCTCATGGAAGGCGTTGCCGCTTTCTGCCACTCGTCTTCTCCGACCTGCCCTCCCTGCGATTGCGATTGCGATTGCGATTGCTCTTCTCAGCCTCTCCTCTCCATACCTGAAGGTACGTCGATTCATAAGCCACCTGATCTGATCGATCTCTGATCTCTCGGCTGTATTCTTGCTTGCTCCCCGATCTGTTTAGATCCATTCGCATTTTGTCCTCATTTATCCTTAAATCGCGCAGTCTTTAATTTTAGAAATTCATAAAGGGTTCATCTCCTCCCGTCATTTGAATCCTGCTGTCCTAGTGTCTTCTACAATTTGATTAAGCGAAGTGATTTCCGTGACTTTCCTTTTGCCGTTTCTGCTGGTTAGTCGGGCTTAATATGTCTACGCTTAGTAGTACTTTGAGGTTTTGATTTCCCTCGTCGTGTTCAAGTAATCTTGAAATTGTGCTTTGCTGTGATTTTCCTTTATCGAATCAACCAATGCAAGTGGACTGATGATTCCCGAGTTAGGACAGATTTTATGTTGAGTATTGAACACCTCTTCCACAAATGATCGTTTGTGTTTCTGCTTATAACCGGTTCCGCTGGTGTATATGTCCAGACGATCTTGTGGACTATTGAGAAGATTATTACACTATTTGGCATATGACTGGATCTGATATAATGCTTATATTCAAATAATGTAAAACTACAGAGATGTATAGACTCCCGCTTCATTTATTTCAATTTGATAGAAAGATTCGGTATGGGAGCTAAGCTAGTTTGTTGGGATTGGAGATCCTCACTCTATGGCAAACCTTAACAATTTATTCTCCACCTCTATCACAGGGAACCCTTTGTCTATCTTGTTTCATGGTTGACCTGTTCTTCCTTGCCCATTCTATACCATCGCATGCTTTTAGAGTTATCTCAACAGAGTTTAAGTGAGAAATAACAGAACTTTTTGTTGCAAGGAAAATAGGCACCGTTTGTTGGTGAGAGCTGATTATGAATCCTATCTAATATTTCTAACAATCTTGTATAGTGTAAGTTCCTCCATTTATTTTATCGAAGACACTGCTTTGATGCTGAAATACAATTCCCTAATTTTGCTTCAAGGGTGGGCTGAATATATTTCAAACAGCATTATCTACGGACACCTTATTCAGAGTTGTTAGTCATTTTCACTCTCAGCATTTTCAGGCATGGGATAGGAAGTTTTAGCTCTTTGTTCAGTTCTGTTCCGCGTAATCTTGCTGTGAAATCTCTCCGATGCTACTTCATACATACACGTATACAAAAAGAATGATAGTCATCCAATCATTGACTCATTGTCATATATTCTCTACTTGCTTGGTCTGCATGATTGAAATCTCCTCTCTCTATCCCTGGAATATACTTGTTATCTTTAGTTCATTGTATGATGCTGTAATTGCCTTTCAATGATGACATTGATGCAAGTAAGTCTGATAGTGATGTGACTAATACAATTGGAAGGCCACTGGTGGAGAAGCTGACATTTCTTCTATAGTGGATCTCAATTCGAGGAAATGTAAGCTTTCTCTTCCTGATTGATATTTTCAGAAAATACATCCATGGGAAGATTTTTTACTATGATATTCTTCTTGATTTATCAAGTTTGTTAATCTCTAGGATATATGGTAATATCTTATGTGATATAAAACATATTCTGCATTAAACTAGATGGGTCAAGGATTCTTCGGCATCATATCCTGTAAAATTTCTTCCATCATTTTACATTATCAATACCATGTTCCGTGACTTTACTTTGGCCCGGTTCTGCTGGTTAGTCGGGCTTGATTGGAGATGCATAGAGAGTTTAGTATGTCAAAGCTTTGTAGTACTTTGAGGTTTTGATTTCTCTTGTCTAGTTCAAGTAATCTTGAAATTGCGCTTCTGCTATAATTTTCATTTATCAAATGAACCAATGCAAGTGGACTAATGATTCCCGAGTTAGGACAGATTTTATGTTGAATAATGAACACTGCTTCTTCCACCATGATCGCTTGTGTTTCGGCTTACACCCAGGTTCTGCTCGTGTATATATCCAGACAATCTTGTAGACTATTGAGAAGATTATTACACTATTTGGCATATGATTGGATCTGATATAACGCTCATATTCAAATAATGTAAAGCTACAGAGATGTATGGACCCCTGATTCATTTATTTCTAGTTGATAGACAGAAAAACTCTGTCCTGGAGCTAAGCTAGTTTGTTAGGATTGGAGATCCTCACTCTATGGCAAACTTTAACAGTTTATTCTCCATCTCTATCACAGGGATCCCTTTGTCCACCTTGTTTCGTGGTTGACCTGTTCTTTCTTGCCCATTCTATACCATCACATGCTTTTAGAGTTCTTTCTCTCAATAGAGTTTAAGTGAGAAATAGCACAACTTTTATTGCAAGGAAAATAGGCATCATTTGGTGGTGTGATAGCCATCTAGTCATTGACTCATTGTGACATATGCTCTACTTGCTTGGTCTGCATGATTGAAATCTTTTCGGTCTCTATCCTTGGGATTTACTAGTTTTTCGGTCACTATCCTTGGGTCTCAATAGAGTTCATTGTACGAAGCTCTGATTGCCTTTCAGTGATGACATGATGCAAAATAGTCTGATAGTGCTGTCGCTAATCCAGTTGGAAGGCCATTGCTGGAGAAGCTGGTGTTCCTTTCTTCTATAGAGCAGGATCTGAATTCGAGGAAATGTAAGCGTTCTGTTCTCGATAGATATTTTCAGAAAATACATCCACGGGAATTACTATGATATTCTTCTTGATTGATGAAGTTTTGAGTATCTCTGGGATATATGGTAATATCTTATGTGATAAAAAACATATTCTGCATTAAACTAGATGGGTTAAGGATTCTTCGGCATCATATCCTGTAAAATTTCTTCCATCATTTTACATTATCAATATCACGTTTTGTCATGCATTATAGATGTTTTAGTGGCAACAGATAAGCTGAATCCCTGTATCTTTCACCTTTCTATTCTATTGAGTTGCATCTTCTATTGGGTTTTATATTATTAGTGTCAACTATTCGTGAAACCAAACTCTTGTTTGACACAGGTTTGTTGGGCTTGAAGCTCCCCGTGTTAGATCCTTATTCCAAGCAGTGAAGAAAAAGGTCATTGGTTCTTGATGCAATTTTATTGACCACCTTATGTGCATAGGGTGAATTATTTGCTAGATATAGCCAAAATGTTGGAGACAGAAAAGTGACCGCGAGCAATTGAAAAATCACGAGTTCATCTGATATAAGGTCAATTTCCTTTTAATACTGTGCGATGTCTCTTTGATCAAGTAATGAAATTGACTCTTTGGAGACATCTAATAAAATCGGATCAAGTTATCGAATTTGATGGAATACCACCAGGATCATTATTTCATGTTTTGCAGGCTCCTTGTGAAGGCATACAAAACAATTGCAGACTCGTCATCTTAGGTATTTAGTTTTATGCCATGTAGCTTCAGTTTCAATTCAAGCACCTCTTTCATCGCTTCCATTCTTTCCACCAGATGTTGCAAAATTTAAGACGGTACATCATTTCAGTTCACTCGCATATCGCTATGTACCACGGGAGAAACTCTTTGGTGGAGCGGTGCTACCACGTGATGCAGCCATCCACTGAAGCGCTGCCATGTATCAGTGCTGAGTCGCCACGCGGGCGGCTGCATGTCAACTCTTCAGTGGGCGGCTGCACCACGTGGTAGCGCCGCACCACCAAAGACTTTCTCGTGCCACGGGGATCTGCTCTACAAATGGTTACTCCGATGAGACATTGGTCAGCAACTGCTATCATCATCCACCTGTACGGGGAGGAAGAGTTGCTGGCTGCTTTTGGTTAAGATCAAATCACAGTTACCGAGGTAGTGCAGTATATGGTCCTCATCTAGCTTCTCTTAATTGCTACCCCACCTGCAGTACATGGCCCTGCAGACCTTTTGATTGCTCCTTTCTTCGTAGGTTTCGCACTGTGGACATGATCACCATTTTAGAGTACATTAAGATATTCTCTTCGGCATTGATTTCAATCATCGTCTGTGCAGGTGGTGGTGAAGCTACTAAGTGAGGCCCAATACAAACTGCAATTCATATCATCAATCGTTTCAACGATTGACCATCCAGGCCGTTATGCTTAGGTGTTATGTCATGGCCACTCCATATGGGCCAATTGAATCCGCTGTGTGTGAATGTTTAACCCACATTAGCCCAGGGCCCAACCCGACCCGAGCAGCAGATGATATCACAAGGTGACATAAATGGAACTGGAACTGTATGGTACGGTACATATATATATTAAAGATGGGAGTCTCACGCTTTCAAGAGTTATCAGATCGCAGAAAAGGGAACGTCCCCTTGCCTGTCCAAGGGCCCCGATATCCTTGCCTGTCATTATAAAATTTAACGCATGCCACTATGCATAAAATGATACTACAAAAGTAGTTTCACACTCGGATAAACTTAAAATAACTGCATACCTCAACACAAATATGTGATATAAGGAAAAAGCAGAAAAATGGTACAGGTACATGCAACACTCTCGGCAAAGCAAGGAAGAAAACAAAACGATGCGGGTAAAAACTAAAACACCATAGAACAGCTGTTCATGTTGTTTGCCGGTGAAACATAAACCGTGATCATTAAAGCTTGACAAAAAATTCCTCAGGATGTATCGCCCAAAGAAACCACTGGACAACTAAGATAGGAAGATCTCAGTGTTAGGTGCCAAATATGGTAAAATAGCCTCAGAGCAAGCTTTAGAACCAGAATATCATAATAATCTCATCAGATTCTATCAGATCACGTGAGAATCTGAGAGAGATCATCTTAAGTACCTGCATGCGTGTGCAAGCAAGCTCGATAGGGTAGAAAGATGCACAAGCCAAAGAACGTGCCTGCGATCCTGCAATTAGAGGAACATATAGAGTCAGGCTTGAAGCTCCCTCTGGGGAGTGAGATTCTCCAATGATTTTGCAGAGTATGTCATAACAGCGTGATATATTCCCACCTGATTCCATAAGCAAAATCGTCAGGAAGTCATAAATCAATCAAAGAATATCTCGAGAGAATTCTCTTACAACTTCAATGCTTGTACGAACGATGAACATACCGTTGGTACAGCCAGTGCAAGGCCACCATAGGTGCCTCTCCATAACGTCGCAAATCCTTCCTACAAGAACTCTCTCACATCAACCAAGTATGGAAAGACGATGATGAGGATATAAGCCATATCTACTAAATGCACAATAAACACATTAAGAAAACCAACCTGTGAAATAATCTGGTGAAATACATCGAGGGTGCCTTCATATTGAAAACATTCAGGAGGCCATATTGAAACAGTACCATGAATCCCTGCACAAGTACAAGTCAGCAAACATCTGAGCCAACAGATATAGCAGGGGAGACAATTAGTAAAGTCTGTTACCATAGTGAGGTCTTGCTAAGTAATGAAAACGAAAAGTCAGTTACCATGCTGGGCCCATAACACGCCATTTGACTGGTAAGGTTGCTTAGTGGATGTGAATAGGATACTCCTGCAGCCTGGGCTTGCAACCTCGTCTGACATTCACTGTTGGGGGAACTCTTTTAGAAAACTACCATTATGGTAGTAGAGTGTGATATCTTAGAGATTAAAGATTAAAGATTATCAGGTTATTACAAGCAAAAGAAATGACAGGGCACAGCAAATAAGACCAAATTACTATCCTAGAATATCATACTAATCTCAGGTGGTAGAGATTCTAAAAAATCACATGAGATCTGACAGGTATCATTGCAAGTACCTGCATGCGTGTGCGAGCAAGCTCGATAGGGTAGAAAGATGCACAAGCCAAAGAACATGCCAATGATCCCGCAACTAGAGGACCATATAGAGTCAGACTTGGAGCCCTCTGGGAAGTGAGTTCCTCCAATGAGTTGCAAAATGTCATAAAAGGGTAAATATATTCCCACCTGATCCCATAAGTAAAATCGGCAGGAAGTCATAAATCGATCAAAAAAATATATCTAGAGAATTCTCTGATAACTTCCATGCTTACATGGACGGGGTACGTAACATTGGTACAGCCAGTGCAAGGCCAGCATTGGTGCCTCTCCACAACCTCGCAAACCCTTCCTACAAGAACACTCTCACATCAACCAAATGTGGGTGGCAGATGATGAGGATATAAGCATATCTACTAAATGCACAGTAAACACATTAAGAGAACCAACCTGTTGAATAATCTTGTACAATACATTGATGGTGCCTTTGTATTGAAGTACCATGAATCCCTGCATGTGGAACATCTTAAATCTGCAAACATTTGGGGCAACAGATATAGCAATGGAGACAGTAAAGTCTGCCACTATAGTGAGGACTTGCTAATTAATGCAAAAAGAAAAGATAGTTACCATGTTGGGTCCATAACATGCTTTATGCCCATAATTATAGCAATCGAGACAGTTAGTAAAGTCTGTCACTATAGTGAGGACTTGCTAATTAATGCAAAAAGAAAAGATAGTTACCATGTTGGGTCCATAACATGCTTTATGCCCATAATTATCTCTCACACTCCTAAGACCCGATATACAGATCGATCTCAACTTTACATAAACTACCAGCAACAAAATTATGTTCAATTTATGTCAGAGTGAATCAAAATATGATGTTATAGAAGCCATATCACCAAATAGAAACATGTTAAAAAGCCACGTTAACTCAAAATGACAGAAACAACATGTTTACGATTACAATGACTAGTAATTAAATATGGTTTCCCCTTGTGATTGTGCATGCAAAATATATCATTAAAAAGCCACGAACAAGTTTCACTTTTCATTTTGTTTACATAAAGATAAAACCAAAAGGTGCGAAGGACCAAAGTTCTAAGACCATTCTTATAAACAATGTAAATCTATTTGCCTCCTGATCAGTCATAGGTGAGATGAATTCATTCTTAAAAATGGCAGAATCATGAGAACAGAAGAAGAAAGGCAAGGAACCATAAAAAAACATGAGGCAAACATAACAAAGTTGAAAACTTCAACACACACATATATATATATAAGAGGATTAAACAATATATGGAATGCTTCCTATTTTAAGACAAAGTAACAGTAATGGTGCTCATTAGGAGGGAAAGGAAGAGAATTTTCCATGTACCTGCAGAGATAGGAATGTATTCAACTTTCAAAATCTTACTAATGTCTTCTTTCCTTGGCCAGTAAACCTGGCCTTTGTATGATAATCAGCATAACAAATCAAGAGCATCAAGTTTTTAAGAAGTTAGGAGAAGTTAACATCGAGGCATGGCCCTCGGAAAACATCTCTCTCGAGATGCCTCACGATATAACATTAGAGAACAGTCACCCATTTGCTGAATGAAGACAAGCAAGCTTCTTATTCATTCACAAAGTTAATCAATAATAGCCCTGCGACAGTTCAAACTAGATCTCATGTACCATCTCAAGCTTCACACAGGATGTGAGTGAAGGGCAGGTCATTCATCAATATGCAGCTGCCCGATCCATAACACATACAATTGGACTTCAACCAAATAATTGGACTTCCTGTACACAGATCAAAATCTGTCATTTATATGTTTCAGGGGTCCAGAATAATGGATGATGGACTTGTCTCCGTCAATTCTTTGGATGGACAGCAATCTGGTGGATGTCCATGTCCTTCAACTTGATGTAGCGCCCACACGAGTCGCATGGTGCAGTTCTTGACCCACAGATGCTCTCATGCTCAGATAATCCTCTTAGTTTGTCCTGTATATCCCTTGCATAGACACCGGCCTGAACCATGTCTCCACAGAAGCGGCATGTGATCAGCCTCAGGGGACAGACAGAGGCTTGATGCTCCACCTGCACATCACATGAAAAAAATATTTCATGAGCAAGTCAACTGAATGTAAAGATCCAACAGCGAATTAGATATTAATAGTGTTCGATCCAAAATCATGTGCTGAGTGTTCCTGACTTATCAGTTCCACATGATTTTGGTTACAAGTGCTCTCACACTACAAGACACACTTCTAGAGTATTTAAAACACACTATCGATGTCTGTAGCTGGATTGCTGAGAAACTATCAGACAGTTCATATATTTAGTATTTAACAAGAACATGGCCAAGACATCATTGGAATTCCAAAACAAACTACTCAGTACTTACTAAAGCATTGTTCATCAATGGAGCACATAGCAAGAAATTTCAGCTAATATGAGTGAGTTGTGGTCAGCACATCACCGGTCTTATATCATAATCTTATCTTTGTTGAGCAACATAGGATTGGGATCTAATATCCAAACCATGGAAACAAACTAGTGATTTCTTAGGATAACACTCTCAAAAGCGTGAGATTCAATAATTATGGGGAAAAGAGCTCGGTATAATATCTAAGAGATAAAATAATATAACCCAGACATTGTACATAAGCTAAACTGCTTTTAATATCTTTTTTACAGAAGCTTTGAAATATGCTCTGGAAACTAAAAATTGGGAAAGGCAACTGCAATTAACATGGCTTACCATCTGTTCCTTCTCAAGGACCACACCGCAGGGACACTTGAGGGGCTCATGGAACACTTTCATGTGTTTTTCCATCTCTCCTTGGTGAAAGGCTTGCCCGCATCTGCTGCAATGTACATGGTCTTTAGCCTCCTCAACCCTGAGGACTATCCCACATCCCTCATGTTGACAAACAGTATTGTGCCTGCTACAGTATGCTTCATGCAATGCAATAGTTCTACTTGGTATGTAACGCTTGCAATTTCTACACTCAACAGTGTCCATCTCCATAGATGATGAAGTGGATGCAGTTTGTTGGCCCACTATCCTCTTGACATTGTCTTCCACAACCACAGACAACTGATATTTAGTAATCCCTTTGAAACCATAAACACCTATACTATATGTGCCTGCTTCAAGGTTTTTGTCCTTGGAGCTGAGAACCAATGCTTTCGAGCCAACATCATGTGAAGACCATCCATGTTGATGTCTGGTTGGGAAAATAAGGGGATGCTTGGCCAAGTATAGATCAGTATCTCCGTCAGTCTCAGGCACTACTTTCACCACCAACTGAGCACCCTCAGAAGCAATTATATCAAAAATATCATTGTCGAGCACAAATTTGTAATACACATAGTGACCTTCCTCAACTACTCCAGAGTTTGATACTCCAAACTTGAGCGGTATGAGGACTGGCTGATTTGTACTCTCCGACGCTGAATCAGGACTGACTATATCAACCTCTATGTCAGTTTCAAGTACGGACACACTTGAAGAGGGTTTCAACTCAAGGACCTGTAACTTATATGTAAGTTCTCCATAATTCACAGTGAAAATATCACCCAAAGATAGTGTAGCATGTTGACGAAGACTTGTTTCAAGAATAGCCTTGTGGTTAGGCAAGTCCGAAAAACCAGTCCCCATGGGTTGAAGTTTAGCATAAGCTCCTTTTGGAAGAGAAACATAGCAAACCTCAACTAAAGGAGTCATTGCAGGAGTTTGAGAATCAGCTCCAAATAAATTATTCCATGCATGAGGAGGGAGACCAACAGAACCCTCAGCCGCCGTAAACTCTAGTACGCCGCAATGAGTGGTTCTTGGATCCTCTTTACCCTTGGACCCAACATCTGAGGGACCTTTCTGTTCAACAACCGAGAGACGAAAATACATTGGCCCCTTATCAAAAGCACCTTGATCAGACAATTCAGTGAAGGTAGAAGAAGGCAGTTTAATCTTATCTCCTGCACCATGGAAAGGAACAGCTTCCAAAATACGATAAAACACAACTCCTTTACCAACAAGCAAACTTTCTTGCATTTGCTGCTCAGCCTGATAGAACATGGAAATTCCAAAATTAGGTCAAAAACTATTTTTGCCGACATAAATAAAGGACAGGCAATTTAGGGAATGGGGGAAAACGTATAGGATAACTCCCAAAAATATTCCGACCGTTACATGGGACAGAAACCAACTTTCATCAATTCCTTACCCCCTAAAAGCTTAGTCCAGAGTAGAGAATCTTAACTCGTACCTGCCCCTTGATGGATTCCATCCAACGTAGAAGGGTGACGGTTAACATTCCATCAACAAAATCAAACAATCCAACTTCCCTGACATTCAATTGCAGAAACTGTCCGTAATTGCATGCCCAATTCCTATACCTAATCAGAAAAGCAACAGAATCGACCGAATCTACAGAACAGGATGACAAAATAGATCCTAACTCCACATAGAAACAAACAATCTCACAGAACGATCCCAGACATGCGATCGTACGTTTCAAACCTTGATCGTGAACTCGAAACGAGCAAGAGACGGAGATTAGGTCAGCAATACCTTCTGCTGAGCTTCAACAGCCTCGAGTCGGCGAGATCTCTGCACTGCTTCGAGGGCCTCTCTGAGTTTCCTGCTCTCCTCCTTGGCCCTCCTCTCCCTCTCCAATCTGGCCTTGGCCCTCTCTTTCCTCTCCCGCTGCTCTCTCTCCAGCTTCTCTCTTGCCCTTCGCAACTCAAAATCCATCCTCTCTCTCTCTCTTCTCTCTCTCTCTCTGCAGAAACGAATTTCTGAGTTCTCCGCGTGAGGGTTCCTCCGTCGGTCGAAGAAGGCTTTCACTGGAAGGAGACTTCTTGCGGAATAAGAAATAGCCGAAGAAGGAAGCCGTGTCCTCCTTTTACAAGGATCTCGCGGAGGCCTAAACCGACCGTTCCAGAAAGATCTAGGCCTTTTGTCCCAATAATGGGCCCAAATAGCTCGGCCCATTGGGCCTAGTGAAGCCCAATTGCAATTTGAGAAAACACGAGGAAGAGGGCGGGTTTCTCAATTTTCAACCCCTCGCATCAAACTTCAGATCCGTTCGCACTTGTGTTTCGGCGGAAATCCCTCGGGGCAGGGCCGGGGTTTGACTAAATAAACTCTCGACTTAGTTTTTTGGTCAAATGACGATTTTATCCTACCATATATTATAATTAAAATACTAAAATGGGTTAGAAAATGGTAAAATCCAGAATAAAATTTTGCTATTACCTCATATAGACGTTATTATGTATGATAGTGTTACATGCAACACTTTCAAGTAAAAGTAAAAACTAACAAAATTTAATCATTTTAGATTTTTTAATGAAATCCTAAAAAAATAACTTTAGAAATAATTAGAACTAGATATGAACTCGTACTACGTATAGAACAAATAAATGTAAAATACTATTATAATATTGTCTAGTCATATCATTTATTATAACTTATTACAATTTAATTCATTTAAAATTTGTTAACTTACAGTAGTAAGTAGAATATTCTCAATTTTTGTAAATATATTATATTAATTTTACTTTTTTATTTTTATAATTTCAAATTATTAGTTCAAAAAATATAATGAATTTTTACTGCTAAAATTATATATGAAGTGAGATAAGAGGATCCGAGTAGTTAATGAAAGATCTTTGTTGTTAGGGTCATAGATATAAGGTGAGAAAAAATGATTGAAATTATTGTTTTTTCCTTAATTCATAAATCAAATACATGTCATAAATTTTAATATATAAATTATATTAAGTACAAACGTGGAAAATGAAAAAGCCACCAAATCTCCAAAACGTTTGCATATATATAATATATATAATATAATATATAATAATATTATATATATATATAAGATGAGATTTATTGATTTTTAAAATCACGTAAAAACTTTCGTGTGTATTGTATATACTTTCTCCAGGAATAGAAGAGATGGTGAATAAGAGGGCAGAGGCAGACAAACAGAATAAACTGCGAGGATGAATAGCTATAAATTGTTACCTATTCTTACAAGGAATCGTGCTTTCTTCTTCTGGTTTATTTATGTTACCCAGACATCAGAGTAAATGAACGGGAGAAAATCGGGAGTGTTTCCCATGGATCAGACAGCCAGAACCATGAGTTCATAGCTCGTAGTCTAGACCAGCACCGTACCTCCAAGCCTCGAGATGCCTCTTCCACTCGTACTTTGTCTTTGGAGGAAATGAATTCACCAGAGGCCTAAACGAGAAGGTGAAGAACCAGCTAAATAGTTCTGTGTATAACAGGAACATGTGGTGTCGAGGTAGAAGTTTCTGTGGGGTTATTGAGCAAAATGAATATTAAGTGCACCTGATCAGAGGGTCGATGAAAGTCGAGAGGAACGTGTATAAGCCCAACATGAAGAAATGCCCGGACCAGTCTAGAAGCACGGGAATTCCAACCTGAGGACGGAAGTATGAAATATTAAACAGGGAGACTAATTCTGGGCGACTGAAGCAACTTTTGGAAAGAGGAAGAGAGAAGAAAAGGTATTAAAGCTGAACAGCTAATTACCTGATTAAATATTGATGGAAGAATGTGAGGCTTAGTTAACATAACAAGGCCTAAGGTTTTGGTAAGAGGCCAAAATTGTATAACATCCTGCACCACCGGTGATAGAGTTAGATTCATCAGATGATGTAGTATTAGCTCAACATATTTTTTCTATCGTGACCACGAGCTTTCCCGTACAAAGCTCCTCCTGCCGATGGAGGAAATTTACCTGCAGAAATGGTCTCAGAACGGGGTCCCCCAGCCTCTGCAGAAAGAGAGAAAAATGCCCATCAGACATCAGCAAGAGCATTTGAGGAAGAAGTAGATCAGCAAGTGTTTTAACACATCTTTGTTTGATTGATGAAACTTCTTACCTGCATGCACTGGAAATTAATACAAAGAAGCTCACTAATGAAATCTGATGAAACATTTGTGTGTTGCTTTGCTGACATAGCTCTCTGGAACAGCCACGATGCACTAAGGTTGGGCTGTCGCACGAGAATCCGAGGGTCAGTTTTTCTCTCTTTTTCCATGAGTATTTGTGAGATCAGAGAGTAAAGGAGAAAGAAAGCTACTGACCATGTAAGGGTTCAGCAAAGACAAACTATGTGAGTCGAGAAAGTCTCCTCTCATTGCTTCATAGATTCCTTCACCGGGCACGATTAACATAAGATGATGGTGGGACTAGTAATCAATATAGATCTTGGTTTATTACTTAAATCAGCTAAACTGCAACAGATCTCTGAAACAACTTTGTTTGAATTTATGCTGGTAATTCAGAACTAGAGACTGCCAAAGTAAAGCTTGAGTTATTTACCCTCTGACAATCTACCAAGATGTCTGGTCAGACTTCCAAAACCACCAAAGGAGACGGGTGACTGTATACCACTAGCATCACCGAACTACAGAGAAAACAGTATAGTGATGAGGCTTGCGTTCTACTGTAATGAAATTAATGAGGAGAAGATTCTGAAAGGTAAATTTATTGAAAACCTGAAGAACACGATCAAAAGCTGCTGGCAGTGGACTGTCAGGTTTGCCTCCCGATTTGAGGGAAAAAATGGTCTTAATATTGACACAGAATATCAATATGAAAATGCATCAAGTTGCAACAATCGAAATGATCTTCATTATCAACAATGTTCATCAATGCACATAACTTGATCTGCTGAACCAAATCCAATGATTTAACAGTACCTGCCACGATAAGTAGGGAAAATGCCGTATATAACTCTCAAAATGTCTAGGTTGTCAAGCGAGACTCCCTGTAAAAAGTGATGAGCATTGTCAGTTCAGCAACCAAGATTGAGGAATTCCATCATGATAACGTTAGAGAGCTTTCTGTTCTGAATGTATGGATCGCAATAAGTGGTGTAGCACTTAAATTCTTGTTCTGAGCGACTGTGATTAGCATATCAACCTTCAAGAAATTAAACAAGGGATATGGTACACCAAGCCCTGCTCACCTGAGATGTACTTTGGCTACTAACCTGATACTCGGGCATGAAATCCCAATAGGCTTCCAACAGTTCTTCCAGTTTGGGGCAGCAAGGTTGGGGATCAACGTAAGTGAACATGTAAGTGGTACGATCCTTAGGCCCGGAGCCAGTCGGAAATGCCTGTGTTTGGTCACAGATGCTTTGAGCCACTCGATAAAAGATATCCGGATGTCTCAGTAAAATACAAGGCAAGACTAACCTCCCAAAAAATCTGTACTTTTGATTCTCCAATACGTTTTACTGATGAGCTACTGTAGATAACATCGCTGTAGGAATTTTCACTGAAACCACGGGCACAAGATCCCACAACAAGACAGACACCATCTGGCTTGGCTCCACCTCGTATCTAGGAATCATGATGTATAAAATCATTCCAGCTAAAATTGGACATTGAATGGATGTCCAAATTGTGTTAAAATCAGCAGAACCAATAAATAAGTAAGTGACATGTATGGATTATCTACTTTGTTTTGACCGATTATGTATGGATTATCTACTTTGTTTTGACCGATTAGTTAATACTAAGCCATAATGTGTTGGCCGTGGAAGGACAGAACAACCCTTATTAATACAAATGTGAAGTTTAGCCTAAAAGCAAGATCTTTACCTGTTTCACAATGGGAGAGAAGTTTCCTGTTGCATCTATGATGAGACGCGATGACAAAATTTTCCCATCAGCTGCCCTCAAGACCTGATGGCCAAAACCGGGCTAACCACTTCATATTTTCATTAATAAAATAAATGAAGATCTCATCAGATTCCTTCAGATTTTACAATTAAGATACACTTTAAAATGCTAAAAGAATTACATTTCTATTGTAAAGTGAGGGAATAGAATATATGGAGAAGTCCTGATGAAATCTTCAGGTTGTGCTCAATGACGAGGAAAATAGGAGACCACAGTGACACTAGAAAATCAAGATAATTTAAATCACTGCCTACTAGTAGAGATATCATCTTCTCTCAAAAAATTTCCTTCATCCGATAATGAAATTAAATTAGGTTTATCATGGCAATCTTACCAAGAAAAGTGAAAATGCTCCTGAATGTGAATAGAAATGACTGAAATGGCCTGAGGAATAAATACTCACAGCAGCATCATCATATATGTATAATCTGGACAAACTGCAATTCTCAAAAATGACTCCACCAAGTGCTGTAAAATGTTCTTTCACGGTCTCTATGAGCTTTACTGGCCTGCATTACAAAGGTCGTAAGTTGCACATGCTTGAAGAAATTCACACCAGACCCCTCAGTTGCGGGGACAATTCCAATTAGAGATAAATCATACCTTCATGCTCCCCGAAATTTAAAGTATAAATATACATTGCAACTCACCGAATACCAAGGTTAAGAATGTCCTCCACCCAGATCTCATCCTTTCCCTCGAACCCACATCTGTTCTGCAAAAATCATGCCATGGAAAAAGTGAATCTACAGTCTAACAGGGGGTTCAAACTCAAGATCCTTCGGACATGAAGTAGCAAATTTTAGCCACAAACTCCTCACAGAAGATTGCATAGAGTATAGGTGATGAACCGCTCAAAACACATCACTGTAGCATGCTCATTTGCTTGCTTTCCAGTCCTAAGAGCCCATGGCACCAGAAACTCTCAAAACACAATTCACCAGAAACTCCTCATAGAAGATGGCATATAGAGTAAAGGTGATGAACGTCTCAAAGCAGAATTCACTGTAGCAATGCTCATTTGCTTGCGCTCTCTCTTTCTAAGAGCCCATGCAGATATGCTTACAAGCTTGACTGTTGAAGAACAGGACATGGCTCTATTGATGCATGGCTACAAGTTCATGATATGGAAAGAGGTCTATAATGGCTTGTGGCTCGGGTTTGCAGAAGAGAAAAATGAAGAACAGAAATTGCAAAGCAGTTAACAGTTAAAACAGAATGCCTGCTGATGTGTGTCTCTAGCTTTTTAAGAGTAAGAGGTGCATATTAGGACAGGTAACCTCGGGAACCTGCTGTTGTTTTCAGGCCATTCAAACCAATATTGGCTTCATCTAGATGTAAAAGAGATTCAAGATTGCTCTTAGATTCCATACAGTGCCGGTGATAAGAAAGGCACGCAATCAGCTAATGAAATCCTCAAACTCACAGGATTGAACTCAGCAGCTACAGCCAAACCAATATCCTCTTCCGCTAGAATGCCAAATTTAACAAGCTCCAAAAGCTCTTTCTTTGAGATATTCCACTCTTGTTCCCTCTGATAAAAGAAGAAAAAGACATTGATGTCATCATCTGGGAAATTTGACCACGTGTTCCTAACGACTAACATGAAGCCCGTGGCACGTATAATACCCCTTTCAAGAGATTCCTCTCCACGACACCAACTCGAAGGCCCTTACAACTCAGGGCCGTGGCAATGAAAATTCCCAAAGTACCTCCACAGATGATCACATCAAATGCATCTACAGCCTTCCCAGCAAGCTCTGAATCATTCAAGAGCCCCGAAGTTCTGAAGACCACTTCTTGCTGTTCTGGCAGAACTGCAAAGCAGAAGCAAGACAGGCAGCTGGAGGATCAACACCGGACACTGATTTCTTCAATTCGTCAATAGATTGGTATCAAAAAGCAAAGTCGTGGCACAGACTATACCCCTATCAGAAGAACAGATACCAGACCAAACTCGGTCCAGTCTCTTCAGTGCTTCGTACGAGTAGGTACCACCTGCACCGCCAACTTCCCCGCTCACAGATATTCTTTCCATTATCCTCTACAAAATGGAAGCTCTCCATATCATGATCCGTTCCTCAGTCGTGATATTATCTCCAAAATAAAGACAATTACAGCGATCGGTGCAGTAATCGATCGGCTCAGTAATAGCGGCAAGTGGGAGAAGTATTTTAGTTCAATCCAGACAAATAGCAGCCAACTTCAGGTTAGGACCAGGAACTGAGAACGAAAACCTGTGTTCTAGAGGGAACCGCCGTCCTTGGCACCTGTTGTAGGCAGTTGATTCCTCTTCCATGGCCGCTCTTCTTCTGCCTCGTGGGTCGCCGATGCGGTTCGGCACGATTAGGATACGCACCGCCGAGGCCTAGCTGAAGGACCGCCATTGTAGAACTTCTAATTGTCTCAAGAATTCAGTCTCGAAGATGCAGAATCGCCGGAGAGATAGAACCCCTGAGGACGCCAAGTGGACACGTAAGGTTCTAACTTCCAACGGCTATAAAGGGTCCATCACTCCATCTTTTTTACCGTTACACGAGGGCAGAAAAGTAAAATAAAGCAGGTTCTAATTTCCCACCGCTATAAACGGTCCATCTTTTTTACCGTTACACGTGGGCATAACAGTAAAATAAAGCAAAAAAAGCAGGAGGGGGCATTCCGAGAATTGAACTCGGGACCTCTCGCACCCTAAGCGAGAATCATGCCACTAGACCAAATGCCCGCTCTGTGAGTCTTTCGTTTATAAAATCTTAAAAACAAATACATTCACATGTATAACCACAATACATGAAGTATAATTTAATGCAGGAAATGTAATTAAGAGATTAACTGCAACGGAGTGTAGCTCAAGGATAATTAGAGAGATACATTGTGTCTCCTGTAGCAAATCTATCCAACGAGCCTTATCTTAGAGTCCGATACGATTTTCATGTTATTCAAGCACTCATTCGATAGTTTCAGCTTAATTTGGTCCACAGTGTGCTCCACAAACAGTGCTAGCATGTGCATACCCGATGACCTTTTTATGGAAACGATAGCTAAGATCTATGAACTATTACAGTTTACAGTTCAAATCCTCGCCTGACTAAACAGCTTGCCCATGAAGTTTGATGAATTTCTAAGGTCTCTACCATCTACGGGATTGTTATATTGAACAGTTTAGCGACCAAGGAAAGACTAGTTCGATGAATTTCTCAAATTTCCTCTGTTTGTCCATTTTGTGAGACCTGCACTGAATCGGAAAGCCACTTGTTTTTTGAGTGTGAGACACCGAAAGAGATATGAAAGGATCTCTTGCAACTTATGCTGCAGGGGAGAAGGCCGGGACCTTGGGAGCAAGAAGTGGATCCTCCGGCTCGAGAGTGGAAGTGAAACAAATTGGACCAAGTGATTTACGGGCTATTTTCTTCACGAGCTTTATACATTGTATTTGGAAGGAGTGGAGCTTGAGAGTTTTTCAACTGAAAAAAGTTGAAACTTTTGTAATTAGAGATTCCATTTCAGGCTTCCCATTTCCACTCTTCCTGAGATTAGGTACAAGGTAGCTTCGAGCTTAGTTGCACCTAGGTTTGACTCAAAGGATCTTTTTAAAGCCTGATGCATATGCATGGAAATGAATGAAGTGCATATCACAGTGATCGAATTCAGATCCCCGTCCTTTAAATGCTGTGGTGATTCTTCGACTTGTCTGTATCTAATCATGATCTTATAAGATGAACAAGGCACATTTTTTCTAGTTCACTTCATCAATCATTCGAAGAGGATTGAAAAGATCAATCTTGAACAGTGAATCAACTAATGAGCAATCTTCATGTTAATACAAAGCAATCGACCTAAATCATATGATTGGAAATCTAAGATGACTAACATCTCTCTTTGCTAACAACCCAATAGACAAGAAAAGAGAAGTAGCATCACAGCCTCAAGGTTGATTTGAAAATGATGCAGTTTCATGGATGAGTACAGTAGAAGACCCAGCAAAAGAAATGGAGTGTCAACTCAGAGAGTAAGTGAACTACCAAGCCAAAAGGATCAGTTTTTCCGGCTCGTGAAATCGCCCGCACCTGAAAGACGAGGGACTACGACCGGAGCACCACGAACCTTTTCAAGGGCATAGGTTATCCTCAATGGTCGACCTAACAATGCCTTCAGAAGGGAAGTCAAATGGCCTCAGTAATCAGATACAGTTTCCAGTTATTGATGTAATCAAAGAAAAGAGAGGGAGAACTCTGATTGTACTCATTCACCTTTCCGTCCATAGCATCTTTTGCACTTCTAGCATCATCTTCTTTAGTGAAACTGACGAACCCAAATCCTCTCGATCTGCCACTATCCTTATCATACAAGATCTTCACTGGAACAGAAGAGAAAGAATGCCCATCATCTAACAACTCCAACGAGGGACGGGTTTAAGGGAAAAATGACACTGGAAGTCATATATGTTTATCGTTTTTGACAATTGAGTCTTATAAGTTTGAAATGGCTAATTCAGTCCAATAAGATTAACTCAGTTACATTTTCAGTCTAAAACGCCACTGTTCCTTAACGGAACTATTAACAACATGAAGTCCACGTCAGGAACAACAAATGCCATTGTTCCATTAACGGAACTGTTAACGGCGTGAAATCCACGTCAGTAACAATTTGGACTAAAAGTGTAAACGAACTGATCTTATTGGACTGAATTAACCATTTTCAAACTTACAAGACTCAAATGCTAAAAACGATAAATATGTAGGACTTCTACACTAATTATCATTGGTTTAACGATGACGATCTTGAAGAACCTAATTTTCTGAAGAGCATAGCTCTTGTAAATGATTTCTTGGAAAATTCATAATGGAATATGACTTCATATACTTCATCAATACTGGGGATATGCCAAGAAAGTGGGAGATTCCTTAAGGTTATATACTCAAGCAAGAACGAGTCCAGCTTGTAGTATACTTGTCCATATCCTATACACGTCAAACTAACATCAACAGAACATGAGAAATGCCAAAAAAAATTAAGAACATCCGTCGAACATGTTGCGGACACTATGAAAAGAGACCTTTGACATTTGCAGATTGTGGTTGATGGAGGCAATGACTGACCTTCAGAGACCTCTCCAAAGGAAGAGAAAGCGTCCAGCAATGACTTTTCGTCAACCGACCACGACAGCCCTTCAAAACCCAGAAACCATCACCATCGTCAACAGACGGCACATCCCACTATTTGGAGTACAGCTCAGCACAATAAAACACTCACCGCCGACGAAGAGTTTAGAATTCGAGGAAGGTGAAGGCGGAGAGCAGAAGCCCCGCCACCAGTCGAAGGAGGACGGTCTTGGGGTCGAAGCTCTTCTTGAAAAGGAAAAAAGCGGCCTGTTCATGATCGTCGTCGGAGACCCAGATGAGAGGGAAGAAACTGAACTTCGGTTCAGATCACATTCGCCCTTCGGCAAGCGTATGGGCCAATTTCCATACATACCCTCGAGACTTTAACAGTACAGCGGGCTCTGCATATCTCTGGACTGGGTCCAATCGACCTGACCCGACTCAGCCTATTCGACCCGGCACTGGAGTGCTTTGGTGTTCAATGCTCGGTTGTTTCTTTCTGCTGCTGAGCTCTCAGCTGGGAGTAATATTCGGAGTGTAATACACAAAGAAATTATCGCATAAATCTCTCTCTCTTAAATTTTGAGATATATAAAACTTTAACAATTTTTAAGAATCAACTTTATATGTGACAAGATCCGAGCAAAAATTTATACAAAGAAAGGTAATATAAGATGCATCAACCTTCTTAGTTGGAGTAGAAAAATAAGGTTGGAGAATTTTGACCACTCAACTAATGATTTAATTGTTCAAAATGAACTTTTACCAGATTTTGTGAGTTCAGGTAGCTATGAATATCGGGATGCATTGGTGATCGTCCCTTTAACTTACGAAAATTTATGTAAATCCTGCACTTTATTTATTTTCAAATAAATTATCATATTTTATTCTCTTGAATTGGTTATCTTACCATTCTAATGAATTTCATCATATTAAATAAATTTTCCACATCTGTTCGTGAGTTGAAGGTGACAACTTTGAATTCTCCTACGCATTTGTATTAAAACATCATTAGAAGTAAGATATTTGTACATGAATTTGGAGAATATTCACGTGTTGAAATTTTAGTACATCGCCTAACAGCAGGGCGAGGAGCGTACCAAAATATCGTATGAAAAAAAATTCTTAAAAAATCAAGCGAATTGAGATTACATATTTAAGATGGAATCTCATACAAACATAATATCGCATATTGAAATTGCAATGGCCGATTCTTGACAGTATAATTGAAAATACTTTACTCAAAATAGATTTTTTAAAAAAATTTTGTGTGTACGGTAATTTGGTACGTTTCTCGTCTCGTAGCATGGCTCGACCTTGGTGGCAGTGGGCCCCATAAGCGGTCACTTCGACCAGCCGCATGCACATTACTTCCCTTGCCACGCCGAACGGGAAACGTTGAATAATGTCCCTCTCCAGCGTCTCCCTGTCTCTCTTCCTGTCCCCTTCTCTTTCTCTCTCTATCTCCGCTACCCAGCAAGGAGCGTATGGGGAATTGACTGATGACCCCTTGACCTAACGTCTCCGCTCGTGATGATTCTTCGAGTGCCTTCCACTCCAAACCTCAGACTGAGCTAGGGCGGGAGATATAGGTATGGCGTCCGCGGAGCCTGATGGAGGAGATCGGTCGGTGGAGCTGGTAGCCTGCGACGTGCCGGCACCGGCGGCTGCAAGGACCGAAGGAAGCGGCGACGGAGTCTCGGAGGAGATAACCCCGCTGTTGACCCAGCCTGGGAAGCCCAAAATCAACATCTTTACCGTCTCCTATCCCCGAAGAAGACCAAGGGTGCAATTTCATTCTCCAGCTTTAGTTATCAGCTCCTAGTTCGATCTTGCCTGCCCAATTAGGTTCTAGTTGTGTTTGAATTGTTCAGGGATTATTGATTTAAGACTGTCCCAGATGCAAAGCTTATCGGGAATTGAAGCTTCGGTTCTGATTCAGCACTTCTTTCCATGACTTTGTTTCGGTTTCCGCATATATTGATAATAAGAGCAGAAATAACCATCTGGTCTCTGTGTTAACGAAAATCTTGCGGTTTGTTGGACTAACTTTTTAGCGATTCAGTTATCTTCATTCATTTTTTCGGAATGATAAGTTGTTTTTCAAGAAAGTTTTGATCTTGAAAATGGGGAAAGGAACAAACTTTAGATCGTTCAGGTAAATGAACTGAATGACAATTGGTGGTCTAAGGCACTATTTAAGGAGGGAATTTGAATTAGCCTACATGTTTGCAGGAGCAAGTGATAAGATCACAAGATACGGAGGGATCACTAGTCCTCCAGTTCATTTCTTTGTTATGGAGTGGATCGAGATACTCTGGTCTAATGTGCATGGCTGCATCATCTGCCTTGTATTTTCTCATGGAAATATTTTCCGAAGCTTTCTCTGGTAAGTTAGCTGCATTCTCTTTTGTACATTCTTTAGTTTCAGAGTTCTGACGGATAGTATCATTTTTTCTGGTTCTCTGCCTTTTTTCATCCTGTACATCCCTGTGTCCACTATTGATTGACGCTATTTCATACTCTAATGGCAGTTCAACCGATTCCATTGTATGAGACGGCATTTGTTCGGAGCACAATTATTTTGATTTTGTCATATTCATGGTTGAGGAGTGGGCAGCTGATTTTTGAGCCGAGACACATTAGGAAGTTTCTACTTTTCAGAGCCCTGCTGGGATATCTCTCCTTAATGGGTTTCATATTTTGGTGAGCAAACACTGGCGCTTGTTGTGGTGAACAAACAGCCTATCTATTGGGTTCCTGCTTATATGCAATCTGTATGGGATAACTCAGAATAATTTAAGCATTGCTGGAGCATAAATTGGAATGCCATAGGTTTCCTTTGTGAAATTGATGGATACTTCCACTTGGATTCTTATTGGGTACTGAAACATATGGATTTGTCACAGTATAGGCAACTTATGCTATTCTTGTGTGCAAATTGTTTTAAACAGTGTAGAAAACTCACTGGGGATAGTGTCATTTCAGTGATGTGGCGATGCGGCTTCTATCAACATCTATGTAGACATGCAAGTATTGATGCAAAGACTGAACATTTGACTAAGGGTCAACATTGATACCCTAACACTTGCATGACATAAAACTGGAAATAATCACTTTGAAGTGAATCTTCCTGGCATAAGGTTGAATCTTAAGTTGTTATTATACAGTTGATGCCATTTTTATAAAGAATTGGAAGATTTATGCCAAATGACCTGAGTTGAATTCCTTTTTTCATATTTCAGCATTCAAAGATTACCTTTGTCTCAGGCCTCTGTTCTGACCTTTTCCACTCCATCACGGCTTCAATTGCAGCAAGAATAATATTGCGGGAAAAGTTGAGAATAGGGGATATAGGAGGTATTGTCAGATTTTGACTGGAATATGTATTTGCAGCTGGACATTTTTTTCCCCTGATTATTGTTTGGCAACGTGACCAACGTCTCTCATTTTCCCTGAAGCTGACATTGGCTATTGACTTTCTTTTCTATTGTTGACTACTCTGCAGGTCTTGCTTGCAGTTTCTTTGGTGTACTCTTCATTTTTCAACAAACGCTCGTAACTCAAGGTAAAGAAATGAGTTAACAGAATCTTTGACTATGTGTTGTAGAGTTTGTGATAATTTCCAGGACATATGCTGGATAAAATATGTTTTCTGATTTTGGTTCATCTATTTTATGCCATTGTCACCTTTAACTGTATGTCCTATCTTTTTCCATACTACTGCTTCTTTGGGTAAAGAAATGTCTTACTGTGTCCCCATGGGAGCAAACATCTCGAATGTCTTTGCAATGTGTGTCTCTCTACCCTTGTGCCCGCTTGCAGATAGATGTTTGTCTTACACCTCTGTGCTTCTACTATAGGAGTCGTGAGTAAAGCTGGGAAACCCAATGCATTCTACTTTCAGGGAAGTCAACATACATATGCTGTGTTAGTTGGCATATTTGCAGCAATATCAGGTGGAATTAGCTACTGCTGTATACGTGCAGCATCCAAGGATTCTAATCAACCTATGTAAGACACATGAATTGATTATTGATATTCAATCAGTAAGAATGTGCATCTGGATTCTAACATATGATATGGTGTCTTTCCAAACCTGCTGTCATATGTTGTTGCACATTCATATGATCTTTCCCTTGGAAGAAGATGGGTGCTGGAACCATTTTATGTGGTTTCTAATAGAAATCCGAGTTTTTACCAACCGGGTTCAGTTTCTCCAGAGTTCCAAAACCAGCCTCATATGGAGGGTCGACTAGTGCGTTCTTAATATTTGACTTCTAGTAATGTATTTGCAGGAGCTCTGTATTTTCATTTAGCTTCCTAGCTGCCCCTGCTGCAGCAATGAGTACACTTCTATTTGAAGTAAGTTCATGGCTTTGTCTACATAATTCTATAAAAGTCCATCTGCAGTTCTTCTTTCATTTTGCTTTTTTTCTAATCTCCCATAATAACAACCCGGAGAACTTTAACATGGCACTGCCTTGTTCCAAGAAATTGGAATATCAGACCAGTAGCAAGAATTTTGCCTAAATTTTCACCTCATATTCCATCAGGAAGATTGGTAGTCTTCTGAAAACTTCAATTGAGAATCCTTAGTTGCATTGGTTGAGAGATAGAATGGAAGCGGCAGAAAACAACTATTTCTTAAAATTTCTTTAGTCGGAATAGCTTCCATTCTTTGGCTCTTGGAATGGACAAAAAATCACCATCATTTTTCACTTGTTTTCATAATTTGCCTGTTATGAAAAGATCATAACATGGTCTCAGAAAATAATGAGCAGTAAATCAGTGATCGATTTCAAAATTTACCATAAGATGATTATGATGTGCTTGCTAAATGAAGACTGGATCTCACGACATAGGTTTTTGTGCTTCCGGGGCTCTACTCACTCATCCTAATGGTTATACTCGGTCTACTTGCTTTCTTTGCCGAGGTATTACTTGCACAACTCAACTGATTACTTTGCCTTTTTACTCTCAAATCGGTTTCGAATGTCTGCATCCCTGTGCAGTTATTGTTAGCCCGTGCCCTCCAGCTCGAGAAAACCAGCAAAGCTGCAAACCTACAGTTTATTGAGGTATATATCTGTGCTCGGGCTATGGCTGTGACGCCCATTGTAGTGAATTAGATGACCATTAACTTTCTCAAAGATTCAATCTCATTACATATTTGCTGTGCCTGTTGCTTGTTGTTATTGTGCAGGTTGCATTGTTACAGCTATGGGAGATCGGTCTGAGACGAGTTGCTCCGTCTTTCGAACGCCTTGTAGGGTGTTTGCTGATCCTAATATCAGCAGGTTGCACAATTTATGCAGGACCTGATAAAGAGTCGGGCTGAGAGGGAACAGCAAAAGGAGAGAAGACAGCGTCCATCCATATTTGTGTGCTTGAACTACAAGGAAACCAAATAGTGCGCCTTTCCTTCCTATTGTCAACCCCATAAAGGAGGAAAGAAACGAAATGTTCCCGTGGAGCTCAGCCCCTTTTTCATCAGCCTCAATTGCAGTAAAGGGTTAAAGGTTGAACTTTTCCTTGTGACTAAGGATGGAGGATGTTAAAGCTTCGGGATCTTATCATCGTTTGTCCCCACCTCTATTGATACTTTGTCCATGTGAAGGAGAAAGTGATGGGTGGGGAATCCACAATGTTTTACTGACAGAGATCTCTCTGAGTGAGATGCTGTGATCCTTGGCGTTTGTTTTTATCTCTCTTTTGTGTAAACCACCTGTCATCGGAAGTCGAATCGTACTGATCATGCTGTGGTCAATTCTATTATAGGGTAAAACTCTTCCGTTGATGGATTTTCTCCATTCATGTGCTTGAATTCACTAATAAAAGTTGGGAGATTTGTTTGCATGTCTCTCCGCTCGTCCTTTACCCGGGAGATGATGCTTTCACAAATAAGCATCAATATCAACCAGTTCGTTAAGTAAAATATGGGATTTGAGTCTTATAAACATTGAGGGAGCGTTACATCTAGTGGACCATTTTAGCTCATGATTCTTGTACGAGAGAAGTTTGTCATATTATGAGTGTACCCTTCTGATGATTGTTTAGTGCAATAAATAAAAAGTATTATATCATGTTTTCTATTATTAATAGTATTTACATTTTAACCCAATATTATAATTTTTACTTACATATTGAATAAACGTAACTGTATTTACCATCTACCATGCATCATTGGGAGTACAGCTCCCACGAGAATTCCTCGGTAATTACTGCGGTTAAAATAATGAGAGTGGAGAATGGGGCGTCACCAATTTGGCACCTTTAACATAAAAGATAAGATAGGAGGACAGAGATTCATCATCTCCAGGGAAACGCGGTTTCGAAAGGACATGAGGAGTTTTCTTCTTTCCATTTTACCGACGGAGATTATCTAAAGTGGAAGGGGCTTAGTTGTTCAAGTTAAGAATTTGATTTCGAGTCTCTATAGATGTAGTAGACTTCTTGGGAGAGGACCCTGAAAAATCGCCCAACAGCACTCCAAATCCGAATCAATTGGATCCTTAGAGATACCGGATACGGAATGATCTTGCACCGAGAAAGAAAGGGCTCGACGGGTTCGTAGGGAATGACAGGGTAAAGTCACAGGCCATCGTGGACTTTCTTATATCGAGTACCTCAACTTTTCACCACTTTTCGTGGTAGCCGGATATTATAAAACCGACTCTCGCACGGTTACCGTGAGGTTAAGACATGTTTGAACCTTGTTCCAAGTAATATTACAGAGGATACTCTTTAGCTTGTTTTTTAAGGACATCAACTTCTTAGATTGTACTAAGCATCTTATGATGTTACATTAACGTGACCAGTGTCAGTACTGCTCATTTAATTTTTCTAACACGTTCAAGATTGAATGTAAAAACCTAAATATTACGTAATAGTGGATCGCCACCACTACTACTACTGTCTTTTAATTTATTAAAAAAAAGAGGAGTAACTCAACTTTTTAATAGGCAAAAAAAAATTTATATTTTTACTGAAAAAGAAATAAAACGGTTACAATAATTATTAGATTCTTCTTTTTTTATTAATCTCATTGTAAATCATTTAATTAAACTACTAAATAATTTGGATACTGAATTATAAAAGACTTGCTTTACCTCATGTAATTTTTTTAGTTTTTACCAAACAATCTTTCAATCTTTTTTTTTTGGGGTAAGTACCAATCATTCAATCTAATTTGACGCTGAAGTAAAATTTTTCAAATAATTGTATTTTTTTCTCAATAGACATGTCTTATTTGTCATATGAAAAAAAGAGTACGAGAAGTCCTACCAATAAAAGATCGAAACTTGAACTTTTCGGTCCAAAATTACCATGATCTTACCCTACAAAAAGATCTTGATTTCGATAAGAGGTCCTTGGCGCAATCGAGACCTTAATAGAACTCTTCTTCATACCCTTTATTCTATCTCTTTTTATTTTATTTTATATCTATTTTTTACACACTGAAAAAATCTGGACCTCTAAATTCCGATACATTAATACTGATATAATAGCACCCATGTCAATTTATGGAGAAAGTCCTGTATGTAATGGTATTTACCTGATTATATTAATAAATTAAATAAAGTCATTTCATGGTTGATTTTTTCCTTTGAAGTTTTAAAATAAATTCTCAAACATTTAGCTTGATTTAATTAGTTAGTGATATGTGACGAGTATGTCACATGATAGTGCTGGCACAGTATCACGAGTTAATAGGATTTGATTATTTTTAAGATTTTTTAACAAAATCTAAAAAAAATAATCGTAAAAATAATTTAATTTAATTAATCTATGACATTATATAATTACTGACATGTATTATACAATTTACATGCAACACTTTCTCCTCCGTTTCCTGGGTCAATGTCGTTTTAATAATGCTTTTTGTGGTGCATTAACGTTACCGTGAGTGAAAATCGTCCGATGCGCGATGAGGTTGTGGGGGAACGTGAAGTAGTGGGGCCCACGAGCCCTCCTCGATCGCTCCGTTCCTTTCTGTAGAAGTGGGAGACGGTCGTCCGTTTTTCTGCCACTTTGGTCATGTCGTGGTCTCCACCTGCGGGCCCCACTTCCCATCCCCACAACCCAACGTCTCTCTCTCCCCCTCTCTTCTCCTCGAGATTTTATATCATGGTATCACTATGTATTAAAGTAATAATATTAATTAATTACCAAAGAAGGTTGGCGCAAGTGGAAGGGGCTTGTGTCGCTTAAGCAGAGGTGCCGAGTTCGAGCCCCTGTAAACGCAGCAAACCTTCTTGGGAGGGGTCCCCGGGAAACCGCCCGACAGTACCCCGAATCCGGATTAGTCGGGCCTTCGGGTACCGGATACCGGGTGGGAAACAAAAAAAAAATATTATTAATTAATTTTAAATTTTTTTATATTTTATAAAAATAATTAATTATAATTAAACGATATTATTACATAAATGCTATTATATTATACCGCTGTGATGTGGAAAACTTTCCTCTCTCTCTGTTATCATACTCAAGCTAGCTCACTCACTGAACCTCCTCCTCTCTCCGTCTCTCCCTCCGCTCTGCGCTCTGTTTCTCGAAGCAAGAACCAGAGCGCCATGGAGCTTCTTCCCTTCTCCCTCCTCTTCGCCGTCTTCGCCTTCCTTCCCTTTTCAGGTAACTCCAGCATTGCCATCCTCTTCTTCTTCTTCGCATTTTCCTCCTTGCTCTGCTGAAAGCAGCCACGCTTTGCTCTGTCTCTGCTACTCTGTTACCATCATTTCCCACTGTAAACATGAATGCATGGAGAACTCATCTCAATATCTCTCCAGCTCCAGTTCTTCTTTGTTCTAGGAGGAAAAACGAGAAGAAATGGAGCGATTTCGAACTTGTCTGAGATGTCATTGTCCTGCTGTGTTGACATTTTTTTGGCAGATGCGGGGTCGATCGGAGTGAACTACGGCCGCGTGGCGGACAACCTCCCCTCGGCGACGAAGGTGGTCCAGCTCCTCAAGTCTCAGGGGATCGACAAGATTAAGGTCTACGACACTGATCCGGCCGTCCTCAAGGCCCTTGCGGGCTCAGGCATCAAGATCACCGTCGCCCTCCCCGACGCCTTCCTCTTTGCGGCAGCTCGGAGCCAGTCCTTCGCCAACGTCTGGGTGCAGCGCAATGTGGCCGACTACCACCCTGCTACCCAGATCGAGGCCATCGCCGCCGGCAACGAGGTGTTTGTTGAGGCCAACACCACCACCAGATACCTCGTCCCCGCCATGAAGAACCTCCACACCGCCCTGGTCAAGTTCAACCTCCATAACCAGGTGAAGGTCTCCTCCCCCATCGCCCTCAGCGCTCTCCAGAGCTCCTTTCCCTCCTCAGCTGGGTCATTCCGGCCAGAGTTCGTCGAGCCGGTCTTCAAGCCGATGCTCGAGTTCCTCCGTCAGACTGGCTCCTACCTCATGGTCAACATCTACCCCTTCTTCGCCTACGAGACCAATGCTGACGTCATCCCCCTCGACTACGCCCTCTTCCGTGAAAACCCCGGCGTCGTCGATGCCGGTAAGCTCCTGACCTTTTCCTTTTTTCGGTCATGAGGTCAGAATCAGTGAAAGCCAAAAAGAAAAAGAAAAAAAATGGAGTTTGCATGGTGGCAATGAATATTCTTGTCGATTCCATTTTACCCATTTGAACAGGCAATGGACTTCGCTACTTCAGTCTCTTCGACGCTCAGATCGACGCTGTCTTCGCGGCCATGTCCGCCTTGAAGTACGACGATGTCGGGGTGGTGGTGACCGAGACCGGTTGGCCCTCGAAAGGAGAACCCACTGAGACCGGGGCCAGCGTAGAGAATGCCGCCGCCTACAACGGTAACATGGTGCGGCGGGTCCTCTCCGGAGGCGGGACCCCGCTCCGGCCAAAGGCGGACCTCACCGTCTATCTCTTCGCCCTCTTCAACGAGGACAAGAAGATCGGGCCCGCCTCGGAACGTAACTTCGGCCTCTTCTACCCCAACGAGCAGAAAGTTTACGATATCCCGTTTACAGCCGAGGGCCTGAAGAACTACCACGACACCCGGCCTCCAACCTCCGGCGGGGGCCAGAGGGCGGTGACGTCGCCTGTGAGCGGCGGAGTGTCGAAGAGCGCGGCGGGTAACACTTGGTGCCTGGCGAACGCGGACGCCGGGAAGGAGAGGCTGCAGGCGGCGCTGGACTACGCTTGCGGGGAGGGAGGAGCCGACTGCCGTCCGATCCAGCCTGGGGACACGTGTTACAATCCTAACACGCTGGAGGCCCACGCCTCGTACGCCTTCAACAGCTACTACCAGAAGAAGGGCCGGGCCGGCGGGAGCTGTTACTTCGGCGGCGCCGGCTACGTAGTCTCGCAGCCACCAAGTACGTATTTCTATACGTATCTCCTACTTGGCCTGTCATTTTCTTTTCTTTGCTGAGAAAGAACAAGCTTAATTGAATTATGGGTACACGTTAGAAAATTGGTGTGTAATTTGATAAAAGTGCGCCGAGGGAATATTTAGGAACGAGGTTTTATCGACAGGTCAAAATGTGAGTCAGAAATGAGACCCACCATGTGAAAGTTTTATTAATTTGTCAGGCGTGGCATACAAAAAAAATGAGGAAACTGAATGGTTGATGTTGGTCGGATTTTTTTTTTTAAATAATGTCTTGGATTGGAGTATTGTGAGATACTAATGGATTAGATCGAAAACAAAGTAAATTTTATAACAAAAAGAATTAGGCAAACTTTACGGAAATATGTTTCTTAGATGAGATTGGGGTTTTGTTTATTTGCAGAGTTTGGAAAGTGCGAGTTCCCGACCGGATACTGAAGAGATCGATGAAGAGAGTGCTGAAGAGATCTGCTGGTAGAAGAAAAATGGACCAATTCAAATTTGTAATTTCAATTTAGAAACTAATATGTGTACTTTTGTGGTGGGAGGTTGGGGGGCTCCTGTGTAATTATTCAGGAGTCGTGGGGGGCTGTTAGTAAATTAATTCAACTAGCTTCAACTTTGCCTGTAACAGGTTCATTCCGTGCATGTAATCCCCTAAGCTAAGCTGTTGGTTTTTCTTTCGTGACTAAATGCCCCGAACTCAATAAGTCTACACTTGAAGAAATGATTCCCGAACATTGTACTGGCCTGATCTAATGGTTAAAATTCGGTACTATGCAATTTTCGACCTGGGTCTCGGAGGGCATCGACTTTCATGTACTATATTTAAGTATTTAGTAGTGTTCGGTTGACGAGATCAATGCTAAATGTCAATTGTTCAATTTATCTGACATATTTTTAGGTAAACACCGAAAGGTAGAATATGAAGTGGTGAGGGTGGCTATTGCTGCCTTCCTTTTCGACTATTATTAAAAAGAGAGAGAGTTCATATTCGCAAATCCGCGTCTAGTCATAGAGAAAATTTATTATTGAGAGTCTGTCTCCGTCGACTCTACTTGAATTTGAATTAGTTGAGCTCAATTGGAGTTTCTAGATACGGGATAGTTAATGTACATTGCATAATGATATGATATTTCTTCCTTTTAAATGAAATTTAAGATTCTTAAGTCTTCTACATGGAAGAAATCTAAATCATCACTGTAAGAGTTTTATTATTTATTTGCTTGATCTGATTTAAGTGTAAATTAGTTAAAATTTATCAAATTTTTAAACTATTTTTTCGATATACAAAGAAAGCAGGTATGCCTAAAATGAGGTAGAATGAAGAGGGAATAAAAGGAGTACGAGAAGTTTCGCATATGATATTGAATCCAAGATCTCTAGGTCATATAATAGGAGTAGTATTAACCGTAACGAGTTAATTTTTATCATATTTTTAAATATTGGATTGATGATGTTAGAAAAAAAACATTTTTTGTAAAAAGTTTTATTCAATCAAGGAAAAATTCTACTAATCCAGTGACTTTACCGTCCCTGGACAATCTCCATCGTTCAATTTCTCCATTTAATCTCAGCCAAAAAAAAAAAAAAAGCAGCAACCGGTTGTTTTAGAGAGAGAATGTCTCTCTCTCTACTGGACCTCCAATTACTGGACGGTAGACGCTCTCTCTTCGATCAGGAGGACGAAATTAGGTTGTGGGCCACGTGGGTGGGCATGTGACAGCACATCCCCACTTTCTCGTAAGTCTCAGTCCACATTTTAATTATGGTCACTGTTCTTTTCTGCTCAATTCTCTGCTCCATTATTACCACTCACACACCTATTAAAAAAAACATATAAATGCATAAAAGAAATCTAGAAATTTTATTAAGGTGGTAAAAAATTTCAAAAGAAAGGTTAAAAAGATAGATAGTAAAATAATAAATTTAATGAAGATAGAATAATATGACTTAATAAAAATAGATAAAATCGAAATAAATTTATACAATATTTAATAGTTATTACCTCATTAAATCCATCCTGCACACATGCGCATATATATATATATATATATGTATTATGAATAGGTTCCATTATTCTGTTCTTGGGGCTCTTTTCAACTTTCTAGCAAGCCTACTGCTGCTTTCGTATCTTAAGTAGATTTCCATTCTATGGAATATTCAGAGAAAAAAAATCAGCTCCCTCCATGGAAGAATTTATTAGTTCAAAAAATCATATTGATTTGGAATTTTTTTTTATAAGGAGAAATTTATTCTCCTTAAATCTATGAATATTCCACAAATTTATAGATCTATGTCAGTTCATATGACATCACAAAAAGATGTGCGCTCAATGGAAGATTCGAACCTCTGACTTCGTGGATCTTCAAACGAGTTATACGCATATCATATTTACTTGAGTTAAGTCTCGGGTTGTGTCGTAATTATCATGGTCATTCCTCGGACAGATTAGTAATTTTTCACCCTGTGGTCTAAGTAGAACAGGTTCCTTAATTCCTTGTACGCTGCTGCTAGCAACACGATTGTCAACGGCACACGACGTTGGCATGTCAACAGGACCACTCATGACTGCACCAAAAACAGCATCGAATTTCAGCCGTTAAAAAGGCTAAATCCGAATCCAAGGCAGATTTCTTCCATCGGTTTATTGCTGAAGTTATGTTAGACTCACGAGAGAGGATAAAGGGGGGCAGTTTTTCTTTTGGTCTGTACCGATATTTAGAAGTTCAACGGACCCACCAAGGCATAAATCTCTCCCAATGTGAGTTTTCTCCATTTACAAAACTCAAACTCAAGATCTTACTTAAGGGGAAGAGATGTCCTACAACCTCAGTTAATACACTTTAGTAAGGGACGACACTTCAGTTCAGCAGTAAAACATTGCATAATGATTATCTTAGACGGGGGACAAGGATCCAACACAGATGGTTTTCAATTTGTCATCAAGAGATGTTAAACTTAACTAACTCATATAAAATTTCTACCGAGCGTATAAGAACGTAGGTTCATATTCACGTTGCCGCCTGTCCTTAAATATCATCTCTCAATAACTGATTTCAAAGCAGGTATTTTTCTTTCATACTCAGATAAGGGAGATGATTGACCATTGAAATGAGGCTTTCTATTTCGTCCTTGGACTATATAACTGAGCAAGAGGCCGGTATTTTTCTTTCGGTCTCAAACTTTTTCAGTTACCACAAGACTCTTTAACCTGAATATGATACGATGTAAAATTTCCATTGGGCCTACAGAAAAGTTATGCCCATATTCACCTAAAAATTTTAGGTTTACAGGTGGTGATATCAAAATTTTCTTATAAATCGGGAATCCTTTTTATTAGTTGTCTAGTGTGCGATTTAATCTTCAAGAGTTGCCCCTATCCCCCGTCTAGATATATAAACATATATTATAGGATAAGAGACACTTTTAATTTTCAACCTTTCACACTTTTATTATTTTCGTCCTAAACTTTTATTCTTTTATCGTTCACGCTCTTAACCTTTTAAATTTTTATCACTTTGGTCCTACCGTCATTTTTTCTATCCAAAAAATTTATTTCATCCAAAAAATTACTTTTCAACAAAAAATATTTTTCAAAAAATAAAGAAAAAGAAGGGAAAAATGAAGATGAAAAGTATCAGTAGTGTTTTACACTTTTACTGATGGTCATACCACCTTCAAAATTATGAAATATTCCCGATTCAAAATTGATTGATGATTATTATCGATATAAAGTCATGACTCATTCTGAGAAAAATAATTTTTAATTTTAGAATGGGCACATACTAGTAATCACTATTTTTTAAATCAGGAACGAAATACGTTTTTTTAAAAGATATTTGTTGAAAAATAACTTGTGAATGTAATATTTTTTTTGGATGGAAAAAATAACGGTAAGATTAAAATCTTAAAAATTTAAAAGGTTGAAAATGTAAATAATAAAAATTAAAAAGTAAAAATAAAAATAATAAAAATACGAAAAAATAAATTACCAAAAGCGCCTTTTCTTTTTCCTATATTATAATATAGTGTAATGGAAGACAAAACTACAGACTGCGTACGGACATATAAGTTAGGAAGGTGACGTGGAGCACATTTTGTGTGGCAGAGGTTGAGATTCTACCTGCCTCCCCTTTCTCTATCTCACTTCATGGCTCACATGCCCTCTCCCATGTCCAATTATTATATTTTTCCTCCTTAAAGATGGATCCGGAAGTTCTAGTCAGGGATAAAACTCAACAAAGAGTTAAATAGCAGATTTTAGGTACAAAATAAGATAATATATCAGAAATATAAGTCAAATCTAGAAAATTTGTACGGAACTTTACAGACTACCTTAGTTCAAGGGGATAATCGCTCGCCGCCACTAAACCCATCTCTGATTCATGGTATTTGTAATTTAATTTTTATAATTTCAATAATATTAATTTATATTCTACCATGTAGAAATTTAATGTGTGATGAGAAAAGAAAAGAGGGAAGCTTAGAAATATAAATGTAGCTGTGTGACTTTTTTGAATTGAGTCACTCAATGATTAGATAAGATAGGTGGTTAATTTGTAGTACTAGGACATCCAAATAATATTTAAATCGACGCGATCTTATTTCAAGTACTTTGTTCTTCAAATAGTAACTCCGATCGGGTTAGTGAAAAAAATACTATATCGATCGTTAATTTTTTACGTTAATCAAACTCGAATCTGAAATGTCACGGAACCACCGTCTGGACAAATACGAACACGACCATGTTGGGGGTCACATGTCCATTATTCGATTCCCAACAATTCACTGCTCGGCCTCTCTGTCCAATTCATCCCGACACAGAGACTCCCAGAGTTCAGAGAACCGAACCACTTGGGAAGACACTGTCGTGTTGTGCATATTGCATTACTAATTTACTGGTGAAACGTTGTGGACAGCTGTCCGTTGGTTATAATCGAACGGATGGGAAGCCAGTCGGGAATAAACGAAAGCGTTAGTTCTCAATCTTTTGTACCTTTTTAATCATTCATATTTTTAATTTTTAAGTTTATATATATATATATATATTTTGGTTTTCCACCCAGTGTCCGGTATTTGAAAACTGACCAACTAATCCGAATTCGGGGTGCGGTCGGACAGTTTTCCAGGGACCCCTCCCAAGAAGGTCTGTTGCGTTCACAGGGACTTGAACTCGACAACTCTGTTTAAGTGACACAAGTCCCTTCCACTTGCGCCAACTTTTGTGGGTAGTTTTTTATATTCTCCTATGACTTTTTCTTTCCAAAAATAATTTTTTTATTAGGCAAAAAAGTAAAGATGGTGATGAAGGTTAACTATTTATTAGGTAAAAGCAACAGTAAATTAGAAAACTAATGGAATTTTAGAATAAATAAAGAGGCAGTTCTATATTGGGATGCAGTCACGGGCTATACCTGATTACGTAGCATAAGAAAATATCAATTAATATATGATAAACGAGTAAACTTGTGTTAACAGTCTGAGCAGTTGTCATAATTATTTATAATTAAAGTAATTTAATTAAATTTTTTAATTACGTTATTGTGAAGTAGGATAATTAAGATTTCTTTTTCCAGATCGGTGCAGCCGCGCCCAGGCCTGTCCGAGATTCTGACCGTTGGTAATTTTCCACTGGGGAGACCAAGAAGGGCAAAAAGGGCAGCGCAGAGATCTATAGGCGGTCTTCTTCTTTCGGCCCGGTCCGGTTCACGCCTGATTCGACCAGCCGCCCATTTGAAAGTTTGTCCCCGGTCCATCAGCTATCGAGAAATGCGTTAAAGCCCAGCGCAGAACTGGCAGGCCGATGATTGATGCGAGTAATGAGCCTTCCAGTCCCCATGAGGAAGCTATAGCCCACGTGGTGGGGTGGGGATTTCGGAAAGTCCTAAATTCAATTCTCGATCGAGAGATTTTTTTTTATTCGGTATCTAAAAGTTCAATAGCTCTGACGACAATTCATATTTGATTCGGGTTTGCTTTCAAAACTGTAGAAGTCTAGTAATTAAGAATTTTCCTGTCGAGATCTTATTTATGGAGGAAATACATCGGAACAACCAAATTTCAAATAATTTGCTGAAAATGACCTAATAATAGCCTGAAATTCATACGTAGAATGTCTACGTTTCATACAATTGAAAAGAATTACTCAAATATATCAATTGAATTTGGAGGAAATTACTTTGTTGCCCTGAAATTGGATTACATTATACACAAACACATATAACGGATGATGTCAAATCAATTAAAATTATAATTAATTAAAAAAGAGGAAAATTTCGTTCCCGGGCAGGCTCTGATTGAGGCGGATTTCATGGCTTTTGACTTTAATGACCCCTCTTCCTGCTGCCAGTGGCATGATTGCCTCAACTAGGAGTTCTTGGCAAGTGATCATTGCCATTTTAGGAGATCTCTTCACCCAATTTTTTTCAGTAAATTTTTGATGTATTTATAAATATTTTACGCCTATCCAATTTATTATGTGATTATTTTTTAATTGCACTCCCAATTATAAGTCATACTGCATGTATCTTGCAAACTTGTTTTCTCTGATCTCTTACGTATGCTTTGATTAATTTGTTTCATTCGCACGTATTGATAAACTTGTTTTATTCACTCTTATGCTCGATATCATTCTCCCTGCGGAGCATAGGTCACGTGATAGTTTTTCCTTATAGCTTGATCACTCTTAAGAAAAAATTTTGAATAGTTTTAATGAAAAAATATTAATTAAATTAATCTGATAATTAATAGTTATTATAATTACTTGGATGATTAACATCCGACTCTTTTAAGCTCTTGATGCAACCAACTCTTAGAATTTCCCATTTCAAGGGAATAAGTAAGTGAATAAAATGAATAAATGAAAGTTGCTAACTTGGAATTTTTGAAAGTTTATGTAGTTTGAATGCATTCATTCAAAAGAGGAAACATGCTTAGAGTGATGCTTTTTTACATCACGTGTTAAGATAAGATCTTCTTCTTTCGAGTAAGGTTTAATTTCTTTACCCTCGCAATGTTTTCGATCCCTTTGAATATAGATCGGTGTGATAGGACAAAAAGTATGAAAACCGTGTCGATTCCGGACCGGACCTGACCGAACACTCTTACCCGAATTCAACCGGGTTTGTTCAACGGATACAAGCCGGAAGCCCGGGAGACCGGAAAATACAGGGGACACTTGGTACGCATTGGATCAAGGATTTAGGTAAACTATGCAACGTTCACATTTTTTGCGGTTTCTTTTGGTATTGGGTGGCCGTCAGCTCAGTTTCCCTTTCTCCACCATCACTCATTGGAAGCAAACTGTAAAGGTGAGAGTGATGGGTCAACATCCGGCTTCCTCCTTCTGTCTCTTCCCCTCCCCCACAACAATTACCTTTGATCCGAACGTTGTCATGTTCGATCAAACTCGGGCTCGGTGGTCTTCTTAACCGGTGTGACTATATGGGTTCGAACTAGTGAGAGCACAAGCATGGTCGAAAAGAAAGATAAAGGGCTCGATCGAGCTCATGAGCTACTCGGTTTAACCAGTTAGGTGGCACCGAGTCAAATTCAAGTCTCCATCGAGTCGGTCACTTTGTGTGGAGGCTCGTGCCAGTTACACAGTTAGACATATGGAGATACCTATGTAACAACGTCCATTAGAGTCTAGACGAGTATGGAACAACATCGTGATTCCGTTCCATAAAGATTGCAGGTCAAGAATTGGTTGGTCTATCTATCCTTGCATGATATGTACAATAATCTTTGCCATGGATGCCCTGGATTATGTAAAAGGCAAATCAGTGGTCATTAGTGGGTTAGATGAAACAGGGCATCATCAGCCAAAAGGAAGAAGGGGAAGGAAGAAGGTTGAACTCATCAGGTGGAATTGGAAAGCTTTGCCTAATCCTTCCTGCCTTCCTTCCTCCCACCACTGTTCAATCAGCAGAACATGAGATTGATAATGGTGCGGGGGACCCATTTATTTTAGGTGCAAAACCATAAACCAATCCAATTCGCGGGGAATAATTTGTGTCTTTCTTCAAGCCGGAATAAATTTTTAGATTTGAGTACGGTAAATAAAAAAAATTTATGAGCAACGAAATTTCAGTTCAGAACATTGGATGATAAAGAAAAAGAAGTTCGAGTTCAGAGCAGCCTTCCCCTTCTCCTCTCCAAGCAAAGTCTTTGGTGAGTATTATTGTTATCACATAATAGTTAGTGTTTATATGTTAATATTGCTTAATAGAATTTAATTAATTTTGATATTCTTATAAGATTTTAAAAATAAAAGATAATTTTAAAAATAACTGAATTTGATTTATTACGGGGAGGTGCTGTGAAGTACATTTTTTTATTTGCACTACGCAATATTGTCATACCAATCGAAACACACATTAATACTAATATGTGATTGGACTGCGATCCTAAAAAAATTTTCGTCGATCCTTTCAACTTAAAAATTACTTTTTTGGAAAAGTACTAAGCAAATCAGTATGTCAACTCCAAATCGGTGATGGGGCGAAGTATTAAGACTTTCTCCTTCTCCGGAGAGAAAATCAATTCAATTCCTTTGACAAAATTGGAATTTCACTCTCTCGTCCCAGGGGCCAGAGCTGTCTTCTTCACGTGCCCATATTTCTCAGTTCTCACTCCCATCTCATCTGAGGGCTCTTCAACAATCTCCTGATCTCCGAATTCCTCCTCCCGTCAGCTTCTCGGCTCCTCTATTGCTCTGTCTCTGCTCTCCTCCTCCTCATCCTCCTCCTCCATTCTGTTCCATCTTCTCCCTCACTGCGGCAGATGTACCTGCCTCTCCTCGCTCTCCCCTGTTTCGCCTTTCTCGAAAGGCTTCTGCCTTGCTCTGCTTAGAAGAACTTATCTAATGCTTTCTGTCATCTTCTCTGATCTTTCCGAAGACATGATTTAGGCACAACAGAGTAAGTACCCGATGGCCGCTTGAGTGGTAATGTTCTGTTTGCAGAAAGGAAAAGTTTGACCCTTTTTTTTTTGGCATTTTTGCAGGAAATGGACGTTTTAGACAGGAGCAGGATGTGGAAGAATTTGAAGCAGCGGCTGGGACTGAAGCGGATGGGCTGCTGCGGGGCCATCTTCGGCTCGGACGCCGCCACAGCCACTGCCACTCCAACCATCACCATCATAGAGACGCTCAACATGGACGACGACAGCGAGTACGACGACAACGGCAGCAGGCGGAGCAGCGCCGTGAGCGCGCCTTTCGTGAGCCAGGTCCCTTCGGCGGCGGGGATCAACCTGGCGATGGCGCTGGCGGCGGAGAGGAACCTTCGGGTGGCAGGCCCCGGCGCGTCGGGGAGGGTGAAAACGCTGATGACGCTGATCGAGGAGACGGACGGCGTGGATTTGAACAAGGTGAGGAGGAGGGAGAGGAGGGGAGGCGGCGGCGGAGGCGGACGCGGAGGTGGAGGCTGCGACGGGTTGTGCTGCGTCTGCATGGAGAACAGTAAGGGCGCGGCTTTTATCCCATGCGGTCACACCTTCTGTAGGGTCTGCTCCCGGGAGCTCTGGATCAGCCGGGGCTCCTGCCCTATTTGCAATCGGTCGATCTTGGAGATTCTTGATATATTCTGAGGGTGAGATCGCAGCTAATTCAGTTCATTCGATATGTTCGTCATTGGATCAGAGTCGATGTAGTATTCGATATTGTTTACCGTCTGATCGCATTACTGAGTCGATGGCCTCACGATTGGGATGGGAGAACGAGGACTGACTGTTCTATTTTTTGGAAAATACAGTGGAAGTTCTCTGTGTTTTTGGCAGTTGAGTTACATAAATTTAAAAATAATTAATTCAATCATATAATATCAATTTGTTATTTTTTCTATCTAAACCGTCATTATTTTTAAGGAGTGCATTTCACGCTGTTAACGAAATCTTTAACAAAAAATGACGATTTGAATTGAAAGCGTATGGAAATTAATATTAATAGAATTAAATTAGATATTTTCAAACTTACAGACTCGAATTACACAAAATGAAAAGTCAAACATATGTAATTTTCTCCATCATTTTCCCATAGTTTTATTCCAAAGCATGCATCCTTGTCTCGGATCGCAACATGAGATAGATATATTACGTGATAAGTAACACAAATAAATTGTTATTTAAAGTATAAGAAAAAACTGTTTCAAAATTTTGACACAATATTATTTAACAAAAACCAAAAATATTTTGAGAGATTAAGTTTCCTTATAGTTTTATGATTTAGTACCACGCGATGGATATGTTACATAAGCAAAATTACAATCGTACCCTAGTATCAGAAAAGTGACATTACAATCGCTTTCGGTGATCTAATATAATAAAGCTCATGCCCATTCATTTGGTTTGTTGAGATCGATACCTCGGGTGGTGTTGAAAGTGCGCTTCTTGGACTGACGTATGCACGGCCTGTTCAGGTCGTATAGTATATTCACGATTCAATACATGAATCTGAATATGACGAAGCAAGCGAGATGGTTAAATCCCCAAATGGCCATTCTTTTCTGAAAAGGAAAACGACATTGCACAATAGAAATACAATCAGAGAGACTCATTACAAATCATCCACGAACCATGCCCGGTATACAACTTGAGACCCCTCCTTAAATCCGGCTTAACATACAGCAACCGGGATTAAGAGCTAAGACAGCAAAACTACGATGATTTTGGTCCTTGAACGAATTATGAAGTGGACGACGAATCCGTCGAAATCCGTAGAAATGGGCACGGGGTGCAGTCTCAGGAACTCTTTAGTCTTTACCTACTTAGTTTCACGGCAAAGACGATGCTTCCAATAACCAGGAAACGAAGATTCTAATTAAAAAAAACCTGAATACTGTCACCTCTTGGGGCATGAAAACGTCAGAAGCGTGTGCTTGAAGCTAGAAATGTCGAACAACTCCATGAACCTCTGGTCCGAAACCCGCGCTTTTGCAGCCGCGAATCGCTGGTACTCGTCGAAGATGGAAGAGAGGCACCATCGCTGGAGTTTTCTCAAGCACCCAACAAGACAACCGGTTCGGTGCTGGAACAGAGATTTAAAACCAGGGAAGAAGAAGAAGAGGGTTAAGGGACGATCCGTACTGAAGCGGCATCCTAAATTTCGCTGTTCTCGTAAATAATGGGATAAATACCTTTCCCCGTTTACAGTGAATTAGGATTGGATGATTCCTGACATCTGTTTCCAAGGGGCAAAGAAAGGAATGGAAATTCATCAAATGAAATAGAACTACGCCAGGTACTAACAGTAGCATAAGAAGAGTGCTGCTCTTACCGATGACAACTCTTAGCGCTTCCCGGATGGTCTCCTCTGGAATATTTACAAAGGGCTCCTGGAGACACAACAAAAATGATGGCACAGTGAAAAGCTTGAAATCGCATCAAATTGGAATTTCTCTTTGAAAGAGAAGATTCCCAGCATTTACTTCAACTTTCACAGACAGAATTTATGCCCAGAGCACCGATAACTACACGGACGAGTATGGACATAATGCTAGAAAGTTTTTAAAGTTAAGACATTGATGTGAAGCGAGAAAGGTTGGCCAGTAGTGCCATTTTTTGCACCCATAAGGCACAGGCTATACATATAATTAAAAGGTGTACAATATATTCCTTTTGAAGATGCTACCACTTCTGGTAGAATCTTAAAGGCATGTCAACAATAGTCAGTACACTAATCGGATAACGACATGCAAAAGACGATCCAGCTATGTTTAGTAAGGAGTATCTCAAAATAGTGGTATCACAAACTTTTCTGAACTTTCGGTCAACAGCAAGCAGATATTTAGTGACAATTCAAGGTGCCAAAACTAGGATCGATAAGGAACATAAGTCCTGTGAAGAATTATGAGCGTGCAAAGAGAGTACTGATTATTAAAAGAAAGAAAGAAAGAAAATCGATGCACTTGTGTCATATGAAAGTTGGAAGTATTTTGTTATTGATTATTCCCCATAAATAAAATTCAGAAAAAGGTGATGCCAATTTCTCTGGGACTTTCTCCATTGAACAGCATAGGAGACTTTACAGTCCCAAGGAGAGCTTCGAACCATTTCCAAGCTTGGAGCATTCAATGTTGCTTAGAAATGCTTTCTTCTACTATGAATCATGGAAAAAAAAAAAGGGCTACCTTTAACAAAAATGGTTCCTCCTTTCCGGGTCAAAGAGCATGCGTGAGACTGGATAAGGCAATGTATTCTTAACAAATCATATAGCCTAGTCATACTTGGGTTACAAGAAGCTGCATTATTCTTGCGATACATATGATTGCATCCCTCCCTTTTCTCAAAAATCAACTCCCAGATGGATGGTTCAGTATCTAAGATATCCAAAGGCTCACAAGAATTTAGAAGACTCCCATTTCACGATTAATTTACTCAGCCTGAAAATAACATCTCCAAGAAAAAGAAGAATAAAACAAAAACGTCTGGTGGGTTGTAGCGATGGAGACAGTAGGAACAGTTTTATTTAGTATGACTTTATTCAACGGAAGAGTTACAAAAGCTTTTTCCCTGCAGCCAATCGCTCGGCTAAAAATTAACGAAAAATGTAGAGCCATGATATAATGGAAAGCACATGCCATTATTGCATCAGAAGAAACAATCCACATGTGAGCACTTAACAGCCAGTCTGGTAGGATCCACAAAGCATCCATTGTGAATGGCTGATGAAGATCTTGCTAATGATCAGGAGCAAAAGCTCACTAGAACAATGTTTGCCATGCACAAGCGATGAATGAAATTTCTTCTCACTAAGAGAACTAAATATTCGATAAAAGATCAAAGCAAACAGCCTGGATGAATATTGAAGCAAGTCCGAGTGAGGATTGAAATCAAATTCTTGGCCGCATAAATCAATGATCAACATTGATTAGGCAAAGATCGTTCGATAAATCAAGCGCTCGTTAAGCGCAGAGCCAGAGAAGCAGCTATGGCAGTTACGAGTTATGACGTCCCAAACAGTACAAAAACGGGATTACGACACAGAATCAAATGCAGCGGGGGAAGAGGAAACAGAGATTCAGGAAACATTACCTTGCAACCTTCGATCCCGAATTGGAAGAGTTTGATGCAGTTGGACTTGAGGAACTCCACGTTCGTCTCAGGATACGGCTCTGGGCACAGGCATCTGCACGACGAGACATCAAGATGAACTCACCGGCAGAAACATAACAGCCAAGCCAAGCAGACTGATCGACGGGCGCGGGATCGGTCACTCACATGATGGAGCGGAGGCCTAGGGTTTGGATGAATGAGAAGTTGGCGGAGTCGGGGAAGCCGGACCTGAAGATGCCATGGTCCACCATGGCGAAGTTGAGCGGGGGTGTGAAGTGGAGCTCTTCTCCGGACGGCGGAGCAATCGACACCGGCGGGGGTAGCTCGCGGCGGTGCTCCACTATGGCGACCTCGATCGTCTTGCACATGTTGCCGGCGCAGTTGTCTTCCTCCGTGTCAGCTGCAGACACTTTCATGAGCTCAAATTCAACGGCGAGAACGAAGAGAGAGAGAGAGAGAGAGAGATGGGGTTGGGATCAGAGAGTTGTTCTTTTGGGATTCTGGTGGCCTTAGCTTTTGGACAGTTTGTACGAGAAAGTAGGAGAGAGAAGGTATAGCTTAAAAAAAAAAAAGGGTCTAGACAGAGAGAGGGGAGAGAAGGAGCAACAATGGTGGCGGCGACGAAGGCGAAGGATGGAAGTGGGCCGAGGAGCGGCGGCGATGGACCACAGTGCCCAAGAATCCGTTTAACTTTTCAAATTATTAAATATTAAGTGCCGCTCTCAAACATTGAGCCGCAGCTTCTCGGTTGAATTGATTCTTATATATTTAAAAATTATTAATTTAATTTTATAATATTAATTTTATTATATTCTGAGTGTGGATCGTTATTGCTCTATTAATGGGATAAAATTCACATTAGGAAAATAGTGACAATTCAAATTTAAAATGTGAAGAAATTAATTTTATGAAGTGAATTATCCATTCTCAAATATGTAAAACACATATAAAATTTTCATACCTATTTTTCCATTTTGCAAATAAAAGTTCTTTTTACGGGAATGCAAAAAAGGCGGTCGCAATTTATCCCCAAAAAAAGAGAAAATTTTGGCATTTTTAAAAAAGTGTAATTTAGTGCGTCTAATAAAAGTGGAAAAAATAAATAAGATGTAAGGCACGTGTCTTTCTTCAGTCACGTAAGACGCGCCACCAGGCGCGTGTTAGCATGCGCAAACGTCAGAGATGATGAGCTTATTTTTATTTCGTAAATAGTAGTAGATATTTGGTAAAATTATCTAAAAATTAAGTATTTATTAAAATTATTCAAATGTCCTCCTGCCCTGTGTGAGTCGAGAGCAACGGGGGAAGTCAAGTGTAGGGCTACTCCACCTGAAGATTGCTGTCTAGTTCACAGATAGAGTGACTCACGAATACTGATCCGTGCTTAGGTCGGGCTTGGGTGGCCCAGTACTTTTATTTAAGAAAATAACGAGATTTGCTCATTTTTTATTGTGTCATCCATTAATTTTTCGATATGAGACCATTACTTTTTTTCAGTTAAGATGTGACATCACATTTGGTATGTATAGGTCATGCAACAATGCATACGACCGTTGCATCTGCACTTGATGAAGAAAATTAACGACATTACGATGAAAAATTAATAGATGACATAATATAAAAAGGGAGCAAATCACGTATTTTTCTAGGCTAAAAAATGATAGCAACGGTCCAAAATTTTTTTAAAAAATATTATGTATTTTTTAGATAAATTTTCAAATATATTTTAATTTGCACTGAATTTAAATCAAATGTGAAACAAACATAATTAAATTCAATTTTCCATAGAAAAGAGGAAAAAGAAATATAAGAAGATTTTACTTTTGGTAATATACTTTTTTGAAAGGCTGTCCGTGGGAGCGTGAAGCCAACACTGTCGCCGAGCGTGTCAAGTGCGTAACCCTTCCTATTTTCCATTTTTCTTCATTATAGTTACGCAATTCTTTGTCGGTGATATATAAATATAATAAATATAATAAATATTAGAGAAGGGAATAAAAGAGGACATTCGAAAGAATATTCGGTGTGAGACTTGTCCTTTCTGCGGGCTGTGCTTCCGATGAGAGACCCGGTTGCCAGAGTTTTATATTTATATATATATATATGTATATGTATATATACACTCACAACACGACTCGTGCCACACATTAAAAAAATAGATAAGTGTGTTACTGAGATAAATTCATAAAATTAAATTATTTATTTATCATATAATATAATTTAATTTATTTAAAATTTATTAACTTATAATATTAGACAGAATATTTTTAAAAATTATTAAGGTAGTACATTAATTTTATCATTTACAAGATTGTAATTTTAAATCATTATTTAAAAAATACAACAGGTTTTTGCTCCTAAAATTAAAGAGTGAGAGAAAAAATTAAAATTATTATTTTATTCTTAATCTATAGAATTTACATAGGATAAGAATATAATATATTTTATTATATAAATTAGATTAAGAGAAAATTAAAAAAATTAAAATTTAAAATATTTGTGACTAGTAATAGATTATTTTTTTAATGTAATTCACAAAATAAATAGAAATACCAAGTGACACGGTACCCAATCAAATGGCTACACATAGCCCCACTCCCTATGCTCCGAGTAAGGGTAGTCGACCTAACCGGGACTATCAATTAGGCGGCCAACGTGTCCCATGCTAGCGGAACGCGCAAATGTGGTCAGCAATCGTTCTCTCGCTATATCCTAAATAGGTGATCTCAGAATCGATCTCTATATGAGAATCGACAAAATATTTCTTAAAGATCTTGACCTGATCGTAAATTAATCTTGAGATACATTTTAAGTAATTCAAAAATACAGTATAGTATAAACTAAAAAAATTATCCTCCAGGCTTTTTTTTTCATAGATTTTCTCAAGGGTAAAATTTATACTGTGAGCTGTTTGGGGGGGTCGCGAAGCTAAACTGCTTCGAGCGCTGTTTTGTGGGCCGTTTCCCACCGTCAACTTCAAGGGTCTTACTCGTGAAAAAGCCTCTGTCCATTCAATATATTATGTGATAATACTGATATAATATATTATATTACTTTTCACTTAGCACCCACATTGCATACTCACCGCGGTTCTCAGTTTTGCATCTACGCTATCTTACTGCTCCGAATTCACCTCCACGACACGCATGAGAAACAGAGTTAAAAAGAAAAAAAGATAATCGCAAGATGGAAAAGTAAGCTTTTTAGGAGGATATAACTCCGATTTTTTAAAGAACAACAGTAATATTGAGGATGGAGAAAAAGAAGAATCTATACTATAATACTAAAGTAGAATTCCAATCCTGAAGGTCTAAAAAACTTTTATGTGATAGCCTCGGTAATCTCTACGTGAGAGTCTTAATATTTTCTATGTGGCAATCTTCTAGCATTTTATTTTCTTTTTTCTTCATAAATAACAAAATATATAGATTGTTATGTATTTGTCACATCACTCATATATTAGAAGTTTCTCTCTCTCTTTTTTTTCCATTTCCTTCTTTAATTTTCAGTTGATTGCTTAAGTTATGTAAATTAAAATAAATTTTTTACTTTATTAAATAATTTTCTGTTTAACTAAAATCTCTTGAATTTATATTATCGCCATTATTTTTTATTTAATTATCTATCGATTTGATTTAATTCCTCAGAGATTCATTCATATAAATAAAAGTCAAATTTTCTATTTATTTAAAATCATTTTCCTTATACTTATCGTTATTATCTTTATTTGGTTTTCATAATTTCCTTAACGACCTAATTATTTCTTATTTTTCTTCCACTCTCTCTTTCTTGTTTTCATGTTTGCTCTTCACCCATTTTCAATTTTTCTTCTATTTTCATTAGTCATAATTAGATGAACGTTTGTTACTGTCAATATTTATCTAATTGTTATTATTTTTTTGCCAAATCTATTTGTTATTCTTTTTTCATAAAATATATAGCTATCTTTCTTGTATACAAGCAATTTCTATTTTAACATAATTTTTTATAAAAAATAATTTAATTCATAATTATTTTACGTTAGTAAATGTTCGTCAACTCTGCAGCGAAGCGCGAGACGTTGTACCAGTATGAAATAAAAAAAAGGAGCTCAAGTAAGCAAAAATGTCATGCTCGCACTAGCCTATCCATCCCCTATGGTCCTCGGGTGGCAGAACCGAAGATTCATCGTATTTTTACTTATGTGGTGACACCAGTTAATTAAATTAAATATTTTTGTGATTTTTATATGAAACCTAAAATCAAAAGAGAACCCTAAAAATCACCGTGCTGACATTGATTTTCACCTCAAATTGATGGGAAAAAAAATCAACAATGATTTGGTAAAATTCAGAGTCTCATCGGCACGATCCCGTGGGCCCAATCGAGCCCATGAAAAACATGGCCTGTAAAGTTCGGCCCTTGAAAGCCCAACACTGCAGCCCATAGTGATGCAGTCTGTTCTTCACCTTCCAAGTCCTCTACCATGCGTCATTCACTTCTCTCTATTTCTTTTTACGTGCACCAACGATACTAAAAAGTTATTTAGACTGTTAACTAATTCAGTTCAATTCAAATTAATTTATTAAAAAATAAAATTCTCACAGCATAAACTTTCTTCGCTCATCAAGAGTCAGATCCGATATTTTTATTTAAAAGAAATAGATGTCCTATCATTTGAATAAATTGATATTAGTTCTCTCTGTTTTCTTTTTTTTGAAGTCGAGGAGAGAGAGAGAGGGTTGAGGCCCCGTAGAGGAGGCCACTTCGCCCTCGGGTAGCGACGTCGGAGACATCCCGTGACTCTGCCGGGAGGATGGCCTCCTCGTCTCATCAATAGCTTCACGAGGAACCCGACAGTCGGCAACTCGATGCGGGTAATTCTGTGCCATGGACCTCGTCACACGCAAGGGATAGAAGTAGATTGATTGAGATGGTAAGTAAGATCTCAAATTCGAATTTTATGAACGAGTATAATTTATCGTGGGTGAGTTTTACACTTTAATAAGCCTTCTCAACTCAGACTGAATTGATCATCGTTCGTAGTTCGTTGAGTTTCTGGATACTACTAATTTAGAAATAAGAAAAAAAAAGGACAGAGCAGGTCGGAGGTCAACACAAACACACGTGGACCCACACATGATCATTATGTAAAGCGGGGCCACAAAGGTCTTTTCATCTCACCATTTTCAAGTTTCAAGTTCAACCCCTCCTCCTAAACTAAAAAATTGGAATATCACAAACGTATAGACTTAATTAGACGGGTACCACTGTGTAGGTAGCACGGATTTTGTTTTTCAATGAAATTATTATGATTAATATTTAAAGTGTATAAATTTTTTATTAAATTAAATAAAAAATTATTTAATAAATGTAAAAAATAAAGCTATTTTATATATCTTGTCAACGTACTAATATATGGAAGCGTTAATGATTTTTGGTATCTTTTTAAGTTCCTAAATTACTTATTAATATATAAAATTGAATTAATAATATCTGTTAGAATAAAAAAATTAAGGGTATTATGATAAATTAACTAATGTTTAACAATTAATTTTTCTATTGTTAGTTTCTCTATCTTATTTAACATATATTTAATATAATTATAATTAAAACTTTATTTAGTCATTTATTTATTTATTTTTCCATCAATTTTATTAAATATTAAAATTCACGCATAACTTCTATCGATGTCTAAGTAATAATGTAATGAAGAAGCGGTCGGAGAAAAACTGTCTGATACAAGAAAGAGAGAGCGATAATTGTGAAAAATTTGATAGTTAAATATTACTAAATTTATTAAAATAATTGTATTTTTTCTTGATATAATAAATATTAAAAATTCAATTTTATTCATTAAAGTATAATTTGAGAAACTGAAAAAGATATGGAAACTTCAAAATAGTTGCATAGATCGATACTTATATAGACCCGTGCTATACAAGGAAAGAAAATAAAAATAAAAACAAATAAATGTAGAATTCTTGGAGGAGCTCGTATAATTAGATTGCTCATTTATAAAATATTATAATTTAATTTATTTAAAATTTGTCAGTTTACAAAAGTAAGTAGAATATTCTCAGCTATCATAAGTATATGTCAGTCTGACCGGGTTTCCACTGAACCCATAAGAACCGGTCAATAAAGAAAAACAAAAAAATAAAAAAATAAAAAACAAGAGTCAAAAATAGAAAAAAAGGAAACCTAAGCTCTAAATTAATGTATAAAATATAACAATCTTATTTGTAAAATTAAAATTATAAATTAATGTATAGAATATAGTAATCTTACATTTATATTACTAATTTTATATTATTATAAGTATTATTTGTAAAAATTCGGTTAGATCTATTGAATCCCGGTTGAACCCAAGAACCCACACCTTGACCGGTTTTCGGCCTGGTCCGGTTTTTAAAACTGTGGTTTTAACTTTTTCAAATTTACATTTTCAAATCATTTGTTCAAATAGGTGCATGTAAAAAATTTTAATATGGAAATTAGATTGATAACAAATTATAGAAAATAAAAAAGATATCAAAACTTTCAAATATTTATATATAATAAAGATATGGATAATCATTTTAATATTTTTTATTTTTAAAAATTTAAAAGATTTGTCAAATGCATAATATTTTTAATTGCGATATTGCATATCGTTATATCATCATCCGTCAAAATAAACCCGAATTTACTACTCGTCCTCCGTAGCCATAACCCTTTACAATTCACAGAGATGGACCGTACCTGAGGAAGAAGAAAGGGACGGGAAGGGAAGGGAAGGAACAACGCATGGGGAAAATGATGGAGGGGCAGAGAATCTGAGAACACAATCTCAAGCTTCCAGTGCCCAATTCATTCACAAAGTTCAGATTTTTCTCTCTTCTGCCTTCTTCAATCTCAGCCTCCACCGTCGCCGTTCTCTCTGAACCATGCCTCGGGGCAGACCCGTTCCTAAACCTGTAAATCCTCCGGTCCTCCCCAGTTCCGATGCCGTCAGGCTACCGGCTGCCCCTTCGGAGACCAGGTTCCGCGGCGTGAGGAGGCGGCCCTGGGGGCGGTTCGCGGCGGAGATCCGGGACCCGAGCAAGAAGACCCGGGTCTGGCTCGGCACGTACGACTCCGCCGAGGAAGCCGCCCGAGCATACGATGAGGCCGCCCGGTCCCTCCGCGGCCCGAAGGCTAAGACCAACTTCCCCCTCCACCAACCTCAGACCGAATCCCCCGGCCTCCGGATCCGGAATCTCCCCGATGGCAGCCTCCCGTACAGCCGACCCACCAGCAGCAGCCTGAGCTCTACCGTGGAGTCCTCCAGCGGCCCCCGCGTCTCGGATCCCGTGCCCGCCGAGCAGCGCGAGAGGCGGCGGCGGCCGCCCATTCGGCAGATCCGACCCGAGGAATGCCAGAGCGACTGCGATTCGTCCTCCTCCGTGGTCGATGACGTGGACGACTGCCGCATCGTCACCTCTTCGTTTCTCCAGAACGTCCTGCCGTTTGACCTGAACCTTCCTCCGCCGGATCTTGTCGGGTGCGACCTGCCCGACACTTCTCTCCGCCTCTGATGATATTAGACAGTCCGATGGCGCTGATTTGTAATATCTTCTCCCCCTTCCTTCCCTTTTCAATCTTATTTTCCGGGAACATGATGAAAAGAGGAAAATTTCCAGTACCCTTTTGCGGGAAATTCCATGATCATAGGCTACTTTATCAGATCGGTCAATCACATGTAGATTAGTTTTGTAAGGTTGGAAAGAGGCCTAGGGTTTCTTCAATCCCGCTGGCCTCAGATAGATGAAGAATGAAGATGATGATGATATCCTGGCTATGCAACAACAACTGCGTCGTTTCAAAGAATCTCTGATCTGGGGTTCAACTTCTTGATATGATTTATAGAGATTAATTATCATCTTCTCTAAATTTTCCAGCTTTTAAAGCTTCTCTTGAGCTGCTGTTCCTTCTTTCTCCATTTTCTGAACTGCATGCATGAATTTGAGTCAAAGCCGATACATGCTTTTTGATGGCTCCCATGTGTTTGGAAATCTATATCGAATTGTCTTTTCCTTCAAATTGGGTTGCAATGTGGTGACATTACTGAAATTGAAACAAGGCTGCCTTTCTGGATCAAGAAGTTGAGTAAGGTTAGCAAGAAACTGTTTTTGGGTTTGTTTTTAGAGATTTGTGCACTTGTTTCTTAATCTTCTAGGCATTAGGCAGTTCTCACTTTCCTCAAACTGTTGAATGTATTGCTTTTTTGGTATTGAAGATGCATTGATCAGCAAGACTTGATTTTGGCCCTTTGCCCAACTGTACCTTCCCCTTCTTGTTAATGGTTTCTTATATCTAAAGGCAATTGTGCATCTCCTTTTCTCGTTTGTTCTCTCAAATTTGGGGTTAAAATCATATGCTTTTGAAATAAAAGGCTCAGAATTTCAGCACACCTCTCTATCGTTTGATGGGAGCAGTGAGGAGGAGTGCTGCACGAATATGGGAATGGAGAATTTTCCTCTGGATGTGTCATTAAATCCTCAGTTTTCCTCCATTCATCTCTTACACACAAAATGAGAGAGAAAAAAAAGGGAATTTTCTTTTTATTATTTATCCAACCAGTGGCTTCTGGTTTCTAAGGCATGATTTGCAATCACACCACATCATGAGCATGGCACATGGAAGAAGTAACAGCAGGTAGGCCTTGTTTGGCTCTTGTCATATATCAACTTGATTCCATACCAATCAGTCATCGGCTCTCAAAAGTTGATTGCCTTGATTTTGCACCAATTTTGGATCCCTGCAATCCAACATGCGGAGGAAAGAAAGTGATTTTCCATAGGGACCCATGTCGTGAAAGGATTGTGATAAGACCCATTTGTTGCACAATTGTGGTGGAATGTATCAGGATTGTTGCACTCTCTCTGTATTGTATTCTATAGCATCAGGGATCTCTCATAGCTGAAGGCACACAGATCATACCCAAGCCATAAAAAATTATTTTCTTGAAGATGGAAGGTGGGGAAAGAAAGGAGCACACAGCCATGAGCACCATTAGCATGATTGTGTGCGTGTGGTGCCGTCCTGTCAAGCTGTCCATGGTCACGTGCATGATGGGAAAGCATGCAGTAGCTCATTTGATTATCTGCTACAGTGTCTTGGCAAAGCATGTTTCTTAAGTAAGGTCAATTGTCTTCTGCTGGATTCGATAAAGTTACCAAGTTTGGTACACTCTGCTTTGCCCATTGGATTCCCTTTTCCTCTGCTCCTGTGATTGCATCGCGATTTGATGACTTGCTGTTTTTGCTTTCCGGGTTTGAACTGAGTGGTAAGGATTGGTATCCTTTGCAGTTGTGCCTTGATCATGCCCATCGGAAGTGATTTCTTGTTGTAAATTAAGGTTTCCTTGTACAGCGGTGAGGACATCAATTGGTTGTTGTTTCATTGTCACTTGGCATTGGATTGAGTTTCGTGAATGAAGAAAATTCATGATTAGGGGAGTTTTATAACTTAGTGAGCTGATTCAACTAAAAGCTAAATTAGTTGGAGTTTATTGGATTTATATATTTCAGGTAGTGCACACTTTATCCCAGGCGGGTTTTCGTGCGTCAACTGATTTGCTGCATGGTGTACAAAAGAAAAGAAATATCCGAGCTTAATTTAAGAAAAACTAACTTCTAATTTAATTGTCCCTGAAAATGCCCTTCAAGAAATCCCGCTTGGTTTTATCCGAGCATTATCTGCAGTTCTGGTTTTCCATCTAGAACACGATGACTCAGAAACTTCAGATGAAACCGGAAGCATCATCACCCATGTTTTCAAAATCTAATGCTAATTTGATGTTCAGAAACATATGAAAAAAACACTACTGTAGCAGATGGTATGATGTAGAATGTGGCTGTGGAAAAGAAAGTTTCCCCTGAGGAGCGTGCCTGCAAGTTTTCGTGTTTTTCGCAAGGAAGGCACAAGATCATCAAGTGACAATAGAGTCGTGTACTGCATGTGCAGCTTCTGCTACACAGCAACAAATGATCCCAGCGAAGAAGTAAAACCCTCCAGCAAGCATCAGGAGAATCAGCCTGTGGAGCTGAAATGCAGACGGACATCTGTGGTCTGTAACTCTGCATTTCCAGGGGAATTTTTGTCTCCTTCAAATTATAGATAGCAACTTGAATTCCTCTTTGCAATACCTCTGCCTTCTTATGTCTTGGAGCAACATCAACGAAAGACTGCATGTGGGAACTTGTAGAGCAGAGCAATTGCGCACCCGAAAGACACGACCCAGAATCTCCTGGTACAGACAAAATGAAGTCGTCGTGCATTAGAACAGCAACCTGTCTTTCGAGGCTCACTCTGGAACAGGGGCTGCAGCATCCATAGAAGACAAACTATGCGACAAACTCGGAGCGTTTGATCTGATGGGCAAGCTTTCATCAATTCAGAGGCTGCAGCAGTGGAAAAGACACCTCCATATGGGAGAAGAGGTAAGTCGGCGACATGATTGCACGGATCCTTGACTATCCCGATGCTCCTCTCAGTTCACTGCACGATCTAATGCTCTCAGACGTGTAAAGCATTATGCTCCTAAAGCTGACCTGAGGGATGGAAAGGCCACAACCTGAAAGGAGAAGCCTCACAAGAATCATCTTCACACGAGACAGGATGTCGGACTAATGGCTGCAAGCGGCTGCATATTTGTGCAGGTGACTAAGACACAATACCACGTCGGCGTACCAGAGACGACTTCTGTGCTATTTCTCTTCAGTGATGTGGCAAAGTTACATGTTACGCTTGATATGAATCGAGGGGAATGGAATGGAATGAACAATTTAACCTCGCGCATCATTTCTTTTACTTATTTGCATTTGTGAAAATTGCTTATATTGATATAGGGCTTTTTAAGGGAGTTGCCATTCCAACACCCCTCATAATTAAATTTCTTCAAACTGTTAAAATGAGTTAAAAAATTATTGATTTTGAGAGTTGGAGATCTTGAGTTCAATTTTATCTATGGAACTTCCTTTACTCATTTTACCCCTATCTTCCTTCTATCCCTTTAGGCATATGTGACTCTTTGTATACAATTAAAAAAAAAAAATGAATTGCTGATTTCTTGTGTGATATTGGAATTTACTCTACAAAACTCATTCCTTTTCATCCTTTCATATCAAATATAACTTATGGCATTTGGTAAGACTTGAGCTCGGGGTAATATCTTTTTTTTTTTTTAATATAGATAGAAAACGTGGACAGTGATCTTGTCACACTCGTTACGTAATATCTAAACTCTCGTGCTCAGTCGACTATATGTTAAATGAATTGAACAATTGGCACAGATACTGGTCTTATCAACGCAATACCATTAAAGATTTAGTATAGCTCGAAAAAGTTTGTATCTATCAAGCACAGATTTAAAGAGTACGTTTATTGCCAAACAAATATATATTCACCAAAAATGGAGTTTTTTTTTCATTTTTATTAAAAATTTAGATTTTATACGGAAAATCTGAAAAACCATATAAAGATTAATAATTATTGATCATATTTTCACGTTGTCGTAAATCTAAACAAAATTCACAAAAAGTGGAGTTTTTTCCCCGAAATTCAAGAAAAATTGCTCAAGTCGTTGGTCAAACGGAATATTCCAGATAGCTTCCGGCCGGTCAAGGGGGCGGTCGGGGTGTCCTTACTATGCCAATCAAAGTCATACTTGCACCACCAACACCACCTCCCAAACGCTCTCCAGTCAACCGTGGTGGATAACCAATGTTGACCATTGACTCCACCCATCAGCCGATCTACTCGTATACCATACAAATCATTTTTCCCCATTTCCTTTGGTGATATGCAATTCATTCATTGTTGGGTACCAAAATCCGACAACCTAAACTCGATCAATGACTAACCCGTAATACACGTAAAGGATCTGATCCGAGCCTAACATAAATCTTTCGAGAAAACCTTGCTTTTAGAATTCATATCATTCCGATAACAGCATGGATGCATGACAAGCATAGTTTGTAAGTCAATACTAGACAATTTTTACATACGATCGGTGGTTGTTGTTGAATATTGTCTTTTAGACCTAGCACGGTAGCTCGATATTACATCTTCCTGGTTAAATTTTACTTTGCTATTTCATGTGTTCCTTAAAGTCCCTGATCGTATTGGGAAAAAAGGCTACATGGATGTACAGAGGAGATTAAACGTACCATCATGCATCAAGAAAATTTGGGGAAAAAGGAACCTTTGACTTCTACTCCCTATTCCACGCACTCCAAATCTTCTCCCCGATAAACCCTATGACCTTCCTCACCGACGATCCCTTCTCGGCCGGCGATCCAACCTCTGCGTCTCCGCCTCCTGTAGCCGGAGCACAGCTTCCATTTCTTCCACACTCGGTCGGCTCAGTCATTGAGGGTCGGTCCAGGAGCTCTTTATTATTGTTGCTCTTTCTCCTCTTCTTGGACTTGGTCGATTTCTTGCGCGACAGGCCCTCCTCGTACGCTTCGATGATCTCGTGAATCAGGTCGCGGTTCGGTGACGCGTCCCACCGGGACCAGAAGCTGGTGTAGCACCGGAAGCAGTCGCATCCGAACACCGGGGAGTGGACGCCGCCCCCGTCATCGTTGCTGTCACGGGAAGTAACGGTTTTGTGGTTCCCGGAGTGGTTGGTGTGGCAGGATATGAGGTAGGCCAGCACTTCCGTCTCCTCCGGGGAGAGGGAGGCGGTGAGGGAAAGGATGGCCGCGGGGAGGAGGAGGGCCAGGTGTTGGTGGTGATGGTGGAGGTGGAGGTGGCTGTGGGGTGAAGATGGGTGGATTTTCTTCGATTTCATTTGATCCTCCGGGGTATGTGTCTTGCTTTTGGGAAGTGGAGATCGGGTTTAGCAAATATATATATATATATATATATCATTTATATGTATATGTACAGGCATATGTGAGTGTTATGTACGACTTTGAATTGGTCTGGTTTGAAGGACGCGTTCCAGTGCTATCAATTTAGTGAACCCTCCTCCTAACGTTAGATACAAGTCCAAGTTCTTAGTCTTCACGCACGACTGCGTACTTGGACTGTTGCTGAATGATGCATTATGAACGGGTCATTAACGAATTCGACGTTTGGGGGACTGTTACGGTTTCAGGTTCACATCGAAGGTTATCACGACCATGACAGTCATATTCCATATCATTATTAGTGACATTATGATAGGCTGAACGCATTTTCACCTAAAATAATAAGCTAGCTATTAATTAGTATGTGACACGATATTCTCTTACAAATCCATTCTTATTTCTTAATTTAATCTTTCAGTCACATGTTGCAGATAATACGAACCGTACTAAACCACATTTTTCAAATTTCCTGCACATTTTTGTTTATATTTAAATTGTTTACAGATATATTAGACAAGAGTGCAACAATTATGCTGAATAGTTTTATCTGTTAATAATGTCACAACAATCGACAAATACATCGGATAATGTATTATTCAATCTCGAACCCACTATTAATCCTCGGATATCGGCCCCCTTTGAGAGTCAAATCCTGCATCTGACCTGCTGTAAGTTGTCAGCCTACGAACGGGTCCGCCACTCAGAGGTATGGCTAAATGATTTATTTATTTATTCACGACTCATTGTACGTAGATTAATAATTGAAGAATGTACGCGAGGGATACCATAGACAGGAATGTTAGAGGACCGGGAAAAGTACCATTTGATCCAAAAGTCACCCAGGCTGTAGAATAAATTGCCTTATTAATATACCAAAATATCGATAATTAATATCTATTATTTACTATAATAAATTTTATTTTTATTTAATTTATATTGTTATATTAAAGTCAAAGTACGAAAAAATATCCCAAAAATCACACCATTACCCGTTGATTTTTTAATATTCTAACTTATTCTCGGTATTGTTGCTAAACTCACGAGTCAACTCATAAACTCGTTCGAGTTTAAGAGATTATTGCATAGAATCGAGTTAACTCGCAGTGGAATCGTAAGTTATTGTGGACTCGGTAAACTCGATAGAATAGGTAAATTCATGAGTATCGAGTCGTTGAATCGACAAATCAAATAAATTAATTTTTTGAGACCCAACAAACTATCCAATGTCTACAACCCATTCTTTAAGTGACAAATGTGTTAGTTTCAACCTATTAAATAGGGTCATATGCCGCTCTATATATTATAGTCTAATGCTTGTGATAATTTACTCTTAGTGTATTGCTACTACAATAGTTGTTCTCTAATACTACTTCACCTTATTTTTGTTACTGTGACGGTGACTTTTTGAAAAATTTAATTTGAAAATGTCACGTAAAACATAGATTTTGTATTGAAATGATATATATTGAACTTAATTTACGGTTTTTACGGGATAAGTATGATATAATGAATATAGATAATTATATTTACATGATACATAAACTCTACAGATTGACGATATGAATTTACGTTTCGAGTTTACAAGGGTGCCAACGAGTTTACGTGAACTTTCAAACTTCACAGCCATGGTTAAATTTTACATATGGAAAGACCGAGTTGAAAAAAGTCAGACCCGACGATTTACACAAAAATACAATCTGACGTGGACCCTTTTCACACCCTCCTCACATGCCTCCGAGCACAGACCCTGAAGCTCCCACTCTCAATAACCGAGTTTCGACGCGTACATTTTGTTCTCGAACGGATGTGTTAAATTTAGCCACGTCATCAATCAACAACTCTTTATTCCCAGAACTAATTCGAGTGGGCTAATCTACATCGGGCCCTTGCACACGTTCTTGGACCTCAACGCCTTGATCAGAGCCCTCAAGTTCCTGTCTCCAACCTAAGTTAAGCTAACACGATCAGTTCATAGCATAAGAATATGTCGAAACTTAGCTACGGTCCGTTGGCGAACACGAGCAGTTGTTCAAGATCGCTCATCGATGTAAAGTGAAAGTCGATCGATAAATCGATCAATGAAGGCTTCGGCAATTTATCAAAAAAAAAAAAGAAGAAGAAAAACGTTTGGGCAAAGCCGCATGAGCAGCTCCTTCGCACAATAATTAACAATCGTAACTTTGGTTGCAATTCTCCCAAAAGAATTGCAGAAAGAGGCCAAAAAAGAAGCCGACTTTCAATGTTTTTTGGGTGATTTTATTAATTTGTACTTTTCCCTGAATTAAATTCCATCACGTAATGTTCAGATTTTGTATTCAACAGCGAGCATATCAGATAAACTGAGTAACTGATACTAACATTAATTCTGTCAACATAACATCATTAAAGGCTCAGTGTGTAACTAAGAAATCGGTGTCCGTCAAGACCCATATTTAAAAATCCCTCTCTAGCAATTTTACTTTGAGAACAGCTCGAACGTCAAATCTTAATCTCACAAAATCAAATAAGAGTGCGTTTTGAACCGTTAGAACATTGCGGTTCGTGGTTTATTGATTTGTTCTGGCAATCTCATCATGCCATTTATTAGATTGCAACTGTCTAATAAACAAAGGCAACACATAACCGCTCACAATGTTTTACATGACCTGAAATAGGAGAAAGTCTTTTATGTCACCGTATCACTACGCGGTAGTATTTACGCGATAAGAATCAATTATTTATATATATATTTTTTATAAAACCTAAAAAAAGGGAATAGTTAGTTTTGATTGGTTGGTATTATCACATAAATACTACCATGTGATGTCGCAGTTGCATAAAAGACTTTCTCCATGGGATAGCTGACGTGGAGGATCTTATACATGAGGCAAGGGATAAATATATATTTTTTAATTTAAAATTGTTAAAAATTACAATAACTGACTTAACTATTTACGGATTAAGTGGTAAATAATATTTTTAATATCGAACAATAACTTGTGATCGATATTAAAAACATTAAAAATATATTCGTGAATTTACGAGGAAATCTTTATGTGCATGAAAATGTTTTGAATTCCTTCATTGCTACGAGGCACTCCCCGGGGAGTCAATGCATTCGACGGGACGACGGAGGGACAGGGGGTTTTTAATGGCATTCTCGCTAGGAGAGGGTCTGACGTGTACGGTGATAAATAGCGTAATAATATTTATATAATATTATAAATTAATATTATTATATTATATTTAAGTACTTTTTTATTTTTAAAATTTTTATAAAAAAATTTAAAAATTATATTTTATTATTAATTTACGATACCACAAGTATTATCCCTGTTACAGGAAAGACCCCCACGTTAAGGAGTCGTCGATACAGCCGTCCTGAAAACGACGCCGCATTGAAAGCACGGGCTTCTCCCAACAGATGCCGAGGTGCTTTACTTCCTGGGCTCTTTCATTTATTACCTAACTTTATTTGTGTGATTAAAATTATTTGATTTGAATGGATTGGTTCACGCCGTGAAACTCCTCTTTTTTTTTAGTAAAATTTCGAATAATATAAATAAAAAAATTTATCTTAACGGAACTTTAATATCTAATGAATCTTTCTGACTTGAACTGGATTAGTCTAACACAGTAAACTTCCGTATACCTATATTTTAGATTAAAAAAAGTTATTTAATTTGATAAATTCTCGTAAGTGAGATTAACTATATCATTCTATTCTCTTTTTAACTTCAATTCCTTTTAAATCTACGAATCTTGCTTAATTTTTTGGAAAAGAAAAATTGGCCACTCCCACGAACTATCATTTGCAGCAGCCATGATTTCTGATTCAACGCTCGTCGGATTTTTCAAGCGTCGTCGTGCTGGACGCCGTGCAAGAAGGTCATTGATGGTCCGCATCATCAATGTGTTTTTTGACGTGAGAATAGTATTAACAATTCATTTTTTAAAGGAAAAGGCGCATTTTTTTTGTCATCAATCTTTAATTACTTTATTATTTTTAGGATTATTTTCCTAAACTCACGAAATATCCTAAAATTCTCTAATTTATTACGAACTTTTTTTCCCAAGAAAATCACAAATTATTTGAAAATTTTCTAATTTATCACGAATTATTTTTTTGCATAAAAAATCGTGAAATATTCTAAAATTTCCTAATATACCACGTCGTTAATTTTATTTTTTAATTGTTGATGTGTACCATTAATTTTGTTGATTGTGCAAACGGGTCTGATGTGACATCATACGTGGTATCTATGTGGTATAAAAAATCACGAACTATTATAGAATTCTCTATGTTATCACGAGGATGGATGTGCAAACAGTGTTCTCTATTTTTATGATCAGATGGATACCTCGTGTGATGCCACATCAAACTCCATTTTGCACAATCAATAAAATTAATGGTGTACATTAGTAATTAACCACATAGTAAATTAGGAAAAACATAGCACAATTTGTGATTTTCTGGGTAAAAAAATAGTTTGTGATATATTAAAAAAATTCTTGAATAGTTTGTAATTTTTAGGTAAAAAAATTCATGAAAAATTAGAGAATTGTTGGATAATTCATAATTTTCTGAGCAAATAACTCTTATTTTTTATCATAAACTTTTTTTTTAATTATATTTCATCATCAGCCTTTTTTATTTTGTACATTCTTAGTCCTTGTGTGGATTATTCCATCCAAAGTAAGAGGTGGCCTGGCATAAGATTATGTCTTTTAAAACCTCGTAAAACCATATCTGATGGGGCAAAACAAAATAACATAAAATAATTAAAATCAAATAAAATACGCATAATATTCACATATTTTAGGTGACCGTCCCTGCGCAACCCTCTAGATTCGTGTATGATACCGTTATCATGACTGTATTCCACCATCGCCTTTTTTGCTATATATCTTCTGATTATTGCCTTCCCTCTATAAGTAACCTAATTTGAGTGATGTCGTATTACGAGCTAATTAAATTAAGTAATTTTAAGATTATTTTATTTCCTTTTAAGTTTAATTAAAAAAATCCTAATAGTTACTGAATCTTATTTATTCGTATACCACGTCAACACTGTCATGTGATATATCTGTTATAGACAAGATTCTCGTACAGTGACAAGGACAATCCCTCTTTCTCTGATCATTTTTATGTAGATGGTTCTTCTTTCTTTAGAAAAAAAGAGATTAGCAACTAAGAAAGTTGAGCGACCGAGAAAGCGGGGCCGTTCCATCGATGAGATCTAAAAGTATGCACTTTTTTTTTTATTTACACTACACAATATTCTCGAGTTAGTCCAAATATACCTCGATACTAATATGTAATCGGGCATGAATTCCTAGGAAAATTCCCGTCGACCCTCTCATTTGTTATTCGATCTTGAGTTTATCCATTTGAGAGTTTAATGAGAGAATTACTATGCCAATTCTAAGTTGGTAAAAATATGCATTCTATGTTAGCCAACGAAATTCTTTTTTATTCGGCTTAAAAATATAAGTTCAGTTAAATATGCAAACAATTTCAAGAATTACAGGCCATCCAGCAAAAGTTGAGATTGCACACACTGTGTCCGTACCAAATTGATGAAGAAACGACCGATGAAAGCACAGATCCTTATGGCTACACACGTTCAATAATCCAATCGATCACGAACACCATTTATCCCGAACCTCTGTTCGGTTCCGACAAGGGAGAAATGCTATTTTTTTTTCCAGAAAACTTCGGAAGGATTAAGAAAACGCGGGCACGAGAACGGTCTCGATCAGATTTTCGGCCAGTATCCGCCCCGTCTTCTCGGTGGGATGGAAGGAGTCCCAGAACACGTACTTGTTGGCATCGGTGCACGTAAACGGGCTATGCCCGTTGCAGAGGTAGCTCATCTCGTACAGCCCGGTGGCACAGCATGCTATGTTCGCGACATCGAACCCTGCCCTCAAGAACACACATGCATAGACGATTAGCTTTATAACACAGAGTAAGTGAAACTTCTTGGACATAAATAAATTACCGAGTAAAAAATGATAGACTTTACTGTCATCTGTACATAGGTATTGATAAAATTCAAGTGGGCAGAATAAGAGCAGGTGAAAATGAATCAGGGAGTAAATGAGGTAAAATTCATTACTGATGAATAAATGGGGAGCAGGGCTAGGCAAGTTCTAGGCCTTCTATGCAAGAAAGACGAGCGAGATCATATTGAATGTATATTACTGTAAATTACCAAAAAAAAAAAGAATGTATATTACTGTATATATATAAGAATTAATTGATTTAATAAAATATAATATGATCGATTTTTTATTTATGCCAAGTGTAATATGACGTCAAATCTGATTGACTATCAATAATTACTCATGGAAAAGGCCCCTCAACAACCTCTTAATTACCATTAAAACCATTTGATCTTATAGACCACAAACATTTCACAGCACCAATCCGTTTTACGGTGCTTACGTGGTATTAGCTTATGACTAGTAAGATTTAACCGTTAAATTTTTTTTTTTGTGTAGAGCTCTAGAAATCGAAAAATAATACTAGAAATAACTAAATTTTATTTATTTACCGTACCATGTAAGTAATATTATACAATATAGCCATATATATAAGAATTGTTCTGCTAGACTCATTGTCATTTATAGAAGATTGAGAAGTAACTTCTTAGGGTCGATATTCTTACCATAATCTGAAGGTTTGGTGACAATCTCGTAGAACTTATCGTACGGGTTGGAGAAAACCATCCTCAGCCCCGGCAGCTCCCGGTTCATCCGGTCCACCATGGCCCCGAGCTTCCCGTTGAAGTCCCTGGCCACGGCGTTGTACTCCTCCACGCACCCGTGCTGGCCCAGGAAGTTCGCGGTCCGCTCGAGGGGCAGGCACCCCATCGGCGGCAACCCGGTGAAGGAAACCTTCCGAACACCGAGCCCGTGTAGCTCCCTGATCAGGCCCTCGGCGAGCTGCACGAGAAAGTCCTCGAACTGCCAAACCTGAGGGAACTGAGACCGCCGGCCGCCGCCGCCGCCGCTGCCGGGGATCGGCAAGGAGGCGTAGTAGTTCTCAAGGAAGTCGTTCGTGCCAAGGCTCACGAGGTAGAGGGCCTCGGAGATGATCGAATCCGCCTTCTTGTCACCCAGGTAGGACCTCAGCTTCTGCTGGTAGTCTCTGAAGTACTCAAGCTCCTTCCACATCGGTATCACGTTCTGCAGAAGATTTTGGAGTATCGGAAAATTATTGACGTTTTCAGGTTATTCCCTAAGATTCGATCTGTAAATTCGAGTGTGAATTGAACAATGCAATGTGAATGAATGATGCAGTATATAGCAGAAGTTTCGCTATGACGGGGAATAAGAAAGGTCCTTACAAGCACATTGGAGGTCTCATTGTCATAGCCAGTCCCGGCGGAGGCGAAGCAGACACCAGTGGCGAAGTCGGAGATGTTATAAGCCGGATCCAGGTAGGCTGGCACGAAGGGCCGGAGCCCGAACGCCTCAGAGATGAAGTCGGGAGGGATCCGGCCGTTCGAGAACCGGCCCGTAGGCTGGCCGCCAAAGAAGTCCCGGCCATACGGCTTGAAGTTGCTCTTGAGGACGGTTGAGATCACGTTGTTGTTCCCCGAGTCGACCGAGGAGTCACCAAACACGATGACTGCGGGGACCTTGGCACTGCATCTGGAGACAAGGATGAGGAGCTGCGAGATCACTGCTACCATTTGCAGCAGGAAGGTTGAATGCGTGCATGGAGAAGCCATGTTTGGTTCTGTCAGAGGATGTTCCAATGTTGTGCGTTGAAACTTGGGAGAACAGAAGGAAGGTTATGGAGGAGGGATGATTGCTGGTTGGAGTGGAGGGAGCGCAGCTCTGGTGTATTTAAACAAGGGAGAAGCTTCTGGTTTTAAGAGGCAGGAGGAAGCTGAAATTGAATTGTGGGGGAAGGAGTTTGGTGTGGATTATTAATGGTTTCCTCTTCTTTTTGGTTGCTGCATTTCGATTGCATGGGGAGTTTTCCTTTTTTTTTTTTTTTTTAAAGCAAATAGAATAAAAGTTTTTCCTTTTAACAAAGGAGGTTTGTAGCCTGAAATGAAAACAAAGGAAATAGGGATGTAAACAAGCTGAACCGAGTCGAGCCTGAATTTAGAAGGCTCAATATCTACTCGTTTAGCGAATTGCGAGTTCTAACCTGAACTCGAGCCGATCCGAACCTGATATTTTAAATGTGGATGCGGCTGATTATGGTAAAAGGAGGCTCGACCAACTTATACAAGCAAAGTCGAGAAAGAAGAAGTAGGGCATGCGTCGAGTCTAGGAGAAAGGGGAGGATAATTGATTACTATTAATGTTACATAAGTGAAGCTAAGCTGGGACAGAACCAAATCCGAATGATTTGCAAATCGTCTCATTTGAATCCCTACGAGGAAGAGAAGAGTAAAGGATTACAAAGAATATCATTCCACCATCGAGAATCAGATTGATTAACGAGAAACGAAAATAAAGGGCGATGAAAAGTTAATTCAGTTAAGAATTCGTTGTCACGTTACTATCACAGTAAGGATATTCGAACCTAGAACCCACATGGCACTTGCACTCCTCTCTTCCACTGAGTCAAATCACTTATGGTTTATTGCCTCCTTGCTAAGTTCTAATTTAATTTGATTTTTGGACCATTTTTCCCATGAAATTTGTTTTTTTCCTTGAAACGCTATTGTTTGGAGACTTAGAGACATTAGTAATGTGTCTGTCTTTTACACTGTCTAGATGAACATCATTCCAACACAAAGTCATTAGATGAACATCCTGCAACAACACAAGATGTTGGAAAAAAATAACAAGAACTAAATTCGAACAGTTCAAAAAACAAAGTCAAAACCTACTTCTACCTACTTGTTCCTTGAAGGATGCAAGATTGAACGTACAATAGACGGAATGGATTGTTTGCTATTAACTTTCACTGCCATAAGCTTGTTCGCTATTTTCCCGGACAACTTCGTTTCCCTGGACATGAATCCCGAGCTCTGTTTATGAATCGCGACCTCTGATGATGAGTTCTTGATGCTGAAATTCTCTCTCCCGTCTTGCCGGGCAGAAGTAGTAGTAACGAGTGACAGCTTCATGGCAGTCAAGGAACCAGACCATGCTGCTCTTTTTCACCTACCTGAAAAGGCAAGAAACAGTTGGCTTCACCATGGACAGGTAACCGTCACCGGCTCCTCTAAATAGGAATCAGTTGGCGTGTTCCATCGGTTTCGCATGCGAAAGTCTCGAACCGGTCGTGCAACAGAGAAGTAAAACAGACCATTAATCATTTTGTCTCTGGTTAACCCTGACAGAGATGTTGACACTTAAAGAGGGCAGTTAAGATCGAGAAATTGGATAGAAGAGTCCACCTAAGAATGCGGCTCATCATCACTCATCGACTACATTCGGGCATTTAATCCAACAGGCAGAAACTCATCAGATTATCAGTGGCCCACAATTCCAATGGTGACAACATTGCCACACAAAGTAGACCAGCAGCAATAATGTTTACTATTTGCTGTAAGGATGCTCGAGTATGAAAAATCATCAAGTGTTTAGTACAAAGCATCACTGAGAAAGTAAGAAAAAAAGTTACCCTCTCACAGTAAAAACCAGAGTTCTCACTTATTTACCTGCCCATCAGCTAAATCTAGATCAGGCTTCAGAGAACCACTTCATGGTGCAGAGTAAGATTGGATGAGGAACGAAGGAGTAATCAAGAACTGTCCATTTGTTCATTGCTGCTGCTGTTTGGGGTAGCATAAGTGTTGTCCTGAGACTGACCTGCTCCGAAAGCGAACTCCTGAGGCGGGACTTCGGAGTCTGGTCGGGAGAAAATGTTGGTGGCACTGATATTGTTGAAGATGGGCACGGGGACATGATCATCCGTGTTTGGGAAGCCGAAGGTGAAGGGCTGCACATTAAGAGAAGGGAATTCTGGGATGGAAGGGTTAGGGCCATCCATTGACCCAAACAGCATTTTCTCGTATTCCTGCAGTTGCTGGTACACCGCTGAAACTCGTGGCGAGAATGTCAAAAAGGGTCAGGGATGAAATACTTCTCATAGACTCTATGTCCCATAAATTGATCAATGGAAGTACAAGAGCAAAGGAGATGGAATAGTCAGAACAGCACGGAACAGAACAACTCTACGTCTCATAAAGCATAACAGAAATCAAAGAAACATGGATTCCTATTAGCCCTTGAACATGAAAGGAAAAACCAAAGACTGATTTGAAACATTTCTTGCCTTCCTCAAAAACTGAAAAGATTTAAGCAACCAAAAGGGATCGAAAATGTGTAGTTGCAGAGTAAATGGAATCAATTGAGTCACAGAGTTTACAATATTCTAGATGTCTTCAGAAACAAACATGTCCCTCCAACAGAGGACAAGCTGCACTTGAATGGCCAGTGGAAATGCACTAAATAATGAGACATAACCCAGAAAGACGGTAGCATAAAATAACATGATAGAGCGACAAAAGACCGGTTCATGTCCCATGGGCTAAACAAGAAAAATCTGTGAATCAGAGATTTACCGCCAGTCAAGTCAACCGACGGTCTTCGGTCTTTCACCCACTGATAACTCTGCCCAAGCATCCACCCTTTAGACTTCATGAGATAAGCAATTACAATAGCTGGTGACCTGTGGGAGAAAGCACGCGATGTTCCTCACAAATACCTCGGAGCTAGACGTGTATCTTACAGTCTCACTTCTAATCAAGACTGAAACCTTTAGTTTTTATATTATTTTATATTTTAGAACTTATGCATTGAAGCCTGAGATAAAAGTAAATTAACTGAGATGTCTGCCCTGACCTGCTCTTTCCTGACATGCAGTGCACGAGAACACGAGCTTTGTCTCTCTCGCATTGTTCTGCAAGAAAGAGAGGTCATCATGTTCCCTATGAGACCAGAGAAAACCAAGATCAATAAGAACTTCTGTTTGCGCTAATTCATATCGGCAAACTAGCCTTTACGAGAAGGAAGCATGTGAAGGAGTAAATATATAGCAAGAAGTTAACAAACCTAAAAACTGATTTGCTTTGTCAAATGGTAATCTTCTGTCATCTTGGAGGCAGTAATAGGTGAAGGAATTCTTGTAAAGATTTTGACATGCCGGAACAGTCTGCAAGAAACAAGAATGACCATGAGACAGACCTGCGATAAGCATGTATCAGAATGAGATCAACACATGACGAGACAAAAAGAAAACAAGAAAAGAAAAATCACGAACGGAATAAGATAGTGTAAGAGGTAAATAGCAGATTTTGAATTAGTAGATATGAAGGTGAGTCCTATATACACATGGCTCAAGCATATATGAAAGAAAGTACATAAGACTAATAACATACGATATTGATGCTTTCATTGTCCTTATGCAAAATTCTTAATTTCTAGTTCACCTCTCATGGGACCACTTCAAGCTTTAAATCCGAGATCCTACCGTGATTTGCAAGAAGATAGGGCGGCCATATCTGCATATAGTCTCTAAGGGCATACAACTAAATTCTTTGATACATATGGGAAAACAAAATCTACTTGAGATGACTAAACTATCTTAACTCACTTTTTACCCCAAAACTAGCTGATGTCATGTGCTTTTTCCTTTTCGCTCGGTTAATCCCATTGATGAAAGCTGACTATTCTTCCTACTGAATGAAACATCACAGCCACAAGGAAGTTCACGCTCCCAAGTCCTTGTCAACTTCACAAACCCATTAAAACACTCACTTTCTAGACAAGTCCAATTCTTGTGCTGATCACAGAGGATCAACAACCTTAAAAGACTGGCAAACTTCATTCCATTATCCACAAATTGTCTTTGTAAACTCCATTGATGAGCAGCTATGATGGCAGGCAGTCTTATTCACTAAAAGAACAAAAATTTTGATACTTTCAAGACAGACATGAAGTCTTATTCACTCCATATCAGATAAGTGCATCCACGAGAAGCATATTAGAGGAATCAAACAGCCCTATGATTCAAATCCCAGACCCGCTTGCCCATCACATAATCACAAGCAGGCATCGTCCAGTAACAAGAAAAGAGAGCAGAAGTCGGGAGCATTTATCAAAATTCTCACATTGAGGACACGAGAGATCCCCTGAGCCTTGAGGAGCTCCGACCGAGACGCGTTGTCGTAGCTTCCCAAATAGAGGAACTGCGGCAGAATCTCGGATGGGAAAGCGCTGAAGTGAACGGAGGTCCTCTCGGACGCCGCCACCATCCGGTGTCCGCAAATCCCACAGACCTCGCCCTCCTCGTACTTGTGGTAGTGCCCGCAGACCCCGCACGGATTCTCCCTCTCCCTCTTCCTCATGCCGATGCCGGCCGACCCAGTTGAGAGAATCGGAATCCGTCACCGACACAGATCGAAAGCTCAGATCGTCTCTCTCTCAAACCTAAGATATAGGTATCAATTAACCCGTCAAGCGGTAATGAAACGAAAAGGGCAGAAGTGTTGGCTTCCTTTTCTGGGTTCCAATCGACCACGTTCGGTTGATTTTACGCCTGGGGAATATTAAGCCCGGATGCCTGTCTTCTCGGCCCCCGGACGGTCAGTCAAGATGTGATTATCCGAATAGGAAAGATATAAATACTATCCGTGTAGAAGTCAGTCAGACAGACAAGGATGAGAATATACGTGTCGGCCTCCCCATTCTTCCTTTCATGGGCTTAAGCCGAAAAGAACTCCGTCCGGATCAAGCAGGACTCTTCATGAGGACATGCTTCAATGAATCCGATCGTCGCCGTGACGAACCCACTGTCTCAACGATGCTGAATCCATGCTACACGAGATTCTGGGTTTGAGGAAAAGAATACGACCAACAATACATTAGTTACATTTTGTACTTAATTACGAGTCTCAAATCGCTGGATATGGAGCGCAACGTGTTTTAACAGGTTCGACTGCTCTAACGAGCGGTCAAACTTTCTGAGTTCATCTAGAGGGAGTGAAAGATGCTGCAATCTCTTCTATCTGATATTGCAGCTGCTGCAGCCCAGGTAATGCATATTTTTATTTTCGATCTGATATTCCAAAAATCCAACGTGCTCCCACTGATCAGTATATTAATGAGTAAATATAAAATATTCTGAAATATTAAATAATTTTGCTAATATTTACTTAAATGGTCGCAACTACCGGGTGATCTCGGCCGACATAGCAAAAGCCCTATTCCCTAAGGTGTGAAAAGCCCATTACATAAAATGGGCCGATTCTTGTGCATCCAGTAATTGGGCTCAAGTCCCACTGGGCCCAATACCAATGGCCTCGTGAAGCCCATCTTCCACCGCCTTTCTGTTTCTGATAATCCTCTCTCTGCGCGTGGGTATAAAGCTAGGGTTGAGGACAACTTGTTGAAACTTCTCCCCTCAGAATTCAGATCGATTGCTACTTCCATCGGCTTCTTCTGCAGCAGCTACCTACCCTTCATCTTCATCTGAAGCCTGATCCTCTCGAAGGTAAGCGATTTCTAGGTCGATCGTTTCCATTTTCCTAGCTGAAACGCCGCCAGTATCCATTTCTTTGAATTGCTCCGGTAGATTGTCGCTCGTTTATAGGGTTTCGTCAGTTTCGTGTTGGAACGCGTAACCTCTGCTTCTCCCTCTTTTGAATATATTATCTGTCTCAATCCGACTTCCTTTTGAATCCGCTTTTTTGATGTTCTGGACACCTGTTACAATTGTTGATTGTGTGGTTGCGGTAGGTTGATCTCGATTGAGGAAATTTTCCGCGGTTAAATTTACTTCCTTTACCTTAATGGTGCCGAACCTGTCTGTCTTCTTCAGAATATGTGATCTGCAATTGAATTCATGATTGCTCGGCAGCTGATCGATGCAGTTTATTGAGCTGTGTTTGAGTAGCCTGAAAATTTGCAGTTTTGTGATCTGCAGTTGAAGGTTTTAGATGATTCATCTCTTTTCTTTCTATTTTTCTTTGCAGTTCCACATAGCCCGAAACCATGCCGAAGAACAAGGGAAAGGGAGGAAAGAACAGGAAGCGAGGAAAGAACGAAGCCGATGACGAGAAGCGTGAGCTTGTCTTCAAGGAAGATGGACAGGAGTACGCCCAAGTCCTACGCATGCTTGGCAATGGCCGCTGCGAAGCCATGTGCATTGATGGCACCAAGCGTCTCTGTCACATCCGAGGAAAGATGCACAAGAAGGTGTGGATAGCTGCCGGGGACATAATCCTCGTTGGCCTCCGCGACTACCAGGATGACAAGGCTGATGTTATCCTCAAGTACATGCCAGATGAGGCCAGGCTTCTCAAGGCCTACGGGGAGCTACCCGAGAACACTCGTCTCAATGAGGGGATTGCTGGTGGTCTCGACGAGGAGGATGAAGGCCCCAACGACGATTACATTGAGTTCGAGGACGAAGATATTGATAAGATCTAAGTTCTAGGTATTCTGATACTCTCCTTCTGCTTGAAACTTAGCTGTAACATTTTTACTCATTGCACCTGAGCTTAGTGATATTAACCGGCAGAAATTCCGGTTTCGTGGTATAGGTTTGGATTGCGGGGTGATGATGATGGACTGCTTGCATTTCATGTGACACTACTCCTCTACTCTTTTATCTTCATAATCTGTCTCTTCGCAGAATGCCTCGAATAAATTTTATTTGCTTGGTTACTTTCCATGAACTTTTGAATGTGTTTTAGTGCTGTGCCTTTCATGGTTTGCTGTGGGAAGGATCTATGGTTCGATATGGTTTTAATCCCATTAATGTAAACGTGTTCAAGATGGGTTGACGCTTGCTTGTGGCTCAGCAACTTTCTGTTTCTTCTCTGGCCAGATGGAGCCGACCGTAAACTTCTAACTGCCATGACAGGTAAACCTGGAGAGGGTTGCCATGCCAGCCAAAACCCTCCATCCAGCTCCAACCCATGTCTCTGTTTTGTGTCTTTTTTATCCAAATATATATTTGTCAAAAGTTTTAAGTCGATAGGACGGTGTATCTAAATCTTGATGTGATCATGTGACCTATGCTTTTCACGTGCACTTGGACACAACCGAACAGCTGAGGGAACTAAGCACGGGTTTCACATGGTAATCCCAGTTACCATGTGATATTTTTTCTGGGTTTGGTAAGGGATTTGGTTCATGTCTAATTCAAAGGATTGAGGGATGGTGATTTTTAATCCCATTATTTTCATCTATTTTTCTGATATAGATAATAGCGCTGTCGTCCCAGTCATCCGGAGTGACCGTTTAGAAATTTTATTCTAGGAGGGGCGAAATTCTGTCTCTGGATTGAACCATTTGCACCTGGGCAGTGTGTTCAGTGGACTAAATGAAGTGATTGCCGTTTCTGCTGAAGTAACTCTTGTCGGCAAGTATTTTAAAAATTAAACATCATCGTGTCAGATTATATAATCGTATAAAGCACAAATCTCCTCCCTTATAAGTCTAACTGAAATTTAAAATGGTATTAAAATACGTTATTGTGTGAGTTTATACCATGTTTATTCGAGTGTTATCCGTATCATAATTAGTTATTAAGAACGAGCATTTAAGAATAATGATAAGTTCATTAGTCTAAACATTTCTTTTGAACGAGATCGAACACTAAAAATACATGGTTTGTATGTTCTAAAGTTACAAGAGATATCTTAAGGTTTGGAAGTTTTGATATTTTGTTTTTCTTTTTAAAAATTGCCCTTGACCTTAGTTACAGAATGAATTATGTATCAGTCAGTCAATTTACAAATTCCTCTGGTCTAAAGATAAAATAACAATTTCAAGTATATAAACTACTATTATTATCACTTTCATCTTAACTGCTTGGATTGCACTTAGAAAATTTTCATTTTAACAGCCTAGTTTCTCTTCTCTCACACTATAACAGGTAATAAAAAATAAAATGACATTATTTTATTTTACTATTAAATTAAACTAATTTGTTCAATCTGTAATTAAATATTCAGATAAATAATCCTTTATAATATTACTAGATAAAAAGTATATTAGAATTTTCTTCAAATTTACACAAATTTCTTACGTGTATACATGTAGCTCTCTTAGAAGTTTCTCATAATAAATATTAATTGTAATTTAGAAGAAAATTGCTAAGTGAATTTTAAATAGAAATTATATTAATTTGACCAATTTGTAAGTATATGATAATAAAAAGTTAAGCCGAGTATATCATATAGGCATATAATTTTATATTTTTATATATTGATTTAACTTGTCAATAAATAAAACAATACATTTTAAAAAAAAATAAAAAATTTATTTTATTTTAAGAATAAAATAAAATTACATAATTTATTTTTTAAAACTTGAACTTTAAAAAGTATGAATTAATTTGAGAATAAAATGAAATCACATAATTTTAATTTTTAAATTTAAAACGTTTAATTTTTTTTTTAAAAAGGGAAATCATGTAATTTTTTTAATGAAATTAACCCTTCTAAAATTTCTATGAGACTGCCTCTGTTGACTTTTCTTCTCCTTACCTATCAATTCACCAATCGAAAGTCTTAGAAGGAAAAAGACGATCAAAAGTAACAAAAATGTCTTATCATCTATCAAGGAATTTAAATTGAATCCACAACAGAGAAAAATTAACATAAAAAGATTTGACCTCTTAATAAATGAAAGATCCAAGATCTCATAATCTTAATCTATCTAGCTATCAATATCTTCACCATGTATGTTATATTATATACATACATATATATATATATATATATCAACGTCTCCCATGGCACAGTCTCTACTGTTTCCGTATTCGGAGCTGAGGCGCTGTGCCAGTATCGAAGTCTTTGAATCACTCCGGTAGATTGTCCCTTGCCTTCACGGCATCGTCGGTTTCGCGTTGGTTCACGTAAGATCTGGTTACTCTCTCTCTCTAGCCGCTGTTTAATAATCCGGATTGTTGATTTTTCTACTGTTAGCTTTACTTTTTTCGATGTATATCACTGGTGTTCAGAAACCCTTTGAATTATTAACTAATTAAATTTGAGTCGAGTTGGGTCGGGTCGGTCCCATTCGCAAAAAATCGAACCTTAGACTTTTACTTAGGGAGAATGAGTAACTCATCGCTTCAACCAAGTTACGATGGTGTTAGCTTTTACTTCCTGTACCTTAATCCTGCCGAACCTGTCTGTGTTCTTAAATCGATCTGCTGCAGTTGAAGGTTTTGGATGATTAATTCCTTTTTCCTTTTGTTTTCGTTTCGGGGCAGTTTGACAGAGCCCGTAACCATGCCGAAGAACAAGGGAAAGGGAGGAAAGAACAAGAAGAGAGGAAAGAACGAAGGAGGAATCCTTCACGATCAGAAGCGCGAGCTCGTCTTCAAGGAAGACGGCCAGGAGTACGCCCAAGTCCTCTGCATGCTCGGAAACTGCCGCCTCGAGGCCATGTGCGTCGATGGCACTAAGCGCCTCTGCCACATCCGGGGGAAGTTGCAGAACAAGGTCTGGATCGCGGCCGAGGACATAATCCTTGTCGGACTCCGAAGCTACCAGGATGACAAGGCCGATGTCATCCTCAAGTACCAGCCCGATGAGGCCAGGCTTCTCAAGGAGTACGGGGAGCTGCCCCAGAGCATTCGTCTCGGTTGGGGTATCCCCGGTCTCGGTTGGGCTTTTGCCGGAACCGGCTGTCTTGATGAGGAGGACGACAATGAAGGGCGGCCCGGCAGCGATTACTTCGAGTTTGGGGCCGAAGATATCGATGAGATCTGAGGTCTCTAGCTAGCTAGTTTGATCATCTCCTTATTCTGCTTTGAAACTTTGCTGTAACGTTTTAACTTATTGCATGCACCAGCTTAGCCTTAGTGTTGTCGAGCCAGCCGGAATCCCGGTTTCGTGGTGTAGGGTTTGGATTGCTGGGGGATGCTACACTCCTACCGATCTTTGATCTTCATAATCTGTCTCTTTGCAGAATTCGTCGAATCAATTCGATTTGCTTGATTACTTCCCATGAACCCCTTGAATATGGTTTAGAACTACGCCTTCTTCATGGTTCTACCTGTGTATCCATGCACGCACCTCACGACGTTGTTCGGATGGAAAGTGATAGGCCCTTCAGTTGCCCCCAAGGTCTTGATACGCGTCCCGGATTCGGGATAAGAGTCTTCCAATAAGAAGTCGAGTTCGGGGGTTGGAGCCCCCAATATCAATCCTTCGATACTTGATTCATTTCATAGAGTGAATGAGGGAATATGATGTTCGATGCCTTATCTTTGGTGTTCTGGTCGTACTTAAAGGACCTACCAGAAGATCTTCCTGGGTCCTGGTCGTTTCTGCCTCTCTGCCCCACGGGAACGGCCTCTCGACTATCCAACTGGTCTTACCCGCATAATTTTTAGATAAGTTGACTTGATCGATGATGTGGTAAACTTAATCAATAAATATTTAACACGTAAATAATACATCAAATCATGTCTAAAAAGTGATTATTACTAATAAATATAAAAATATGATGTGATATTTAATAATTTTATATTAACTATTTATTAGTAAAATTAACAGATAACGTGACGACACTACAAGAAACCTGTCTTTTACCGATACAAGTATTGGAAGGTAAGTCGTCGAAATAGTGTCGGAAATGATGAATAGTGACCAGCTTATCGACCAAACAAGTATAGACAGAAAAACACTCGTCGAAAATAGTTATAGACGAAGAGCTGGTCGGTAATTCATCTAAAGTTATCGACCAAGAGGTTGGTCGCTAATTCGTCTAAAGTTATTGACCACGAGGATGGTCGCCAATTCGTCTAAAACTATCGAGCTAATTCATCTAAAGTTATCGACAAAGAAGTTGGTCACTAAGTCTAAAGTTATCGACCAAGAGTTGGTCGCTAATTCATCTAAATTGTCAAAAAGTTATCGACAAACAAGTTAGTTGCTAGTTCGTCGAAAATTATAGATACATAAATTGGTTTGAAAAGATACACAGACATGTCTGTAAATCTTTACTGATAAATTTTTATATACAAAAAAGTGTCAATAATTAAAAGATCTACCGAAATATATCATTAATACAATATACATTTAGAAGTACATATTCTAAAGATATATACTCAACACTTATCTTGTACAAATCTTCATATACATGACAATAGCGAAAGTGAAGTATGATTGTTAAAGTGGAAGTTTCCACTGACATTGCTTACCGAGCTTTTCTATCAAAAAAAAGAAAAAGGAGCAGTGTGAACTCTATTGATTTTTGAGTTCGATAATCAGTTTGAGTTAAAGCTGCCTGAAAATGGCGGAGAGTATCACGGACATAGATGGTAGCTCACAGATATGATGATGCCATGGTCGGAGCTAAATGTGATGGTCTTCTGATAATGCTCGGGCTTAAGGAAAGGAAGAGGTGAAGGCAGTGACAGTGTGAAAGGCTCTCAACAGTGTAAGAAGAAGGCTTCGGTGGAGCTGCCTTGGACTGCCATCAATGACTTTGGGGATTTCTTCATATGTCTCTCTCCCTTTGGTGAAGAGAAGTAAGGGTTGCTTTATAAGGGAGGTCGTGGAATTCAAAAAAATAAAAAGAAATGAAAAAGAAACACATAAGAAGATAATAAGAACATGAAGAGTAGTGCAGTAGTGGTATAACATGTATGAAGATTGGCTCCACAGTGCATTATCGGCACAGTAGCCATGAAGATCGACTCTGCACTATTTACTGTACTATTTTTACTTTGTTGAGTGTACGTATAGCCAAACAAATCCGAAAGAAAAAATGAAAAAATATGTTGGTCGATAGTTGGTCATAAGTTGAGTGTACGTATAGCCAAACAGATCCGAAGAAAAAATGAAAAAGTATGTTGGTCGATAGTTGGTCATAAAGTATGTTGGTCGATAGTTATGTTAGTTGGTAGTTGGTCAAAATTTGGAAAGAATTAAAATAACAAACTGTCGTAAACACCAATAGTTGGGTCTAAATTCATGTTTGTAGAGAAACTCCCTTACATCATCATGTAATAATAAAATTCCCTTTTTGGAACACTTCACACGTGGACATGTAATCTTTTCATCTATTAGAAACTCTATCAAACTAGTAGCATGGCCAATGAATGTTTCAATACCATTTACAAACTCAGGCCTTATTCCTCTACGGCCAGGATAATTTCTATTATACATTCAAGTCCTATGTGATGAAATATTCATCTGTAAAATATTTCATCTATTAACAACTTTATTATGAAAGAAATTTATGTCAACACTATGTGATAAATTTAAAATATATAAATATTAATAACTAAACATAGAAGTAACATAAATAATCTTGCGTTAAATTGAATTATCACATTATCAAAAAATAATTACACTTTAAAAAATAGTCAAATACCTTCAAACTAATTATTGTAACCGGCTGTGCACGTAATATTTGGATTCTTCTTTACTTTCAATGCTCGTCTTCTATAAGTCTTCTGTACGAAGATCGATAAAAATATGTAAAATATAAAAGAGGTTGGATTAGGTATGTGAATATGTGAACTCCTCAGCATATATATATTGATGATATGAAGATAACAAGTTACGAGAATAGAATTAATAAAACATGTGTTACCTTTATATTTGCGTGCATATCTAAATAAATTTGTGAACTTAATAAAGCCTATGCTACCTTTATGTTTGTATGCATATCTAAATAAATCTAATGGCAAATACAAGCAAATTATTGATAAAGTGGTATCTGACAAAAGTATTTTCAACCATTTAGTGACCCGTTATTGAAAGTTGATTTAATTAACGTATTTTCGACAATTTAGTGACCAATTACCATAAATAATTTATTGACTATTTAGTGACCAATTACTGACAGATGATTAAATTTTTGTTGAGATTTTCGATCATTTAGTGATCAATTACAGACAAATAATTTACTGACCATTTAGTGACCAATTACTGACAAATTATTTAGAGACCAATTACCGACTAGTACTTTTTTGTCGTAATTTTCGATTATTTAGTGACCAATTACTGACAAATGACTTAGCAACCAATTACCAACAAAATGTTAGTCGACATTTTGTGGCAAAAAATTCAATTTTTTAACTGGGTTGATTGTCTAAAATTGATTGAAAATAATTACATTAGTCAAAAAATGATCGCAAGTCTCTCAATAATTTTACCGACTTTTCATCCGTCGTTAATATATTATCGCCAAAACACAATTCTCTTGTAGTGCGAGCTGAGATTGGGTAAGAATCTCTAGGTCTTACCCGTATGATGTATCTGGCAAATCTTTCTTGTTATGACTGATGAGACTTGTCGTGGAGTTCCCAGCCCCCTGGTGTTACCGAAATAACATATAATAAATTTCGGATTACCATAATCATAAATAAGAATGAAAAATTTTACGGTACGAAGTCGTGTTACAGTAATATATCAATTAAATAAAATCATCAAATCGAAAGAACACAAAAATAATTACAGTAAAATATTGAGATGTGTGACCGTCACGGAGTTCATAAGATTAATTTAGTCTCTTTTGATATGGAATAATAAATTTAAATTATTCATATATTGGCACATCATGTGCACCCGACAGACTAAGATCCGACGGAGACTCTGGCATGTGGTTTAATTGACGTGGCTCAAGATATTATATTATTAATAAAGACTTAAACTTGACACATGATATATATTTGTAAGAGATTTTTTATTTAGTATATCGACAGGCTTTAAATTTAAATTAGCCGGATTTGTTGAATTTTCAGACATCTTGCAGTTGACTTTGACCGAGTTCAATGAACAATGACTGGGAAACAATTGAAGAGTGCGCCACCGTCACCGTTGGTCCTCCATCAAGTGGGAAGAGCAGTATTCCTCTCATTTATCTTTTTATTTCTCAATTTCTTCTCCCTTGTTTTTTCTCATTCTTAAATGTTTTGGAGCTCTCTACACATTAGGAGGTTGGAAGGAAGAAGGATTTTTTTTGAGCATCAATTAAATTCATTTTTTAGTCATAAATGAGATCGACGAGCTTAAAAAAAATGATAGAATGGAGATGTAAAAGTTACACGATCATCAACATCTATGATCCGGTATTTCAAATATTAATCAGTTATAGTTTGGTAAATTCAAGATTTTAGACTCGAATTTTTTCTAAGTATTTATGTGAAAACATTTATTACGTACCAACGTGGCTGGAATTGCCACTACGATTTACTAGTGTTCTTTATTTATTTATTTACTATTGTTATTATTTGTGGTCGGAGCATGTCGGTTTCTTAAATGATATTGTTGCAGTTGGCTTTCATAATTGGAAATGAGGATGGTCCCCGATGTCATATCACAACTGTATGTGTTCCAAAAAACAAATATGAAACTAGTCCAATCCACTATGAATTATTAGAAAAAATTTATAGGTATTTTTATTTTTTGGGATATAATAACAGTAAAATACTTAAGACTTTATATTCACGGTGTATTGAGTTAAAATGAGAATCTAAACTAAGAATTGCTACATCGAACCGGATCTCCATGTAATAGTAATCTGTCGTTTAGATTAGTATAAAATGTATCGAGTCATTTAAAGTATTTGAGAAATAGAGTTTCGTATAGTTGATACAGCTCTTTGTTTGAGACCGAGAGGTGGGCTAAGTTAGGGATATATGTTATCAAGTGGGGGAGCCGATCGATCAATGTGCAACACAAATTGGAGCTGGAAGACAGATAAGATCGATCATCCATTCACATCCAATAATTCAGATTCAAACTATCTTCTTCCCCTCAAGGGCCAAAATGCATTAATTCATTGTGGGTCTCCCTTCTCAAATAAATACTCACGTGATATATTATATCTACTTTAAATTTTTTTTTTTTTATTTTGACTAACAAGATTAATGAGTCCCGATCAATCAAGGTTGGTGTTGGATTTGACCATTCAAGGGTTAAAACCCTTCTAGTAATGGATTCTTACTGCTCACAAGTCTCGACTCTGAAATCTTTTGAGAATGTGCCTAGATATAGAAGGGAATAAAGGGTCACGAGAAGTCCGATTGGTGAGAGTTGAATTCAGAACTTCTTGGTCTCTGGTCGAAGGCGGTACTATCGGCTACACCCAATCCCTCTTTTCTCAAATCTAAAATTTACTTAATGAGAAAACATGTAAAAACCATCTAAAGCTATCCATGTTGTTATATAAAAGATTTTTTTTTTTTTTTGTCCATGATATTGCATTGGATGATATACACTGCACTCATCACTCATGGTGAAGCCTATAAATGAGGGCAGAAGATGGGTGCAATTTCCTCATCACCAGCACTTCTCTGTCTCATTTGCATCGACTAAGTATCATCGAGAGGAAGACGAGATACCAGATGGGTTCCAGAGTTTTCCTTCTGCTAGGTCTTCTCGCAGCCTTCGTTCTTCTCCTCGCCTCGGATGTCGCAGCTCGGGACCTGGCTGAGACGACGACGACCTCCACCGGTAAGAATGATGGCCAGCTCCCTCTTCGGCTCGTACATTGATCGGATCCATCAAGCTATCGATGAACGTTTGAGTCGTCGATCTTAATTCATTTATGGACCGAATACAAACATGAAATGATATCTGGGTAGGGTTTCTGATTTTACTGTTCATTTCGGCGATGTGCAGCTAATGGTGTGAACGATGCCAAGTACCCAGGAGGGGGATACGGTGGATACCCAGGTGGCGGATATGGCGGCGGCAGGGGAGGATATGGCGGCGGCAGGGGCGGATATGGTGGTGGCGGGAGGGGCGGATACGGCGGCGGCGGCAGGGGCCGATGCTACTACGGATGCTGCGGCGGTGGCTATTACGGGCGGTGCAGGTGCTGTACTTCTGCCGCCGAGGCTGCTCAGAAGGCGGCTGAGGTCAAGCCCCAGAACTAATTAAGGCGATCAAGCCCTCTGAGAGTCGACCGGCTCCGTATAATAAAGAAAGTTACTTCTGTGTGCTGGCTTCGGGGTGATGAATAAGTGCAACGTCCGGTCACCATGGCTTGGACGAGACATGTAATACCGTGCGGCGTCCGTTCCATGTTATATATCAATCGATGGCATGGATTCGGGTCATAAATATGCGCGCATTTGTAAGGTCTGATTGAAACAATCAAGTAAAACCGCGAAATTTGAACTTTCTTTCTTTCTTTCTTCGATATCCAGACTTACTCAACTTTACAGGGTGCATATCGAATGAACTACTTCCGCGGCACAAGATGTGAATTTTGCTAGCACTGTGCTAGTCCTTCATGCTAAACCACTGATAACCATACAGAGAATTCGGACAGCAAGCCAATCGATTTAGGGCTCACTCACATCCCGTTGCATCTATCTGCTCGATCGGTTCCTGGGAAGATCTGAACATACTCTGTAGTATGGATCGATATAGAAAATTTATTTAAAAGGGTTGAAATTCAAGAGGAAAACTAAGTAAGAAGAGAAGTTCAAAAGTCTTATAAAAAAATATTAAATAAAGTTCAGCAAAAATTTTATAGCGCTTCTTAAATTTTTTCGAGTTTAGAGAGGACGATTGCCCGCCGCACCCCTCCAAGATCCATCCGAGCAGCTGTGGCATCGATACCTAGTTGAAACTTCATAGCTAAAAGCCAGAAACCGAGGGGACCAGAACATTTTCGCAAGTCTAGGCAAGTCGAGGTTGAAGCATTGTTAGAACGACAGTACTGATAGATCTCACATCAAGTGGATAAGACAATAACATTTAATTTATAAGATAACGGAATATTATCATCTAATAACTTAGATTTTTGAGTGAAAATATACTCAGTCTATTGTAAAGTCTAGCAACAATAATATAATATGAGAGCACCTGATCACACGACAAACTCTGATATAAGCCCTCACTCGTGAACCCCGACAGTCTCCTCAGGGCCCTAATTGCCTACTCCGTGGAACGATCCGCTTACAACTCACAGAATTCAACAAGTATGTTATAGCTGTGTTCGATCATTTAGCAGTCCAAGCATATGTAGTCAATTACAGTGATGGATTTAGGGGGGGCACGGAGGGCAATCGCCCACCTTGAACTCGGGAAATTCTATGAAATTCTATGTAAATTTTGCTTGATTTTGTCCCATTTTTATTGAACAATACATAGTTCGTCCTCCTGAATTCTTCGCCTTAATTCCTTATAGAGTTCCCCCTATAAATTTTTTAGATCCGTCCCTGGTCAATTACAGACCACCTTCAACAATTTCCTTTCTCTTCCCACAATTGTGAAGTGGTTGATTCTGATACTTTGAGAAGTTGTCACGACCGCAGAGAGCACATTTAGCCGATTCCGTGGTCGGGGTAAATTAAGATGTCTGACATGATGGTCAGGACAATTCATCTGATGGACTGGACGTTTAGCACGTCGATATTTTAGATTGTAATATAATTCTTCGATAGATTTCAGATTCTTGCTCGACCTTTCTTTCTTCGATGCATATACGTGGATTGATTGAGGCAGTAGGACCATTTTTCTCTTAAATAAGTTTTGAATTCGAGTTTTACGAATAGAGAACATTCACTATGGGAGAGTTTTACTCCTGGTGGGCCTTCCCCAACTTGAACTGTATTAGTCATGATTTATTAGACTTTTGAATATCAGTGGATTAAATCGAAAAAAAGTAGACTTAAAATAAGTGCCATTTTGACCTTCGAAATTATGAATTTGGCTAAATAAACTAGCGTGGATGGCCATAAAAAAAGTTTACTTTTTTTAAATAAAAAACGATTAAGATCAATTAATTTTCGGCCAAAAGGATGCTTCTGAGCCTTAAGATGCTCCGTCTGAACTCTGAAATTTCATTCCTTCCCCACTGCATCCTTTCTTAACATGATCGCCTGACATTGACACACCCGGCCGGTTTAGTTCAACATCCCTAATCAATACCGATCTTTCCCGACCTATAGTCGTTATATGACTTCTTAATCAACCAAGTTCACGTCAATTACATGTATAAAGAAGAGATATGTGTACGAGGGAACGCGGAGACAGAAATCTCTCGCCGAGTATCGCTACGCTACCACGAATGAAAAACCAAATCAAAACACCAGAATTCCGACCCCAAGAGACACTGTACTAACTGAAGAATTGTGGCTCAGGAGTCTCAATTAGACTTGACCTAAATGCTTAAACTTTGAGATAACACTAAGCATAATAATCAACTGCGACCGTAATGTGTTGTGAAGACATCTTACACCGTAAAGTTCATATGATTCGATAGATCAGAAAAGGGACACGGGGAGATTTATTCTGAAGTTGAGAGAGACGATCAATTTGCAGAATGGGAAAGGGAAGAGATAAGATCCATCATCAATGATGAACAATAATTCAAGACTCTATCCGCCATCGGCCTCGTCGACTGCATTAATACGATCAAATTGCGGTTGTTGGTCTCTTTTCCCGAATAAAAAATCCAGAAAAATAATGGGTCAACGCGTGGAGATCCAATAATGCAAACTATCATCTCAATCCAAACCCTATAAATAACCCCAGAAGGTGTTAAGGTTTTCTCATCGCTACTACTTCTTCCCTTAGCTGCATTAACAAAATACCATTTAGAAACAAGAAAGGAGATACACATGGGTTCCAAAGCTTTCCTTCTGCTAGGTTTTCTTGCAGCAATCGTGGTCCTCCTCTTCGCCTTGGATGTTTCAGCTCGAGACCTGGCTGAGACGACGTCTGCCGAAAAGAAAGATGGTGAGTTCCTTCTCGGACTTGTACTCGATCAGATCCTTCCAGTTTATCAATAAAAGCCTTGCAAGTTGTTTGATCGTCGATGAAGTGCTGATAATATGTCGATTTCCAACGTTCAAGTTTTTTTGGTTGTTTAGTGTCGTTTCGTACCCGATTTTACTGTTCATGCATACGTAACATGCAGTTGAGGGAGTAGGTGATGCCAAGTACCCAGGCGGCTATGGTGGCTACCCTGGAGGTGGCTACCCTGGGTACCCGGGACGTGGTGGCTATCCGGGTGGTGGCTACCCGGGACGTGGTGGCTACCCGGGTGGTGGGTACCCAGGACGTGGTGGCTATCCTGGTGGTGGCTACCCGGGCGGTGGCTATCCGGGACGCGGCCGCTGCTACTATGGTTGCTGTGGCTACGGCTACTATGGGCGGTGCAGGTGTTGTGCCTCAGCTGCCGAGGCGGCCCAGAAGGCGGTAGAGGTGAAGCCGCAGAACTAATGCGTACCGATGCGGGTGTAGTCCCGATGTCATGTTATTTAGTAAAAGGAAAAGATATATATATATATATATATAGAGATAGAGATACACGCACACACAAAGTGCTCCCTATTATATGTAATTTAGAACTTTATTAGAGTGGGAAATAAATGGGTACGGTGTGTACCAAAATATGAGTATGGTATGGTATATCTGTAGATCAAGCTGTATATTGTATGTTTGTAATGTAATGTTAGATCAAACTACTAAATAAAATGGTGAAATTTGGCACTTCTTTTTTCTTCTTGTTTTCTTTTGTATATCCACTGTGCATGGAGTATACAACTAATAAATTTTATTTCAGGACCTCTCAAGAAATATATGTGCACATAAATCCTATGATGAAAAGTACTCAAATCCCTGGTTGTTCTGAGGCCAACTCATCTCTTCAATTCGAATCTTCAACAAGAGCACCAATACGATATGTCCTTCGAGTTTGGATTGTCGGGTGGTCGGTCTTCAAGAAAGGATGCGAGCGGGGCAGCTCCTCGAATACCTGCACAAAATCATTGAAAAATAGTTAGTCTTCCTGTTTAATATCTCATACTCCCGCGTCCTCAGGTTGGAATTAAGCCCGTGCTTCTCGACCGGTCCGGGCATTTCTTCATGCTGGGCTTGTACACCTTTCCTCTCGACCTTCATCGATCCTCTGATCAGGCACGCTTCATATTCATTTTGCTCGGTAATACCGCCCAAACTTCTACCTCGACAAGACATGTTCCTGTAATGCACAGAACTACTTAACCGGTTCTTCATCTCCTCGTTTAGGCCACTGGTGAATTCATTTCCCCTAAAGACGAAGTATGAGTGGAAGAGGCATCTCGAGGCTCGGTGGTACGGTGCTGGTCTAGACAACGAGCTATGAACTCGTGGTTCTGGCTGTCTGATCCATGGGAAACACTCCTGATTCTCTCCAGTTCGTTTACTCCGATGTCCGAGTAACGTAAATAAACCAGAAGAGGAAAGCACGATTCCTTGGAATAGTAGGTAACAATTTATAGTTATTCGACCTTGCAGCTTAGTGTGTTCGTCTGCCTCTATGCCCCTTTATTTAGCATCTATCCTATTCATGATGAAAATCTCATCACCATATGAGAGTGCTTACGTGATTTAGTTATATTCAGGATTGATTTTATAGACTAATATGATGGCAATGCACACTAACCTGACTTCATAGACATGGCACTGATAATGTAATTTTATAAATTAATAAGATTTAGTTGTTTTCATAATTGATTTTTTTTTATTTTTAATATTTTATAAAAAAATCTTGAAATGGTTGAATTTATTAGTTTTACTTGAAAATCTTATATGCAATGAGTATTCCACATGGTACTGATATTACTTTCGTAATTTTACAAATTAATAAAATTTAGTTATTGTTAGGGTTAGTATATTTTTTTAATGATTTAAATAAAATTTTGCAATGGTTGAACAGATGTTTGATGCAAGGGGCTGAAAATTGAGAAAATCTGCCTCTTATGAGTAAATATTCAACATTTTTTTTTCTCGATAAATATTCAACATTTAATACATAACAAGTTTGTTATGTAAATTTTTCTCGAATCTTGACACATGTAAAATTTTTACAATTTTTTGAGGGTCGATTTTAGACATGTTAAAATCCGAACGATAGTTTACACAACGAAATCATGATTTATTTACACACCGAATACTTACTCCCGTTTTCTCAAATTGCGGTTGGGCTTCACTTGGTCCAATGGGCCGATCCAATTGGACCCAATACTAAGACAAAAGGCCCAGATCTTTCTGGAAAGGTCGAGTTCGGTCTCCACGAGATCCTTATAAAAGCAGAATCCTGCTTCCTTCTTCAGTGATTTCTTCTTCGGCAAGAAATCTCATTCCTCATTCATCGATTCAAAAACAGCGAAAGCCGTCTCCGGCCGACGGAGAAACCCTCAAGCGGAGAACTCGGAAATTCGTTTCTTGAGAGAGAGAGAGAGAGAGAGAGAGAGAGCAGCCGGAGAGGAGAGAGAGGGCCAAGTCCAAATTGGACGGGGAGAGGGTGGCGAAGGAGGAGAGCACGAAACTCAGAGGGGCCCTCGAAGCAGTGCAGTGATCTCGCCGACTCGAGGCAGAAGGTACTGATCTAATCTCCGTCTCTTGCTCGTTTTGAGTTCACGATCTAGGTTTCAAACGGACGATCGCATATCTGGGATCGTTCTGTGAGGTTGTTTGTTACTTTGTGGAGTTAGGATCTATTTCGTACTCCCGTTCGGTAGATTCGGTCGATTTTGTTGCTTTTCTGATTAGATATAGGACTTAGGCGCGTAATTACGGACAGTTTCTGGAATTGAAAGTCATGGAAGTTGGATTGTTTGATTTTGTTGGTGGAATGTTAACTGTCGCCCTTGTACGTTGGATGGAATCCATCATGGGGCAGATACGAGTTAATATTCTGTAATCTGGACTAAGCTTTTAGAGAGATCAGGGGAAGGTAAAATGCACCAACATTCATATAAATCAGACAGCAAAAGCAATGGCAGATCTTTCGCCGTCCCTTCGGATCCCCTGCAACTGAAATTTCATTTGGTGATCTTACTATGCTAGTGATCAGCCGGAAAGAAGAAAGAACCTTCCCCTGATCTCTCTCTCTCTCTCTCACACTCTTTCTTCAATATAATTTGCTCTTCTAGCATGCACGTGGACCATTAATTTCCTTAATTTTGTACATACTATACACATGTGCATGTAAATGTAAGGTTGTTCTGTGATTTTATAGGTGGTTAGCTGTTGATATCCTCTGATAGGATATGATGATTTCTTATATGAGCTATAATGAGTGATATGTATACATCTTGGTCTAGGAAACCCGAGCTAGTTGAAATTTCAAACTCGCGTTAGTGCTACGATCTAAATTAGGCTGAGTGAGATCGGAGGAAAGAAATCAAATGGGAGACGGCGCATGCATATGAATATAATGTAATCCTTGCTTAAAAGTAAGTAATGAAGAAAAGTTTTCATATAAAATAAGTAGGATTAATCTTAGTTAAAATCACAAGCACGATTAATTAATTACCTTGCAGATTGACTGAACATGTTTGTTTTGGTTTCGACAATCGTCAATAATAATAATAGAAGAAGAAGAAGCTAGTTTAGTTGGACAGTACATATAATATTAATTGGAATTATCGATCAAGAGAAGAGGGAGATCATTCCTTGTCCGGAAAAGATAATTTCCAGATTGTTTGTTGCCCCTCCTACCCACTAAAACTTATCAGACAGATCATATGCTCCATAACCCCACGGAAGAGATCATTCCTTTTTTTTTCTTTTTCTTTTTTTATTTGTCCCGTGAGGGGGTAGGGGTAGGACCTAGGAGATTTCATTTTCCTGGCAGTGGCAGATCTGCACTTGATGATTGATGAGCACATTTAGAAGAGAAGGAGAAACTCTTATCATTTTTGTTGATTAACTGCAGACCGGTTTCTCTACTACCTATACACGAAATCATATGGGCCGAGAAAAAATTGGCCGATCCACCTCGATTGGCCCAATTCTTTTGCCTCGGACAAGTTGGGCCATGAAAGGAAGGAACTGGGTTTTTTTTTTTTTGTGTTAATCTGAGTATTGATGTTGCCGCCCATTGTCTGGGACATGGCATTAGCAATGGCAATGGCGATTATTCTGGAATGGATGCTGTTAAGCCATGTATTTGCTTATTCAGATTCAACCACCCCCACCCCACTGCCCATTTAGTCAAATTATCGGCAAATCAGGCAAAATATGTTTTTTTTCTTCACCTGCTGGTATACTTTTAACGCTTACTTTTGGTTCACCAATTCCCATGCTTTTACAGTTTGATGTGGCCTTTGAGGGAAATTCCACCAACTCTCTCCTGCACTGGAAATCGGCATCTTCTCTACTTCCAGTGAATGAGCAATTGCTTGGCTGCATGTCCACTGTTCAAGGTAAGTTTCCACATTCTTTATTAAACAGGACCTTCGCTGCTCATCCAAACTACTTATGATGCCCTTATCGTTTTTTATATTGATGTAGGGAGCTATGTCGAGGAAATAGGGTGATGTATTTGCTAATTTACAGTATTTTAGGGATTTCAATCATTCAAGGTACTCCCTACTTATTGATTCTTATTATTAGTGTATGATCATCATTTTCCGATTGTTTTTCTTTAGAATTTCTTTATGTTAAGCCTGGAAAATGAGTGGGCTTTGTGAGGTCCGAACTTCAGAATTACATAAAGGGAAACTCGGTTGAGAAGATTTTTCGAGCTAGAACTTGGTATACAATTTCAAATTTCAATTTAGTTCAACTTTTACCATATGAAAATGTATCACTCTAGGAAGACTGCGATAGTTCAATGAGAAGTTTCGTTGGGATGTTTTTGTGTAGTGCCTTGTAACAACAAGATAGAATGGTCATTCTGTTGATATTGTGTGATTCTGTATTAATTGTCAGATTTTATAATGCCATTTCAACCTCACAATTCATATTTTGCTCTTCTAAGTATTATCAGTTTCTCCTATATCCACGGAAGTTAGCTTTAGGACCAATTGTGATTTATTCTGTAGCTTGGAGGATACCCATTTTGTAATGCTTCCTCCGTGTGATTCATGAATCATTTATCTATCATAAAAAGAATGAAAGGTCTACTGCAACTCGATTCTACACTATTGTTCAGTGTCCGTTGACCAGTAGCCTGGCTTATTTAGTGCCTCAGTCTGTTGATTGTGTGCAATAACTTTTCTGATATTTACCTCTCTCCCCAGATTGATGAAGCTAATGTCTTCAAGGAAACCAAGTAGTTCACTTACATGATAGTTCGCAGTTTGTCTTCATGGATTTGGTGTGTTTGCATGATTTCTTATTTTGAACCATTCTTTTTTCAGTCTATTAATTGGTCCTATCAGTTTCCTCAGTATCGTTGAATTTTGCTATTGAAAGCATTCTTTATCTATGACAGACCATGTTTGAGAAAATTCGCCACAATGAAGCCGTAGGAGACAAAACAAAGTAGCTCAAAGAGGGTATGGAATGCAATGTCCTATGTTGAATGGAAAGGTAACTCAGATCTTTGACCTACAGTCTTCTTTTGGATCGACTATAAAGATGTGACATAATAATACAGCAGATGCTTCTATTCTGTCATACAAATATTGAATTGGTTGCAGGTTATTGACTTTGAATTACCCATAACAGTACAACTAACTGTTGAGAGGCATGAAGTGCCAAAAAATTTCTTTGATTTTGTTCATCTACCTCCATATTTTCTTCTGGCATGATTATTTCTAGACTGAAACCATAGCTCCCACTGACTTGTGCTGGATTTTCTTCTATTTATTAATTTATAATTTGTCTATACATTTTCATTTTTCATTGTGACTTCCCAATTTTATCTGTCCATTCCATCCTTATTTCATTTTCATTATCGCTATATTGATTTGAAATCTGTATATGCATATCAGAAAGGATTTTGCCTATTTAATTAGTCATCTTGGATTGTATTTGTCAGTGCTTTTCCTATTTAATTTAACAGATTTCACAGGCAAATTAGTCAAGCCATTTATCACCTTTTAGAATCAATTATTAGTACAGAAATATCCAACAGTTGTTGTGTCTGCCCTTCCCCACAGCGGAGCACGAGTCTTTACACTAGTTTGATCTAATATTCTGAGTCTCTCAGTCAATTAATTACTTGCATACCATTCAGTGATGGTGACCTTGAAATACAGTAACCAATAAACTTTCTTCTCATGCGTTATGCAGTAAGTATTTCCTCAACATTTTCTAGAGTCTGTAAGGTGCGGGTATGCAATCAATATGCAGTGTTTCTAATAAGATTGCATTTGGACACAGAAACCTCAGCGACGTGTGGAATATGTTAATAATAATAATGTCCTCAGTATTCTGCATGCTGATCCCTGGTCCTTCCATTTGGGAATTTTGTCATATCATACTCCTTTATGTACATTTTTTGTTCCTTGTCCAGGCAAGCTACACCTTGGAAGCTGATTTAAGATGTACTCATGAAGAGTTCACTTAGTACATTCAAAGGCCTATAATGTGCTTGGTGGGATCAACTGAGCTGGGCAAGATGAAGGTTAGACTTATTACTCTAGCATGCTATCTAGAGAGAGAAGGCATCTATTCTGCCGATTCTTTCTTTGCAAATGCAAACACATGACTAACTTGTATATAAATTATGAATATGGATGTGGCCTATTTGTGTGATTTAGTATAATTTATGACCTTTTTCATTTTTTCTTTATTTTTTTTCATCCGGGTCAATATGATGTTTCATGGTTTCTTGTAATAGCAGATGGTGTTGTTAACGTGAAGTGGGTCATGAAAGAAACAAGACAGAAAGGTTTCAAAACCATTGACCTGGACAGCAGGGTTAGACCAGGGCTACTGGCAGTTTGTTTCAAGAAAAATCATGAATTATGAATAGCTTGGCCTCAAAATAATAAGCTAACGGTAGCCTCTCTGTGCAGCCCTCACCTTTATTAACACTTTTTTTAACACTTGAATCATTAACACTTTATTAACATTTGAATCATTCTTTGAGGCTCTTAACATGAAGAAGTTTGATGGTGATTGCACGTTCTCTTTAAACTTTATTAGAAGCTCCTAACTTGTCTTCCTCCCTTTTTTTGGCATTTAATGGATCCTCTATACCATCAGACAACAGCACAATTCAATGTAGGGTATTGGCAACAAGATAAGTCAGAGGCAAGTGACCTTTCTTCCACAAAGGTGTGTTACTTTGCAATATATTCATTTCATTGCTAGAAATCGTGCGTCCTAATGTATATGTGTTTTGTTCGATGTCACCCTTGCACTCCGCTCTCTTTGTAGAATATGCTGAACAAATGGTATTGAACATGCAAATGCAGGTTGAAATTTCACCAATATGCGAAACAGTTTTTACCCAATTTGATGAAGATAATAGAAGATCAACAGAGGCCATTTCATCACTAGATGAAGATGCAAGGACAAGTAGATACAATGGGCGAAAACACCAGCTCTGTGGATCCTGCCTTTCCCAGTCATATTGAGGTATTCTTCATGGATATAGTCACATATGGTAATTTAGAATGCGTTGTGTTTTTCATATTAAGCCAGATATGACCAAATCTTCCTGTGATGAAATGTGCAAATACCTGCAGGAAAGTGGAAAGTTGAAGACCATCTCTTTCTTGGAAGTACCATAAATAAACCCAAAGCTACGAGTAGGAAATATGAAACAAGTGGAAGCGGATCTGGACTTTACAGCTTCCTTGGACAAGGTCTGGACACTCATCTCTGCTCCTCCCAAGAGCCTTGAGTCAGTCCTGCTGCCTGCTGATTGAGTACCATTCCACACAAAAATTTGGAGGATTGCCATTACCGACTGGAGAATCTAGTCAAATTATCTCTTCTTCCAAAAGTGAAGGCAGCTCTTTCCTCTCCATATGAATTTCCCGTCAGCTTATATTTTGATATTTCAGATTTTTGCCATGCGCTTCCTTTTGCTTTAGTATTTTGCATGGGATAGTGTGTAGATGAGATGAAGAGGATAATGTCCTGTGATTATGAACAGGATGGTGCAAGTGTGTTATGCTGGATCATTTTATGGCGGAAACAGATCGATGGAAGTGTTGTTCCTCAGCCTCGCCAGGTTGGTCATGCAATACATCATTTTATTCTCTCTTTGCATCTCTCAGATATATTCCGTTTTGAGAAGGAAGAATTGTTCCCTCATTGTCTGTTCTGCCTTTCACACGTTTAAATTTTAGGTAATTAAGATTGGAGTGCAAGTATGATAAGTCCTACCCCTCAACTCACAGAATTATCCAAAAAAAAAAAATTGATAAGACCGACCGCTCTAGTCAAGTAGGCGTCCGCGCGCGGGAAGACTTTGTGGTAACACACGGAAATCTTTTGATACTTTTGTTTAGCTAAGTTCGTTAACATAATTCTTATGCAGTCCCGGCGCCTTCTCTATCAAAAGAAAAAGAAAAACGCAGGAGGTAGTGACGTCCTCATCTTTATGCTAAAAATGGGTGGAAAGGATGGTGCAGAAGAATCTGAGCTGGCTGTGTCTGGCAGGTCAATGATTCTCAATATTCTACAAGTCTCATTCCACTAATTTCGGTGCAGTTCGAGCTAGAACTGTTGTGCTCGTGCTGTATGGTCCACCCAGCCGGCGGGATATAACACAGTTTACAGGTGTTGACTGGTTCAGCCCAATCCAGAAGCCCTGTCCATCTGGTTTTAGTTCGGTTTGCAGTTTCACGGACTAGAAGTAGCAACAAGCGGTTTGGGCTGAGCGAGCATGCGCAGCCAGATCAGGCCCATGCAGCTTAGGTGAAAAGCTAATTCGACTTAGAAACAGGCTTGAACTGATCCAGAACCGGTTTTTGCGGGTCATCCAGATAGGGTCAATGCGGGTCTATATAATTTGGTTAATTCAGTTTGGAAACATGTTTAACTGGTTCGGGACAAACGGGTTCAATTAGGACTGGTGGGAATGAAGAATCTTCATTGTTATTAGCAAGTTCGGCTATTCGCTTGGGTTTTATTAGCCGTCGACCCAAGTCGTAACTCACAGCTGGATCAGGTCAATTTGATTAAGAAACAGTCTTGCGCCAAATTATGACTCGCCGGTCCACCTGGATCAATGGGACTACTGAAGCCTGGGCCAAATAAGCAACGGGCATCATAGGCCTGTTAGGTTCGTTTGCAGCTTCATGACCAGATCATGACCATATAATCTATGCACATTGCCTTTTAACCTTTAAGACGACCCCGTTACCTTGAGCACTTTTTTACTAGAAGTAATAGGTTGAGGAAACTTACCGTTGACGGGCCCCTCATCGGACGGCAGAGCCCCAGCTGTGAAATTCTCCACTAGCTGAACTGGACACCGTGAGACTGAGTCTTTGCGGTTCCTTCTTCTCTCCATCCGCTAATGCCAGCTTCCGCCTTTTCCCGTGCTTTTTCGCATGTTTCCATCCCCGACTGGCACTTGCCAGCTTCTTTCTGATAGATGTTAACTTCTTAGCTTCAAGGAGAGCCATGCCAGCACGCCTGTGACTTTCCAAGGCTTCGGCTTCTCAAAGTTTTAGCTCTTCTATCAGTAGGCTTGCATAGTTCTTCTCAGTCTCTTCACCAACCTCAGGGCAGGGTGGCAAGCAAAGCAACAGGTGTTAGCAAGTAATGTTTGCCATTCACATGAAATCTCAATCCTTACTTGAAAAACCACCTGCAGATCAGCCAATAATCAAGTCGACAGACATCCATGCAACTTAAGTTGATCAATTAACACATTAAAAAGCAACAAAAGTCATTCTCTTTGTAGGCTATGAGTAGCTAACCTGCAAAGGAGCCATTGCTCGGTGCTGCAAAAGAACACAGATAAGTTTAAGTCAATAAATAAGCAAATGCTAGACTTTTAAACTCAGAATTCAAAGAAAGTGGAGAGACTTGGTTGGTAGAATCAAAATAACATGCTGACTGGAGGGGAAAAATTATCAACATGACAGAATTATGCAGATGTAACAAGGAAGATGATGGCATGGAGATTGAATAAAAGCAGCAATACACATCGTTGGTATACTCTAACCGGCAGCTCCATAGACAGAGAAGAGTATAAATGATGAAACTATCAAACACGCACAAAACTCTGAGGACAAGATCTATTCACTTAAGGTTTACGCATGTGCACTTTCTAACCACAGTATAAGCAAAATTGGGAAATTCTATTAATCAAGCATCAGACAAGTGTCTTCATCGTATCATATAATCAGATTTGGAGTCCTACAGATTCATTGCCTACTACCATCAGTTTGTGCCTCATAGTACACAACGCGGAGAAAGTCTGGATGTCAAAGATAAAATAATGGAGGAACTCACACACTACAAGATTGTTAGAAATATTAGATAGGATTCATAATCAGCTCACACCAACAAATGGTGCCTATTATCCTTGCAATAAAAGAACTATTTCTCACTTAAACTCTATTGAGAGAACTCTAAAAGCATGCGATGGTATAGAATGGTCAAGGAAGAACAGGTCAACCACGAAACAAGGTAGACAAAGGTTCCCCGTGATAGAGGTGGAGAATGAACTGTTAAGGTTTGCCATAGAGTGAGGATCTTCAATCCCAAGAAACTAGATGAGCTCCACGACAGAATTTTTTTTTTTTTTTGGTCCATCAACTTGAAATAAATGAGTCAGGGGCCATACATCTCTGTAGTTTTACATTATTTGAGTATGAGCATTATATCAGATCCAGTCATATGCCAAATAGTGTAATAATCTTCTCAATAGTGCACAAGCCGTGTGGATATATATAGGAGCGGAACCCAGACATAAGCAGAAACACAAGCGATCATGGTGGAAGCAGTGTTCATTGTTCAACATAAAATCTGTACTAACTCGAGAATCATCAGTCCACTTGCAGTAGTTGATTCAATAAATGAAAATTATAGCAGAACCGCAATTTCAAGATTACTTGAACTAGACAAGGGAAGTCAAACCCTCAAAGTACTACAAATCGTTGACATACTACACACTCTACGCATGTCCAACCAGCCCTGACTAACCAGCAGAACCGGCAAAAGGAAAGTCACGGGAAATCACTACGCTCAATCAGTTGTAGAAGACACTAGGACCGTAGGATTTAAAGGACGTGACGAGATTCACCCTCTATGAGTTTCTAAAATTAAAGACTGCGCGATTTAAGGAGAAATGATGACAGAATGAGAACGGATCTAAACAGGTCGTGGAGCAAGCAGCAATACAGCCGAGAGATCGGAGAAAGTACTCTAGTAGATATGCTAAACTCTCTACTCATCACCGATCACGCTTTGACAAGCCAGCAGAACTGGAAAATGGAAAGTCATGCATGGGGATCGCTTCACTCAATAATTGTAAAAGACACTATGACCGTAACATTCAAAGGACGGCACCAGATTCACCCTCTATGAGTTTCTAAAATTGAAGACTGCGCAATTTAAGGAGAAATGAGGACAGAATGAGAACAAATCTAAACAGATCGTGGAGCAAGCAACAATACAGCCGAGAGATCGGAGATCGATCAGATCCGGCGGCTTATGAATCGACGTACCTTCAGGTATGGAGAGGAGAGGCTGGGAAGAGCAATCACAATCGCAGGGAGAGTCGGTGGGAGAAGAAGAATGGTGGAAAGCGGCAACGCCTTCCATTATATGCCAGTAAAGAGGCGCACCGAGGATGTAACCGATGATACAGAGAGTCCGACTGCGCCTAATCCAACCCGAAGCAGCAGTGGAGCACACGCTCGAACTCGATTCAACGCCATAGCCGCTCTGCAGAGAACGAAGGTCGACTGCTTGTAAACCAAGCCAGAGTATTGTCGAGCAGAAAGCGATCTGGTGCTCTGTAACCGTCTCCTCTCTGTGATGTGATTTATTTATACCGAGTGTCGGTACCCTTTCTACTGAGAGTCCATCACTTCGCATGCTCTCCGGGCCTAATTATAGCCAAATTTTAATCGAATTTTCATTTTTAATAGTTCTTATTAATTTTGACAAAAAAAAGAGTAAACGCAAACTCCCATAACTTATACCTTCTCATGTTCGAAAAACTACATCCAAAAAGTGAATTTGGACCAAATACAATTAGATTACTTACCTTTTTCTAAGAAATTCTTATACACACTTAACAAATTGTATTTCATGTTTTGGCCAAATGATGAGGACAGTTGTCACACTGATAAACCCACTTTACTATATAATTTTTCATATTTCTGTATTTAACCACGAATATCTAGGAACGAGATCTTGCATTTATATCATTATCAATTTAATATATTTTAAATTTCATTCCCATTAAATAAAATTTTCTGTGCTTCGTTATTCATTTTCTCTCATATTCTCCTTTGAGTTGACTTACTTTTATCTTTTAAGTCATTAAAGGCAGAAAGTTGGTCTCGCTTCTAAACTTTTCAAAATGCCCTCAGTAAAAATGCTAAAGTATGTTTTGAAATGTTAGAAATATGACTACGTGTTAATTGAATGATCCTGTAAGGAAGTGGTGACTACCAGCAAGCCTCTCCATCAATTTTCTCTTTTTTTTTCCTAAAAAAAATATTTATTTATTATTCTTATCATTTAATCAATATTTTAATAATCAAAATAATAGGAAAAAAATCAAAAGCATCCTTAGAGAAAAAGGTTAAGAACCAAATCTGTTCTGAAAAAAAGTTTAGAACGAAAATAATAAAATAAGAAAAGGTTTAGATCAAATATGGAATTTACCCTAAAAGAAATAGCAGATAATAACTAAGACAAAGTCCCAAAATGTACTGCATCTGTTACTTAAAATTACAGCAAACAAGTTGCAGGTTTCAATCCATTAAAAAAAAAAAAAGGTTGTAAGTTTCAGGCAACTACTCCCAAAGATGTCAGTCTCAAGGCAGATTAGAATTACTGATTCTACTTAATCTACAAACATTTCCTTAGAGAGTAAGGACAGATTCTAGTCCATAATTCCTACTTCGAACATCTGCTCTAGCATATGCAAAAATAATATTACAAAAAATGACAGAAACTGATCAATTGACTAAAAAAAGAAATAGACCATTGAATCAGAACTAAAGGCATATGAGTACCTTCCTCTGCTTCATGCTGCAACACAGCAACTGCATTAGTATCCGATCAAACTCGGATCTTTCACATATTCAGCAATCTGCTCGAGCCACACGTTGAACATCTCATGAGCATGAGCATCATGAACAGTACAAATTTCTTGACCCAGATTTCCAAAATACTATTAAAAAAATTAACACTCCTTTAAGTCTCTTACCGAAATTCGACATTTAAAAAGGTCATGCTACAAAGGGTCTAAGAAGTGACATGACAGCAGAAAAGAATTGTTTTAGTAAAGAACCTTCAACATATGAAACTCGCAAAGCCATGGGGATGTACCTGAGCAACTACGTGGTAAAGAAACTCACCTTTAAATCTTGAGTTCAATCAGCTTCAACCTTTCAGCCTTGACCTTAGCCCTTATCTATCGGAGTACCTGGGAGAGAGATGAAAATAAGAGAAGTCTAAGATATCAACCAAACGAGACTTGCAGGTTAGGGGAAAAAATGATTTAACCTTAGATATTCGATGGAGCGCTATGAAACTTACTGAATCGATGATAGGATGCTCAAGAATTTTTCTTGAGCCTCATCTTCTCATATGGAAGATCGAGTATTTCTCTGATCTAAGACAAATTGGCCATCAATAAGAGAAGCTCAAAACTATATGAGGATGGCAAAATTCTCTCTCACACAGTAAGGCTACAAAAGAAAGTAGTAGAGGAACACTGGACGAAGAGAGAACATAAACAAAATCATTGTCTCCTGCCCTTGCAGTCTGAGACTGCTTATTTTAGTTAGGCCTGTACAATTTCTCAACTGAATCATTAGGTAAGATAAAATTCAACCTACTTATTGACTATTCTCTTCTTATAAAAGTAGGGGTATCCCTCGGCATCAGGTCATGAGAGTTGTAAAGCAGAGAATAAAGAGCAGGAAAAAAAAAAACCTTAAAATCTAGTAGACCATCAAGAAACACCAAAATCAGAAAAATCGGGTAAAATCTGAAACCTGCAGAAAAGAGAAGAGGCATGCCTGAAGAAATTGGCAGTGAAAGGACCGAAGAAAATTCCCAGAACCTAAGGATTCTCTATTCTTCCGCTTCGTTCTCCATATCCGGTGCCAAAGAGCTAAAGGATTAGTGAGAAAGATCAAAAAGACTGTTAATGTAATGACATGTGCTCTGGACAGGCTCGATCATTTAGAGGATGTATTGCAGGCAAGAGCAAAGCGTGTAGAATTTGAATATATTTCCATAGTACGCCTCAAAGCCTGCTGTGCTCTAGAAGTCATGCTAAATTTTGCAAGAAAAAAACAATGCCCGCATTTTTTCATATCAATGTCAAGAAATTGAGAGAAATTAAGGCGTCAAAGGAGTTGAAGTTGCAGTTCCAACAACCGTCTCTAATCAGAGCATATTTGACAAAAGAGTGGACATGTAATTGCAATTGCCATCTAGACAAACACCTTCATTCATCTGTCAATCGCTTCCATGCATACCTGTCAGATTCATCCAGAATCCCCAATTCTGTGCCGTCCAGGTGGGGGAGTCACCTTCTTGTGGCAAACATCTTGATTTTGTTCTGTACAAAATCCATCCTCCGAATTAGGAAATAGGGACATGTTTAAATACGTTTGTTATAAGACGTAGATCATTTAAACAAGTACAAACACCACTTGAAGAAATTCTTCGATGACCCCACCTCACTATATGGCATGCGAACGAACAAATTGAGTTGAATGTGTGTATATGAATGTTAACCACCCGATTACTTGTCATCTGATGCATTCAGTTCTACAACTAACTTAAAGCATCATCACAAATTAACCCATAGAACTTTGAATTACCGAATCTCTGTTCAATCTATCAAGTAGAAACACCAAACCAGAGGTAAAAAAATTCAACAATAGGCACTCAACGCCCTCAGCGCTCGGACAACGTAAACTCGTGAAGATCCAGCCTGTGAAAACGTCGGCGTCTTTGATCAACTTCCTGAAAGCCCCCAGAACAGAAGAAAGTGAACTTACGTAACTAAAGAGCACAGGATGTAATCAAGGTAATGAGTCTCGGAATGAATATAAGAAGGGACAGATCGAGCGGATTCTACTGATCTTTGCTTCTCGTGGAGGGATATTCTTTCCAGAGCCGATTGTCGGACTGGGATTTTATGGCTTCGTTCAGGACATCGACCTTGTGACATCTCTTGAGTGACCTCGCCGCCTCATTGAAGAGTTCCCTTTCGTTCCGGCGTGGGCAATGTTGATGGTGAGGAGTTGTGCGAAGCGAGAGAGAGGAAAGAAATCTGTGCAGAAGATTCTGCGAGGGAAACTTTGGAACGTTGCGGTAAACGGTTAGAAAACAGGGGGTTTTTAGGGAGTAAATGGGAATAAATGAGGCGTGGGGAGGAAGTAACTGCCTAGGGGATAAAAGGACAACGTTATCCTTAATGCACTCATGTCATTGGAAACGTTAAATAGGAGGGTAATTTTGGCATTACGAGGAGCTGTTGGCTTGGGGCATAACATGCAGGATTATGTCATCTACAAAGGCCTCTCTTCGAGGGGAAGTGGGTATTATTGGACAGAGTATTGCATGTTATGGATACGTTACTTGCAGTATTGATATGATATTATAAATTAATAATATTTATTTATTTTAATATATTTTAAAATAAAATCATAAAAATTAAAAAAAAAAGAAATAATTGAATCATATTTGTTTGTAATATTATAATTGTACTGTCACATATTATACTTATTACATATAAGACTTCTCGGATCCTTGATTCCTCTAAAAACTCGAGATCCTTATCCCTTTTCCGGATTATAAATTAATAATCATCACAGATAAATATGGCTTAATGTAATGGCAAAGAAGATCTCGAAAAACATCCACATAATTCATATATATCTTTTATTTATCAATAAAAAAGAAATGACAGTAGTAACAATAATTCAATAGCCAAATCATGCTATTATATAATGTTCAGACTTTCATGTTCAACTATGAACAAATTGAACAACGGTATTGACACTGTCTTTATTAATATAACAACACTAAAGGAATAGTATAGTTTAAGAAGTCGGGTTCAGAGTCATTGGAACCCCAACTCCATTGACCTTTCCCCACCTGTAACCTTTGTTGGAATTCTTCATCGTTGAGCATGTTTAAGTTCTAAACGGTTCTCCCAAAATCGCTTTGCTTTATTCATTACTTGTATATAGAAAGGATAAGTCAGAGGGAACGAAAGCACGCGAAGAGACCTCCCCCTTGAGTAACATTAAGAATGAAAGATCGAACTCAAAACACCGTAATTTTGAGCCGAGAGAACACAGTAATTAACTGACGAAGTGTGGCTTATTACGAATTCCCCATGAATGGTAATTAGACTAGACCCAAATGCGTAAGCTTCGAGACAACTCGAAGCATACTAGTCGACAGCAACCATAACGTGTTATGGCAACACAATCTTACAGCCGAGTTCATATGATTCAATGGATTGGACAAGGGACGATAAGGGAAGATTTATTATCAAGTTGAGAAAGAGATCAATTTGCAGAATGGGAAAGGAAAGAGATAAGATCCATCATAAGTGAACGATAATTCAAGACTCTATCCGCCATCGGCCCCGTACGTCGACTGCATTAATACGATCAAATTGTGGTTGTGGGTCTCTAATTCCCTAATAAAAAATCCAGAAAAATAATGGGTCAACGCATGGAGATCCAATAATGCAAATTATCATCTCAATCCAAACCCTATAAATAACCCCAGAGGGTGTTAGGTTTTTTTCATCACTACTACTTCCTCCCTTAGCTGCACTAACAAAATACCATTTAGAAACAAGAAAGGAAGAGATACACATGGGTTCCAAAGCTTTCCTTCTGCTAGGTTTTCTTGCAGCAATCGTGGTCCTTCTCTTGGCCTCGGATGTTTCGGCTCGGGACCTGGCCGAGACGACGTCTGCTGAAAAGAAAGATGGTGAGTTCCTTCTCGGACTTGTACTCGATCAGATCCTTCCAGTTTATCAATAAAAGCCTTCCAAGTTGTTTGATCGTCGATGAAGTACTAATAATATGTCAATTTTCCAACGTTCAAGTTTTTTGGTAGTCTAGTGTTGTTTTGTACCTGATTTACTGTTCATGTGTCCGTATCATGCAGTTGACGGATTAGGTGATGCCAAGTACCCAGGCGGATTTGGTGGCTACCCGGGAGGCGGCTACCCTGGAGGCGGCTACCCTGGAGGGGGCTACCCTGGAGGTGGCTATCCCGGTGGTGGCTACCCGGGTGGTGGCTACCCGGGGGGTGGCTATCCCGGTGGTGGCTACCCGGGTGGTGGCTATCCCGGGGGTGGCTATCCGGGTGGTGGCTATCCGGGACGGGGTCGCTGCTACTATGGTTGCTGTGGCTACGGCTACTTTGGGCGGTGCAGGTGCTGTGCCTCAGCTGCCGAGGCGGCCCAGAAGGCGGTAGAGGTGAAGCCCCAGAACTAATGCTTACCGATGCACGATATAGCCCCAGTTGTCATGTTATAGTGAAAGGAAAAGATATATACAATACAGTATGGAATAAATGAGTACGGTGAGTACGACCGTATGAGTGTGTTATGGTATGCAGACCAAGCTGTATCTTGTATGTGTGTAATGTAATGTTAGATCAAACTACTAAATAAAATGGTGAAATTTGAACTTCTTCTTCTCACTCTCTGTAGCATATCCATTATCGACTGCATGGTCTGACGAGTCATCTAGTATGTACTTCCGTACCTATATCTCAGAGAAATCCTATCTCGGCTCACCGAGTCATTTATAAATTCTACTGATAAATGCTTACCACATCATCAAAAAGCTTCACATCATTTTTTCATCAATTATTAATATCTATCTTTTAAACATAATTGAAAATACTTCCAGATGCATCAAATATTCGTTAATTAAATTTACCACATTATTATTTATGAACTCAGTTGAACTAAGAGTTTCTCTCGTCATATCATCATAATTCATGAAGCGCTATATATCTTGAGAGTAAAAAAATTAACAATTTATTTCAGGCACTGGTCTTGATACAGAGAGCCTCACTACCAAAGGTATCGTCCACTTGGACCTAACTGGCACGATTTTATCCTCAAATAGGTGCCCCTGGAGACAAAAGTTTGCACATGAGTCTTACAAAAGTTCAAATCCACCCGTTATTCTACGGAGGGATTCTTATATGAACTCAACTCATCACGTCATTCATGAACTCTGTCAATAAATATTTAACACACTCTTGTTAAATATCACATTGTTTTTTCTATTCACTAAGAGTAATTATTTTTAGACATAATTTAACATATTTACTCATATATCAAATAATTATTAACTAAATTTATTATATTATCTATGAACTCGACTCATATAGATATCTCGTCATTCTACGACGTGGGATTTAGGACTCATCACGCTCAGGTCAACTCACCTGTCCAATAATCAATACGATACGACACCTATGCAAGTCAACGCATTAATGAAGCCGGCAGCAAACTGTATCCCTTGGCTGCGATGGCTATTCCGGGAGTCCTTATCAGGCCGGCATTTGACCTAACTACCAGCTGCCTTAAGTTTCCTTTTTTCCTTTTTGTATTTCAATTTTTAGGTCATGGTTTGTGTTAAGCTTCATCCGATTAGCAGGAGACTGAACAGGGCATTGTTTAAGGTTCATCCCGCTCGTTAAGAAATACCAGTACCGTATTAGAATAAAATAACGAAAATTTCAAGAATATAAGTAATTTGAGTACAACTTATTGTTAATCTTTTGACAGTCTTTTGGCCTATAATTGGCTGGTCTCTTCTGTATAGATCAGAGACTTGTTATGTATTCAGTTAAGCGCACGCACTATATGTTCATATCTCTATACGCACGAGAGATCGGGAGAAAGTCTTGTATATGACGAGTATATCATGTGAAAGCGTTTAAGTGATGTCACAAATAAACTAATAAGATTCAATCATTTTAATATTTTTATAAAAACCCTAAAAAAAAGCACACTAGAAATTACTGGATTTTATTTGTTTATGATACCATATAAACGTTTTTTTAATAAAATGGTTAAAATAAAAAAAATCTCACTACAAATAATTGAATTTTATTAATTTATGATATCACGTAATCACTACCACGTGTTTTTTTAATAAAACCCTAAAATTTAAAAATTATAAAAATACTCGAATCTTATTAATTTATAACATCATATGAGTATTGTCATATAATATATCTGATATGCATAACAATCTCGAGAGGGATCAGACCCAAGGCGTACATGCTAGGGCGCGATGCACACGTGGCTTATATTCTTTAGATTTTCTTATATATGTTATTCCGACGTGGCATGAGTCTTTATTAAAACCACTCCCTAGCATATGAACAGTTCGAAAGATAGGTCAAAGAGAATCTAAAGGCAGTGGTTCCTTTTCAAGGAAGAGACCCAAATAATCTCTACGTGGAGAAATTTTTATGTATAACAGATATACCACATGACAGTGTGGATATAGTATCACGGGTCGATTAAAGCAAGCCAAAAACAATTTAATTCTATTGATTCGTGATATCACGTCAGTATTGTCACGTGGTATATACGTCACATACAAGACTTCCTCCTTCATCTTTATTTCATGATGTCACCACTTGACAGTGCTTTGCTTACGTGATAATATCAATTAATAAAATATAGTTATTTTTAATTTTTTTATAAACCCAACAACCCTAAGAATAATTAAAATTTTATTTGTTGATGTCACCGTACGTGCAACGCTACATGACGACCCCGTTTTGTAAAAACACTCTTTCCAACTCAATGGGCCTCCTTGTCAATGGGCCCTCACTGGGCTTTACGACACCACTTGTTGTTCTCCCCTGTGGGCTTTGAATTTCTTAATTTTTGAGCGGTCCCAGGCGGCATATATCAGTTTCTTATTTTCAGCCAGCGTTAATATTCCCATTGTTGCTTGCCAGAAGAGAACTAAGGGTGGATGAGTCTGCCGCGCCAAATCCTTAAGTATGCTGAATTTATAGATCACGTGGTGAACTTAATTAATAAATATTTGATACGTAAATAAGTGTGTCAAATTATGTCTAACAAATGATTATTATTAATGAATATGAAAAGATGATATGACATTTAATGATGATATATTAAACATTTATTGGCGGAATTCACAGATGACGTGACGAACTGAATTCATGTAAGAATCTCCCGCTGGCATAAGAGTCTCTCCCATCCCGTGCTTCCTTGTAGAAGGATAACGTAACAAATCTTCTGTGTATTCTTACCCGATGAGCCCATCAAGTAAGCGTAAAATATGTGGAAATGAGCTCAGTTTGGTTTTTAAGAGAATTAATAATCGAGGTGTAATAATTTAGACTTTTAAGGGAAAACGGATTCAGACTTTTGTAGGCGCATGCAAAAATTTTATATGGTATTAGAGTAAGCTATCGAGTAAGCTCACACCATGCCAAGCCCAACTAAGGGACCATGGTCAGTTGAACCCAACACTAGAAGAGAATACACGGCTTGAAGCCAGTTTAACGAGTTCGAGAGAAAAAATACAACTCAGTTCTTAATCCGATGATAGAACAAAAAAAGTTTATCTCGTGGTAGTTTATCCCCATCCGAGACAGAAAAGAATGATCGACTCGAGATTAGTTGATGAGGGTCGGTGTTTCGGGACACGTGATAAGTGCAAGCCACATTGTTAAGTTACATGTTCGAAATATAATTTATAAGAGAATTTGATGTCTTTATTTAATAATTTAAGTTTTTTTTTTAATAAAAACGGATTCAGTTTGTAGTAGATTAAGGTCTAAATTTTACGAATTTGATGTTAAAAATGAAATAAAAGCATAGACGTCGTCGTGCACTTAATTTTTCGTATTATAATATAATCGAATGGTTACAATTCCCAAAAGGTGATGCTCATCGGTGGTAAAGACCATGGCAGCGCTCAACGTGTCTGACTGAAGAAAAATTTTATGAAACTGGACGAACTGAATCATATTTCAAAAATATAGTCAAGTAGAAAAGCGAGTTTAGTGTAGAGATATTATCTCGCAATTGTTGAATTGTTCAACATTTTAATTTTAGGTGTAAAATTAATCATTTAAATTAAAAAAATATAAATTCAAAACCATTTTTATATGGTTAACGCTTCAACTACTATAACCTACTATTTTCTCCATGAATAGGTTTAGAGGGCGCAGGGCATCATCCCCTGAACTGGAGCAAGTCTTGAACGTAATGGTATTATGATATGACAATTGTCTATATAAAGACATCGATAAATCGAATTCAGTTATTTTTACATTTTTTCTTAATTTTTTGTGTTTTACAAAAAAAATTAATTTATCACAAATAGTGTTAAATGGTGATACCGTTACATGTAAGACTCTCCCCTAAACTCGGAATCGAAAAAACCTTTAACATTCGGAGCAAACTTTCCTACCTACAGCTCACTTCGAGCGTATCCTATTTTATCGTCTTGGTTATCGCAGCGTGGAATCTGGCTCCCCGAGCTCTCACGGACACGGGCACGACCCCATCACAATTCCACCTGTCCCTCGGCCGCTATCGGTGGCAGATGTCTTCGTCTTAGTGTGGTCAAATATGTTGATCCCAAATTCTCCACCCCCGACACTGATCATTCAACATTGTCGACCACCTTTGTCCTGTTTCTCTTCTTGCTGCTCTGTGTTGTCCTTTTGCGCCCCTCTCTACTCTATATAAAGGCCCGATCGATCCTGCTCCCATGGCGACCACAGAACCCAGTTGTGCGAGAGCCTGGCCTCCTAGGAAGAAGATGAGTTCCAAGGTTCTGTGTTTCCTCGTTGTCCTGTTGACTCTTCTCCTCGTCTCGGCTGCTGTCGAAAACAAGAAAGATGAGAAAAAACGTAATTTGTTTTTTTCCCCCTCATTTTGGGTTTTAGATCCATTCTTATCATTTCTATAAAAGTTGACGAAAAATATCTTTTTCTTTCAATGGTTCATGGAATTGTTGCAGCGGAGGCAGTGGAGACGTACCGCTGCCGCTTTGGTTGCTGTGGCGGGTTCGGCAGATACGGATGCTCGAGGTGCTGCGCTGCTAATGGTCAGTCCTATTCCCGATCTCGATTGATTTTTGGGTTTATAAAGTTCGGTTCTCATAAGATTTTTTCACATTCTGTTGTCCTCCTATTCTTCTGATGTGAGCAGAGTACGTAATGGTACAAGAACCGGATCAGCTGCTCGGGGATGCGAAGAATGTCGAAGGAGGTGGCGGAGGTGGCGGAGGCGGAGGAGGCTGGGGCGGTGGCGGAGGCGGGGGCGGCTGGGGTGGTGGATGCAGGCGTTGCTGCGGGTGGCACGGGGGACACTGCTACAGGTGCTGCTCTGACAACGAGGTCCCGAAAGATGCCAAGGAGCCATAGAACCAGTGACCTAGCTAGCTAGCTAGTTAGTGAAAAATAAGGTCCTCCTCCCCACGTAAAAAAATGGAGGCACAAAGCTATATATGCTGTAAAATACATGCATGCATGCATGCATGGTTGTGTGTGTGTGTGTGTCTATATATATATATATATATATAAATAGTGTGTGTGTCGCGAAGTTATGTAGAAAAATGCCTTGCATGGGCTTAGCTAAGCCTGGTACGTAGTTGGGGTTAGGTCCCCGATCGATGATCTATCCTTTTCATGCCAATAATTGAAAGCGGTGTCGTATGCTTCCTCTCTTGTCTCGTCGATAATGAATGTATTTCTTGTCACCTTCCTTCTTGATCAAGTAGTACGTACCTTAGAGTTTTTAATAACATTGGCAATTAAATTACATATAGATTCTTCTAAAGAATAAAGTTGGATTTATAAAAAAAAAAAATTAGATACTACTATCTGACACATTAGACTTTTATGTAGAAATAAGCACAATGGTCTATCGTGGCAAGGGGTCTTCTCCCTTGGGTGTGACACCACGCCAGTCTTGGGTGTGAAACTCATGATCAGTTAAGTTCAGGATCAAAAGTAAATGCACAACTTGTAACCAGCTTATCAAAAGCAGAAGAAAAATTTGCGATTATTATCTTCATACGAGGATGAAATAAAATTGGTTGTCTCAAGCTACTCTGTCCCCCACGAGATCGGGTAGATACACGATTAGAGGTCAGTTGTTGAGAGCATATGACAAGTGTAAATCACGTTGCAATGAGGAGAAAGTTTTGTATGGAACGGGTACATCACGTGACAGTGCTGATGTCGTGTTATGAACCTATCAAATCAAACTATTTTTCCTTTTGTGTTTTATTAAAAATATCCTAAAAATAACTGAATTTTATTGGCTCGTGACACTACATCAGCGCTGCCACGTGGTATACTCGTCTTGTCTCTACAATGAGAGGGTAAGTATTAAGAAATGAATCTCATATCGACTGAGTTAAAAAAATAAACTTAAATTTATAAGCGAGAGAGCATTTCCCAACATGCTAAACATGTTCGAGTCGAGTAACTTGTAATTTAAATCATTTTTCTATCTTTGATTCAAAAAAAATTAAAATTATAAAATTTTATTAATTCATAATACCACGTATATACTTATCTCAATACTTTCTCGAGAGTGTGAGGTCGATCGATAGAAGTAGCATCCGCCAGAAAGCTGCGTTGTCATTTTTTCCAAGCTAACGTTGTTGTCCCTTCACGTAACTTATTTAAAATAATAATATATTACGTGATAATATTTAATTAATAAAATATAAAATTTTTACTTTTAAAATTTTACAAATAAAATTAAAATAACTAAATCGTATTAATTTATAATACCAATCACAGCTTCCCTAAACCAACAATTTACAAGTCAGTAAATTTATATTACAACTTTTTCGATGGCACAATCTTCTATTTCATGTTGATGGACCAGGACGCTGTGCCTTGAATTTTGATACGTCACTTGCCCTCTTTTCGTCATCATCCTACAACAATACCCATGACTGGTCTTGATTTGTAGGCTGTAATTGTCTGAAGAATAGGTTGCCACTTTTAACATCTCTTTAACCCTGCGCTAACCTTAACCAAGAAAACACAATTTATTAACCAAACATGAGCGTCACTGTTACCGTAATATCGTCTTTAACCTGAATAAAACGGATTTAGATCTTGCTTGTCTTGTATTTTCCTTTTTTCTTTCACTTTTTTCGATGCACATACCTTGTATGTTATATTCGACTGTTCTGAATACGCTCGGCAAGAAAACTTTTATACAACCTTTCAGTGTAGTACCGGGATGGGTTCAGCCATTTCAAATGTTGGATGGGTAAGGTACTAAACTGGCAAGCTTCAGTTGAGAGCTCTGTTTCGCAATATCCAAAAGTGTAATCTATACAGTGGGGGTGTAATTTTGATTCAATTAGGATTCTGTGTGGACCGCAATCGTGTGATTACTGTTCCGGCGACTAAACTGTCAAATAAATATATGAGAAATAGTTATGAGCCGTTAAATTCTTTTTTTTAATCTGAACAGCTAATCTTGAGTTGTTGGGCAAAACTCATGCTGGTCCGGTCACCGTGAACCTCTATCCCTCAGGGCAAAATATAAATGTGCGTAAGAAAAGGGGATTCGATGTCAAATTACATCATAACTTACTATAATAAGATGTAAAATTTCTCCCGATCTATAAAGTATTTGGTATATATTCACAATTTCACATAAAAGTTAAAATTATAAATAATGATACCCGATTCATCTAATAGAGCGTGATTCTTTTTATAAATCGGATTCATTCCCGAAAATATAAATTTATTAATATTTAACTATCAACTCTTTTCTTCAATATAATGGCTTTCCCTCTATTATTTTTATATAGATTTTGCACCAATTCCCTCCCATCGGTTTTAGTATATATAAAATAAAAATTATTCTAATTTTTTTATAAATTTATTATTTAATTTCACATTTAATTTATCCATTACACATTTAGATCATGAAATGTAAATAAAACTTTATTAGATTGTTTACACCAATATTATCAATTTTATTAAATAATAAATTTCATATACGTTAGGTTCCGCATACATTATATGTAATATATATATATATAGGTATTCTGCTTCTCCATAATTGTTTTCCTTGATTACAGCGTCCTCCTGCATTTCCTCTCCATCCCCTCTTATTCTCCTTCTTCTTCCCTCTCCTCGAAATGCGCCAGGAGGGAGATAGTTCATACTGAAGCAGCAGCAGAGATCCATGAACAGGAGGAGAAAGATGGACCATCCCCATCACCAGCTTCACAGCATATACATACATATGATTACATCCACGGAGTAGCATCCATCTTTCTCGTCGGAGCTCCGTCGTTCGCTCCCCTCCGGCGGGGCAGAGTTTTTTTTGGTGGCGTACACGGAAATGCCAGGCATTAATTCCCTCTTCTTTTTTCCTCACTTTCGTCTTCTTCTCTTCAGTATTCCTCCATTATCACTGTAGCCTGCAGGCATGGTTAGATTTGCTGAAGCCATTGGAATCAGAATGTGAAAATGCTCTGTGATTGATTTTCAATGGCAACGAGATCTGGTTTCTGTTAATATTTCTCTTTTTTATATTCTGCGTTTTGTTGAGAAATGTTAATATCGAAATATTTCACCTTTAATAAAAAAAAATTCAGCTCTAAGTCCAAATGCCAGATTATTGTTCTTTTTTTTAAAAAAATATATATAAAGCTTATTATAATATTTGATTAAATACAGGTAAAATAATTATTAAATCACTGTAATTTAAGAATTTATTAAATTTTTCATATAAAAATACATACAAATCTAGCAGGAATATAAGAAAAAACTTTATTGATGATATTGTACTATTTTAACTTATATAATTTTCAACTAAATACTTTAATATAAATTTTATTATAATATGGAGCTATAATGAATTTTACATCAAAATAAACACCATCCATGTTAATATTTGAACAAAAATATACATTTTCTCTTATAGATTGAGTTTGTCTTTTTTTTTTCCTAATTTAATTTTATATGTATATTTATATTTATGTACGTACACATAAATTTTTGAATTTATGTCAGCCGACTGACTATGAATTAATTAAGACATAAATATCTTTTTGTTGTCGTACATTACTTGAAGTCATCAACTGTATCATTTTCATGCTCAACGCTATATCACCAACTACCATAATGATTTTCGTCACGAATTACTATTCCATCGACCGGATGCGAAGGTTGTAATCTCAACGTTTTCGTGTATTTGTTTTTTTACGAAAATTTGTATATTATTTAATGTGGTACCAGAAGTCACGTTAAAATTATTCAAAATTAAAATCAAAATTATATTATGCTGGAAAAAAAATTTTATAGGGTTGGATGGTCCTTCCACTGCTCTGTGTACCATTTCGATCAAAATTACATTTATGTAGAGAAATGATTTTGTGTAATAACGATATAACACCGATTTAGATTTGAGATCAAGAGGTTTTCTGATTGGTCGGGATGAACTTTTTTTTCCTCCCCTTTATACCTCTTACTCAAGTATAGAACATCGCTCTCTTCCGATCACGAAAACGAAGAATAGAAGTATATGGAAAATTTTGTCGGGGAGAATCTCATCTGAACGACTGACCTCAAATCGAGCACAGTTTTACTGTATCGTAATTTCATTTATTTTATAACTTTGGACCGTTGCAGGAGAAAAAAAGGGTAGAGAACAGGGGGTTTTAGAAAATGTGGAGTAAACGGGAATAAATGAAGCGGCGGAAGGAGGGGGGTGACTGGCTGGGCGTGGGTAAAAGCACAACATCACCCTCAACGCCACTCATCATTGAAAGAATTAAATAGGAGGGTAATTTTGGCCTTGCGAGGAACTGTTCGCTTGGGGGGCATAACATGCAGGGTTCTGTCATCTACAGAGCCTCTTTTTTTTTTTTTTTTAGAAATTCTTAAGTGATCTCATCCTATTTCATCACATGATGTGATAGAGCATCAATTAAAATGTGAGAGACGAGTAAATTAATGTCAATCACTCGAGCAGTTGTTAAAAGAAATTTGATTGGTTCTTCCACGCCAAGTTATTGTATAGCAGGACCATCGAAGATAGAGAGAAAGTGGGTATTCATAGAGAGAGTATTGTGTCACTGATCGTAAATATTGATTCGATATTGTAAATTAATATAATTCAGTTATTTTAATTTTTTTAAAATAAAATCAAAAAAATTAAGAGAACCTCATAAATAATTGAATTATATTGGTTTTTGCTACTACATCAGTATTGTCATGTGATGTACTTGTTACATATAAGACTTCTCGTATTATTGAGTCCTCTAAAAACTCGAGACCCTTATTCCTTTTCCGGATTATTAATTAATACTCATCATAGATAAATATGACTTAATATAATAATATGACTCTTACTATGAGATTAAAAAACTCTAAATTCGATCTTTACTAATAGAATTCCATATGTTCATTTCTTCCTTTCTTCCTCTCATCTCCTTTTACTGCTCGCTCAACTGCAAAAACTCGAGGAACTGTTCGCTCGGGGGGCATAACATGCAGGATTATGTCATCTACAAAGCCTCTCTTTTTGGGAGAAATTCTTAAGTGATCTCATCCCACCTCATTACGTAATGTAATGGAGTACCAATTAAAATGTGACAAACGAGCAAATTGGTATCAATCACCTGAGCAGTTTCTAAAATAAATTTGATTGGTTCTTCCGCGCCAAGTTATTGCGTAGTAGGACCATCGAAGATGGAGGGAAAGTGGGTATTCATAGAGAGAGTATTGTGTCATTGACAGTAAGTATTGATATAGTATTATAAATGAATAAAATTAATTTATTTTAATATTTTTAAAAATAAAATCATAAAGATTATGAAAATCTCGTAAATAATTAAATCATATTAGTTTTTGATACCACATCGGAACCGTCATGTGATATACACGTCACATATAAGACTTCTCATATTCTTGAGTCCTCTAAAAACTCGAGACACTTACTCCTTTTCCGGATTATAAATTAATAATCATCATAGATAAATATGACTTAATGTAATAGTATGATTCTTACCATAAAATTAAAAGATTATGAATTCGATCTTTACTAATAGAATTCCTTATATTCATTTCTTCCTTTCTTCCTCCCATCTCCTTTTACTGCTCGCTCAACTGCAAATTACTGCTGACCCAATCAATATTCCTCATTTAGCCCAAAATTATTTGGAAAAAAAAAAAAGACTGAGATATTTGTACGGGAAAGAGACGCAAGAAATCATCTCACCCAAACAAATTAAAGAAGGCCCATAGCTAAGTTGCATGGTTGGCAAAAGGTCATTTTCTATACTGACGCTAAAGAGGTTGTATGATTGATTCACAATCCACGAAATACTTTATGGGATTGCAAGTATATTGTGTCCGCTTTTTTTTTATCTCAAGTAGAATATTTTCACTATTGGAATTGTGTGTGGATCCCGAGGAGTAGCAATATTGAAGCTCATAATTTATGTCAATGAGAGTGTAATGCAAAATCTTACGACTTGTACATTTTTTAGGGCTATTATCTGGGCCCAAATTTTCATTAGTTATTAATATTATTTCTTTTACTGATAAAAAAATAAAGAAGATCTCGAAAAAGATACACACAATCCACATTTATCTTTTATTTATCAGTAAATAGGAATGATAGTAGTAATAATGACTCAATCATTCCGTTATATAATGTTCGAACTTTTATGTTCAGTTATAAACAAACTAAACAACAGTACTGACACTAACTTTGTCAATAAAACGATACCAAAAATGTAACATAGTTTAAGAAACCGGTATCAATCCAGTTGGAATCCCCACTCCATCCATCTTTCCGCATCTATAACCTTTGTAGGAATTCGTGTCATTGGGCATGCTCAAGTCCTAAACAGTTTTCCAAAAACTAAATATATGATATAATTATAATTATAACATAATATATTTAAATGGATTAATGAATTTGACACATAGACATATAGTTAAACGGGTTTAATTGCATCGTGTCGGGTTACACGAGTTCAACCTTGTTTAACATGTTTATGTAAACGGATTACATGGGTCAACTTATTTAAAACTGAAGCCCGTTTAGGGTCAACCCGAATTTTCCTGCTTCATGTCGTGTTAGATTATCGTATAATATCAAAAATTATCAGGTCTACTTTCCATCACCAGCTATTACTTTGAACTGACGTTTGTCAATGTCACGTCAATATCACATCGATATCATCTCAGTTTAAAATAATGTAGGTGACAGAAATAATTCAATATTTAAAATTTACTTATAAAAATCAATAAAAATATAAGATTTCCGATGTCTTTATCTCAAAGAGGAAGAGATAAGATCCATTATTTGTGAACAATGTTGCCTGCATTAATGCATCAAATTGTGGTTGTGTCTCTTTTCCCGAATACAAAAATCCAGAAATGCAAATTATCATCTCAATCTAAACCCTATAAATAACACCCGAAAGGTGTTAGGGTTTTCTCATCACTTCCCCTTTAGCTGCATTAACAAAACATCATTTGGAGACAGGTGAGGAAAGATGGGTTCCAAAGCTTTCATTGTGCTAGGTTTTCTTGCCGCAATCGTCCTCCTCTTCGCATCGGAGGCGGCGGCTAGAGACCTAGCCGAGACAACATCTACCGGTAAGAAATATGGTGAGTTCCTCCTTAGAGTTATACTTTGACAAGATCCATCCAATTACCGATAAAAACCTTCCAAGTTGTTGATCGTAGATGAAGTATTGAAAATATGTCTATTATTCAACATTCAAGTTTTGTTGGCAGCTTAGTGTCATTTCTACCTGATTCTATTGTTCATGTGTACGCAATATGTAGTTAATCAGGGAGTAGGTGATGCCAAGTACCCAGGAGGATATGGTGGACACCGGGGAGGCGGCCATCGTGGGTACCCCCCTCCTGGCGGCTACCAGGGGTACCCCCCTCCGGGCGGCTACCGGCGGTACCCCCCACCTGGAGGCGGGTCCACTCCTCCTGGCAGCGGCTGTGGGTGCACCCCTCCTGGCCGCAGCAGTGGGTACCCCCCTCCTCGGGGCGGCGGTGGGTACCCTCCTCCCGGCAGCAGTGGGTACACCCCTCCCAGCGGCGGCGGTGGGGGTTACCCCCCTCCCAGCAGCGGCGGTGGTTACCCTCCTCCTGGCGGCGGTGGGTACACCCCTCCCGGCGGCTGGTACACCCCTCCTAGAGGCGGCGGTGGCTACCCCCCTCCCGGCGGCAGTGGTGGCTACCCTCCTCCTGGCGGTGGCTGCCCTCCTCCTGGTGGCGGGTACACCCCTCCTGGCGGCAGCGGTGGTTACCCCCCTCCCAGCGGCGGCGGTGGCTACCCTCCTCCTGATGGCGGCGGGTACACCCCTCCTGGCGGATATCGCGGGTTCCCCCCTCCTGGCGAATACGGCGGGTACCCCCCTCCCGGTGAGGGATATGGCGGGTACCTGGGACGTGGTGGCTATCCGGGAGGCCGCTACGGTGGGTATCCACCCCCGCCTGGCAGGTACGCAGGACGTGGTGGCTACAGGCAAGGACGCTGCCATTATGGTTGCTGTGGCTACGGCAACAATGGGCAGTGTAGGTGTTGTGCCTCTGCCACCGAGGCGGCCGAGAAGGCGGCAGAGTTCAAGCCCAGAAACTAATGCATGCCGACGCGGGGTGTATCCCCGATGTCATGTTATTAGTAACAGGAAAAGATATATACGAAGTGATTCGTATTTACGTAAATTTGAAGCTTATTATAGTGGGTAATAAATTAGTACGGTGAGCACATCTATGTGAGTGTGGTATGGTATGTAGATCAATATATATTATATATGTGTGTAATGTAGTGTTAGACCAAACTACTGAATAAAATGGCAAGACCTGAACTTCTCCTTACTTTGTTTAGTATAACCGCTGCATGGGAGAGAGTCTTATCTGTAATGGATTACCATGTGTAAAATTTAAAAGGAGAAAAATCAATCATAGGTGACTTGATTTTATTGGTCGCATTGTATCTTAAGTATTGCCACGTGGTGATACAATTACTTACAAGATTTTCTCGCTACATGGAGTACTCAGAACTAATAAAATTAAGTCATTTTGATATTCTTATTTTACAATTCTAAAAGTAAAAGAAAACTTGTAAATGACTTAATCTTATTTGTTTATACCACATAAGTGTTATAACGTGATATATCCGTTATATATAAGACTTTCTCCGGCATCTAAATTTTATTTGAGTACGTATATCACCATAATTCATGGAACACACTAGCAAAGAAGGAAAAGAAAAACGAAATCTACATATATGATATCTTAGTAAAATAATTAACATTTTATTTCATGCACTGGTCTCGATATAGAGGGCCTAGCTACCAGAGGCATTGTCCAGTTCGACGTAACTTGCACAATTAATTTTTTCGTTAAAAAGGTATCTCCTAAAAGAAAAGGTGCACACATGAGTCTTACTAAAAGTTCAAATTCACATTATTCTCGGACGTGGGATTTAGCAGTCGTCACAGTCAAGTCAACAGCAGGGAGTCCTTACAAGACCGGGCATTGACCCCAGCGACCGGCACTAAGTATTTCAGTTAGATTCAGCTGATCTTCCACCAAAAACAGGTATACGTTTCCATCAGTATTTGCAAATCGACGAAATAAAAAGGGAGCCCTAATTTCTACGCATGCTTGCCAAATAAGAGATCTTCCGAAGAGGCCTGACCCCAATGGCCATGCGCCTATCCAGAATGATGCACATGATATTATTGCGCAGCCGAGAAAGTTCGATACAAAGATATAATTTGACAACATAACACAGGCTAGCTATAGGTCAAGGTTTTCTTAAACAAGGCAATGTGGAACCTCTTTTCCGATCCTTTCTCACATTCTTCTTCCATATCTAATCTGAGCTCGGACAAGGAAGTGGATAATGGATCTAGTGGAGAATGTGGTCAAGAACTCCCCACAAATAGTGCTCAATATCATGTCTTCATGTATGAAACTTACAAAGTCAACACCAACTTCCCCCCAATTTTTTTCCTTTCTATTTCAATTTTTAGGTCATTCAATGTGTAATTAAGAGTTTTATTCACTTTAACAGGAGATTGAACAGGGCGTCTAACAGTCACGCTAAGGAAAAGCACGTATAGTAAAGTCTATGTTTTATTCCACGTGTTAGTAAATACCAATATCATATCAAAATAACATAAAGAAAATCTCAACAAATATAAGCGATCTATGTTCTGCCTCTTATTCATTAACTTAGTCCTTTTGCTGAAAATGGACTGGTCTCTTCTATACAAGTCAATGGAGCTGCTGTGTACTTAGTTAAGCATCTCTGTACTCCTGAGAGACCAGACCCAAACTCGTCTTCGTGTATCCTGTCTCACGGTGTCACCATATTATGACAGTATTTACATATGACACTAGCATGTAAAATTAGTTATTTTTATAATTTTGTTAATGTAAATCCAACAACTATAAAAATAATTGAATTTTATTTGTTGATGTCACAGCGTATGCGCTGTCACATGGCCGCACTGTCTTGTAAAACACCTTCTCCATCTTGATGGGGTTACTTGTCGATGTGCCCTCGTTGGGTTTATAATACCACTTGTCTTCTCCATGGGCTCTGATTTCTTATTTTTGAGCAGTCCCCGGTGGCATGTTTCAATTTCGCATTTTCAGCCTGCATTAAAACTCCCCGTTGTTGCTTGCTAGAGGAGAACTAAAGGTGGATGAGTGCATGCCGCGCTTCCTTATCGAAAGATAACGTAATAGATCTTCTATCGATTTCTTATACGATAAGCTCATCTGGCTCATCTGATTTATAAGAGAATTGAGAACCGCGATTTAATAATTTAGATTTTTTTTGGAAATGGTTTAATTCACTTGTAAGTCAATGCAAAATTTTTCATGGTATCATAATATATTGTCGAGTGGGCTCACATCGCACAAGGCCCGACTTTGGAATTCGTGATCAATTAAACCCAAGACTGGAAGAGAATACTCGACCCTTTGACCAGTATTTCAAGTACGGAAGAAAAGTTCCGACACGGTATGCTAATATGTGGATAAAAGAAAAATGTCCATCTTGTGATAATTTGTCTCCTCTCATACAAGACAGGAAAAGAAAAAATATCCGACTCGATGTCAATTTTTAAGGACGGATACTTTAGGGCACGTGACATGTATAAGTCACGCTGCGACATGTGGGTGACTGTTGAGATAAATAAATCTCACATCAGAGAGTTAGGAGTTTGAATTTTGATTTATAAAAAATTGGAATACTACAACTGAGTAGTTTATTTTTTTTTTCAATAAAAACATATTCAATTTCTTTTAAAGACTAAATTTTATGAAGAATAAAATATTTACAACTTGACGTTAAAAATAAAATAAAATAAAATCATATTTGCCGTGCACTTAATTTTTCCTATTATAATAAAATTGGATGGCTACAATTCCCAAAAGGTGATGCTCATCAGTGGAAAGGCCACGGCAGCGCTCATCCGAAAGAGAAAATTTACGAAACTCGATATCATAACCATATTTCAGAAATATTGTGGAGTAGAAAAAGTAAGTTTAGTGCAGAAGTATTACCTCGAAATCATTGAACAATTCAGTATTTTAATTAAATGTGCATAATTAATAATTTAAATTAAAGAAAAAAAATATAAATTCATAATCATTTTTTTATATGCTTATCGCTTCAACCACCATACCTTATCACCTCCCAAACCCGAGCAACTCTTATATACAGCAGTGTCACCACTTGACAATATTTACGTAAAAATATTGACTAGAACCCAGTTACCTCTATTTTTAAATTTGTGTTTTACAAAAAAAAGAATTGGAGTCTCTACGTAAACACTATCACGCGGTGACAATACCGTTACATACGAGACTCTACCCCTGAACCCGAAATCAAAAAAACCTTTAATACACCATACAAATTTTACTACTTATAACAGCTTACTCCGTTCCGTGTGTGTATTCTATTTTATCATTTTGGTTTTCGCAGAGTGGAATCGGTTCCTCGGGCCCTCATGAACACAGCGCAAGACCGGATCACATTCCACCTGTCCCTCGGCCGCTCGGTTCCATGCATGCAGGTGTCTTCATGCGGTGTGGTCAAATGTTGATCCCAAATTCTTCACACCGATCGACACCGATCATTCAACATTGTCGGGCCCCTTGTCCTGTTCCTCTACGTTGTCCTTTACCGCCGACCCTCTCTGCTCTATATAAAGCGCCGATCGATCCTCCTCCCACGGCGAGCACAGCACCCAGTTGTCCGAGCCTGGTCTACAAGGAAAAGAAGATGAGTTCCAAGATCCTGTGTTTCCTCGTTGCCCTGCTCGCTCTACTCCTTGTCTCGGCTGCTGCCGAAAACAAGAAAGATGAGAAAAAACGTAACTTGTAACTTGTCTTTTTTTTTTTTTGGGTTTTAGATCCATTCTTATCATTTCCAGGAAAGTTTGACTAGAAATGACTTATTCTTTTTTCAATGGTTCATGGGAAGTTCGATTCCTGAATCTGCTGTCCTCCTCTTCCTTTGATGTGAGCAGAGTACGTAGTGGTACAAGAACCGGATCAGCTGCTCGGCGATGCTAAGAACGAAGGCGGCAGTGACGGCTGGGGCGGTGGCGGAGGTGGAGGCGGAGGCGGCTGGGGGGGTGGATGCAGGCGGTGCTGCGGGTGGCATGGGGGACGCTGCTACAGGTGCTGTTCGGATAACGAGGTCCCGAAAGATGCCAAGGTGCCATTGAACTAGCCACCTAGCTAGCTAGCTAGCTAGTTAGTGAAAAATAAGTTCCTCCTCACGTAGAAAATGGAGGCATGAGGCCATGGTGTAATATATATATATATATATATATATATGCATGCATGGTTATATATACATATATATATATGCATATGTATGTACATATGGGTGATGTGCGTGTGTGTTATGAAGTTATGCAGAAAAGGACTTTGCATGGCCTTAGCTAAGCCTGCTACTCGGGGTTAGGTCCCCGATCGATGATGTATCCTTTTCCTGCCAATAATTGTCGTATCCTTCCTTACGTGTCTTGTTGATAATGAATATATTTCTCACCTTACTACTTGACCATGTAAGCATAGTTTTAAAAACCGGACCGGACCGACCGGTCAGACCGGTCCGACCTGGAACCGACACCAGCCCGGTCCAGTTTCACTAATTACTCTGTTTGCATCAAGGACCAGGTTGGACAGTGGGAACCGGTCGGACTAACCGCGTTTTTACTGAACCTGTAAAACCGGTTAATGAAGAAAAACAAAAAAATAAAAAAAAAAATAAAAAACAGGAGTCAAAAATAGGAAAAAAAAAAAGGAAAACTAAGCTCTAAAATTAATGTATACAATATAACAATCTTATTTGTAAAGTTGAAGTTATAAATTAATGTATAGAATATAATAATCTTATATTACAAATTTTATATTATTATAAGTATTATTTGTAAAAACTTGGTTAGACCCATTGAACCCCGGTTGAACCCAAGAACCCATACCTTGACCGGTTTCCGGCCCGGTCCGGTTCTAAAAACTATGCATGTAAGTATGGATATTAGAGTTTTTAATATCATATATATATATAAAACGTTCACAATTAAATTTCATGTCAATTTGATTTGGTTAAAGAATAAATTTGAATTTACAAAAAAAATTAAGTACCACATAACACATTAGATTTTTAGGTGGAAATGGATATAACAGTAGCAGGGGTTCTCTTGTTGGTATGACGCCGCGCCGTGGAACTCGTGATCGATTAAGCTCGAAATCGGAAGGAAAACATGCAGCTCATAGCTCGAGTGCCATAAGAAAAAATTGTGATTCTTATGTTAGTACGAGGACATAATAAAAATGTTTTGTCTCGAGGTAGTTTGTCCACCTCAAGATTGGGGAAAATTGGTCAGTTGCTGGGGTATGTGACAAATATAAATCATGTTACCACCAGAGGGCAAATGTGAAAACAAATATTTTAAATTTATAAAAATATTAAGATATTACCGTCTAATAGTCTACTTGTTGCAGAAATTTAGGTGGAGATTTTACGTATAATATGGACTATGGCATGTGATGTTACAAAAGGAAGGTACCACATACGGTCGTACTGAGTCTGGTTGATCGACCGTTGTGTTGTACAGGTTATAAAGTATGTCATCCACGATGTGAAGGGCATGCTAAACATGTTCAAGTGCTACCTGTAATAAAAATTATTTTCGATCTTCATTTAAAAGATAAAAATAACTTTAAAATTATTAAATTTTATTAATTTATAATATTATATTATTATTATTACGTAATGTCTCCCGGGGCGTGAGCTCGATAGAGGTAATATCTACCGGAAATCTCTGTTGTCATCTTTCATAGGGTTAATGTTATTGTCACTTAGTAATACATACCTCTCTCTAACACCCCTCTCTCTCTAAAACCTCCCAAAAACTCCCCCGGACAGAAACCTGCCCGTCCGGCTCCGGCCTGGCGCATCCCGGCCTTTTTCCTCGAGCCTAGGCGTGCGGGCTCCACCCACCGCTCATCTATGGCCGCAGATACCTCCACCGCCGACGTCGGTGGCTTTTGCCTGGACGGCCTGTTCATCCCTTCCTCGTCTCGGTCGGCCGGTACCGTCTCTTTCCCCCTCCTCTGCGGATTTTACTTTTCCTTTCCAGCGCGGCGGATCCTCGCTCTCCGGCACGGCCTTCGAGCACCCCTCTTGAAGACGGTCTGAGCGAACAGGCCGAGATCTACTCGGATCCTCTAAGATTCGACCAGATCTGGCGCTCCAAGGCCAGATTTGCTCAGATCTTCCAAGATCTGACCGGATCTCATACTCTCCTACCTTAGCGCTTCAGCCGCCGAAGGAGATCTGACCCGACGGAGAAGGTTGCGGAAGTCTGATGTCGCATGAGCCCTTGGCGCACGAGTACGGCTCGAGATCCCTCCTGTTTTGCTCTAATGGTGAGTAACATCTCCATTAGAAGACTGAAATCTGGGTAGATTAATGGTGTGAGGACCCTCCTTCCTGATTTTAATCGGGGTCTACACAGATTGGCAGGGGGTTTTGGTCAGATTCTCGGTGGCTGCTGCAAATGTGTTTGGGCTTAATTTGATGTATTTTCGTTTGTGGTTTGCCTAGGAGGATCCCTCCGATGTATCTGATCATGTAATTTTCTGTTTCTCTGAGCATTTTCCCTGTACTCTTTTTCAGTAATGAATGAAATCCTCATTACTTCCGAGCAAAAAAAAAATGTTATTGTCACTTGACGTCACTGATTTATGAGAAAATATTAGATGTAACAAATATGTCATATTATAATACTTGTATGGTATTATAAGTTAATAAGGTACCATCTTTTTAATAATTTTTTATTTTTATAATTTTATAAATTAAATAAATAATTAAAATTTTATTTTTCAACTGACATTACAATTATTTTCACAGACAAAATACCGTACTGACAAGGCACGACAGAGTCTTCTGTTCACATGGTGAGGGACGTTGTGCACCGAATTTTGATACGTCATACAACCTCAGTTCGTCGTCATCCTACAACAATACCTATGACTGGTCTTTGATTTGTTGTAGGTTGTAATTGTCTGAAGAGTAGGTTGCCACTTTTAACATCTCTTTAATCATGGCCCACGTATCCACAAACCAGACAAATTCTTAGTTGAAAGTCAATGATCAAACACTTGGTTAATGATTATTTACTACATTAGTAGAAATTGTGGTATTGCATTTTTTTAATTTAATAAAATATTCAACTTTAAAAAATAATACCGTATTTTTTATTAATATATTAAATAATTATTTATCTAGTTCAATAAATCATCCACATATTCGGTTTACCTACAAATTTCTCCCACGAACCTTGTGCTAACCCTTGCCCAGGAAGCGCAACTTGCTAACCAATTATACGGTTGATTACTGTAACAGTATCATCCTTAATCTTAATAAAATGTATTTTGAATGATTTTTTATTCATTTTTTCCTATGTGGTTGGGTTTGAGCAATTGAATATATAAGAAATAATTATGAGCCGTTAAATAAATATATAAGAAATTATTATAAACCGTTAAATTATTTTTAAAATTTCAATAGTTGATCTTGAGCTTACATTACACACCCATTTTTGGTATAATGTAAGCTTATACCATAATTTACTCCGATACAATATAAGATTTCTCTCGCGGTGTAAAATATTATGTATATATTCACTTAAAAGCTAAAATTACGGATAATGGTACCCGATTCTTCTAATAAAACATGATTCTTTTTATAAATTGGATTCGTAAATTTTTTTTAGTGTACATAGGAAACGCATCGACTTAAAAAGAGTGAAAGAAATGAAATATAAAGGAGTATAGAAAATTACACAGATAAAATCAAACTACCAATCTCTAGGTGAAAAGGAAAAAGCAGTTTCTCAAAATAGTTTAGTTAAATAAAAAAATTTACTCATAATACGGGTTGGCATGCGGTGTGCGTGTACATACATATATATATATGTGTGTGTATATATATATATATTCTCCTTCTCCATAATCGTTTTCATTGATTCCATCGTCCTTCTCTATTTCCTCCTGTCTCCTCCTCCTTCTTACTCCTCCCTGAAATGCACCAGGAGGGAGAGATTTCACACTGAACTGAAGCAGCAGCAGAGATCCATGAGGAGGAGGAGGAGAAAGATGGAGCATCCCCATCACCAGCTTCACAGCATATATACATACATATAATGACATCCACGGAATAGCATCCATCTTTCTCGGCGGAGCTCCGGCGGCCGGCGGGGCACAGTTTTTTAATTCGGCGGCGTACACGGAAAGGCCAGGCATTAATTCTCTCTTCTTTTTTCGTCACTTTTCGTTTTCTTCTCTTCAGTGTTCCTCCACTATCATAGTGCAGCCTGTAGGCATGGTTAGATTTGGCGAAGCCATTGGAATCAAAATGTGAAAATGCTCTGTGATTGATTCTCCATGGCAACGAGATCCGGTTTCCGTTAATATTTCTCTCTCTCTGTTTTTTTTTATTCAGAGTTTTGTTAGATTAGATTACGAGAAATGTTAATATTGAAATATTTCACTTTTAATAAAAAAAAAAGATTTTAGCTCTCAGTCCAATGCCAGATTACTGGTCTTATTAAAAAAATATAAAGTTTGTTTTAAAGTAATTATTAAATTATTGTAATTTAAGAATTCATTTAGTTCTTTCTATAAAAAATAGACATACAAATCTAAAAGGGATATAAGAAGAAAAAGTATAAATAAGTGCGATAAATTTTATTGGCGAAAACTAAACTGTAGATGTCCTGATCCTAACTCGTAAGCACTGCATCAAACATTCTTTCTCGAAATTTCATTTATTTGAAATTAAAAGTTTTATCGATCATACGTTAAAGTTTTTACTTTTATAATTTTACAACTAAATGCTATACTTTTATAGTGTGGTTTGGTTGCTTCCATTGCTCTGTGTATCATTTAGCTAGTGTTTGGTTGGTTGTAAAGTGCGGTGTAATCTTAGATTACACTATATTTTATATCGCAAATTACAGCATTTGGTTGTAAAGTTGAGTATAATATGAGATTACGTGAGTTAAAACTTTACAGCATGATTGGTAAATACTTTACATCTAAAACACTTGGCACTGTATATCAGATTAAATCAATTTTACAACAATTTTACCTATTTTCATCAAATTTTATAATTAATTTTACATTATTCTAAATACCACAATATCAAATTCCAATATATTTTCCAAGAAAATTTTATCACTGTTCAAATTTTTCATGTAATATGTACTTTTACCATAATTTAATAATATTCGAACTAAACACCCCTTATAACAAAATTATATTTATGTGTAAAAATGATTTTGTATAATAACACTGATTTATATTTGAGACCGAGAGGTTTTATGATTGATTGGGATGGACTTTCTTTCTCTTTATACCTCTTATTCAATTATAGATTATAAATTATAGCTTTTTCTCCGATCATAAAAGAGAATAGTAGAGGTATGTGAAAAGTTTTATCAGTGAAAATCAAACTTGAATGATTGACCTCTAATCGAGCGCGGTTTTACTGTATCGTAATCTCACTTGTATTATAATTTTTTTGTTTAATCATCGGAAAAAGATGGACTGTGTCGGAAGGAGATGTCACTCTTTCAGAACCGCACGCCTTGCATTACGCTCGAGGGAAACTTCGTTTGACTTTTCTACATATACATATTTGCCTTCTTTTTTTTTTTTCAATTTTTGCTCTGTGTATTACATCTATTAAGAATTAAATTTCACATTAATAAGATTATATAATAAACTTAAATCAATAAAAGAATCGAGTATTATCACTTAATAACGTAAAATTTTTGGTGAATATGGATAAAATCTCTTGTATACCCGACCCGAATATGTTACTATTTGAGGCTCACACCTTGTCAAATCCGAATATGGAAGGAAATGGTATCCCATAAGTTAGAGACCGAAAGAAAAATATCCGGCTCGTGATTAGTTATTGAACTAAAGTGTGAAACTTATAAAAAGTAAATTGAGTACGAAAGAAAAAATTTCACTCGATGAAAATTGTTAATCCAAAGACAGAAGAAAAATGCCACTCCGTCCCAAAAGACAACAAATTAATATGCATGCGTGCAAGCACCCACGCTTTCAGCCGTTGTTTTCTTAGCTGTGAAACTTACAGGTGACGGTCGGTCGAGGGTTGTATATCCAATTAAACGGCGACGTTTGTATGAGTTTCAACTCCTCTCCAGCTCCGTGAGTATGCATCCTTTTTGTTCGTATGTTTTGTACAATTCCTAACCTTTATCAATCGGTACAGGTCTCATTATTCCTCAATAATGTCATTTACTTTCTGTTAACGAATTGTGCTGTGCACGGACTAGACTGTGAGTCAACTCGGCCATGAAAAGGATCAGTCCAACCCAACTTTTTATCGACCGATCCGGCTCAACCCCGAGCTAGTAGCCATGATTCGATACGATCTTCTTGACATGAACTGGTGCAAAACAGCTTTCAACCTGCCTTCGATTCAACCTCTTCAGTAGTAGATGGAACCAGACACCTGACATCCACACGACCAGACTTTGGTTTCTCGGGAGCTGGATTTTCAATCTCTCATCGGACCATGACTAATTATGTTCGAACTAGATCGATCTATCGAAGAGTAAAGTTCTACAAATCGTGGACTCCTTTCCATTCGCATGACTCGAATCATAGATTTTATTTAAGGAAAGAAATCATCGGACCACCACAAGTAGTCAGTGTCGAAATTAAACTACGCCTGGACTTTGACCAATGTGGGGCTCCTCATATGAAGCGTTTAATTACGTGACAATACTTACGTGATAATGCCAAGCAATGAAATTTAGTTATCTTTATAAACTTATTTTTACAAATTTTTAAAAATTAAAAATAACTTTAGAAATAATTGAATTTTATTAATCTGTACCAACGTGTAAATGATACCACGCGGTGACGCACACCGTCTCTCTCGTGGGTGGGCTAGGTTGGCTTGGGCTGCTGGGCCGGGTCTCTAAAGGGCCTTATAACATTCTGGGCTTTGACATGCAAAAAAGAAAGTCAAGCTTAAAGGTCCATAAAGATCCTCTCAGGGCCTGGAAAGTAATATATACCCATATTTTTATTTATTTATTTATTACTTTAAGGAAAATTGAATAATTTTATTCACTTTCCATTTCCAAAACAGTCCCCCATCCTATTAAGTTTATATCATGTAAGCCATTTATTATTATTATTTCAGTTATTTTAAACAGTTACTTTAGTTATTATCTCTACTTCTTCTTCACACCGATTTTATTTTACTTCTCTGTTCTTACATCTACTCTATAACGGCTTTGTTTTTAAAATTATGTATAGATCTCTTCAAAGTGTCGATTATCTGAAGTTATTTATGGATGAGATGTCGTTATTTTTGTACATTTTGGAAAAATTTTGGCCCGTGAAATAGAAGGGTTCGGTCAGTTGTCTAATTCATGCATTTTTATCTATATAACCAATTTTACATTTTTCCAAACACCACACTTTCACACTTTCGTTTCCATTCCCGTTCATTTTTTTAAATGAAAATTTGACCACGGTTCAAACTTTCCTCACAATCATAATATTTATCGTAATCTAACAATACTCGAACCAAATGTGTCGCTAGGTGACACGCACCGTAACGGCCTGCCTGGGTCGTGAGCAACCGGTAGATGGCGGTGGATCGGACGATGTCGTGCATGGCAGGCCATCGCGGGGAACTCCTTGCCCTACTTCCACGTCTCGAGGGGATGATTTCGCCGGGGCAGCGAGAAAAAAGGAGAGGACTGGACTAGAGATGGTCATGTGCCCGAGCCCTACGTGGGATTACAGAAAAGTATTCCATCAAACGGTAATATCGCAAGATAGTATTTTTATATAATTATACTAGTTAAGACAAATTAAATCTAATTATTTTTAAAATTACTTTTAAAATTTTTATATTTTATAAAAAAATAAAAAAATATAAGATTTAATTAGGAAATATCATCATGTAAATATTGTCGCGTTTCGAAAACTTGCCATGATTTTTTTTCACGTTAAGGCCAGCTGACCTCAACCTCATATGAATCATTTTGTGGGCCGGTCAAACGGTGCCTTGTGAAAGTTGGATTCCCCAGAATGCCCTTCCCGACGAGTGGAAAGTTGTTAAAAACGCGTCGGTGTTTAAGATGGATGTTCCAAACTGCCCCCGCATCCAGCAATTTCACCGACTTATAGCACTTCATTACTGATATTGTTCATGAAAATTTGAGACTTATTCTTAAATAAAAAAAAACTTATTTACCCTTATTTAGTACTTAAACGGTTAAAAGAAATCTTCATTAAGCACTGGCTCGCCCGAATCAAATTAATTCTACTTTAAAATTCAAATTGAATTCGAAATATTTATCTGGAAGAAAATCAAGAAAAATCCAATATATTTAATTCCAATGAATCTATAAGATAGTGAATGAACTTGCACTTGAATACAATTAATTCTTCTTTAAAATTCAAATTAAATTTAAAATATTTATCTTTAAAAAAATAAGGAAAATATGATATATTTAATTGCAATAAATCTATAAAATAATGAATAAACTTTTGCATCGAGCAACCCACTAAATGTTCCTCTTGAAAAAAGAAATTCTCGATTAGAGATTGAGTTTAAAACTCTTCTAGCAGAAATATTGGTATAGAATTCTGTATCTCAAATAAGTCGTCGTGAGCTTCTAATTTCAAGTTTTCGTGTTTCTTCTCTCATATATCGTTTCTTCTACTGCTACCGCATACGAAGTTCCCAAATATTGTATTCATTTGTAACTTGCAAGGTAAGATTAGAATTTTAATTGTGATATAGCTGAGGTTGAAATTACTACTTTAACTTTCCTTTTCAAATATACCCTTTTCTTTATCCTATTCTGAATTTAGTTAAAATTAAAAGAAACAATTTGATTAAGTTCTTATGTAGTGTTTGTTTTTATCATTAAGTAGGAATCTCTTAATGAAGGTTGAAATTTTGCACCCACATTTATGTTATTTACAGTAAAATTAGTCCAAGTTTACTTTATCGGACCTTAAATTTTTTCCATAGTCGATCACTTTTACTGTAAAGAGATTGACAATTGGAAGCTGTGGAATTTTGATAATATAAGTGAAAATCTTACTCTTCCATATTATTATAAATTTACTATTACATCAAATATTATAGGTAAATTGCATATTAAAATACGATGTGCTTTCCTTTCTTTACCTTGCAAAACACCAATGAGCTAACTCTGTTAGATTTTTCATTGAATATTTACGTGACTGCTTATCTGTTATTCTTTATTACTGATTATCATTTTTATTTAAAAACAGATAGAGAAATAGAGAAATTTGACTAAATAAGTTAGTCGACTGTAAAAGATTATACTCATATTTTACACAACTGCCTAAAGCAATAGTTGGTTTATGTGCATATCTGCTATATTCTAAATTCTTTTTATAATATGTCCCATGCAAGGTCCAATTTTAACATTTTCTCTTCTTTCTGTAATAAAAATGTCATGTCAGTAGTCAAAATACCATGCTAGTATGCCACATCAACAATTAAACGTGGAATTTAACGGAGTTAACTCTATGACATTTTACAAAAAAAGAAAAGCATGTGATAATTTTTCTTTTTTTTAAGACCGTGATAAAGTAGAAAATTTTGCCAAACTCGATGATTTTTCAAACAATTTACCCAATATTAGAATATTACATTTTCATTTATTTTTCTAGCAATTTAGAATACTTATAAATACAAAAATTTTATTTTATAACCTAAATTTCATGTAGAATGGCCTTTTTTCATATGATTCAAATTTTTATTAAATCTAATAATACTCGAACCAAATGTATCCTTAACATCAAAGTAGCTGGTGGACCATATTGGAAGAAAAACATGAAGTAGGGGGCAGTATGGTAAATCTATTATACCCATGGTTCCGCTGTCCGGCACGAAACACAGTGAAATTCCTATATTAACCCTCCTCATGAAACAGCCAATAATATTCCTCGTCCTGTTTGTATCTCTGCTTCTTTCCTTGTTAGCCGCCCTTCCCTCTCGCCTCTCTCTCTCTCCCCCCCCCCCCCCCCCAAAAAAACAGAGGAAGGAAAAATCACTAACCCGTCTGTCTTCTCGACTAACAGTTTCAGAGTGCATTGATAACGTTCGAAATGATTATTTACAGGTAGAACCTTTTCGAGATGGATGGGGTGCAATTTGATCATAAAGAAGAAATTTTTTGAAATCGATCTGATTTTCAACCCTCTTTCTTCTTCACCATCTCCTGTCCTCAGGGAGAGAGAGCCCATCTCAGGCAACCAGTACACTGGTTTGCTCTTTCCCGTTGGTTGCTTCTTCTATTTCTGGCCATAATCCTCCCGAATCCTCGGACCATTTGTCTGTTCATCTGTTGCCCTTCCATTTTCTTCTCAGAAAATTGAACCTTCTTCCTCTGTTCAACTTTTCAATCAGGAGAGCTTCGTGCTCCATGGTTCCTCCGCGGCTCCTGACAGTACCCTTCTTCTTCTTCTTCAAAATTTAAAGAATTGAAATCTAGTGACCGGGTGCGGGGATGAAAATTGACTCTTTCAAGGTCTTTTGCACGTGGGCATTCCTTCGTTGACAAGGTTTTCTGCCTTCTTAATCAAAGTTCCCACCTTTCACTATCTAATCCTTTTCTTGATCTTCAATGACCACACTTCAAGAAATGTATGGGACGGAGAGCAAGAGGGACCTTTCACTCGAATTACAGTCACAGATTCCGTTACTGAGGCCGAGCATCCACTCGAGGCGGGCCAAATTGACAGTCAAATTCCAGGACCTGTACGGGTTCACAGTGGAAGGGAACGTGGATGATGTCAACGTCCTGAACGAGGTCAGGGAGAAGGTGAGGCAGCAGGGCCGCGTCTGGTGGGCCCTGGAGGCGAGCAGGGGGGCCAATTGGTACTTGCAGCCTGAAATTTCCAATGGGATCGCTCTGAAATCTTCCCTCAAGATCTCGGCATTGACCAACGCTATCACCCTCAAGAAACTGATCCGGAAGGGGATCCCGCCGGTGCTGAGGCCCAAGGTTTGGTTCTCGCTCTCTGGGGCGGCCAGGAAGAAGTCTACGGTGCCCGAGAGCTACTATAGTGACCTCACTAAGGCTGTGGAGGGTAAGGTCACTGCTGCAACGAGGCAGATTGATCATGTGAGTGAGTGAATATGTCTCGGAAGTCATCGCCCTTATTTGCATTGCATTAGTTGTTTATGTTTTTTATTTTATTTTCATATGCTCGAACTTGGGTTGGGTTGTGCAGATACGAATTGAAATAGGTTTCCAGTTCAGGAAAGTGTTCGATTTTGAGAAAGATGATAGACTTCAGGATAGCAAAATTAAACATCTATCAGTTCATTTCAGTTGCTGGAAAGGGTAGATATTTGTCTGAGAAATTCATCAGGAAGCTAGAATTCAGGAGCTTGCTGCTCCCTTTGACCTCTTTAGGCCATCTTGAAGATATAGGCTAATTTGTTTCTTTGGATCATGATTCATAGCTCAGAAACTTTGCGATGTTAAGTTCTAGAAAGGCTCTTTTACATCTGGTTTGCACCGTGCAACTTGATCAGCGCTATGTGACATTGCATTATGATCATCTTTATATCGACTTTGGTACGGTCAGACTTTGATCACAATCTTATTGATCTGCTACTGCTCTAATTTACTCCAGTAAACAATGAACTCTCTGGCACACTCATTTGTCCTGCTGATCTTCAAGGAACGGTGAAAAACACATTCCCATGTGGAACTTCTATCCTTTAAATGGTTTGGTATCATTGGTTCAACTGGCTTAGGGCTTGTTTGGATTGAGGTTTATGGAGGGGAGGGTTATGGAGGTGCACCTCTAACCCCTGTTTGGCTAATAGGAGGTTTATGAAATTTATGGAGATGCAAGTTTAACCCTTGTTTGGGAAATTAAAATAGGAGGGTGAATAACCTCCACCTCCAAAAAACTCTATAACCTTTCACCTCTGTAAACTTTCATAGCCCTCCCCTCCATAAATCGAAACAGGCCCTTAATGATCCTAAGTGTAGCTGCGATAGTTCCAAGCTACTTTAAACAGATCTCTTCGCTTGATCATTACTCTTCGTGACAGCGTCTCCTTAGTTCCCATTATTCATGTAGTTTTCTTAGGGCAATGCATAAATATGCAGGATCTGCCACGGACGTTTCCAGGTCACCCTTGGCTGGACACTCCAGAAGGTCATGCAGCCCTCAGACGTGTCCTCGTCGGATATTCTTTCCGTGACTGTGAAGTTGGCTACTGTCAGGTCTGTTCCTGATCTTCTCCATCAACATTATGGTGCTCCACGAAGTGAGAATGTATTTATGGGGAAAAAGAATCTAACAGCCTGGCACATGTCTATCTGGCCTCTGAAATTCCAACTTTTGCATTATGCTAATAATTGAGAATTATGTTTTATCAGATCGGTGATCAAATTTTCTCTGTTCTTGGTCCTAAAATCATCCCAGTACTCATAATTATCTACTGTTTCATCCTGCCAAGCTCTTTCCACATGATTTCGCCTTTTAAGTTAACTATGTTGTATGGATTTAAAGGATCGAGAGTGTTCTAATAAGATGGAGCTTCCTAGCAGGGTCTGAATTATGTTGCAGCACTCTTGTTGCTCGTCGTGAAAACGGAAGAGGATGCCTTTTGGATGCTAGCTGTCTTGTTAGAGAATGTCTTGGTTAACGATTGCTACACGAATAATCTATCAGGTTGCCACGTCGAGCAAAGGGTATTCAAAGATCTACTCACTAAGAAGTGCCCGAGGTACTTGTACACTGCAATTCTTTGCATCTCAGTCCATTGAACTCGTTCCATGTTTCTCAAGCAGTTATTTGCCATTTGCAGGTTAGCAGCTCACTTGGAGGCATTAGAGTTTGATGTGTCCCTCGTCGCCACGGAGTGGTTCCTGTGCCTCTTCTCAAAGAGCCTGCCTTCAGAGGTGAGAACAGCAACGAATCTTCTTCTCGTTCGCCCTCCTCCACTTTTTAGTTTGTGACCAAATGTTCTTATTAGATCAACGAAAACTTCACTGCCTTTACAGACAACTTTGAGGGTGTGGGATGTTCTGTTCTACGAGGGTGCCAAGGTTCTTTTTCATGTAGCTCTTGGTATCTTCAAGGTGTGCTCGGTGTTCCAAGTGGTATTCAATGTTTTATATTGTGAATAAAAACATCATCTGAGGTTGCTCGATTGACTTCCGTTGCCATGTCGCAGATGAAGGAAGACGAATTGCTTCTAACCCACCATGTAGGCGATGTAATTAACATATTGCAGAGGACCACTCATCACCTCTTTGATCCCGATGACTTGCTGACGGTAATACAGCCACCCAAGTTTTAATGGGCATGGAGACATTTCAATCTCTTGTTTGCGGTGTTTTCGGCATTCTGTTTTCTTGGACACGAGAAAATGATGGAATTCTTCCTGGCATCTGCAGATCGCGTTTGAGAAGATCGGTTTGATGACCACCAACACGCTCTCGAAGCAGAGGAAGAAGCAGGAGACAGCAGTCATGGCAGAGCTCGACCAGAGACTAAGACGGCTGAATTCCGTCAAAATGGATGACAAATAGCATCCGCAGACTAGGAATCCAACTGAAATGTCAATGATTGAGACAAGGGAGACATTATAGTTTACATTATCATCGAACATAATCCCTATGTATCCACTGGTTACGGCAAAACAGGGGACGGACGAAAGGTTCAAGGATGTAGATGGTACAGTTGGAGGTGGGAAGTGTAAATTTTGGGAGACATTTCACGGCCTGTTCATCCCAAACACAGTGAGATTCCAGTTCAGTTGTTTCTTGGATGCTTGAGGAAAGCGAGTGGGATTCATCACTAGACCACATTAACTTCCACCATTACATTAGAATCCCAGAATACCTAATCAGTAAAACCGGGACGGAAAACAAAACACGAACTCCTACATTGTATTCCCCTACTGATTTGAACGTATATAGAAAGATTCAGAAAGGGTAAAGATAATAGCATCACTTCGGGAAGTTTGGGTCAGTTGCAGGCCAGCAGTTGTAAAAGGGATCATAAGGAAATGCGCTCTGAAAGGATGTGGGAGACATGAACTGAAAGTTTTGGTCATAACGAGGGTATTCATGTGGGAGGGGAGGCTGAAGGTAACCATAGTGGCTGTAAATGTGTGGAGTGTGTGACAAGATTGGGTAGTGCTCGATGTTCTGAATGCCTTGGTGTCGTAGTTGCCCGACCAGAGGATCGGGAGCTGCCGGCAGCAGGTGTCTCATGGGCAAGCTCTGAGAAACCTCTCGAATGCGGCTGATGGATGACTCTGGTTGAGATGAAATCTCCCTGTCGACAATCATGTCACCAGTCCTGTGGATGGTTGGTCCCGCAGGGCCGGAAGCATTTCTGTCCATCATTCCCTCAAGGTTGTTCACCAAGTGGCCATACTCTTCAGCCAGGGCCTTGTGCCGGGAAGTCCAGTCCCGGCGGCTCCACAGATAGATCGAGGGAGGCTGCAGGTTCCAGTCGTCAAGCTGTTGATTATGCACGTCAACAGACCCGGGCAGGTAGAATGACTGGATCACAAGAAGTAGAGATCGCATCATTGGCACATAATAACCTTATAAGTTTAATGACATCGCCCATGATGAATATAAACTCATCCATTCCTCTACATATTTGAGACCGGTCCATGCACTTCTCTTACAAGTTAATATGCATCAAACCTACTTTTATCAAAATTCTAACTTCCTGCACGTACCTTTCCGGAAAGCAGTTTGCAATCTCTCCAGATTAAATCATATGAAGCAGCTCCAGCATCAAGGCTGGTATTCCAGCAAGAGGAAGTGAAATCACCGTTAACATGTGGGAAAAAAAAAAAAATTGCCCAACAATGAAACCGTGAGGAGGAAGAGGAGAAATCGCAATTGGATGTGGAGGTTGCAAACAATGAAACAATCAGGAAGTTGCTGCACATACCGGTCTGTCTCATCTGGAACAATAAGAATAAGAAGCTTCGGTTTGAACTCGAGAGCTTTCTGGATGAACTTGTTAGCAAGAGATGCTCTAACCCCAAAAGGAGGATTAAGCCCATGATCTAATTTTAAAGTTGAAATCCAGGTAAGGCAAAAAGACTACAAAATTAAAGGGTAAGCATAGGCACAAGCACTGAGACATCACAAAAATATCCGATCGGGTCGAAGTTCAAGCCTTCAGGATCTTACCAGCTTGGATCCAGGAGGTAGTTCTTTTAAGTCAACAGACATCCAGTCTCTCTTCTCAAAGCTGAAAGTATTCTGCAGAAAAAAAAAAAAAAGCAATCATATTGTTCTTCCACGAACAACAGAACAGTGGAATCTATTGGTGACATGTGACAGCATAATATTCTTCAAGCACAACACTAGAACATTAGCTGAAAATGAATTGGATTGTCTCCCTCTTCGATTAGTAAATTGCAGTGGATTACATCAACCAGTTGGTCTATGCAACTTTTTGGTATAATCCCAAATTTATAATTTCTAGCCAGGGCTAAGAAAATTGGATAAGAAGAAAACTTATAATATGTGTAAGCAGAGAATATATCCTCAAAGGTCCTACTTTTCTCCCAAAAAAAAAAAAATCCTCAAAGGTCCCATGCAGAAGTTACCTGTGGAGGGAAAAGATCATAGTTTTTGAAGAAGCAGCGCTTCCCAATTTTCTCAAGCTTTTCTTTCAGCAGAAAACTAAACTCATTGGCACCGCAGCAGAAATCAACTATCTGCACACACAATCATTTTAGTAGCTAAGAGTTATAAAGGACAAAATCTTGAGGAAAAACAAACTCCAGCAGATAACAGATAGTGTGCAAGAGTAGAATCTTATGTTATGTTTGGTAGGCATAAATAGGGTGCAATGAAATGGGATGAGTATTTTACGCTTTCATTCTATATTTTTATGTGCTCCTACTATTGAAAATTGATGTTTGTAATGGAGATTTTACTTTGACTTTTGGAATATGCATTCCTTTGAAATAATTCATGAATACTAATTCCACCACCTTTATCAAAGTTATGTCAAATCCATTCCTTCCCATTTTCAAAATTAACCAAAAAAAAGAAAAAACAAACTCCTAGTTGCTCTCAATGTTATTGCATTTTACTCTATTAAACTCATTCCATTCTAATCATTTACATTTGTACCAAACATGACCTTAGGGGTGAGAAAAATGATGAATATTGTTACTGCTCTTTTAGGCAGCCAAAATGCTTTGAATTCTTCAAGATCACCAACAACAAGTTTTTTAGAGTTATCTTTGAGCTATCGCTATTAAGAACTACTGATCAAAGTAACCTACTATACCATTGCAGCATAAATTGCAAAAATAAAAATAAGTTTTCCGTGCAAGCAACTTCAGGGCACCTCCTAAATGTCATCAAGCTGCCCAAACGGCAGTTTTGAATAAATTTCCAAATGAAATGTAGATTACTCAGTTACCTTCCCACCTAAAGAAGCTTAAGTGGTGCAAGACTTTCCAATATTCAGACAGGAACAAAATTACCATGAGGATATCAACTTATAAGTAATAAGAAGATTGGCCGTGTCCCACTTCAAATTTGCTAAAGACAGGCTACTGAAAGACTTCTAGCTTTAGTAAATTACATCTACAAATGAAAGTTGAGTAAGAACTCTAAACCTACTAAGAAAGAGCAAAGTGAAATCATGCTTACTGTGTCGCCATTTTGAACATACCACTGTAGCCTATCAACAATCTGCCAATAGAACTCACACTATTAGACCAGAACCACAGCTTTCTGAAAACAGATAATTGATTCGTTTATTACCTCCTTAAGTTTGTCAGATTTTGTGAAATGGCGACCAAAAGATGTATAGCGTACACCATGTAGAAATGGTGCCATATAAACTCTCAGCTTCTTCTGCAATTGTCAAGCAAGTAATCAATAATTGAGCTGCAACTAACATCTCTAACGACAGTGCTGTTTAGAATGTATCCTGACATTCCGCTGATGACCAAGAGAACAAAATCAACTTAAGGAAATAGTATATCAAGATTATTTTAACAAATAAAGCAATTATATCTGACAGTCAAAGGGTCAGACCTAACAAATGACAGTTTTTGCAATGAAAGAAACTTTATCTAGAAGCATGTAAACAATAAATATAATGAATTTAATATTGGTACAAGCATGGATCAGATCAGACTCACTGTTTAAAGGTATTGAGCTTCTGATAAAGCATAAATCTTCATTGACAAAAAGCAATCCCTTGACTTTCCACTTTGTTTATGGTAAATGATAATCATGTCAACATGGTGTTATAAGCAACGAAGCAGACAAAGTAAGGTCAAAGACAAGTCACCCAATAGGAAACCCTCCATTACCCTCTAACAAGCTAAAATTTCAACCATCCATAACTCCCCCCACCCCCAATCCAAACAAGCGCAAAGAAAACTAACACCTGTTCTTGTTTTAGATGTCTGAGTGAGAAGCCCTCAATGCTTTCCCACGTAACTGCAAACAAGCATATCTGTGCACGTCTTTTAGGCTAACCAATACCCAAGTAAAAGATCTAAGACTGATGATACCATGTCAAACTAACATGCCAAGGGCACAACCATAGCGGAGTTTGATAAACACAACTTAAAGAATTTCACATGGAAGAGGTTCATACCCTCCAAATAAGTATCTGCTTCAGAATCCCTGGCTCACAGATTTCTTTACCTTCTTCAATGGTAGATCCTCCATCCAACTTCTGCAAAGCTGTTCGAATAGCCTGCGAGCATTTAAAAAGGAAAAATTTGAATTCAGCAATAGGACAATTAACTAAAATGACAACAGAGAAGAGAAGCAGTAAGATTCACCTTCACATAGTGTTCCACCTTGCCCATAGTTATGCTCCTGTCCAACATAGAATGACTTGATTTGGCATCATGCTTTGTCTTATATTCATCTTCAAATGAAGCATTACAATCCCTCATCAAGGCCAATATTCTAAAAAAACACAAAAATGCAGCAGTTAATCTAGATTCCCCAAGTTCCAACCCAAGAAAATACTAACACAGTAGTGACTAGGAATGAGTACAGAGCTGATAAATCACCGATTTTCAATCTCATTTTTCTCTGAAGAACATTGATTCCCATCTCCCATTACAACTGCATCCAGGCCTGTAAAAGCTACATTCTGCTGCTTGTTGGAATCTTGCCTCAAATTGAATGATGAATTGCTCTGCAAGGAAAAACTTCTATTTTTCACTAGTGAATTCCCATCGTTACTGGAAGCTAATTGATTGATCATTGAAGATCTTTTGGAACTCATGGAATCAGTGGTGTTTCGTTCTCGTAAAAGAGTCACATCATCAGTTCTGGCACCCCTGGAATCACCAATATAACTGGTGTCAGAAGTTTTCTCAGCTGATTTCGGCATCTTTGCAGCTGGTTTTTCTGTTGACAAGCTCTCAGACATTAAACTTCTCCCTGCAGCAGGTAGCCTTAGTCTGATTGGGGCCAGCTGTTTCTTCTTTTTACCATCAACAGGTGGAAAGATAATATGATCCCTAGCTGGTGTCCCCAGTTTAGGGTCTATGGTATGGTCCCTGATCATATGATTCAATAATGCTCAATAAATTCAGGTAGTAGTTTTAATGATCAGAAAGTATCCAAAATAGGAACAAAAATGTTGCTTACATGCAATAAATTAATATTCGATTGGGCAGCAAACCATTCCAAGCCCTTATAAGTGATCCATCATCACCCCCAAACGAAATTTCCCTGATCCATTAATAAGTTGTGCCAGAAGCCAAAGGTTAAAAGAGTTCATATTACTAAATAAACTTATAATGAAGAACAATGCTTAAGGGATTCCTCTAAAAGATGCAAAACAATCAGGAATACCTTGGCAAGCATTTTCTATGGTATGCCTTAGGGCAACGTCTACAAACTGCAAGCTGCAAGTCATGAATTGTTTTATCTTCAATTTGCTGGCACACTACACACTTGTGGATAGGGCAAGTAAATGATTCCCCTGTAATGATTTTCTTTTCAACTTCTTCAGCTTGAGCTTTGTCAGTTGGATGTAGCAACTCTGCTACACATTTGGGGTGATAGAAATGGCCACAGGTCCCCGAGAAACAAGAGAAGACCTTAAGCCATGAAGCAACACAGTTCAGATTAAAAAGGCAACAATAAAACCACTAGAAGGTAAATTGAGAATCCATGCAATTGTCATGCCACATATCAAGAGTCAACACAGGCACCAGGCTTTCATAAACTGATAGACATTAGTACCTCTGCACCAGAAGACATGTCAGAAGACCCTAATCTTCCACATGCAAAACACTGGTGCTTCCTATACTTGCAATTTTTACACCGAAATATAGGAACTGCCTGCATTGCAAGCAAATGTACTTTGTGATACCTTCTATATTATTAAATAGCATGACAAGAGAAAGAAGGAAAGAGCTTGACATACTTCAACTTGAGCATCATTGATGAAGCCAAGGCTCTCACAAAAGCCGCCACCAGAATCTTTTGTGGCATGAAAGGATCTCATGCATATGCCTTCACATCTATGTCACACGCAAATGAGCAATCTTGTCAGAAATCATCAAACTTGTTCAAGTACCAATACATTCAACACCAGATTGATAGATAGATCTCTAGCAAGTAATATGTACTTTTTGACAAGAAAGTTATACACAGAATAAGGTATTGGATGCCTTTATTTAAATTTAAGGAAGGTATGATCCTTGACTAGTTTGAAATTCCGTATTGAGCACTGGATATAAGACGCTCCTGAGAAATAGCTGGCATAGTTTTTGACATTCTGATGACAGAAGGTGCAAAAGAGAATAAGAAGACGTAAGCATTTCAATCAATTATTTTAGGTTGAAAGCATGCAGGATTTACATGTATACCATTGAAAAAAAAAAAGGGAAAGAAAGAAATTAGCTAGAGAGCAGGTATATTGGAAATCGACAGTAATTTGCTCTGTATCTTCAGCTGCTAAAGGATAGGAACTCAACAATAGCTACCAAGGAGTGAAAATCCATATACCAAAAACAAAAGATTAAAAGCCATTTCTCTTGCTCAATATGTCAACCAGAGTATCCTCAAAATTCTTTTATGGCTACATGAAATTTACTTTACAGTCTCTGCATTAATAATTAATTGGATATCCCTGGGTATTCAAGTAAAAACCATAGACAAGGCATAGCTCCAGAAATTCCCAATAAATAATTTCAACGTATAATGTACATTACTCTACACCAGGTGTGCACAAACTTGAAGAACAAAGATAGAACTGTTACTTACGGCACGATTTTTCCACCGTTATCACAGATTGCACAAACAGTGTCAAAAGATGGTTCTTCTTCCGCATCAAGTTCATCAACATCAATGTTGATATCAGCCATATCATCAGCTATGAACTTTGTCTTTTTAATCGGTTGAATGTCCTATCAAACCCATCTACTAATGAGAAACAGAAAAAAACACTTCACACTAGAAAGAATAGTAAAGATCAAGTGCAGTTTCACCTTGTATGAAGCTTTAATTTTAGGCATATCCTCATCCACGAAAGAAAGCAGATACTGCTCATAAACATTATTTGCAATTAAAGAAGAGTCTCAGATTCTTAAATGTTGCATACAAGAATTATATGATCACGACAAAGCTCAAGGAATCCACGGAACTGCCAAAAGAAATGTTGTTTTCAGTCAAGCAAGAGATAAGCCTACATGTTTTCATCCCATAAGAGACCGAAAACATGTCATCTATTGAGATTTTTGTATTGCAAGAATAATAGATATTAAAAAATAATGATCAAATTCCAAAGATTTGCATTGGTCGCACTTCTCTACACCATATTTCATGGTCTGAAACCATATATTTCCTTGTTCAACATCTCTCTTAATAAGGGAATAGTATTGGTTACAGACTCTAGAATGTTTAGCCTTTACGGCGTTTCAATGGACATTGAATAACCAAAATTACATATTTGCTTGAACACTTAAGAGAATTAACTTCTTTCAGCAATGAAAGAGAAAAGTAACTATGGCACACCTTACAGTTAGCCAGATCTTTGTCTCTTCTTGTAGATTCCATGATCAATGACGTGTGAGCTACTAGATCGCTTGTAGAAGGTTCCAACTCATACGATCTGTGCAAGCATGAAAAGAAACTTCAGCCAGGAACAAAGAATAGGACTTAAATTATTGACAAGTAACAAACCCGAAAGCTTTCCGCAAGTAATTCCACAGTTGATCTTCAGATGCTTCTTGATTCTTCTTGAGATAATGAAGAGAGTAAATCGCGATCAAGGTACTCCTGATTAACTTCTCAAAGCTCTTCCTTGGATTCTGAAGCTGTACCCATTTCCCATGCTTGGAAAGCACTAAAATCTCAGGCAATGCATAGGACAGTTCAAACCTCCAAGCAATCACTTGTTTACAAATTTCTTGAAGCCCATCATCTCCAGTCCCACGTAAGAATATATGTGTTTGCAAATTACCAGGAACTTCCTCTCCCGACCATCGAAGAGGCAAGCAAGTAAATGAGGTTGGAATATTGCTTTGGTCAAAGAACCAGTAGTTTATGACACATTCCGTGACATTGTCACCATCTTCATTGGAAGATGCCATGGTATCCTAGCTGCAATAGTATAAGGAAAAATAACATTTTCAATACCGACTGTAGAAATGTTTTGAAATAGCATAAAACATATGGACTACAGGAAAATTTTGAAGCTTGTTGAAATATGGGGGATGGCTGTTAGTGTAGGAAGCACTGTAAAGAACATAAGCTCTAGTTCCTTCAGAGTAGCAGCACCCGAGCAGATAAGAAGACTTTATTCCTTGAAAATATTTAATTTTTCATCCACTTTCATCTTTCCAGTCCAGTCTCTTGGAAAATATGGTAAAGATGGTAGTTCAAACTAGGGCTAAAGCCCAAAACCCATATGATTTCACTCAAGAGACTAATTATTCCATGATTAATGTAAAATCTCACAATCCTTATGGTAAGATCAAACTTCATTGAATCTTTGATTGCAATGGCAAACCATCTCCATACAGGAGGGCCTAAAGCAGTGGCTAATTTTGGTTTTCAATGCGCTGAATGCCAACATCCTCGATACTTTAGCATATTGTCAACCGGGTTAACACAAAACTGGATCCTAACACACAGCAAAGAAAATAAGCACACTGCATTCACATTTCAAGTCTGAATCGACGAGTGCAAAGGAACGAAGAGTGACAGGTAAAATAACGAAAAATCACCGTCATCTGAAATGAAAGAACGAAACTAGGTTGCAGAATATTAAAGCAGAGAAAAAGTGATACTAGCTCAAATCACTCCCAGGATCATACATAACAAACTTTGTGGGAAAATAATATGACTTCCAGACATCGTGCCTGTGCAAAAGGAGAAGCTTCAAACGAACTCCGCCAAACTTGTCCGTGTCCCCAAGAACACCGAAATCACTGAGACACAGCGAGCATAATTTTCAGATGAGCAAAACAGGGAAAGAGGATAAGGCAAACACCTTTGCCACTCGCGCCACTCCTCGTCCTTATAGTAAAACAAAACGAACGTTCCAAACGAACAGTCCGCGGTCAGTCGTCTGTGCTCAAGAGCTCGAGCAACTGCCGAGGAGGGAGCACGAGACCGTCAGTCGAAGCTCGGGGTTGGACGTATACAGCTCGACCAGCTTCCGCGCAAACGAAATGCGGTGGCCGGGGTGTCTTTCTGCCGCTTTCTCCGGCGAGAGGCTAAGCGGAGGAGACGATGACCGGTGACGGAGCTGAAGCCATGGAAGAGTGACTGAAAGGACCTTTGAAATCCTTCAGTTCCGTACGAATAACTGCTAATTTTGGCTATTACGTGTAGGGAGGGAGGAGGAGCATGGGCGAGAGGTAGGAATCCTGTGTAGTCGACCTCATCGTGTCTCCACGTGCACCCGCTCTGTAATGGGCCCGAAGGCCCAGATACTGTACACTGAAACGTTAGGTAAATGGGCCGAGGCCCAAAATTTTGAAAATTATGGCTTTTTTAATAATGGAAAGGATGGCAGCAGAATTGCTGACCCAATCAACCCATTATGTAATGTTTTGAATTTTTTGTGTTTAAATATGAGCATATCAAATAAAATGAATAGCAAGTAATACTGGCCCCATCAATACAGCACTACCAGAGGTGTAGTATAATTTAAGAAACCAGTGTCTGTTAAGATTCCAGTTCGAGAACCCCTTCTAACAATATTGGTTAGAGAGACTTAAATTTGACACCTAGACCTCGCCAAACAGTATAAAAGTGAATATTGGATGAGTAAACCCTGCTCTTGGAAAACATGGCTCATGCGGGTTTCAAAACGACACTCTAACCAACTGATATGCCGATTGACGGCTTTTACTGTTTTAATATGTCTAATAATTCAAATTGGCTTAGGTTGAATAAAACACATTCTCACAGATTGTCTGTTGAAGTCCGACCGTTTCGGCTTCATTCGACGGACTAGCTACATCTTTGACACATGTAAATGAGTAATAGTATGTTCGATCGTATGTCTGGATTATGAAAACATCGCACGAATTGAACTTCATATGATTTGCCGCCTTCTTCCTTTTCTCATTTCCCTTTGTTGATGGGGTTGGCCTGACAAAGAGGTGAAATTCCCCAGTCATTTTCCATCCGAGAGCATGGCATGGCTAGGCCTGGAATAAGAAAACCAGGTCCAGCCACGCACAGCCCAGATCCAACCAGTCCAATGATCACGTCGCCGTTCCTTTTCAGTGGAGGATCGAATCAAATATTCTTATATCGCATTTCCCATAGATAAACCCGGGATGTTAGGCATTACCCACGTTAAGGTCTCACTGATCCTCCCCTGAGTCTGCAATTACTGCAACAGTTCCAAATATTCAGAGCTCTGCAACATCTGTGGGTGCTGCACGGACGAGCCTTTTAAGGACATTCAAGGAGCTTGTTTCAGTATTCTGGCCTTTTGCTTTCTTGTCATGGGCTGCGATCTCAGGGCCCCGTAATAAATCCCATCGCAATCTTCCTCGGAATGGAAGCTTGGGTCTATCTAAAACCTGTCAAAATGAACTTATCAGGAAAAAAGTATTGTTGCTGCAGTAATCGATTCAGACTCGAAGTCAAGGTGCCTTGTGCTGTCTGACCCTTTTTCACATCTTTTCCGGACTTATACTTCACATGCTGGTCCATGGAAGCCGGTCTTTATCAGCATGTGATGCAGAGTTCTCTCAGGGATAGGACAAAGACAATCCCTTCACTTTTCTGTGAATAATGAGAATCCAGCAATGGTTCTGATGATCAGCAAAAGATGGTTAGTTTCCAACACAAAGAGAACACCAAATGTCCCTATATCTCGAATTCGTTTGGCCTAATGTAACAAAGACGACCAAAGGTTGGTTGAAGGTACTCAAGGCCACATATCGACAGATTGGAAATGGACTCAGCTGCGTGTGGCCCTCAAAGATATATAGGCCTTCAGTTCGAACCTAAATGGGCAAAGGGTTTTTACCTCGCACATAAATTTTCCTTACTGCTAATATTAATCTGCAAATCAAGAGAAATTGTATCAAAAGATATTCATAAAACTAAGAAGGGCTAGTGCCATGACACCATACGGTTCATTCCGGTTATGTGTGCCTCACCTTTCTGCAGTTGGCATTTCTCCATATTGCTGCATAATCAATGAGTAGAAGAGTCTGAGCAAACATGGCAAGGCCATAATTCAAAAAAAATGCATTTTCTGGGTCTAAATTTACACAATTCCAGTTATGGTAACCAGATAAATCCTTACCAGCTTACCATATTTGGGAGAGAGTCCAACTGAGTTGCTCATAGGAGAGTTTGCTCCATCAGGAAGCGTCTCAAGACCCGACCCGACTTGACGAGATTATATCACGTGATGCTTCTTCGAAGCTGTACATTACCCTCTGATTTATTGTAGCTGAATGATTCGGTACTTCACTCTTATCCTCAGGTTGTTCTTGTAGCGAATCATTGGTCAAAGAACTCCATCTAGGGCAACCTTTTCCAGAATGACTCCTTCGCGGCATTCGCTTATTTGACTTCAGCATAGGAAGCTTTAGCTCCTTCCCACATAGAATAAAATCCTTCCAACAGAAGAGTTATGCTCCTTTATGAATGAATTAAATGTGATTCATGCACCTTCAATCTGAAAGCTGCAAATTTTCACTTTGCCACGAGGTTTTTTCACTCCAAATCGGCTATAAATTTGCTTCTCGTGCCAGTCATTCCTCAAACTTCAATTCGACAGCCAAGCTTAGCCCTTATCAACATGGCAGCAGAACTCGGCCAATTTCACGAGCTCATGAAAATATCATCCCTAGGCAATCTCCCGAACGAGATCATGATCGACATCCTTTTGAGGCTGCCTGTTAAGTCCATTTGCCGCTTCAAATGTGTGAGCAAGTCCTGGAAAAATCTCTTCCACAACCTGAAATTTGTGGAGCTTCACCTTGCGCAGGTCCTGGCAAGCAACAGTGACTGTCTCCTCCTTCGGTACCTGGCAAATTCAGAGGAGGAAATATACATGGTGGAATGGGATGAGACTACCAAAAAGCTGAAGAAGTGGAAGGTCTCAACTGCGATCAGAAAAAAGATCCCATGGATCCATCAATTTCCACCGGAAGGAGTGAGCTTAAAGGCGCCCACAGAGCTCTTTTCCTTGAGAAGCAAGGAAACTCTGGAGGAGTTGATCAGGGTGCAAGTTCCCATTCAGAGCAAGTCGGGCTACTACACCAAAGTCGATTCCTGCAATGGACTAGTCTGCTTGACAGAATCCAATGAAGAGGGCTTGGTCCCATTCTTAAACGCGTACCTGTGGAACCCGACTACTTGGGAGTTCCGAACCCTGCCTAGGTACCATACAAACAGGTTCACAGGTCAAGTGGTAGTGGCTGGTTTCGGATTCATGTTCCATCCTGAGGTGAAGGATTACCTGGTCGTGAGGATTATGTACCTGGTGGACAGTGAATCATATGAAGTGGAGATGTACTCACTGAGCACCAATCAATGGAAGATGATCAACGTGGAACTCAAATGCAACTTTCAGGAGAGCTTATCTCAAGTCTTCATGAACAGAGCCCTCCATTGGCTTGTGACCAAGGGAGAGAGGATCACTGATCATCGATACTTTATCCTCTCATTTGATATGGAGGAGAAATTCGCTGAGATACGGCTTCCTGAAGGGCAAGTTATGAATGAGTTTCTCCTCCACAAGATTCCAAATGGGCCTAATTCATTAGCAGAGTCCCTTTCCCTGATAATCAGCAAGTTCTTTGAGACCTATGACATATGGGTCCTGAAGGAGTATGGTAATGCTGATTCATGGTTTAAGCTGTACTCGGTCCGTTTTAGAGAACTACCTATGAGACCGCTGCGTGTCCTGGATGAGAACCGCATCTTGATGGAGAGAGATGATTCTGCGCAGGTCGTTCTTTGTGATTCGCAGTTCCGGATCATGAAGGAAACAGATGTCTACAAGCCTGTCTGCGTACTTAGGCACATTGAAAGTTTGGTCTCGCCATATCAGGGAAATGAAGCGCGGGGCACCTCAACTGGTTCGCCCTGAGGGACCCGTCTCTATGCAAGGATCAAGAAAAGTATAAATCAGACAAATGGACTAGGTCTAAGGTTGTTCGCAGGCTAGTCTCTTATGTTCATTTCCTGCCTTATCTGTCAGTTTGAATCCTTCCATCCAGTCGTTTCTAGTTGGTCTTATGGTTCAGTCCAATAAAGAATTTCCAGTTTCCTAATATCTTGAGCACAACAAACAACGCAAACTATTCAAAATCCCAAAGAATGGCAAAGGAAATAGAAAATGATATAATGAAATTCTTCAACTCTTCAGGACTAATTTTTACATGCTGCAAAAGAATTCTTTTACCTTGATATTTTCAGAATGCAGAAGTCCACCGGTCTAGATGTGGCTGTCCGCAATAATGACCCCATAGTTTGGCCGATGTGAACTCCATCCATGTGGGGGATATCTCCATTGCAGTCGCATTGAAATGCTGAACGGTGATGTTCCTGCAGCCCAAGATATTCATGCTATGCAAAGTGGTTGTGTCTAGGATTATCGAACCTCAGGTTCTGCTAATTTTGCATCGTATTAGAGGGGAGAAAGGCATATGAACATATCATTAGTACCCCTTCTGCAAAATAATCAATAAACATAACCATAAAAAGTAAAAAGAGAAAATCAAGTCCATCCTTTAGTACTTCAGTGAAATTAAACTATCAAGCCCGTTGGGTCTTATCAGAATGTCACTTTCTGATCAAGTGAGTCCTTTGCTATCAATTTCAAAGGCATGAATTTATGCAGCAGAAATGGATTAGTTTACACTACGGACATGATTCTTCAAATTTTAGAGAAAATATTGCAACACAGGAGAATGATCTGAAAAGCATCAAATTTCCCGGAGTGCTTGCAGCAGGAAGGTTGCTGCACCACTTGTTCTTTTCGCAGTTGTTCTTGGTCCAGGCGACCTTGTCCCAGCCACCGAAGGTAATACTTCAGTTGAGCGTGAAGTGGTCAAGGTTCTGGGTGGTGACCCAGCTGTCATCCTTCATCCGGGGCCTGCCTGGGTCCTGAGAGAGCCCTGCAGTGGACTGTCATCAAAGCGGACTATCATCAAGCTCTTGACAGTCCCTGCAGTGTGATGGAGCTCAGCACACATATCACTACAGTGATCAAAATCATACCCTGGACTTGGCAGCCCGGGTGAAAGATGCTATGGTACTTGGATAAAGAAACATAAGGAAACGAAAACTGCAACTGCATCTTAGAATGGATCAACAGGAATTACTTGATGGCTACCTGCATAAAATTGTGATTTAATAGCTACCAGAAATGGTACCGAGATTGAGAACATGTTTCTTAATCCTTTGCAGTCTGTCCTGTATCTTCATTGTGTCTCTCCAACTGCCAGGTCACTGCAATTCAATAGAGACAGTGTTCGATACAATCACAGAGAAGAACAAGCATCGATTGGTCTGGGTGGACAAAACTTTCTTGTATTGATTCATTGAAACAATGTTCTATACATTCCATTGAGACTCCCAGCTGGATAAATTGATTGACACTCCTGTTCTCAAGGTGTGTATCTACATAACATGCCTGATTTCCTTTACAAGTAAATAAATCTGCTCTTCCAGTTGCAGGTTTCGAAACATTCAGAATGATCCTCTGTTCTCTGCGGCGGATCTGATTCTGCTTATAAAATCATCAACAGACATGTTCCCGAGCTCCCCAGCAAACCTAGAACGAACTGTCACTGTCCCGCTCCCAACTTCCTTAGGGCCTACAACTGCCATCAATGGGATCTTCTGCTTCTCCGAGTTTCTGATAAGCTTTGGCAACCTCTCGCCATGGCAGACTTCAGCTCGAATCCCACCCCCTTTCAGTTTCTCTGCTACCTCGTTGCAGTATTGAAGCTATGTACATAACAGAATTCATTTCATGCCAGAGAACAAAATGATGGGAAATTATCATGCAATCTCTAATGCAATCTAAAATGGCATTACCTGACTGTCCGTCACCGGTAAAACTCGAGCCTGAATTGGAGAAAGCCACAGGGGGAAGTCTCCTGCATAGTGCTCTATAAGGACCCCAAAGAAACGCTCTAGTGATCCCAGAACAGCCCTATGAATCATGATCGGGCGTTTCTTTTCTGAATCCGAGTCAACAAATGTGATATCAAACCGTTGGGGAAGGTTAAAATCAACCTGTAAAGATTAATTAAAAAAAAAAAAAGGAATCTCGTTCAATTTAATAAATCTTCTGATAAGATCTGCCTGAGGAAAATTTGGAAGAGTGGACCTGCCTGAATTGTGGAGCATTGCCATTTCCTCCCAAGAGCATCCTCGATCTTCAAATCAATCTTTGGACCATAAAATGCACCACCTCCTTCATCAATCTGGTAGCTCCAACCTTTATCATCTAAAGCATCCCTGAGGGCAGAAGTGGCCTTTTCCCATATATCGTCATCTCCAACAGCTTTCTCCGGCCTCGTGGAGAGATTAACTTCATACTTGTCAAACCCGAACTGCAACAAGATTCTCTCTGTAAGATCAAGGACTCCCCTGATCTCATCTTTGATCTGATCTTCCAGACAAAAGATGTGTGCATCGTCCTGCAAATTGCACAGGAAATGAAAGGAAGGCTTGAAAATAATCCACAATCATCAATAGTTTGCATTTGCTGGCAAAATATACCTAAATATTTTTTTACACACCTGTGTGAAACCTCGTACACGAAATAAGCCATGTAAGCTTCCAGACAACTCATACCTGTATACTGTCCCTAATTCTGCAACCCTAATAGGGAAATCCCGATAAGAGTGAAGCTTCCTCTTATAAACCAGAATATGGTATGGACAGTTCATAGGCCGAAGCTGATAAAGATCATCTTCAATGTCCATCTGATCAAACATGTTCTCTTTATAGAAGTCCAAGTGCCCGCTAATCTTCCAAAGATCTGCCCTGGCTACATGAGGAGTATATAAAAGATCATAACCGTGTTCCATGTGAATCTTTTTCCATGAATCTTCAATTATGTGCCTTATGATCGCTCCCTTGGGATGCCAAAACACTAGTCCACCTCCAGCTTCTTCCTACAAAAATACCATGCAAACGGAAACTCCCCTTGTTTAAGAAAAATTAAAAAAATGTATGAACTGTTTCAGCAATTCAAATTTGAAAATAAATACCTGAATAGAAAATAGATCAAGATCTAGGCCAATGCGTCTATGGTCTCGTCGTTTTGCTTCCTCTTTGAAGTGAAGATACGCTTTCAACTGTTTCTCACTCTCCCACGCAGTGCCGTAGATCCTCTGCAGCATTGGTCTCTTCTCGTCTCCTCTCCAGTAAGCTCCAGCAACAGATTCAAGTTCTACAGCTTTGCGGTTAATGTTTCCAGTGGATTCAACATGCGGTCCAGCACAGAGATCCCACCATTCATTCCCTAGAAAGAAGGCAGTTGAAGTTTTTGACTCAGTCAATATACAAGTATCCACACTCACTGGGAAAATAGGAAAATAAGCAAAATTCGGTGACAAGAATGAAACAAAAAGCCTCACCTATGTGATATATGGTGATGGGCTCTTCCTTGATGCTTTCCAGAATCTCCATCTTGTAAGGTTCATTCATTGCCATGATCCTTCTTTGAGCTTCATCCCTGGAGACCTCTTCTCGTACAAGAGGTAAATTCTTGCTAATAATCCGGTCCTACAGGTCATGTGCGAAGTAAAACCAGAGCCCTAGAAGCACAGAATAATGAATAGTTCCCCGCTCTAGCACTTCTACATAGTTTCATAAATTTCAGATTAAGTATGATTAACAGTAAGCGCAATATCTAGAGAGGTCTTCTCACCATCTCCTTCTTGATTCTCTTGAGATCTTTATCTGTTAGTGGCTCCATATCAAAATCATAATAGAACCCATACTCTATCCACGGCCCAATTGTTACTTTAGCATCTGGGAAGAGCTTCTGAACCGCCATAGCCATCACATGGGCACACTGCATTCACAAATTATGCAGTTGCTTTTTTTAAGAACAAATCCAATTAATTTCCTACAAGCCGATATTTGAAAGAACAATGCCACTGGAATATCGCTACATTTTCAACTCTGACAGATCAGATTACCATCCTGCCTTCTTAACTCAGTTTCAGCATCATTTCATTTCTCTTCTAAGTCAACTAGCATACAAAATGCAAAGAAGAAAGAAACTCACTCAATTTCCAGGCCGGAAATCCAGACGTCCTTGCGGTTAGACTATTTTGAAATTCTAAGGCGATAGTGTACTGCAGCTTCCATGCGAATCCGACAGACATGAACACATTTAACTCGAATCGACAAAAATGAACTTTCATTCAAATGAATGCCATCATAGTCTTAACTGAATAAACATCCCCATCCGCAGTTCACTTAGAAGGCTGGTGAATTTGGGCAGTGCATTGGAGGATAACGAAGCCTGAACATTTGCTCGTTGGAAATTTACAGTTCATGAAAGCAAGAAAGGCTGAAACTTTAGTACCGTGTGGCGAATCCTTAGAAGCCTCTCGGAGGATTCGTTAGTAGGCAGCAGTATCTTCTCCTGTACTACCTCCTCATCCTCCTCCGAGTTCCCGCCTATGCTCACACTCGCTGACCGAGCTGACTCGGAGGTTGCCACTGCACATCGAACTGGGCAGATCCCGCGTTTTCTATCGAGCTCCCCGGCCGGAAACCACCTCCGGAAGAAGACTTGACGTTTCGCCGGGGAAGGGCCGCAGGCGAGGAGGGTGTGCGAGGTGGGGTTGGAATGGATGAAGGAGGAGAAGAGAGCGCAAGGCGAGGCCATCCTCTGGAAGGCAAACATGGAGAGGGAACCTTTTTGGGTTTATGGGCAATCGTTCAATGGCAACATCCCCACCATGGAAATGAAATGGAGGTCGAAGAAGGCTTCCGTGAGCAGCTGTGTGTGGCGGAGATTTGGTGGGAGAGATGAACAAGAAACGGACAGTTGGGTCGGAGTCTATTGTCGGGTCGTTCTGACCAGATATCGGTCGACTCTACAGCCATTTTCTGACCTCAGGGCTTTTTTTTTTTTTTTTTGATTGGTAAGTTTTGTGCTCTTCATTCAAATGGGGATATGTACACTTGTTTGATTCAAAGAACTAATAATAAAACAACAAAAGTGGCTCGCAGGCCAAAAGAAAGGAATACACAGGCTCCGAGTTTAGCTACTGCGGCATACCCCAGCAGTAAAAAGTTGCTTGTGATGCTCGGTGACAACCCTCGTACCTATCTGTGTCATCCCCAGAATGCGATATTTTACCGTAGTCACTATACAAGATATAGTAGAATCAACAGAAGGCTCTATTTGGTTATGAAGCCAATCATTTCTAGTCTTTCAAATGGAATATAGTGATGCTCTCCATGCCAATTTGTAGAAAATGCAATGGAGAGATTTCCCTTTAGATCGAGAAATAGCCTAATTCAGCTCATAGTTCCAGGTTCGAACTGTTCTTGAGATCCCCAGGAGTGATAAAATCTTGAACCAAACCATGTTCGAGAAGGAACACTCGAAGAACAAGTGTTCCCTAGTCTCATTAGCGTGTCTACACAATGGGCGAAGTTGAGAAGCCCCCGGATTCCATAACGAGACTCTGTCTAGTGTGGAGAGTCTATTCCGCGTTGCAAGCCATGAGATGAAACTATGCTTAGGTATAATAGGTTGTGCCCATATGAGTTTATACCAAGGCACTTTATTTCCTTTCTCTCTGAGTAGATCCCAAGCACTAGCCACGGAGTATGTTTGCCTATTTCCAACAAACCAAACAATGTTGTCTTCTCCGGTTGGAAGGGTCCGGAGTGTCTGTATTGCTGTTTTAACTAGACCTTAGGGCTTTCAATTGCACACCGTACATTCATTTTTAATCTTATAAATAAAAAAATTCATATTAAGTGAGATTTATTTTTAATAACCATTTGATTTAAATACGAATTAATCTGAACTCACTGAATTTCTGAATAACATCTTACTATATATCGGAAAAAAAGAGAGAGTCACTTTGAATTTACTTCACCGTCAGCCTCAGAAAAGAAAAGTTGAACCTGACTTTCAAGTTAACTTCATAATACTGTCTACTGCAGACATTACTTGGATGGGCAGATGGTTGCAGAAGCTTCGTCTCCAGATATTTCAAAGTCGGGCATGATACCGTACCATTCCTGAACCATCGTATCCTTAGATTTTCATCCTTCCATGTTTGGTCTCATGGTTATTCGATGTAACATTCATAATGTATATACCAGTCATGCACCAGTAGGCTTCTTATAATTCCTTCGAAAAGGAGGTTGCAGGTACAATTCTTTTGATTCGATATATTCTATCAACGGTACATATAGATGTCTTCTGAATTCTGCCAGTAGTGATCGTCGATACGATCATTCGCCTAAACCGATCTGTGCCGAGAGCCCGGGGCTGCTGGTTTTTTCTTTGTCTTCCTGCTCCCGATCAGGCTTATCCGCCGGAATATCTTCATCAGTCTACCAGCATATCTCCGTTGTGACACGAAGGTCATCGAGCCAATACAACCCGTTGTCATCTGCCCGAATGCGTTCCTTCTTTTACTGAGAGACCGCTCTTCGAAACCGTTCGGTTTCTTGCTTGAACCGAGTTCCGACCTCTTTTTCAAGATGTCCTTTCCCTGGAGGCTTCTCTTCAGGGACATCAGCTCCTGCTCCAGGCTCTGAATCCTGAAGCTCGTGGACTCGTAATCTTGATGATCAGACGGATCACAGGGCCTCGGGATCAAGTGATGATCCCTTTGGAGGAGAAGGCTGAGAGGAGGCCTCGTCTCCATCTCTTCCATGTATGGGCTCTCTCCAAGGTTCTGGCTCTTGGACAAGGGACACCTCGAGCTCGATAAGCTCCCTGAGAACTCAGCAAAGTGGTTGTACCGGAACGATTCAGAGCATTCCTTGAAGGCTTGCTGCGTGTTCAGCTGCTGAACGAAGAGCGCCTGAACAATCAGACGAAGCGGCATTAGCTCGTTCTGAACAGCTTCAATGCAGGCTTCCTGTGATAGTTTCTGGCAGCTGAGGTACTTGCAGACAGCACCCTTTTCTTCTTGGGATATCTCTGGGTGAACCTGAAAATTCGAACTTCAAAAATAAAGAAGCTGAACTGAATGTTGTAAGAGCTACAACTTTGGTAACCAAAAATCGAGTTTATCTCCTGGAATCTACAAGTTTAGACAAAAATTAGTTCATACACAGGTAGACTCATTGGTTTAACCGCAGAAATTTTTGAAGGTTTACAGGTTGGTAAATGCTGGAACTGTCGAAGGTTTACCTGAAGGAAGGTACTCAGTGCTCGGTATAGATTATCGTGGCATTGCCGGTAAGATACCGGGACAACCTCGATGAGCTTCATGAACCTTGTCGGTTCCATGTCCCGGTCGACGGCCACATGAGACAGGTAAGCATCCCAAAGTTCCGCAACGATGGTGTTGCTCACCACAGGAGTGTGGCTCGCATCCATCTCATTAGACAGTACCACATATCTCGAGACTATTTTCACCATCGTAGCCAGCTCTATGCTCGACAATATTGAGTCCTTGCTGGGTTTCGGAAGGGGGAAATCGTCCGCCCGAGCAAATGGCAGCATAGAAGCGATCTGATCGAACAACTTGGCCTTAGCACCAGTTCTTAGGCTGAAGTTGAAAGATCTCGACAGCAACGCAAAGTAAAACCCGACGGGTATCTGTCTACCGGCCTTCTCCCCCATCGGAAGCAAATCAAGAACACCATCTAGAATCCCGGAATCCTTCTCGCCCGAGTTATTCGAGATCAACCACTTGTTGGCATAGAAGACGATGATCGGGCTCACGTACTTCTCCTTCATTCCTTGCCTCCTCAAGGACCCGACAATCCTCTTTAAGAACCCGAACGGGAGGCCGATTAAGTCCTTTATCCAAACCTCCCGGCTCACAAACTCCTTCGCTCGTTCACAATTCCAGGGATGGTTCCTGAGCGCATCCAGCAGGACCACGGGCCGGTCCCGCTTCCTTTCCGGGTCGAGAATCTCCATACAGGCCATGAAGGCGAGGGACTGAATGCACCGGCTGACGATGAGCAGCTCCTCGGCCCAGGGGAGGAGAGCTTGGCATCTCTGGAGGACAGTTATAGTGTCTTCCCAGTTCTGGAGCACGACTTGGTTCATGTACAGATCGGACCGCTCGCAGAGGTTGCCTGAGGAGCAGTCTTCTGTCATTTCGAGAAACTCGGCCGCACATCTGAGGGCTGCCACGTTGAAAGGGTCGATAGGCATGGAGGACCCGTACACGAACAGTGCGATCGTTTCAAAGGTTTCTGGCCCACCCGGGAAGCTCAGCGGGAGCTCGACCTCTGGCGACTCGTCAAGCCTCCTCTTGAAGAATCCGCTCTTGGAGGCCAGAAGGAGCTGCAAGAGAGCTGCAACTTGGTAAGTACATTATAGAATTGCATGCATGGCCGTGTTTGCTGCTGCAGATTATAAATGTAACGGAGTCGCAATTCACAATAGCACAACTGTCTCAAAATACGAATTTGATTCCATCCGGTTTCGATCCGACCATGCCACATGTGGCGTAAGCCAAGAGAAATGTAAGAACTTTCCCGTCCAAGGACTCAAAAACTGGAGCTTGAACTGTAAGGTCGATTAAAATAACAGGATTCCTCGTTCCAGTTGTCTGCGAATTACCGCACCTTGTGCAGGTTGAATGTCCGATCACCGACTTGAACTCGAATCGATGCAGGCAATCCAGTTTCTTGGCTCCATGAGAGGATCTTGATCTTGAGGAGGGCGCCGATGTTGGGGGAAGGCAGAGGACTCAATGCCACCGAGCTGTCCTTCGGGCTCACCGGTTCCATTGCAGGAACTTCACTCATGGCAGAAGTTTGAGGAAGAAAAGTTTGAAGAAGAAGAAGAAGACGACTGAGCTAATTCACTGGATACCGCAGAGTTGAAAATTCCTTGAGGAGGAATGTTCATAAATCTGCAGGCTCCGTGTTCCCACTATAATGCTTCTTCTGTCGAGAAACACATCTTAGGAAACATGGGTGGGAGCCCCACACGAGCTTCTAGACTTCAGCAAACCAGAAGCAAGAAGTGGGAGCAAGTTTGACTCTCGTTCTATGTAATATTATCTGAAGAGTCCCTTGAGTTTATACCTTGATAGATACCTAATTCTTAGGTTACACTAGATCTTTAGTGGTGTTACACTGATTGTTGAGTTTGTCTAACATATTCACTGTCGAACACAAAAGTCTGGATATCATGTAATGGGATGGTCGGATTGCTACTACTGTTATCATCATTCTAATTAAGCAAAAAAACTTCAGCAAACCAGAGGCAAGAAGAAGAGGAGAGAGTCTTCTATGTAACAGTACATTACGTCATACAAGTCAAACGTGTTTTTAACAATCTATTAGATATTTATAATTTTTTTATGTCACGTGATATACTATTACAGATAGGACTTTTTGAAGAAGAAAGCAAGGAAAGGAGGATTTGCGTTTTTCATTTGCTAGGTCGTAGGTCAGTTCGGATGGTTGGATTTGAATCTGTATTAGTCGGATGCGAAGTTGATCTGGAAATTGAAAATAAGAAAGAAGGGACTTGTTTAAATGGCCGATGTCTCTAGTCAAAAGTCAAGTGCACACGAGGGAGCCCAAAATCCAATTTTTAAGCCTCCAAAGACGTTCTTGGGTGCAGAGAAGTTGAATTCCGGTGACATTTTTCCGCTAAAAATTCTACCGTTTTGGATGGTTTTCTTACTTTAAGGAGACTGCACCGATTGACTAACCGTGAATTTCAGAAACTCGTACAACAATCGATCTTAACCTCACTAAAATCGATATATGTGATGGCTCGGCCCACTTCTCCGAGTTTCATATAACTCCGTGCATACGACCCGTAATGCATTACTACGACATCCATGCAAAAACAGCCGCGGAACACCAATATTAAGGTAAAGTACACTGATTAGGTGCAAGAGAAACTCTGCAGTTCAGCAACTGAACCGTTCGATGATGATGCTTGCTTTCGAAGATGTTCAGCAGTCAATCCCATATCGAACAAATAAACAATTAAAACTTGATTTATAAGAGAGCGGATACTACTATCCTATCAATTTGAGTTTTTGGGATGGATATAAACCGAATCTCTTATGGATCAGGTGTAAAATTCGAGAGAAGAAACTTGGGGAGGGAGATGCTGCCAACCAAATCAAAGCGGAAAAGAAGAAGAAAGGTGAAGTGTGGAATATTGATTAATTTATTATTTCAAGAATTAATTAATTATTATCGCCGTGGAAAGAAAAAATTGGTGGAAGATGAAGTACGGGAGAAGCATTCGAGCTTCATAGCACCCAAGACGGCACGTTTTCTGAAAATTAGGCTACTTTGGACTCAATTTTCCTCCTCCCCCTTCACCAAATCTCAATCCCAATAATGTACTTTTACCATCCTCTAATCTAACCTGTTGCAATCGAGATCCTCGATTCAAGACCGCCCGGTCTCTTCTTTTTTCAGAAATGTCCCGCACCGATCCGGCAAGGTACAATGTTAATCCTCGTATGCTCATCATCCCGAGCTTCCCTAGAGGTGATAGTATGTGTTACCGTGTTAAGTCCGCCCCTTCACTCCATCCGACTTCAGAAAAGGGCGTTCACCGGCTCCGTCATCATCTAACCGAGGCATAATCAATTCAAGACAGACAGATTTTAAATTTAAACACCCATTTAAAAAAACTAGTTTTTGAAAAGGACTTTAGAGTAAAATATTTATTTCGATAATGTAATGAAATTGCATATGCTTGAAACAGAAAAAGGTTTTTTAAGGAGGGAGATTTGGAGCTATATATATATATATATATAAGATGTATGTATGTATAGTGCAAGTGGTAGTTGGGATTACAGCTAACGTTCTCTATTTGAAGCAATACATTCCTGGCAGAGAGGCAGGGTGTAACATTAAGAATGGGGCTGTTTTTCATGAGAAAAATGATCCACCAATGCCCTTTGAAAGGGGAAAAAAGGGAATTTTTAACGGATTAATGATCTAGAATGGATAAGAGCAAGATGAGAATGATAAAATCTAGCATCTCCTGGTCCCGTATCGATGATAATGCAACTGTACCTGGCCTTCGGTTTGGTTCGGTTCGGAACCAATTATCCAGTTTGAATTGGGTTGTGATTTCAAATTGAAACTTGCCCATTAACCTAATGGTTTACTTTCATCATCACTGTTGAGTTCAGTGAAAGGGTGGATCACTGAGGAGATTACTTCAGCAGCAGAAAGTCCAGCCTTGGGCTGGCCTAACACTTCTTGACGGAGGCCTTCGCTTCTGGACCGGTCACCTACCTCATAGCTCGAGTCGAGGCTTTATCCCAGCCATCACCTTCCTGTATACCTTAGCAATGCTGTCACACTCCTGTATATCCGCCCTCGTACTGCTCCACGGCCATGTACTGTGGCATCCCCATGATCGTATGAGTCGTATGGCACTTCCCCCCCAGATCAACAACTTTAAACTGAAAGTATGCAGAAAATAGGAATCCGAATTCATCAAATGTGGTTAAAGACCTGTGCACAAACCAGGCCAAACATAATAGCAGCCATCTGGAAGACAAGCATCAGCTGAGTAAGCTCAGAAATGCAAGGATTTGCAGTAGCTTTATTTCCTCGGGGTCAGCGAGTAACCACATGGGTAAAACCACATTTGTGGCATTAAATCTCGTAGCGAGTCGATTGCAGGACCAGTACAAGTCTTACTTCTAAAAATGAAATCCGCATCAGCTCAAGAATTCTTAAACCTCGTATTAGTCATTTTGGCAGCTCGGTCCACTCAGCATAAACCAGAAGCTATCACATCTATATCAGTCAGGAACGCAACATATGGCATATGGACAGAAAAAGGTTACTAATGAGGAATGTACAATGGAACGAAGTTATGATTTCAGGGCTGCATCCAAACTGTGTTTCCTCGAAGATAGATTCCAAGATAATGCAGAATATGCAAAATCCTTTCTGGTGCAACTACAACCATCAATGGAGCTCCAACCCTGCTCGCACTTCCTCAAGAAGCTCTAATCTCCGAGAGGTTTGATTCGGTATCTATACAAAGTACATAGTTCGGAGAGAAAGAAGAAGAAACAGAAAATGAGAGAATGGAAAAGGATGCATTCTAAACCCGAAAACTGAGCCTCCGTTCCCATATAAGCACTCACTTCCATGCTGAAGAAGCGACCAAATCTTGGTTCATCCATCCGAGATACAGCGCTCCATCCCTCTCCTCAAGCCGGTACTGGTGTGAGTAGTTTTTCAGCAGCGTCTTAATGGTGGCATTCACTAGGGAACTCAGAGGATACTGGCTAAAGCCAGCCATAGAGAACCTTGACCTCCACTTCCCGAGAAGCTCGTGCCTCTCGACCCTCTCTTCCCCCTCACACGCAATTATGTTGACAACATCTCTCGCGAGACAGTGTTGCTCCACGTTGATCCTCTCCTTATGTTCCCTGGGCAGTAGGACACCGATCGACTCGAACATGGCTGCATAGTAGTTGAGAGTCTCCACAAATCTCGGGAGAAAAGGAGCAGTGTTGGTATTGGACTCGTGCTCCACGAGGGTCACAACCTTTGGTGAAAGGCCCTTGACCATCCTCAAAAGCCGGTCCCGGTGGTTCTGGGTGCTCACGCTCTCATCGGGCATTTGGTGGAGCACGAATGCAAAGTTCACAGCCAGGGCCTCGTCCTGCCTGAGATCCAGGTTATGAGGTCTGATGTCACGGCTTGAGACTGATGCCACGGCATGGAACTCAAAGGGGACTCCAAATGACTCTGCAAGTCTTGAGAGCCTCTTCCCTACAATCTCCAGTCTGGTTCGCCTGGCGTATGCTGACATGGAGTCGTCCAGACCAGTGATCCGGATATAAGGAGGCCCTCCAAGCCGGGCAGCAAAGGCCTGGATAAGGGTGATCCACTGAGAACCCTGACCGATCTGGAAATCAACGATGTGGACACGCTGCTTGTCCTTCATGGCCTCGGCAATTGCCCCGTTCACTGACATGTACCCAAACTTAAAATAGGGGCAAACTTCATAAAGGATGTGCTTGTAAGAGAGGAGGTCAGAACTCAGGGGCTCTTTACACCTCAAGGCCTTGTAAATTGAACTTCCCGAGGAGGCTAATTTCGCTACTAATCCTTCCAACATATATGCTCCTAGCCTTTGGATTGGTTCCCCAGAAACTGAAACCATCTCACGCAACTTGTCCATCAACTGCTGGGCTGTGGAAAGATCATTTTCTGAAACTGCCTTTGCCGTGTCAACAAGAACTTGCTTCAGATGGCCCGAAGAGACAGATATAGAGTCGATAAATATCTTCCGATAAAGGGACAACCCAGAGTCTCCCTTACCGCCATGTTCACCATAGTAAAGATCTGCATCATCAGGTCCCAGCATCACTGTCTCTAGCTCTCTCAGCTTGTGCCTGAAGTCGTCTGATTCATTAGTTAGGCAGGACCTGCTAATCGAAAAGGCTAGGGTATGATCATCCAGGGAATGCTGAGGATCATGCTGTTGCAAGGGACGGTCTTGGCTCGATATCAGATTCCCAGCAGCACAGGACGAGTCTAGTGTGCAATACTTCTTAAGGTAGTTCTGGGTGTAGAATTGAGTTCCCGAGCGGTCCAAGGCATGGAACTGAGGCAAGTAAGGTTCGATCTCTTGCTTCACGCGATAACATGCTCTCTTGGACATTCTCAAATTCCTGCACTGCTCCTGCACATGCATTAGAGGGTTAATTCATTCGAGTTGCGTCCACCTTGCAAGGCTTCCTAGAATCTCATTGATCTTGTTGCAAGATATTGAACTTTGTGGCAGCACATAGTGGACATCATCTGCTGATAAAGAAGTCAAACAGAATGACACAAAAATCACCAGTTACATAAATATAGATAAATCTTGTCGTTTGTCCAAATTTCATGTCAACTTCTACTCCAAGAAAGGATATAATCTAGTAAGAAAGGAAACAACTATGGACAAAAATGCAAGTAGCGCGAGATGAAAAAGACTGAAGAACTCTGAAATATTACTATCATTTTGACATGTTCGGGCTTTGCATACATGGAAGCTCGGGTTTTTACAAGTGACTTCATTTATCGGTCACATAAGAGACATCATACAATAGAAAAGCCAATCACACCTGAAGAATTTGCCACATAAATGATGAGTGAACTGAGTTCAATTACCAAAATACTTAGTTCTTCACTACACTGAATTTCCTCATCTCCACCTCCAAAGATGAATTTTTTTGACCCAAAATGAACAGGCGTATATAAAGATTTGATAATCTATGTTTCATGCTAAACTGTTCTAAACTTTGTGCTCGATCCTTACAGAAACAATGGCAATGACTTGTTCCGCCTGATTCTGCTTACTCGACTAGCTTTCTACCTAAATATGATACCGGTTAATTGTGTCAAGACACCCAAGTCCAAGTACATATAGCGAACACATTGTTGTAGCACACATATGTTCTTATATAATGCTGAAAAGAAGAGAACGAGGGTCTCTTCCAAGATACACATAACTGTGCTCGATCCTTACAGAAACAATGGCAATGACTCTTTCCGCCTGATTCTGCTTACTCGACTAGCTTTCGACCCGAACATGATACCAGTTAATCGTGCCAGACACCCAAGTCCAAGTACATATAGCGAACATATTGTTGTAGCACACATATGTTCTTATATAATGCTGAAAAGAAGAGAACGAGGGTCTCTTCCAAGATACACATAATTGTGATATCAAAACAAAGTCTTCAATGGATGATCTGAAAGCAAGAGATCAGGTCAGTGGCATCACAGGCCAACAAAAAATTTCAGATGGGTCCAGAGGTTTGAGCAACTTCCATGACTGAGAAAAGTGAAAAGAATCACCTTTTTGTCTTTATAGAAGCATTTCTCAAGACCAACTGTCAACAGAGAAGGTAGAATCGATGTCCGAAGAATAGACCATTCATGGAACTTAAAGCAGAAGATGAACAAGACAACAAGACTGCAGCTTTCCCAGGTTCCTCAGCAAACCCATCTACACAAATAACTCGGGACATGCAGAAAATCGAGCACCGAGCTCAAAATGAAATTGCAGAAGAGAGCAACTCCAGGTAAAACAGAGAGAGAGAGAGAGAGAGAGAGAGAGAGAGAGAGAGTAGGGGGACAGGAGTCTGAATTTGGCCAGAACTCACATAATGTCATGTTTTCTCCAGGAAAGCAAAGATATCTTGAATTGTTCGCGGAGAATCTGATTCGGACCTTATCCGAGGAATCTTTGGACTTGGAGCATCTTCCCTGTCTCTGCGTGGCCGTGTCTGGGTAGGAGATTTTGGCATCCGAAGGTGAGAGAAGCAGAGGCAGAGTCGAGCCAAAGAAACTACAGCAACAGCCCTCTCTAATTATTATTATAAATAAACCATAAGAAAATAATTATGAAACCGTTGGAAATTATTAAAAAGAAAACATGTTTTATACAAAAAAAATATTTTTAAATTAATGTACCATAGAGAATTATTTTTTCATGGGCATGAAATACAGAATTATTAAATCTTCCGCCACATGCCCTTTTACTGTGAAAGAAATATGGTTAAAAGTGGAATATCATATTTAAAATTGCAATTTGTTAAAAATTAAATTTAATATTGGATAATAGTTAAAAAAAATTCTGATACATAGGAAGAATTAAGTACGATCATCATAAGTTTAAATTTTTAGACAAACATGAATACAAAATCTCTTATAGATGTAGTGAAAATTTTACAATTAGTTGATTAAAAGAAGATCGAGTGCTCAGAAATGATAGAAAGAATGGAGAATAAAAAAGATACCAAAAAGTCTCATGAGTAAGAACTAACTCAAGACCTCTGAGTTGCAGAATAAGAGCAGTAAACTGTACTAATTCCTCTTTTTCGTAATCTTTGTATTTCATCCAAGATGATAATATATATATATATGTATGTATGTATATATAACAATTTTGTCCTGGTTAAGGTTTTTTTTGCTAAATTTGTCCTGGTTAAGGTTAAATGAACCTGCAAGATGATTGTTGCACACTAAAGAAGAACATTGTTACTGTGCAGCCAATCATGCTGTTGAGGGGGAAAGATTGATCTGACTTGATGTTTCAATTGATGTCGTCGAAGGTGTTAGATTATTGAAATAATGGACGGCCGGCTTAAGTTATCGAACGATCGGCCAAATTCGGATCAAACGGAATTACTGAAATATATACACACACATACACATACTAGATACGAACTGGTGCTATGCGCGAAAAGAAAATAAAAATAAATAAATATTAAATAATTGTATGAATTCATATAATTATATTGTTTAATTATAACTTATTACAATTTCATTAATTTAAAATTTATTAACTTACAGTAATAAGTAGAATATTTTCAATCTTCATCGGTAGTACTACGTCAATTTTGTTTCCTATTTTTATAATTTCAAGTTATTCATTCAAAAAACGTGACAGGTTTTTGCTGCTAAAATTGCATATATGAAGTGAGATACGAAAATCTAGTCAGTTAACGAAGGATTTTTGTTAGTAAGATTGTGGATATGAAGTAAAAAAAAAGAATGAAATTATTATTTTGCCCTTAATCAAAAAATCAGACGCAATCATAAATTTGAATATATAAATTAGATTGAGTACAAATATAAAAAAAGTAAAAGACACCGAACCACTTATTAATTTACATATTATAGTATAGATAGATATATGTATATTGACATATGTAAATGCCTTGGAGTTTTATGTTCACTTTTATTAATACGGCACGTTGTTGATACGCGTGTGTATCTATATACTTAATAGTAGAATACGATTTTAGTAAGGTGTTTGGGTATGGTGTGGACATGTATTTCCTTTATTATATGACGCGTGCCCCTTTTTGTATTATACTATATACACACATAATGTTTCTGCAACAGTAAAATTAAAATGCACTCTTAATTAACTGACTTGATATTCTAATTTTTGTATATTGCATTCGGGTTCGACCTTCATAGTGAGTAGTTTTAGTTTTAGTTTTATTTTTTCACTCTTCTCCTCCGCAACTTGCAGGCCAGAAATGACTCTGTATTTTAGGCCCCATTTAGGTTGAGCTCTCCCGCTACAAGGTGTGCGAGCCTTTGCTCTAGTATACATATATAAGTAAGATAAATTAACAATCGTGTACACGTTGATGTGATTCAGTGTCTTTTCTTCCTCGGTAGAGTTCTCATTTAATGAATCGATTCGATCTGGATTAATCAGTGTTCATATATTTTTTTGAATAACATGTGATACATATAAAAAAAAGTGACATGAGAATTCGATCGAGTGACATTTTATGGTTGTGATTATTGATCGACAAGCTTTTAAAGTGTGGGAATAAAATAATCCAAAATTTCAGGCAATCGTGGATCCTAAGCTAAACACCGATGTTTAGTCTAGGAATCCAACGACCTGTTGGAATGTGTCAAGAGGAGGATTTCTAACTGTTGGAATGGAAAGGGAATGCTGTTTCCTCACTCGTCTCCTCCAAAGTCGAGGGCCTAGGCCGAACATCCGTGGCCCACATTTCTTATCTTCAATGTGAGAGGGAATCTCACGTGAGCTCAACTCGTCACGTTATCCGTATACTCTATTAATGAATGTTTAGTATATTATCACTGAGCATCACGCCATCTTTTTCTATTTATTAATAATATTTATTTTTTAAATATGATTTAAAATATTTGCTTACGTGTCAAGTATTCATTGGCTGAGTTCACCACGTCATATACGGGTTCGGCTCGTCTAAGAACCTAAGAACATTTTTCCTTCAGCCCTTTTTATTAGCATCGGGTTCCATGCAATTTGCTCGATCAAATCGGATAAGATCAGATGAATCTCAACCGTTACATTAATAAATCCGCAAAATATTTATAACGAACGAATCCATTCAGCTTCTGTTTCTCTATTATTTTAAAGAAATTCATAACAACTTTTTTTGGTGCTATTTTCAAATTCTAAATATACTTTTAATTAAATTTAATTTATAATTAGTCAAATTTAATTTATAATAAAATAATAGAATATAGAAAACAAGATTTTTTTATCATTTCTACAATTTTAATATATTTATCCGTTTTATTAACTTCTTATATGCTTGCTAACTGTTTTTCCAAATTCCAGGCTCCATATCACTTTTATTTGATTTGAACTACTCTTTTTTTATATACTCCAACCTTAAATTTTTTTCTTTAATTAGCTCTATATTTTTTTAATCACCTTAAATTTTTAAAATAGAAGGATTGATTGGCAATTCCATTTGTAGCACGGATTACCGTCGTGTCCATTTTAGGCTGGAACAAATGAACGTAACTTACGACTAGTGCCGAATTTCTCGTACTATGTTCGTTTTAATTTCACGACGCGGATCTGTAAATTCACGGTTGGTTCTTAAATCGACTGCTTACCGATTTGCTATCTCGAAACTATTACCGTCTCAGGTGGTTCTCTTTCGACAACCGAGGAAAATAGATTTTACCATTTTGTCGGAGATTCAGTATTCAGAAATGATACATAACTTCCCAAACTTATAAGTAAAAAAAAAAAAAGAGGGAAAGAGAAAGGAAGTAAGGAACAGTCCCGCTGGTAAGTTGACAACACATAGAATGTTAGGTTTAGAATTTGATTCCTCACAGAGGCCGGTATCTGGGGTTTAATGATGGGCTCTAGACTGTATAATACACCGTACAGTAGATTAGTTAGTTGTTATAGTGACAGACACTATCAGAACCATCAATCCATCGCAGAGCATATCATGCAGCGTTGCCTCAACTTCTTTTCATGGCCATTCCCTATTACTCTGATGCGAGAGTGAGGGCACTCTCAAATCCCCTAATGCCTATCCCGATCCCGCCGCTCTTTACCCTGATGTAAAAGCTTGAAAACGAGTTGGCTTGAGGATGAGAATCGGTAGTTTTTCTGTTAAAGTAGCGGTAGGAGTAGCAGCTGCTGCTTTCAAGAATTAGCCCAGACCCATAAAGGATAAAGCCAAAAGGCACTCTTTCGAGATCGAATGATAGCTTATTAAATAGTATGATACTTAAGAAATCCAATTGATATTATCCGACTCATTCAGAGTAGATAGGTCCATTTTTTTTAAAAAAAATCATGAATTACAAATTTCTTTTTTCTATATATTAGACCATATTAATGAAACATGTTTCTAATCCTTCCCTCCGAGACCTGCAATCAGAATAGGAAGGCCAAATGTCAGCATAAAATAGTAAATGGTAAATGACACTTTTAACCCTTAACTTTTCGCACTTTTGTTAATTTTATAGTAAATCTTTATTTTTTTTTATCATTCACATCATCAAATTTTTAAATTTTTGTCACCTTAGTCATACCATTGTTTTTTCCGTCCAAAAAACATATTCCATCCAAAAATTATTTTTTAACAAAAATATTTTTCAAAATAAAGAAAAAAGGGAAAAAATAAATGACAATGAAAAGTACCCGTAGAATTTTACTGATAGTTATATCTCCTTCAAAATTAAGACATATTTCTGATACAAAATTGATCAATAGTTATTATCATTATAAAATTGTGACTCATTCCGAGAAAAATGAGTTCTAATTTTAGAAGGGGCACCTGCAAGTAACAAATGTTTTTTAATCAGTGATGAAATATGCTTTTTTGAAAAATATTTTTGTTGAAAATTGATTTTTGGATGTAATATTCTTTTTTGGATGGAAAAAATAACGGTACGACCAAAGTAGCAAAAATTCAAAATATTGAGGACACGAATGACAAAAAATAAAAGTTTACAATAAAAATGATAAAAATACGAAAAATTGAGAACCAAAAGTGTCCTTTCTCCTATAGTCAAAAAGGAAATGAATCACAATTACACCATTTTCCATGAGGAACTAATTGATTTTATATTCCACTTTTGGTGCAGTTTCTAATACTTTTCTATTTCTCTTTTTTCTATTAATTTCTTTTTACACAAAAATATAAAATTCTCACTATAAGAATTTTAACTCATATCCACATTAAAGTTTGAATTTATATATGCCAGTGTTCAACTGCTCTTACACTACGAGCTTTAATTCATTAATAATACCGTGCGAGAACTATTTCTCAATACACGCCTTTGCATGACAACATACTTATACTTAACACGTGCCGTGAGTACCTATCCTTGACAGCTGACCTCGAGTCTAGTGTTCCTCTTCCGTACCGGGGTGATGCGGAGCGGCCAACTACGAGGGGCAAGTGTCTTCTACTCCGTCCCCGGACTACACGATTGACCACGAGCCAGATTTTAAACTTCTTGTCCTGAGCAAGCATGGTGTTAGCACACGCGATAACAAGCTCCGATACCGTCCGACCAGACCTAGGCGTATCAATTCACATATATACTAGATTTTAATTACACGTAAAATAGCGGAGAGCGGAAACACGTGGGGACTCGTGGTTTGGCTGCGTGGCTGGGTCTGCTAGGGTTTTACGAGACAAACATGCAGAGACTGCATTATTGATGTGGCTGCAGTGCCCTCCTAGTCAACACGTAATCAATAATAAACTAACTAATTTCTAACAAAAAAATACTAATTTCTTTTTTCCGGAGTGTACGAAAATATAAACATATATGTAAATCTAGAAGAAATAAAGAAAGATGAGATAAAAGAGTATAAGAAATCTCACCGTTGAGATACATATGCTGAAAAATGGCTGGTAAGATTAGTTCACTTACATGTTTCAGTACAGATCATCACTCTTCGCGGATGGTTGTGTTAACAATGTTAAATCCACGTTGACGATTCGAATCGAAACGTTTTAACAAGATGATTTTGTAGGATCGAACTGGCCATTTTCGAATATGCAGACTAAAAACAGGAAATATACAAGACTTGTGTTGGAGTCGTCCTGCATAATGAAGGTTTGACCTGGCGAAATTTCTAGTCGGGTTGAGTGGTACAATATTTTACGAGTTATTAAAAAGCGATGCATTATCTTAAGATAAGTGAATATCAGTAATACAAATAAAATGTGATGTGATATTATATATATATATATATCGGATACTCATTGACTGAATCGAATTACATGATGAGCTCGATTTACATTTAAGAAAAATAAAGAAATTGTACTGGCAATGCAACTTTGCAGTCAAGACGCGGACGATGTCTGGTCTCTTTTCGATGATCGACTGTTGACTTCCGGTGCAACTCATCCCGGTCAACACGCGGACTGACCATGCCTGGTCTTTTCTCGATGACTGACTCTCACTTCATCTCTTTCAAACTTCCTTCCCACCTCCCTCTCTCCTCCAGAAGTTAAGAGGCGAAACCAGGGATGGCCCTTGGTTTTCCCTCTTTGCAGGGATCGGTATTGGTCTAACACCACTGGTTAGGTTTGAAATGTCATAAACGAGATGATGAAACGGAAATTCAAAACTTGATACCGAATGTACGGGGAAAAACTATTGATGTAGAGGGAAACAGTCACGGATAAAGTAGAAGATGCATTCTACTGGATCAAAATATGATATGGTATCGATTGAGGACACCGCGGCCGATCCCAATCCCTATTAGAAATCCCATATAGAAAAGAGTCCAAGCTCGATCTCTTAAATTTACAATCAGTCGTTATGATAAATACCATCTTCTTCATCATCATCATAGCTGATTAATTCAGAAAAATCTCACTCTCACTCGGGCTTAAACGCCCTCATAGTTTCGTGGGACTGAAGACACCTTCTGGACTCGTAAAAACAATTTGTGACCCTGTTCCAAAACTTGGATTCAAGACCCAAGGGAACAAACGTTGAATTACCTCCAATCCAAAATAATCAGGATCAAATGAACAGTCAATCGGTCAATAAATCAAATCTTGGATTACATATCATGTAGATTGTTTAATCTAGTTATCGAACGGTTAAATATGTGAGAAAAGTAAGCATGACTTGTTGGATTAAATTGTTAAATGATCTAATGACTAAACTGTATTAGATTCTTGAAATATTCCAAAAAAAGAAGTCAACGGTCAAGTTTCCATTTCCACTCATTTACTTTGACCTCATTGATTAGTTAACTTCACTAGGTCTTTATTCCTTCCCTGCGAAGACTGTGATAGTCCAAGCCACATGAGTAAACAATACTGCACATAAACGTGCTGTGGATCATGTAATGGCTTTATGTATGGTCCATTCGACAATGGTTCTCGAGACGTACACCGATCGACTAATCATTCGGCTTCCATTTAGATCCTCGCTTGTGGTATGAATATACCCCCTTGATCGATCGGTAATTCTGATCCAAATTGATGCGGTCCAGATGGAATTCGATTTCGTGGGCAAATTGAACCATCCGAAAGTTCAAAAAATGCTCAAGAAAACGGTTTGACTAATTTGATCGAACAGTCACCGGTGTCCGTTTTCAATGAAAGAGTACAGTTTTTTGCATGGAAACAAATTTATGAGCAAGATGCATGCTTTGCAATGTGCTGTGGTAGTTTTGGTCAAATTCCATTATTTAGGTCCTCAATTTCATTTTTTTTTTCATTTTTAGTGACGTTTTCGCAATTTCTATTTCTTATGGGTCTTTTTGTAAATTTTATTGTTCAGCGTCTAGGGTCTCTTATATTTAATAATGTATTTGGCTACTGAGCTATCAAACTGATTGAATAATAAAAATTCGAGATTTTTTCCCTCTCCGTTTTTCATTTCCTCGGCATTCGAGTGAATCAGCGAGGTTTAATCTATCCGTAATCATCGATCCCGCTCACCTTGCTGCATCACAAATTCAATGAACAACAGTTAGTTGACCGTTAAGGAAGAGGAAAGTCTGCCGGTCATGGCAGAGGAAAAACCGGACCGGAGCAGACCAACCGAAAATCGGAGTGTATGCGTTGAAGGAAAAGCGTGTGTTTGGTGATCGTTCCGAGCGTCGTCAATCGCTGTTGAGAATTGAATCAGACGCATATACGGTGTCGCACGAAGCATGGGCTTGGGCCCGTATCTTTAGCTTTTCATGAACAGTGGGCTTTATGCAGGCCCAGCCTGATTCCTGCCGGCCCGTTTATGGAATCTTGGGCCAGAATTGGGAATTGAATTAGAATAATGCCTTTGGTGGGTCGGGATGAGTATTTAAAGACCCGGACCTTTGCCGTATAACTTGGCAGGCCGGCCCGCACCCGACACGCATGTGGCAGATCTGCCGGGCCTCACTTCGATTTACAAAAATAATTAATAAATATTACAATAGATACGATTTAAATTATTATATAAGTTCACATATTCTTTATTATATGTAAATAGAGTTAATACAAGTAAGATTTATACAATCTTAATAAAGTGGAACAGATGTCATCTAATTTATTAAGATTAACATATTCACAAATTAAATAAAAATTATATAATTGTATAATATAATATTCCTAAATAAGGTGGGGGCGGGTCAGGGTGAAGTAGGGGCGTAGATGAGTCGACCCGAGTTCGAATATATATGGTTCAAGTTCGGCTTGTTCAGCGATTTGCAAGTTTGGGCCCGAGTTCGAGCTCGGCTTAGCCGAAATTTTAAATCTGGGGTCGTGTCGTTATATAGTAAACAAAGCTCATCAAGCCTATGCGAGCCGAGTCGAGGAAGAAAATATAGCGTGGGCGCGAGATCGGTGTATCAATTACAGAGAATGTGAAAGACTAAGAAGAGAGAGAATTAATTATGATTAGAATTTCGCAAGTTAATAAGAAAGAACGAAATAATTATTTTTTAGTAATTATTATTATATAAAATAAAAAGTTTGTTTATGTTCCCGAATTTCACTAGCCGAACATCGTTAGATTTGACTTAGCTCGTTTAATCAATGAATTCAAGTGCGAGCTTGTTAAACCAAATTTTTATCAAGTTGAACCCGAACTGTTCGCAAATCATGTTATCTCATTTACACTATAGGGTGGAGAGTGGGCCGAACCCGCCTCAACCCATGCATGGATTCGGTCATGACCCCATCTAAACCGGGCCGGGTCTAAATTCCCATCCACCCCTTTGATGTTTCTTTTTCCGTGCGTGTCATTTAGCATCCAAATGTATATGGGACTCCAATTAATTTAGGTTGTAATCCAATTAATCTCCTAATAGAGAAATGAAAATCGAACCATCTAAATTAATTCATATTAATATTGTTAAAATTATTATCAAACTCCTTCAGCAATATATATATTATATTATTATATGTCAGGACAAAAGCAATTGGTCTCACTTTTGAAATTTCAAATATACTCTCAATAAATATTGAATAAAAATGATAAATTAGTTAACTGTAAATCATTTTTAAAATCATAATTATCACTAACTACTTTATAATTTTCTTTTTTAATTATATATTTTATTTTTTATTTATGATAATCTTAAAATATAAGAAAATATGTAAAATAAAGTACAATTCAATAATTAGTTATATATTTAATAATTTCATATGAAATACGAGTTGGTGTCTGGTATATTATTATCAAACCAATGGTATGTGGACTCCATCACCAGTCATCACCACCATCCATCACCATCATCGATGGCTCCACAAACATCAATCAACGTCGTTGGGGAGGGACAGGAGTGAAAGTGTATGTCTCTCGCTCCCTCTCCATCTCACTTCCCCTTCCCACTTCTCACTCCTCTTTCCCCCCTCCCCTCCCCTCCCCTCCCCTCCCCTTCCGTATGCACTCCTGCAGTATCAATTTGGGAAACGCTGCTCCGATCCCCGGCCTCGTCGACCCACCGGGCACCGTCTCTTTCGTCCATCCGACTTCCGACTGTAGTGATTCCTCCGCGGGGAGCCGGAGCTCCGTGAGATGAGCAGAGAACGCCCGCCGGAGCCCCTCGATTTCTTCATTTGGACTGTCGAGGTAAGGCACCCCAGCTCCTCATTTCGTGGATCTTGTTCAGAACGCTCTTCGTCGTCCGCTAGGTCTGATCGTTCCTGCCCTGCGGGTGCTGCTTCCATGAGATCTGATTGGTGTGTTTCCTTTCTGGTGAAATTGTTGAGCGGTTGATCGATTATCTGGTGGAATTGAAGAATTAATGGGTGATTGGAGGCGTGAAATTAGGCCAAAGTTAGAGTCTTTTGCTATGATGATTGTGTGATTGTTCAGCTAAACATTCCAAATCGAACTAAAAGATTGCAATTTTAGCTAAGCTTACATCGACTTCCTCGAGCTATTGGCTTTTAAAGGTCTGGACTATAAAGCTACCGCTTCAATTGCCCATTTTCGAAGATTTCAGTCTTTGGATAATTCAACTCTTATCTGGCTCTTGAAGATTGATTGTTTTCACTAAATTAAGATGGGATTTATGAATGGTTTGATGGATTATTTACATCGACCCATGAAATGAACCAAAAGATAAAGAATCATAACTTGTTTTCTGCTCTTTGAACTTGAAGTTGTCAGAGCATGAGATGATGGCATTGTGAAGATTTAGAGCAGAGTTACCAGAGGCAAGTTCGGGTGGAAAGTTAACAGTGTCTTCTGCAAAACCATGGATGCGTGATTCGTTAGGTAGAGTAGAGAAATTAACTTGTGATTAAAGATAATGATGCTGTAGTTGGAACATAATGCACGGATTCTAAGCAAACTGAATAGCTCTCTTGCAAGCTATTTCAAAGACGGTCGTACAGTCCCAATGCTTTTGCAGTCGTTCTAACAAATGACTTACTTGGGTAACTGAACATTTGATGTCATCTGCAAGTCTAGTATGCTCGCAGAGCCTTGAAGCGGATATTTATGGATTTGAGCTGAGACTTCAGTACCTTCCTCCTGTGCTTTGTACAGGATGTCGGTTTATGGCTGGAACAGATAAACTTAGGTAGCTACTGCCAAGTTTTCAAAGAGAATGGTGTCAATGGAGAGTATTTGGAGAGCATGTCCATGTTCACGACAGAGCAGATCCTCCGGTTTATAAGGCGGTGCCATATGAAATGGGGAGACTTCATCACTCTATGTAAAGAGCTCCGCCGAATCAAAGGTCTCCATCTCCACCCCATTAATCCACCTCCCCGGCTTCCCGTTCTTGTCTTTCACTCAATTGCTTCGTTCTTAAAACGAGACATCTTCATTTGACAAGCTCTGAGCTTTCATATCAGCATTTGTGGCCTTTCTGTCTTTTCCTATATTGTGGTATGGCATTGCAATTACCATGTTGATGCGGAGAAATGTGTGTTTTCAGTCGCCTGCCTGAAAGGAGAGCAGAAGGTGCGTAAGCCGTGGTGGGCTCCGTCCTGTCTCTCAGTTTTCTTCGTGAAGGTGGCAAAGCACAACAGGCAGTCGAGAGTTGTCTCGCTCAAGCTGGAGCCGTGATGCAACATGCCATCTACACTGCATACATGTACCACTTTCTAGTCCGTTTGTTGTATTCAGAGCTCAAATCCTAAGAAATCAGTCTTATAAGGTTTTGCTGATAGTTCTTCTTTGGAGAACTGTATCTCTTGTTCTTCAGGCCTTTCTTTCTTTCGGTTTCTTCTTTGCCCACTTCTCTCTCTCGGCTGATTTTACAGTCTATGATTTATGTTAATATGTCGTGAAGTTAAAAGACACTCAAGATGAACATTTACTGTGTAATTGCTTGTAATCTAAGTGATCGTTATAGACCGTGCCTTGTGAACTGAAAGCTGGAGACGTTCAGAAGAGTCGGGAGAGGATGAGGCTATGGAGGCGATAATAGTGGTTGGAGGGAGATCTTAGATCCGTGGAGAAACACAGCTGATGTGAGCAGCTTGAAGGAGCAGGGCCGACGGGCAGCAGACCCACTCTGAAGGAAGCCGATCTCAGGATCACGAGAAGGAACCCCACGTCGATATGATGGTAAGAAGAATATGAAATATCATTCTTATCCAAGATTTAAATCTCAATTGGGCCAGTATACATCTCTGAGTTTTCCTTGTCTGTGTATGCTTGTAGACTCGCGCACATGACAATGGGATTAGTCAGACTAGATAATCAAGAGTATAACAATTCACAGTCACTTTCTGTATCTGCTTAACGGTACGGTAGCTGGGTCATAGAATTTTCCCATCCATTCTCTTCAATTTTAACGAGTTACTAGTTAATTAAGAAGAACTCATATTTAATAAAGTAGGATAATTCATACTCCGTGATTCCCAAATACCATCAACATTTTACCACTAGCACAATGTTTTGGTTTGGGCCTCAACATGATGGGCTGGCCCGGCACGGCCCAAGCCCAATAGGGAAGTCGCTTCATCACAGCAGACGCAGGAGCTCAGCGCACTCAAAAGTATTGCTCATCTATTGTGAGCAAGTAAACCACGGTAAGAACAATTATAAGTGAAAATTTCTTTAATCTATGAAAGATGTTTGGTATAGTTGATACTGACACCGTCCTAGAATCAAGAGGTTATAGATTTAATTATTATTAGTGAAATTTTCTGTATTCATTCACGTTAAGCGATAATACTGACCTGATATCTAATCAGGCTCGTGGCTCACTTTCAAACCTCACCATCCCCACACAAGATCTTAGAGTGTACACGTGGCTCCACGAAGCCCACTCTGCTCCAAGAAATAATCAGCAACCAAATCTAAACCGAATAAGAGGGCCAATAGGGTGAAGCTGATGTGTACATATCCTAATCCACCGCATCATCCCCTTTCCCGTTATAACCCTCCTCCAGCTTCAACTTGCTCATCGACTTTCAGGTACCGAGCAAGGCCTTCAGCTTCTCACCACTGCAAAATAATGGCCACCTCTGTTGTTCAGCAGTCCGCTTTTGCCGGTCAGACCGCTCTCAAGCAGTCGAACGAGCTCGTCCGCAAGGTTGGGAGCTTTGGGGGTGGCCGTATCTCCATGAGACGGACCGTGAAGAGCACTCCTCAGAGCATCTGGTAATTGCCAGACCTTTGCTTCATTCTCTTTATAAGACCTTGCTGAGTTCTAAATATTGGACCTGATGAGTAATGGACTCAAAGTTAGAGAGTAGACATTTCCTATGGGGAGAACATGGTGTGTTGGACCCTGTGTTTCAGTGCCAACTTCGATTTGTTTGACTGTAATTACTCACAATTTACTAATTTCAGGCCGTATTGCCGTTCGGTAAAGTTTGCGAATGTGTAAAGTGCATAGTATGTTGGTGATAAACAAGTATAAGAATCAAATATTGAGCAAAATAAATGAACTGATACGCAATTTGACTGTTGAAAAGGTATGGACCTGACCGCCCAAAATACTTAGGCCCGTTCTCCGAGCAGACGCCTTCCTACTTGACTGGAGAATTCCCCGGTGACTATGGGTGGGACACAGCTGGTCTCTCTGCTGATCCTGAGACATTCGCAAAGAACCGCGAGCTTGAGGTGATCCACTGCAGGTGGGCCATGCTGGGAGCCCTGGGATGCGTCTTCCCTGAGATCCTTTCAAAGAATGGAGTCAAGTTTGGTGAGGCTGTCTGGTTCAAGGCTGGATCCCAGATCTTCTCTGAGGGTGGGCTGGACTACTTGGGCAACCCAAACCTGATCCATGCCCAGAGCATTCTCGCCATATGGGCCTGCCAGGTCGTGCTCATGGGATTCATCGAAGGATACAGGGTTGGTGGTGGACCCCTGGGCGAAGGGCTCGACCCAATTTACCCGGGGGGTGCATTTGACCCACTTGGGTTGGCAGATGACCCAGATGCTTTTGCTGAGTTGAAGGTGAAGGAGATCAAGAATGGAAGGCTTGCAATGTTCTCAATGTTTGGATTCTTCGTTCAGGCTATTGTCACCGGAAAGGGTCCCATTGAGAACTTGTTCGACCATTTGGCAGACCCAGTGGCAAACAACGCTTGGGCATATGCCACCAACTTTGTCCCTGGAAAATGAAGAGGCTTTTAAATGGCAGATTCCTCTCAGCTGTCTGTACCACTCAGGAATATCATGAGCTGAAGCTTGTTGGCCTGTTTGCACTCCACCAGAATTGATGTAACCTTAATCGAAGAGACATGTTTTATGTAATGAAAATGTTGTATGAGAAGAGACACCTGTCATCATGTGCTCCAAGTATCTTTTCCTGATGCACAGTGCCTAGTTGAATTTTAATATCCTGGAAACATAACTGAAAGCTGATCAATCACCAGAAATCTTTGCAAGAACATGAACCATCCTTAAAATGATGAAATCTGCTGTTGTCTCTCACGATAATTTCTCGACCATATATTCTGGAAAGAAGCTTAGTCACTGAATGACAGTCATTGCAAACACGAAGGTTTTTCATGATACAGATGGGACTTTGTGGTTCTAAGCTTATGAGACCGAAAGCTATGGCCAACCTTTCGCTATGTGTTTCTAACTCTGCTTCCTTCTCATCCTCTCCTTCAATGCACAGCAAAACTTGACTTGTGTCTGGTTCATGTCCCACCTTATTCAATTTCTCTCTCATCTCACCTAGTTTCAAGTAAATTTGTTGTGTTTGGGGATGCGATCTATTTCCCACTGTAAACTTGTGAAGAGCCCCTCGGTGCTCGATCGAGCTATACCCGGGATCTTTCTTGATTCCTTTGCTTTTCATCAACTCTCTCACTTGTGAAACTTTCTCCCATTGGCCTGCTGCAGCATATATGTTAGATAGAAGTATATAACCAGCAATGGTATCAGGAGCAATTTCGATCAACTTATGTGCTGCATATTCACCAACATCTACATTCCCTTGGATCCTTGACCCGCTTAGTAAACTCATCCAAATTATCTTATTGGGTTTCATGGGCATTCCAGCAATCACCTTCTTCGCCTCTTTAATGCGTCCAGCTCGACAAAATAAGTCCACCAAGCAACCGAAATGTTCAATAGTCGGTTCAATGCCACATTCTCTTCTCATCATTTTAAAATAGCAGCGTCCATGGTCTACTAATCCAGCATGACTACAAGCATTTAATACCCCTATGAAAGTGATGCCATTCGGTTTTAGTCCAGCTCTGCGCATTTCCGAGAAATGATGCAGTGCTTCACTTGCCAGCCCATGCATCCCTAGACCTACAATGATCGCCGTCCAGTGACCCAACTTCTTATTCTGTATCGACTGAAAAACAGCCAAAGCACTATCAATGCTGCCACACTTCGAATACATGTCGATGAGAGATGTCCCAAGGACACCATCCAATTGAAATCCATTTTTCATGATGTAAGAATGGACCCATCTTCCCTTACTAAGACTAGCTAGTCCGGAAACAGCAGAAAGTGCACTGACTAATGTAGCATGATTAGGGCTAAAACCATCCCATAGCATTTTGCTGAAAACACCTAGAGCTTCCATGAACTTCCCATTCAAATCATATCCTGCAACCATTGAATTCCATGTGATCAGGTCCCTTGTTTCCATCTGATCGAACAAGCAAACAGCGTTAGCATAGTCTCCCGACTTCATGTACCCATTGATCATTGCATTCCATGAGACAAGGTTACGATTCGGCATCCTATCGAATACCTCTCTCGCAGTATTGACCTTTCCACACTTCGAGAACCCATCAATCAAAGCAGTCCACGAGAAGCAATCTCTCTTGGACATTCCATCGAAAACCGCCAAAGCGAGCTTAACATCCCCACATCTAGCATATCCATCAATCAAGGAATTCCAGGTAACCAAGTCCTTCTCCGGAATTTCATCGAACACTTTCCTTGCGGAGCCCATGTCGTCGCACTTCGCATACATGCTGACGAGACTGCTCTGCACGAACTTATCGGAGCTGAGCCCAATCTTCGTTGCAAGACCATGAAGCTGCCTGCCCTCCTCAACTGCGCCCAGGCGTGCGCAACCCTTGATCACGCATGGAAGCGTGAAGTTGTCGGGGTTGAACTCCTGGAGCAATTCGCAAAACAGGGAGATGGCATCGTGGGAGCGGCGGTTCTCGACGAGGCATTTGATGACAACGTTCCAGGAGAAGAGGGTGGGCTTCGGGACCCGCTCAAAGACCGAGAGGGCGTAGTCGAGGTTGTTGCACTTCGGGTCGGCGTAGAGGGATATGAGCTTAGAGGAGGTGGATGGGAGAGCGAGAGTCGATGTCTTGAGGGAGAAGGCGTGGAGCTGCCTCGGGTCGGGAGGAGCGGCGCGGGGGGAAGGGTGGGAAGCAGGCGAGATGCTCAGCATTTGAGGTGAACTTGACGATGGCCAGACTCAGACAGAGAGGAGCAAGCTTGGGCACTCCTCCTCGACCACCACAGAACGATAGGCGATGCAGAAGAAGATAAACCGAAATTCATATGGGCGGCGGGACGGAAAATTGGGCGGAAAGGGTTTTGATAAAGTTTTTTTTTTTTTTTTAATGGAAATGGAAAAAAAAAGTGTAAATTTGGTCATTGACTTTTAAATTTTTTAATCATTTTTATCATAAATATTTCTTCTGATGGTTTTATCTCAAATTTGTCATAATTTTTCGATAAATTTGATCTCGATATTTTTATTTTTTTATTTTTTTACTCGACATCAAGGAGGATTTTATTGTTACTTAAAAAACAAGTACATGCAGAAAATACTTAAGAGATAGAAAATTATATTATCTAGTTAATACGGATGGATCCCCTGGGACCAACTACATAGGAAGATATATGATTAAATTACATCAGATTATGCATAATGCGATCATGGTTAGTCAGCCGACCACTAAAGTCCTAATCACAACATCCTATCGGTCTATATGGACTCTGGTAAAAATTGAGTTGGGAGGGTCCTCAAACTATAATTCATATGGATCTAAGCCTTCTACAAGAAATTTGGCAATCTCCATACAAAGGCAAAACAAGTGAGTGTCTTAGGTAGTACTTAAACATTCAGCTCCTCTACACAATAGAGGCCTCAGGAGTCGGCACGGATTTGAGAGGGGGCGGACTGGGGTAGACGACTCAGATTTGTGTGGGTAGACGGAGGTGAAGCAGAGGCAGATAGAGGCTGGTGCAAGTGAATTGTCTAAACAAAAGTGGATTAAGGTGAGTGGTGGTAGGTAGAGGTGAGCGAAGGTAGGTTAGATTTGGGAAGATCTGGGCCGAGGCGTGTCAGATCTGGCAAGGGTAGAAGCAGATGGGGGCGGGAGAGAGCGAACAGAGGCAGATTTGGAGCTGAGCAAGGTCTGTTGAAGCTTTTGTGACATGGAGCGAGGATCGGCGCGCTTGATACGGTTTTCCGTAGAAAGAAGGGAGATGAGATGACTCACCACCGGAGAAAAGAAAAGAGGACGAGCAATTCACCCATTCAAAAGCCACCGACATGACAGTGGATGTACATACAGCTGTAGTCGAGCGGGAGGTGGTAGCTGCACTGCTAGACTAGAGGGGGGAGTGAACCGGCCGTTGGCTGTAAGGGGCCTCTATGGTAAGGAGAGCTAGAGGGCATTTAGAGGGAGAGACATATCTGTATTATTAAAATGTGTTTATATGTAAAAAGTAAAAGGAAATAATGAAAATTGAAAAGAAATAGAGCGCACGCAAGGAAACAATGAGGGAGGAGGAGGAGGAGGATCCATAACCTAAATTGGAGGGATTCTTGTATGAACTCAGCTTATCATATCATCCGTAAATTATGTCAATAAATATTTAACATGTTATCATAAAGTATTCAATCACTTTTTTCTGTTAATTAATAATATTCATTTTTTAAATATGATTTGAAAGACTTGCTGATGTATCAAATATTAATTGATTAAATCCAACCTGTTAATATTATTGATAAATAGAAAAAAAGTGATATAACACTTAATTTTAACGTGACAAAGATTTATCGAGGAGTTCACGATTGACGTAGTGAATTGAGCTCGTATGAGAATCTCTCCTTTTTACTACAGTTAAAAAAATCGAAAGGAGCTGTAAATGCCTATAGTGATAGAATAGTTATCACTAAAAACTTAATTTATTAACGGATAAAAATACTTTAATAAATCGATCCAATTTAAATACTAATAGATAATGATTCATTGAGTTTTTAGTTATTAATATTATTTACTGAAAAATACTTCCGCTCTCTCATCATCTTCTATTCTCTTCTAAATGAATCATAACCTTTTTCTTTTATTTACATTTTTTATTTGATATCTAAAAATCTATTGCACCATAAGCGAGTCAAGGTTCGAGTCAAATCGATCCACAAAAAGACATTATTGTCCTAATCATAATTTTTTTCATTTATAATATAAATATAAGACTATCTCCACTAATCCATATAAAGACAATGGAGAGATTATTCTTAAAGTGAATATAATATTTACCCATGAGTCATACATCCATTGGTCGCGCTCACCAGGTCATCTATGAGCTCTACTCACCTATGAATTTCTCAGCAAAAAAGCGTTTTATAGACAGCTTCTTTGCTTTTATCTTAGAAAAAAGTTACATATACTTACAAAAATTCTCTATGATCGTCGGCAGACGTTTAAAACTCTTTTAATCTTAAAATTTTATCCGTTAACATGATCCGAACTCGAAATTTCACTTAAATAAAAGAGATGTTGAAGCACCCAACTAAACTAAGCTATGTTAGTTGAGAGAGGGGAAATACAAATCACCAATCAATTATCTTCTCAAGTAATCTCCCTCCAAACACAACAAGATAGACATGCATCAACTTCTCCGAAGCCTACAAGGCCGTAGAAGACAAAGCCGACACAGTTCATGACATAATCATATATTCTCTCCACCACACGATTCCAAATGCTAACTCCTAAGCCACGTTTTGGACTCTCTCCTTGTCACAACCCTTCCCCCCTCCTCCATTAGAAATGTGCTTTCAACCCCTCACCAAACTCAGCCCCCCCGCCCCACTCTATAAACTATAGCCCTTTGGTTTGGAGCTTTGCTTCTTGGACATTGCCTTCCCGGCACCCGCCTTCGCCTCATCGGAATCCAGGCCCCACGGGGTACGCGTACTCCGCGACCCCCTACACCTCATTTGCCACAAAGGGGTCTTGATTCACTCGACAGTTCCAAGAGCGTTCCGTCGTGCCTAGATACGAGGAAAACATGCGCGATGTGATTATGGGCATCGGGCGTACTGGGCCATGTTTTCCCGATCAGGCGCTGGTGGGCACATTGAACTATCTGTATAACTTGAACCCTCCTATGGCACGGTCCTGTGTTGGAGCGATACACTCTGAACATGAGCGAATATTCATGCTACGATATCTTTGGTTCTCTTGTCACCTTGTCCGAGATCTTAGACCCGATAGAGTGAAGTAGAAACTCGGTTCATTTATCAGCCAAGATCAATTATGCTACCGATTTTAAAATAGTGCGCGCTAGTTGCTATATTTCATGTCATCATCATCAAATCTGATCGGATGCTCAAATCTAAATTGAAATTTTATGGTGCAAGACAAGTATTTCGCTAGGCTATGCACCTGTCTTGAATGAGAGTATGTAAAAGAGAGATTATTTTCTAATAATTGAAAATGCAATACTTAGTGATAAGATCATACCGATAATTTATATTAGCTATATTTGTGATCCGGTTGAGTCAGGGTTGAGAGATGTCGTCTTGTGAATTGTATTACCGATACGTACCGGACATCGACCGGGCCCGGTTTTGACAGCAACTGCTGCTTACTATAAATATACATTATTACAGACAGATCATCGCGAGACATTTTTAGACTATAGTTTCCATATGCTCTCAGCTCCATGGGAAGGCAGTCGAACAGCAGGGCCCCGACAGAGCCCACAGCGGCCAGCTCCTCCATCGCCCTGCTGCAGCAACGGTTCAGAGATCTGCAGAGAGTGAAGGAGAGGAGAGAGCTCATGCAGCGATTCCCCGAGCCGGCGAGGGTGGCTGCAGAGATCACCGTGACCGGATCCACCGATCCGATCTCCTCCCAGCCGCCCGTGAGACTGGGCCAACGAGATGGCTCTCTCTCCCCGGGGCTTCCCGGCCCGAGGAATCCGACCTACCGTCCGGAGACTTGGCCTGTGAACGCCCCCCCGGAAGTCCGCACGAGCTCGTGGGCTGGAAACGGCAGCGGTGCAGCCGGGTCGTCGAGAGGGTTCGAGAATCATTCCGATGTCGATACTTCTCTCCATCTGTAGTATGTGCATTAGATCTATAGTTATTGAGTTCTTAGTTCCTAGCCATCGTATTCCTTTTTTTTTTTTTTCCCATTTTCTTTTTAGTTTTCCGGATGTAATATATTCATAAAAAGCGGAAATATAATAAGCGTCTTCTGTAAGAGAGTATTTTTGAAGGTTTTTATTTTCACAATGCATAATTGAGCAGTTTAATACACTATAAAATTAATGTGAGTACTTTTTAGCCTCCAAGATGGTGGTCCCGATGATAAACTGACAATATGTAGTAGGTCAGTTTGAGTGTTCGACTCTTCATGGGAGTCAGTATTTGAGGATTAACGACGGATCTTATTCTGTATAATATACCGTCTGACGAATTAATAAGTTGTTACAATATCGGAAACTATCAGTATAAAAAAAATAGTATTGATTAGCTCACGCATTGGTGTCGCAGACTAATCCAATGTACTGTTGTACTGCCTCCATTTTTACTAGTAAAATTAATGAGACAGGGCTTGGTTTAATAATACCTGTTCTCAAATCAACATCAAAATGTTATAATTTCAATTTTTAGGATTTTTCAAACCGTTTTATTCTTTCTCTTTTTTTATATGCACTATTGGTATTCAAAATGTTTTAGATTATTAACTAATTCAGTTTGAACCGGCTATTAAGACGTAAAACTTTCCTTATACTAGTTAGTTATTCTTTTTTTCTGTTTACTTCTAAACCTATATGTCTAGTTTATTCATCGCAAAAAAAAAAATTAATATGTACTCAATTCTCTTCTTTTTTGAACTTGAGTCACAGCAAACACCAATTTTTTGTGTTATATTAGGTCTTTGGTGACACTATGTTGATGAAACTAACATTTGAATTGATCAGTCAGTTCGTCTAGTATTTTTACAATTGAATACGAAAGATAGGGTATTATAAAGTGGTACTACTATTCTCTTTTTTTATTAAAAAAAGGGAAAAATAAATTTGTCCGAGTGTAACGCCCTGCCACCCAACCTTCGACGTGGCACGAAGCAGTTCGAGAATTCCACCGGACAAAACTTCATGATCCACAGGTGATAATCGGCCCCCGCCCCCCGGCCTCCCGGCGGTCCGCTCCCACTGCCACTACCATCTCCAGAACCTTCTCCGAGGGCTTCTCTTAAACCCTTCCAAAACCCTGCGGCGGAGACTGAGCTTCTCCATCTCTCGACTAGCAGAGCTCGGTCCCCCTCTCGCATAGCTTACTGTTGCCTTCACCACCGAGGTTCTCGTCCTCAAGCTGCCGAATATGCACAGAATCTCGAGACGATCCGTCTCGGCTGTCCTCCGGCTTCGTGGCTCCGGTCGCCGCAGCTCCACCTCTCCAATTGGCATCGCAACTTCCGCTATCGACTCGGTAACTATCTGAAGATCTTACTTACGCGTGGCTTTATCCGGGAGGAAATTATGTACAGTTGGAATATGGCAATTCGTACTGTTTTATGAAAAAAATTATTAGAAATTCTACATTGCCTCTGAATTCTTGGAATTGGTTAGTTATTTGAACATTTCTCGATATGGCAATGAGCAGGCTGCGTACAACGATGCTAGGGTCCGGTTGTACTCTGCTGTGACCGGTAGGAGGCTTGTTGCTGTGGGAACTTCTCAGTCTTTAGCGTTTCGTGATGGTTTGGCTTTCGATAGAAGAGACAGATCGACTGCTGCTGCATCCGATGCCTCCTCTTCACCTTCAGCGGAGAAATATGAGTATCAAGCAGAGGTTCGCCTATGGATGGAAAATTCCTTTTAAAGTGATACACATATATGCGAACGAGGATTTGTTTCTTAATACTTGGGCAACTGCAGGTCAGCCGTCTTATGGACCTCATTGTCAACAGCTTATACAGTAACAAGGAAGTGTTTCTTCGGGAGCTCATAAGGTGTGTTCTTATATGGCAATATGGCATGAGCCGTGGGCCATGACCTTGCAGTAATATCATGACTTTGACTTCCCTTTCCACTCCGGTGATAAGTAGATTTCAGATTACTGATTTTGTACTTGGGTTATCGGGCTACAGCCTACAGCCTATAGGTGCTTTTGTTGCATTGGCTTCTGTTTAATGGTGCTTGTGGATGTGTCTTTTCCAGCAATGCAAGTGATGCCTTGGATAAACTAAGATTTCTCAGTGTAACTGATCCTGAGATTCTGAGAGGAGCTGTGGTGGATCTTGATATCCGCATCCAAACAGATAAAGACAATGGAATAGTGACAATCACGTATGCTCTGTGTTTCTCAAAATTCTGAATCTTTAACTCAGTAAAATTTTCTTTTTTCTGTAATTTTATTGTGACTTGCCATGCTGCCTGCAGTGACACAGGTATTGGTATGACAAGACAAGAACTGGTGGATTGTCTTGGAACCATTGCTCAGAGTGGAACAGCAAAGTTCTTGAAGGCTCTGAAGGTCCTCTATTGCTGTTAAATTTGTCTTTAATTTTATCAAACAGCATGGGCTGATGCCTTAACTTTCTGCAGGAAAGCAAGGATTCTGGCTCTGACAGCAATTTAATTGGTCAATTTGGTGTCGGATTTTATTCATCATTCCTGGTTGCTGACCGGGTGTGTACTTAAGTCAGCCCTTAGCCTCCATATTTCTCTTTGACAATAGAATACAGTAATAGTTTCTCAAGGGACTAACTTAACTGTTATTATCTCTAGGTGGTTGTCTCGACGAAGAGTCCAAAATCTGATAAACAATATGTGTGGGAAGGTGAGGCCAACTCTAGCTCATACTCCATTCGAGAGGAAACTGACCCAGAGAAACTCATTCCAAGAGGAACTCGCCTTACCTTGTATCTCAAGGTTAGTGTGCATATATTTTCTTTATTCACACTTTTGAATGCATTAATCTCTTGATCCAAGCCTGTATATGTTGGTTGGCACCATTGGCATTTATCTTTTGATCCTATTAACCTCATCAATCAAATTTAAAGCTAACCTGTTTGTTTTCTTTTATTAAGAATGATGACAAAGGTTTTGCACATCCGGAACGAATTCAGAAGCTTGTGAAGAATTATTCACAATTTGTTTCTTTCCCCATATATACATGGCAAGAGAAGGGGTACACTAAAGAGGTATCACCATGCAAAGGTTATGCATTTTGATTGAATGTTTATCATGTATTTCACTTTTGTGGTTCATTTCCCTTTTCCCATGGCTTATGTTGTATTTTCAATCTAATAGAAACCTAACATTTTTCCTTGTGGTTTGAAACCTTTTGCTTGACTTTCTTCTAGGTTGAGGTTGATGAAGATCCCACTGAAGCAAAGAAGGGCGAGGAAGATGAGAAAGCTGGGGTCTGCTGCATGTCATTTAAATTCAGCTCAATTGTTATGCTCTGTTGTGGCTCTGCTTTTACCTTGAAATGCCGGTTAACTAGTGTTTCATGATGGATTCACAGAGAAAGAAGAAAACCAAGAAAGTGGTCGAGAAATACTGGGATTGGGAGCTTACCAATGAGACTCAACCTATATGGGTAAATAAAGTTCACTTTCATTTTATTCCATGATTTTCAACTCTCTAAATAAATTAAAAGGCTGTGACTCTTCCTACCACAGCTTCGCACCCCTAAAGAAGTTTCTACTGAAGAGTACAATGAGTTTTACAGGAAAACTTTTAACGAGTACCTGGATCCACAAGCATCATCGCACTTCACTACTGAGGTAATATATTGTTTGTGTCAATATTACAGTTGCTGTTTCTGGGGACTCTGATTAAATTCTGTGTTATATATAGATGCACATCATGAAAGCTAGGTCCCTGTAGATGATATCGCGATGCAAAAATCACCCCAAATGGAAAATTATATGTGTCTACAGATTGTGTTAATAAAGCCATATTGAAACTCTTAATTTCCAGAAACTGAGAAACCTCGAGTACTCTTTCACATTCAGTTAAATGTTGTCAATTTTGATAATGTTCTAATCGAGCTAAATTGGATGTGCTTTCTTGAAGTTTAGCATAAGTTGTTAAGTGCTGATTAAAAAAAATAAATAAATAAATAATTGCTGGGTGTCCAGTCGGCTAGTACATTACATCTTGTGTAATATCCTGTTAATTTGGTTGCTGCAGGGTGAGGTTGAGTTCAGATCGATTTTATATGTTCCAGCAGTCACTCCTGTGGGACATGATGACATGATCAATCCAAAGACGAAAAATATTAGGCTCTATGTTAAGAGAGTCTTCATTTCTGATGACTTCGATGGGGAGCTGGTAAACGGAATTCATTAAATTCAGTGCACAGAACTTTGACTTAAAAATGCATTTGGTCATATTCTTCTTGTCTTGGTGTTTAACAGTTTCCTCGATATTTGAACTTCATCAAAGGAGTTGTGGATTCAAATGACCTTCCTCTTAATGTCTCGCGGGAAATTCTCCAAGAAAGTCGAATAGTGAGTGTTATTAACGTTGTCTAGTTTTTGTGGTGTATCCTCTCAGCTCTATGTTGCTCATCATGCTGTTTTGCTTTGTTTTTTTGAAGGTACGGATAATGAGGAAGCGTTTGGTAAAAAAGGCCTTCGAAATGATTTTGGGCATATCATTGAGTGACAATAGAGAGGTATGATTCATTATTTCCTCACCATGTTTTGTTTTACTTTATTTGTTTTTGTTGTGGGTTGCAAGTGTAAACTGTTCTGGATGCTTATCTGATCATTCTGATCTATCTGGAATTTTAATACGTTAATTGGTGAGTGGAGGTTGAGTTTGTTCCTGCTTATCTCATATAAACTTTCTAATCTTGACTTAGGATTACGAGAAGTTCTGGGAGAACTATGGCAAGTACTTGAAACTGGGCTGCATAGAGGATCGTGAAAACCACAAGCGGATTGCACCTTTGCTCCGGTTTTTCTCTTCGCAGAGTGAGCAAGATTTGATCAGCTTGGATGAATATGTGGAGAATATGAAGAGTGAGCAGAAGGATATCTATTACATTGCTGCTGACAGTGTGACCAGTGCTAAGAACACCCCTTTCTTGGAGAAACTTCTCGAGAAGGATCTTGAGGTATGCACCTTTTGCGTAAACTTCATTGAGCATCGTGCTATTCCTAAATTCAATTTTTTTGCTTGCAAAATGTTCATGACCATTTTGTATAGGTGCTTTATCTTGTTGATCCCCTCGATGAGGTCGCTATCCAGAACCTGAAGTCATACAAAGAGAAGAACTTTGTTGATATTAGCAAGGAAGACCTGGATTTAGGTTCGTTGAAGCTTTCACAGTTTATTACACGCGGTCCCCTCTCACCCTGGGAATCAACAGAATTAGGTCATCGGAGAAATTATCCCATCGTAATTTGTTATCTGCAGGTGATAAAGATGAGGAAAAGGAGAAGCTGTTGAAGCAGGAGTTTGGTCAAACCTGTGATTGGATAAAGAGACGGTTGGGCGACAAGGTCGCCAGTGTCCAAATATCAAACAGGCTGAGCTCGTCTCCCTGTGTTCTTGTATCTGGTTGGTTTGGTTGGTCTGCCAACATGGAGAGGTAAGTTTGCCCCTGTTTCATCAACCTGGTGATTAAATCAGACATTACTCTTAACTGTTCGAGTGGGAACATCCTTTTCGCAGCTGGTTGACAAGAACTTCCCCTTTGACTATATTCTGGATATACGACATCTCTTGAACTGAAATTGAACATATCGTAGGCTGATGAAGTCGCAGTCATTGGGGGACCCCTCTAGCCTGGAGTTCATGAGGAGCAGGAGGGTGTTTGAGATCAATCCTGATCACCCGATTATTATGAACTTGAGTGTAAGTCAATGTTTTACATTATGGTTCAATTACTGTAGACCACTCATCCACTATTTTATCAATGGTCTGGGTTGCAGGCTGCATGCAAGAGTAGTCCTGAAGACGAGGAAGCCCTCAGGGCTATTGATCTCTTATATGATGCAGCTTTAGTTTCCAGCGGTTTCACTGTGAGTTTGATCTCCTCTTGTCGTCTTCAGATTCTTTACTGTGCTTGTTGAGCTACAGTGCATCTTTTCTCAGCCAGCCTTTTCCACTGTTGTGGTTTCTCGTATATTTCGCTGTGCACCTTACGTATCATTTTCCTGACCATGTGCTATTTGCTTCGGGTGTCCGATTGCTTCAAAATGGTTGAATCCGTGCAGCCGGAGAAGCCAGCACAGCTTGGAGGGAAGATATACGAGATGATGGGCGCTGCTCTTTCAGGAAAATGGTCGTCACCGGCTGAATTTCAGCCCTCAGTTGCAGCCCAGTCGCAGGTTCCATAGAAGGAGCAGAGATACTCGAGCCAGTTGAATCGAGCGGACAGCAATGAGGGCTCTGATGTTCTCACCTTCCTTTTTAGATTATATTTCTTGATTGGAAAATGGTATTATATTATTAAGTAACATTTGTGTTCAACATGGTTCGTGACGGCAGACGACCTACTGAGGAATTTTGTATGTCGTAGTAGCTTTTCCAAAGCTGCACGTATTCATGTGTTCAACATGGTTCATGATTGGCAGACGACCTACTGAGGAACTTTGTATGTCGTAGTAGCCTTTCCAAAGCTGCATGTATTCATAGTCTCGTCCGTCCTTGGCGTTTGCTAGCACAGCTGGTTTGGATAATCGGCATAGCGAGCACCAGCACACGAATTGTCATGTTGCGAGAGGAGGAAGCATTAACCGTTCTGAAGATACGGCCGTTTTAATCGGCAGTCAGACGGCATCAGCAGTATTGAAGAGCCAGATGTCCACGCGTGCTCAAATCCTTCCAGACATTTCTCTGATTGTTGTCTATATCTTTTCATTAACGAAATGTTAGAAATAAGCAAACTAGAAAGATGTACTAAAAAGGTTCGCCAAATCCAACATTCACCATTCGGTCGAAGAAAAACACATGAAACAATGGTATGATAAAATTATTTGTTCAAAATAACCTTAAAAAAAGGGGATTGTAATAGAATGACTCTGTGCTCAAATTAAATGATCATTTTATTCGACTCTCCTGCCTTCGTTCCAACATCTTTCAAATCAATCTTCCTCCTACACTTCTGGGTGCAAAACATAAAAATGAAATTGCACGTTCAACATTCTAACACAGGAAAAGTAGTCAACACCACATCAGACGTTCACCGGCCTGCACAGAAACATGAGGGAAGAAGTCGGTGCCGTGTCGCCGACGCGGCCTCCCAGCCGCTCGTAGTGGTCGACGCAGAAGAGGGAAAGCGAGAGCTGCAGCTCGTCCCACGCAGACCAGACCCGACACCGGCGGCCAGGGTCGCGGCCCAGACGGGTGAGGAGGTGGCGGTAGCAGACCATGTAGAGTCGGCGGTAGCCGCCGAGGGCGGAGACGATGGAGCCGGGGGAGGAGGGCGGAGGGGACTCCAGGCACCGTAGGCAGAGGTGCTCCCAGACGGAGTCGGCGGTGGAGAGGTCGCGCCAGAGGCGGCAGACGCAGGCGGCTGCGCAGAGGGTACGGCCATCGAGGCGCTTGAGGACCTCGACGAGGATGTCTGGGTGGTCGTTAATGGAGAAGGGCGGCTCCCCCTTGTCTGTCGCCATGTTGTCTCCAACTTACACCAAAGAGAATGGACGAGAAAGAGAGTGAGTGAAATAAGGGAGCAAGCAATCCTCGAGATTATGATAAAGGAAATACAGCGCCCGAGAAGAAGAGAGCGCAGCAACGGTTTTCTTTCAGAGATTTTTGGAAGAGAAGGAAATAGAGAGATAATTATTATAATTAGAAAATACATATTAAATTTTTTAATTAATAATCAGTACATTAATCCCTCAAAATGATTAAAATTTATGATATAATCAACTTTACTTTTTAATAGTCCGATTCCTATTCGAATGAAGAATAATATTTTTTTTGACTTTTTAGATGAAACTTGGAAGTATGTCGAGAGGGCGAGACAATGAGGCTACCAAAATGGGATTATTTTACGTATATGTGTATATGTATTAGGGATGATAATTTGACCCCGACTCGTAAAACCCGTCCCAGCCCTATTTATACATATTATTATAATATGTAATTATATATTTTAAAGTTAATTTATTTGGTATATAAATATTTTATATTACTAAATTGGATATAGTCATTTTATTTTATTGAAATTATGTGAATTCTTAATTTTTTTAAATTTATTATATTATATTATTATAAATATATAAATATATGTGATATTTTACATTTCATTAATTAATTCCCTAACCCGACCTACGACCCACCCCGGCATAATATATATTCATTATTTTTCCTACTGTTTTCATTTTTCTTTTTCTTTTTTTGTCTTTTAATATAATTAAATAATAGCAATGAAGACATATGTTTGGTTGTCCTTTTTGTTGTTTCCTTTGTTATTTAACCAGCGTTTGAATCTGGGCATCGGACCGTTTGTCATCGTAGATTCGTAGGAATGGCTCCAGCCGTTTTACCTTTTCTGTCTGGGCATGCACAGAGGTCTCCAATGAACACCCATGATTTTCTCACTATTGTAACTCGGAACTAATAGAAATTTACATAAAATCGATATACTTTAATCATGTTTCAAACTGATGGTTTCAAAAGATAAAAAGTATCGTTGCACTGAGCGCACACACTCTCTACTTATCCAAATATTTGATAGGGAAGTAAAAGGTGTTAGATAGTGCATGAGCAAGTAACTTGAAATGTTTTAGGGTATGTTCGGATGGGGTGAAGGCGGGGAAGAGAACGTAGGGGAAATACTTATCTTACGACAATGGGCTCTCAAGTAGAGATACTAGCCAACATGGTGGATCGAGTGGATTCCAAGGTGGAAAGACACCACCAAGAAAGTCAAGCTCTTTTAAAAGTTCTCCATCAAAGGATTGAAGAAATCCAGGATGAATCACCTCCATCATACTTTCAACACCACTTAGAACAAAAGGAGAACCGAATCAGGAAGCTGCAAAATCAGATTGCTGCTTTGACCACGAGACATTTTCCCTCCTCTGTCCAGCATTATGATCCAATAGGGGAAAAGAGAGTAAAAATTAATCTCATGTGCGTATGACGTATTAATTAATAGACAGCAATATCATTCTCTTCGTATCAAACTTGACTATAACTTTTTTCTTATAGTCACTTCCTAAAGATAGATGATTCAATAAATAGAATGAAACAATTACAATGTGTAATTTAATCATATAATCAAAATAGAGAATGCTCTATAAAATTATAAAATAAAGTGTTGTACCTCGGATTAGTGTGGAAGGTGTTCGTTGAAAGTTGAGAGTAGAGAGATGACGGTCCGTCTCTAATTTGTGTTCGTTGAAAGTTGAGGGTAGAGAGATGACCGTCCGTCTCTAATTTTACATGAAAGAAAAATGAAATTAGGATTCTTGTATTAATTTTGTAAAATTGGTAATTTAATAATTTTATTTTAATAACTGTTTCACTCCATTTAATCCCAAAATAAGGTGAAAAAAAGTGGGCTCTTGAGAGAAATCAGAGTAAATAATTTTTCTCCATTCTCCTTTTTCACCATTGAATGGAACTTTTCAAATAAGAAAAAAAAATTTCTCCATTCGTCTTTCTCTCTATTTGCCACCATCCAAACACAAGATTAGAGAAGGGTGAAAAGACAAGAAAGCCCCTGGTTAGAATTGATATCCGACAAACAGAGGGAAACGGGGGAGGATGGGTAGAGTATAGTAGGATCGAATCTTCCATCCCCTGAAAATTAATTCAAGACAGACACCTCAGCTCATCGCCTCTGAAAATTCAACAGAACAGACAAAAAAAAAATGGCTAATTTAAGTTAGACCTGACACAGATGATAAATGGGTACCACAGCTTAACTCGGGGGAAAAAAAAGAAGAAAGACCTAACAAGGAAAAGACAAGAAAGCCCCTGCCCATTTATATATCAGCTAGTCAAAGCTACCCAGATGAATCTCAGACCTATCCCTACAAGCCTATTCCCCTGCCTTGATCAGTGTGTGGCTGGCTGTGTTCCCAATCCACCACCTGACTCTGCACAGGACCACCGCGCCCCCCGGGCAAAGAAGCAGAACAAAAACATGTCTAATTAATTCTCTCCTCCTAAGGTCAAAGGTCAGCCACAGAGTCAAACTACCGAGTAAACACCGCCCGTCCAATTCTAACCCTAGCCCATGTCAGTGATGAGTCAGCGTGCGTGCCTCTCATGTCCTTTCTTAATCACAGTCAGCTGCGCCACTCCACTACCGAGCTCCGAAATCCCACAGGTGTATCTCAGCCTCCTCGCCGCCGTACGCCGCCACAAGCCTGTCGTTCGCCGCGATCGCGCTCACCTCCCCGACCGTCTCAGCAAGGCTGTACAGGTACTCTCCCCGCTCCGTATCCCACACATCAGTCGCTCCCCCAGCCCACATCAGCGCGTGCCCGAAGTTAATGCAGCCCATCAACCTACCCTCCGCCGCCCCCCTCACTGTGAACCGGCTGCAGACCTCCTCGCCCGTGTCCACTCGCCGCACTGCCGCCAGTCCCTGGGTGTCCACGGTGATGTAAGAGTCGGCGCCCGTGTCTGTTGCTGTCACGATGAGACCTCTCCGGTATCGGCGCTGGCCTAAGATTACCCCCTGGTCCCTCAGGTGGATCACGATGACCCGAGTGCTGGTACATGCCACGGCAGTTTCGTGCCCTGTGACCCGAACCCTAGCAGCGAAATGGTTGAGTCCGGTAAGCAACCGCCAGCCCCGGACCGACTCTGGGTCGGTCAGCGTCCCGCCGACGAAGACCAGCTCCTCGGATTCACCGTCCCATATGTGGAAGGCTCGTCCGGGCACCCCAGCATAGAGCCCCACCCACCACCGATCACAGCCCGAAAAGTCCACGAGGGCCCCATCACTAACCACGTCGCCCTGGTGCGCCCTCCGCATCCGAGCCCCGCCATCGATCATTGCCACGTGGATGTCCCCGTCCAGGGTGGCGAACACGAGCTGCCGCCGCCCGGCGATCACGATCCCGGAAACAGCCCGAGGGTGGAGTCCGAGGCCGCCGCCTGGATGGGGCTGGAAGGTTCCCACGTGGAGAAGGGTCGAGAGATCGAAGAGGCGGACAGTCCCATCAGCGAAGCCACCGGCCAGGTACCGTTCCGACAGGGTGAGGCAGCGGCAGATGAGGCCCTCCGGGTAGGTGACCTCCGACGGGTCGAAGCGGAGGGTGGCATGGATGTAGCGCTGGGACCGGAAATTGGAATAGGTTCGGTGGTGGTAGGCGAACTCGTCCCGCCAGGTGACGTGGGTGGCGTGGGTCCGGCCCCAGATCTGGCCAGTGAGACGTGCCCATAGGAGCTCGGACCTGGACACTGACCGCCAGGTGGAACAGACCTGCATCATCATCAACGACTAAATATGACAAGACAGTTCCAACTAATACAGAAAAAAACAGGTATGTAGATAGAGAAGTAGATGTTCAACTCTATCGTATTGTTGTCAGCGAATCGTTAGCAGTGTAGACCAGTTGATTCTAATGTAATAGTACAGAACAAATTGACTCTCCAACCATATTGTGACTGTATCATATTCAGGAATTAGGAAAAAAGGAAAAAAAAGAAAACCTAATGCATGGGATTCGTTAAGCGAACCATGCCAACGTAGTAAAGGTACATGAATAGTTAATGGGACAGTAGGGATCTGTCGAAGAAAGGCAAGTGGCTAGAGATTGCAGAAGCTGCAGCATCTCTTTCCTGTCAGTCTTCTCGAAACATAGAAATCCTTTTTCGCATTTTTGCTTCTGGTAATACTAATAAATAAGAGAATTGATGTCGTATTTAATTTAAAATTAAATGTGTCACTTACGTTTTCTTTTAATTTCATGAGACGGTCAATGGGTTAAAAAGCAATAATAAGCAGGCATTTTCCAGAGCAAGGAGAAGAGAACAACAACTTGCCAAGACAGGCCAGCGAAAAAAAATCTTAAATGGTTCTATTTCATAATAACGATAAAGTTTTGAGTATAATTGTTATACTACATGACAGTGTCTAATACAGTGTCACAAACCAATCAAATTAAGTTATTTTTAAAGTTTATTAAAAAACCTAAAAATAATTGAATCGTATTGACTCGTGATATCACCTCAATACTGTCATAAGGTGCACCTTTTACATATAAGGGTCTCTCTACAATGACGTGGTTACAAGGGACCAATTAAATTATATTAATTAGTAATAATTATGGTAATTGCTCGAGTAATTAGCGTTAACTTACTTTTTATTATGGTTATTTATCTAAAAAATTACGAACTATTCGATAATTCTCTAATTTAACACGAAGTATTTTTTTGCCAAGAAAATCATAAAATATTCAAGAATTTCCTAATTTACTACGAACTATTTTTTTAACCTAGAAAATCACGAATTACCCTCATTTTTCCCAATCTACAACGTCGTTAATTTTGTCCGTTAGTTGTTGACATGTATCATTAATTTTACTGATTGGCATCATACCTGGCGTTCATCTAGTTATAAAAATAAGGAACATCTGTTTGCACATTCAGTTTATGATAAAATGGAGAATTCGGTAATAGTTTACAGATATGTTTACACATATATTCTTGTGATAAAATAGAGAATTTATCAATAGTTGGTATTTCTTATGACCAGATGGACGCCACGTGTAATGCCGCGTCAGATTTCATTTGCACAATCCGTAAAATTAACGGTACACATCAGCAATTAACGGGTGATGTGGTAGATTAGGCAAAAAGGATCATACTTTTTGATTTTCTAGGTCAAAAAGTAGTTAGTGATAGATTAGTGAATTCTTGAATAATTTGTGATTTTCTGGACCAAAAAATAGTTCGTGGTAAATTAGAGAATTCTTGAATAATTCATGATTTTTTTATAAATAATCATTTTTATTATATTTTAATTAGTATTTTCTACGCCCACATGATGATGAACTAGAATAGCCTAAGAATTTCTCAGGCAGAAGGGATGAAATTGAATCCAAAAGAGACCTTTTTCGCTATAGATTTGGAAAGGCGAATCCAAATGTGGGAATTTCAACAGCAGTAAGGAACCAAAAAGGCGATTGCTGAAAAAGAAAGGACAAGGAGGGGACATGAAAGTGAAGGGGAACTCAACACCAAAACCAAAACACTCGTCATAAGAAAGATGGTTATCATTGCACCCAAACTGAAAGGGACATGAAATTTTATTAGAAAAGGGACCCATAAATAGAAGAAGAAGAGAAGAGAAGAGAAGAAACGAAAAGGGTCAGTATTAAGAACCATTTTCTCTTGCTGTTGATGCTACTATTTTATCCACTTAGATCACAATGGAAATACACTATATATATATATATATATATATCTATTCTATAAATTTCATTTGGGTTATAACTATTGGCCTTGATGCTTACAAATTGTTATTAGATTTGGAGGGGCCTACTAATCCCAAATTCAAAATTCAGTGTTAGTTAAGGACACAAAAATGGCCTCCTATCCTTGAGATTTCAAGATGCTGCTAGGGGTTTTGCCACATTGAAAACTTTCCCATGTCAATTATGACCAAGAAGTTGTAAGTTCTCAAAAATTAAATTTGATACAGTGATATCTAACTTGACTTATTAATCTATTACCAAGATGTCATGGTTTAATTTTTATTAACAAAACTTCTCGTGTTCTTCATTTCACCATTCTCTTATCCCTCGTTTATAATGAAAAAAATGTGAAACATCTAACATTTCTTGGTTTCTTTCGGTGAACAAAAAAAGCACTAGACCTAACAGGGTATAAAAAATAAGAAGAATTGAATTTAGGGTTTCTTATTCTCGGATCGAAGACGATATCACTACACTAAATATCTCTGCATTTAAAATTTCTTTGTTTATACATCACTAAAGAAATTTGCCGATGCACTTGGGTCGCGCAGCATAGAGCATCGACAAACTTACTGCTGTAATTATGGAAAGAAGCATTCTTGATGTGCAAAAAAGGAAGAAAGCGAGACTTTCTCGACCATGATGATTATGAGAAAAAGATTGCCATATCCTCATCAGGAAGAGTGAAAGACAAAAAAGAAATGCACCCACCCTCTTACGTACCAAATTATACCATAAGATCTAAGATTAATAATAACTATGAGCCACAGTAGGGTTTGTCGAGTGAAAAGAGACGATAATGGTGGGATCGAGGGGAGAGGAACCTGGAACAAGTTGGCGAGTGAAGGGGCCGCAGCGAGGCGGCCGAAGGAGGTGGCAGCGTCGACGGCCACCTGGGCAGCAAGGGCCTCGAGGAAGGGCTCCGGCCAGACATCGTTGGCCCCGCCACGGCGTCGTCGGGAGGATGACGGGCCCTCGAACCCTCCGGCAGCTGCTCCTCCTGCTCGGGCTCTTCTTCTTCTTCTTCCATCGCCATCGCCAGTGCCATTGCCATCGCCATCGCCTGATGACGATGAAGGGGAAGAAGACATTAACGGAAAGGGAGACGGGGTGAGAAGTGAATGTTGAGGGAGGGAGCAGAGGACAAAATGGATGATGGATATGGACACGAAGTGAGGGACCCAAAGAAGAAGAGAAGGGGCAGTGAGATACGAGACTTTTCTCACTCAATGAGTTTCTTATTGGGGAGAAAGTCTAAAATGAAACATGTGTGCTACGTAATAGTACTGATATAATTCACGAACTAATAAACTTTAATCTACCTTTATAATTTTTTATTTTTTAAATTTTATTAATTTCTGACATCACGTAAATACTACCATATAATATACTTATTATACAAACTCTCTCCCCTTATTTGGATATGCATCACAAGCCTGGCCTTAATATCTGTGTTTTCTTGTTCTTTCCCTTCCCTTTTTTTTACATTGTTTATTATTATTATTATTATTATTATTATTATTATTATTATTATTATTATTATTATTTAATCGTATACATTCATGAATTTTTTTAAATAAAAACAGCTGTTAAAAAATGCACATTTGAATCGAGTTTGTTTATTACAAAGTAAAAAAAACTCTTTTAATCATAAATTTTTTAAGAAAAGACAAAGTCGATCCGGCGCGACCAACCATACTCTTATTTACTTAAATTTAAATATGATTAAACGACTGTTAAGCCTCCCTCTAGATCCGTGATCGAGCTAATTTTCTTAATACCTTTCTTCTTCTTCTTCTTCTTATTATATTCGCGTTAAAATAATGCGAATCCAGTCCAAGTGGGAGAAGGTTAGTGGCATTTTGGATCCATACATTGTCCCATTCCCCTCATTTTAAATGAAAAATGTTATTGAATTTTCGGTCAAAGAAACTACCCGAAAAATGAGGAAATGTTGAGTGTCTTATCCTATTTCTTTGATAAGATTTTTTTTAAAAAAATATATATATTTTTGAGATCGATAAATAAGTTTTGCTTTAATTTTTTTATGGGAGTTGAGTTTGATAAATAAGTTTTTTTTTTAAGGTTTGCAAGGAAATATATATGTCTAAAATGGGTAGAAATCTAATCAATAAATAGGTTTTTTAGGTGTGTAAGGAAATATATAGATCTAAAAAGGGCAGAAATCATATGGACAAATAAGTTTTTTTTTTTTTGCTCAGACAATAAATAAGTTGGTTGACCCAATTTCAGTCATTAATCATTGTAAAATTTTTCTATTATTTGATATTATATATATATAGGTTTTAATCTTTCAGTTTCATATTTTATTAAAATTAATTATTCAATTTACTAAAAATTAATTTAAAATGGGAGTGTGGAAACTTCCAAAGAAGGTCCAACTGAAAGATTTCCTTCCAGGTGGTAAGCATGCTTAGGTGGATACAATAATTAGTTTGTTTTAGCCGACCTATCGAATCAAACTGTCACTCATCTGATGCATAACACATCAAAAAATTCGAAGATATCTGATGCAGCTGATACTTCTCTTAAATCTGAAATATAACGGTACGAAACTGGGATTATTGCTAGTGAATTTTAACTCGATTCTTTATTCTCGTTTTTTCTCGTACCACATTTCGGCACGTGAACTTCCACCGTTAAGAAAAAAAAATCTCCGTCAATCCCTTCATCCGAATTTTCATTGATAATCAACCGATCGAGAATCCCTTACTGATCTCAGATCGAGTGTGGTAGATAAGATGAGATGCTTATCGAAGCATGTCCCTGTTCGGAGTCGGAGACATGTCCGACGTCGATGTGGGTGTACAGTAGAACTACGGTATCTTTGCTAGTATTAGTTGATGAAGCATTTGTTAAGCAAACAGAATGATTGAGGAGTGAGAAACAAACGAAATGATACCTTGGAAATTAATTAATTAATTAATTAATTTTAGTTGGGGAGATTAAATAATGTATTATCACACAGCTACAGCTTCGACATGATCATAATACATGCACTCTCAATAGAACTCTTATGATGATTTGTAATTTATTTCTTTTTTTTTTGTTTTATAAACTTAATTAAAAAAGGGATGAAAACTACTTTTCAAAAAAAAAAAGGAATTTTTTATTCTATTACCTATCTATCTATCTATCTATATTATCTTCTTCTATCTTACTATTATATACAAGTATGTGGGAAGTTTGGTATCTTTTTTATTTTTTATATTCGTCCTTAATATAATTTACATATTAAAATTTATAATATATATTTGATTTCCAGATTAAAAGTAAAATAATAATTTCATTCATGTTCCTCTCGCCTAATATCTATGATTATAATAGTAAAGATCTTTTATTAACTGTTCGGATTCTCATATCTCACTCCATACCTATAATTTTAGTAGCAAAAATTCGTCACATTTTTTTAACGAATAATTTAAAATTGTAAAAAATAATTTAAAAAAAAAGCAAAATTGAGATAATATATTGATAAAAATTGAGAATATTCTACTTATTACATAAGTTAATGAAATTTAAATAAATTAAATTATAATAAGTTATAAATAAATAATATAATTATACGAATACGTCATAGTATTTCACATTTATTTATTTTTTATTTTTTTCGTGCATAGTACTGTCCGTGTCTAGTATTATTTTAAATAAACTCATTTTTTTATCTCATTTTCAAGTTCCAAGAATGGCCTCAATAAAATTTAGTTTATAATTGATTAACTTTAATTTAGAATAAAAATAAAAGTCGTGAAAAGAATTTTTTGTCATTTTCGTAGTTTTAGTATCCTTATCAATTTTATTAATTCGCTATATTCTACCAACTCCTTGCGATGTTTGCGATTTCCAAAAAAGGCTACTTTACTCACCAGAAACTCTCCGATTCTTCAATTATGTTTCATTTTTATTTAATTTGACCTATTTCCTTTTTTTTTTCTACTATAAACTTAAATTTTTTCCTTGATCAATTTTATATTTCTTTAGTCACCTTAAAATTTTAAAATATAACAAATAATTAATAATTTTGTATATAACAAGAGTCACCGTCCAGTAATTAAAAAAAAATACTCGACGCGATGCTTTTCTTTTATATGCATGTTCATAGTAAATGCTTGCCCATGCTATTATGTACAGAAGAGAAAGCAAAAAACTTATATCAAAGAAACTGATATTATAACTGCAAAGAAAGTTCATAAATGAACTGAATTTTTTTAAAAAATTAAAATTCCAAAATTAAAAAAAAACACTAGAAATAAACTAATTTTATTAGTTTATAATATCACGTAAACACTGTCACTTGTATACACGTTTTACATAAGATTTTCTCACAATTCAGAGAACTTTATTTTTAAGGTACTTGATTTTTGAATATCAGTAGCGTGAAGTAAAACAGATAAAATACACCAAAGTTGATTGGTTGAAGTGGTAAGACGTCTTTTTCCTTTAAAACAAGGTCTCAGGTAAAATCTTATTTGTGGAGAAAATTCACACTGAAAAAGCTCTACCTCTTAATAGGCTCTTCCAGCTTGAACTGAATTAGTTAGAATCTATTGAATTTCTAGATATTAGCCGTTCAAATCGAAAAAAAGAAAGATAAAAGCCCATTAATATATTATTGTTAAAGAGATTGTACATGGCATTTTGAAATAATGAAAATGGCAAGTTGAGATTAATTAAGACAAAGATGTGGGAATTGAAGATAAAGGAATCGTGCATGGGATCCTGTCCCTCATTTCAATGATTTAAGGATTGCGTATCGATAAATTCTCATCGGATTTGTAAGAGTCACTCTCTTATATTTTCGAGACTTGATTAATTTTCTAATATGAAATGTGTTGGAATATCTCATCAAGGGTCAAAATTCGAATTCCTGGAAAATGAGTTAGAGATCTCACTCATCAAAATACGAGAAAAGTACGAACAACCATCAACGGTCGAGATTGCAGTTGTAAGTATGAAATATCTTAGAAAAAAATCGCCGTAGACATCTAGAAGATTTTAGAAATATTGTTTTTTCATTTGAATAGGATTTCGAGTGCTCGTAATCTATTTGTATAGAAAATACGATTAAGATCGAGAATATTTTTGAGGAGTCCGAATAGAAAGAAGTTTTATGTTTACAAAAAAAAAGAGGTCTTGTACGAGTTGAAAAAGTGTCTCGGTGCCGTGAAACCTCGGTGCCTTTTGGGTCTGAGTGAGAGAGTTAGACGTGCGATCCTTCAAAAAAATTTCTCGATAATGCAACGGTGTAAGAGCCAGAGAGATCATATTTATGACTCCTTTTTTCTGTGGGATCCGTAACGAGGTTTGGGATCGGGGATATGCTCTGCGGTCACAACAAATTTCGATTCAGTGAAATCCCATTTTTTACCGGTGTTCGTTTCACCATGCGTTGAAGGTCTTTTTTTTCACGTGCATCCGGTATCAAGCTCACGAATTTCTCATATTTATCATTATGTTTAGGTATCACAGAATTGATGAATAGTATCAGAGCGATCCTCATCCTAACAAGAATTATATGTATCAACTAGTATGATTTGTGGTAATAATGAGCCATGATCGCAACCTCCTCTAAGATACCATGCTGTCTTTTTCTTTTTCCATTTTGCCCCCTTCCTTGCCTCCTTTATAGCTCCAAATATGCATGCAGCAGGAATCCGTAGGTGGAGGAATTCTTAAGTAATGTCACTGTCACTGTAGTGACGCGATAAAATATTAATTAAAATATAATAAATAAAAAAATAGTGTCAGTCAATCCATCTGTTACCATAATTAATATCGATCAAAGTGATATGATTTGTTCTTTCTCACCGCGTCATTGTGAAGAAAGTCTTCAATGGAGTATGTCCATCCAATGGGGAATTGATATGTTATCTATAATTATACAGTTACAGTTATTAAATCTTGAAAAATTTTTAAAAAATATAAAAAAAGTATTTAACAAATGGTGAACCCTAATTGAAAATTATATATATATGATAAAAAATATTTAAAAAAAACCTAATAAACGGTGACTCCTAAATGGAAAAATATGGAAAAGGTGAGTTTCGATTGGACGGATATACTACGTCAACATCGCCTACATAGTGCGACTGCCCTATTGAAACTTTCTCGTCATTGTGAGGTGTGACCATTTACGATTTTTTTTCTTGTAGGGGATCCCTTTGCAAATAAACAAAATATTAATATTCTAATCATTTTTCGGTAATAAAAGTGACCTGTACATTTAACGTAAGAATAAAAGATAAAAAAATAAAAGTAATATATAACTCTCACGACGATGATTAAACTTATAATGTGATGTAGAATCTTGTGCTATTACACGGATTAATTTGAATTCTTATCATGAATTTTTACTATTTAAAAAATATAAGTTCGAGTATTTGTAGGTAGAAGAAAGTATTGATAATGTAATTTAATGCATATTTTTTTTTTTGGTCGCCAGCCACGGTATCCAAGCAGGCCCCACCAGCGGTGAGATGGCATCTTTCAGCCAACCATACTTGACTAATCCGTTGGTCGCCCCGGGTCGCACGCCTGGCAATGGCGGGTGAGGCTCCCAAGAGGGGTGTCTGCGTACGTGAGGTCTCGAACCTGAGACCTCCTTAAGCGGCACCGAGCTGCTTACCACTCGGCCCAACCCTCTTGGTAATTTAATGCATATTTATTGTTATTTAAAAAAAATTATTGAAGCGGACATGGAAGAGAGCAGATTGAGGAGCACGCGTTTTGGAGGAGCGTGAAGGGGAACTAACGAAGGGGCCGTACTTTTTGACTAGAAGGAAGAAGGGTTGGGGGGGGGCATGCTCATGTCTAATCCAACGATTTTCTCGATGGAGACAACGCATTTACCGGTAAGAAATTAAAATTAAAAACAATAATGTCACCTGGAACTAAATATTCTGTATAATACATAACGAATTTATTATATAAATTATTATTTAATTTTTATTAAAAAAATGACATTAAATTGAATGAGAAATTATTCTCATGAACTGAAAAAAATTACATTTGAGCTTAAGTCCAATTGAAGGAGAAAATGAAAGAATTTTGAATTAAAATTAAGTTCATGAACTTAATATTTGTGGTTGAGTTTAGAAAAACCTATGAAGGGCCCAAGCTTATAAGGGTCCAAAGAGCCCATATAGGACCAACGAAGGTTGGCGCAAGTGGAAGGAGCTTGTATCGCTTAAGCAGAGGTGCCGGGTTCGAGCCCCTGTGAACGCAGCAGAACTTCTTGGGAGGGGTCCCCGGGAAACCGTCCGACGGTACTTTGAATCCGGATTAGTCGGCCAGCTTTCGGGTACCGGACACCGGGTGGGAAACAAAAAAAAAAGAAGAGCCCATATAGGGAAAGATAGAAACTCAATTCCACATCAATTAGGGATGGCGATTTCAAAGGGTTTACAAGTTAAGAGCGGCCTTATGATGAATAACTACTTTAACTATAATAAATGACTTTTTCGCGGCTCCCACCGTTGGTTGGAGGCGCTAGTCGAGTTTTGCCATTTCTAGAAATTTTTGTTCTCCTTCAATAAACCTGCCTAGGATTCTTAACTCTTTATATTCCTGGCGGTTTAGGGTATTAAAGAGCGTATTAAGGCACGACATTAAGGGTCGACCTTAATAAGGGTACTGAATGCCCAGTTCGATCGAATTGATGGCCAGTTCAGTGCAATTAAGGACTTAATATTTGGTTTAGCCTTTTTAATGGTCGATTCAGAGCATTTACGATGGGTTCGGGCATTCAATTGCCCGATTCTCTACCGTTAAGCCAGCAGCCCCCCTCCTACACTATAAATAGGACCTTCGTCCTTAGGATTTGCACACCAAAAAAGCTCTCAAGCTCTCACGTCTCTCTGCATAGCATAGTTTTTCGGTGGTTCCAGTTTCTATTCTGGTTCTCCTCCAGCTTCGGGTCTCGTGCAGCCTCAAGCTCAGCGTTGTTGTATCCTGAGAGACTGCAGTCCACGCTTCTCAGCACGACCAAAGGAGACAAATTAGTCTCAAGGACACTATGACTGCCACAGGCCTCGACGATAAGTAAAAGTTTTCTTTTATTTGATTATTTTTTATTTCAGAAATTTAGTCGATTCTTCTTCTTCTACTACATTTCCCGGTAAGGTCTTTCTTGCACGACTTTGTACCTATAGAAAGAAATTAATAAAATCAATTTTATTGTATTCATTCTCTAATTGTGGCCATTGTTATCAATTATATATATATATATTTTTTTTTTGGATTACAATTTTTAATATAGGTTAATTTAACTCTAAAAAATTATAAAATTTTTATACATATCAAAATTTAAAAGAATTTTATATAACGATCTTATTCTATATTATTACATAATCAATATTTACTCCACACCTGTGCCTTTTTTTGTGTAAACTGTGATACCTATAAATTTTATTATTATTATTATTATTATTATTATTATTATTATTAGCTTATGAAGAATTCCACAAATTTAGGAAAAAAACGAAAAATATAAAAATAAAAATATGAAAAAATTTGGAGTTTGGTATTATATTTTTCTCTAACATTTTATGGAGTTATTATTTTTATTCCCAATCCATATTTGCCATCAGAATCTTCCCTAATACTTAAAAATTCTAACAATTTAGTCATTTATTGACATTCTTATATTCGCTATTTGAAAATTCTAATAATTTAATCCTTCCATGTAAGGAAAAAATGATGATTATATGAAATATTAAGAGTAAAAATGATAGTAAGGGAATGGATTATTAGAATTTTTAAACATAAAGGATAATATTGATGGATCGGAAATAAAAACGAAGGTTGTATAAAGTATTAGAGATGAAAATGGTAGTTGACAAGGAAAAAAAAGTTGTTAATGAAGATCCTCTTTTAGGAGAGAGTTTGTGTGTAATGGATATAGCGTGACAGTGCTGACGTGGTGCTATAAACTGATATAATTCAATTATTTTTAGGATTTTTTTAATAAAATTTAAAAAATTATTTATAAAAATAATTTGATTTGATTGGCTGGTATCATTACAAATTAATTGAGAGATGTTAGCAAATGGAGATGCGTCATGCAGTGGAAGAGTCATGGAAAATTTATTCTGTTTCGAGGCTGTTGATCTTTGAATATTGCCCTCTGAGCGATAAAAGACGGATTTGCCCCTACATTATTCTTCTGAGAGTAAAATATATTTATTTTTTGAATTTATATAAAATAAATGATAATTTCTAATTTTTATTATATCATAAAATATATATGTATTTTACTCGAATAACAGCGACCACATCACTGTGCTGTGCTGCAGAAGGAACAAGAGAAGCTGCTGTCTGTCACGTCCCTTGAGAGTACGACGATCTCTCTCAGGTCGCAGAACTCGAAGCATCTGTCACGGGGAAGGCTAGACATGGCCCCAACAGGGCCCCCGCTTCCCTGTATCTTCTTCCCGGAGTCAATGGCACCCAGAGGGACTGTCATTTTCATGTACATGGACAGCAGCAGGGATGAAGATGTTATCAAAATAACATACATATATATATATATATATATATACACATATAGATTTTCGAATGGCAACTGAAATTACAAGAATTAGAAATAGAAAATTTTTTATTTCACGATTCAAAATCATGTTACAATGATTTGCAGGAGTAATAAAGAAGAGTGTGCTGACACAAACAGTAAAAATCGAGACTTGTAACAGTCACCGTTTTAATAGGAAATACTCTATCTTCCATCTTACCGACCCATTTCGTAGAGATTTTTTTAAAGAAGTGAAACAGTTAACTGTATATTCAATTGTTATATTGAATCATTCATATTCTTAACAGACACTTCAGTTTTTGAAACGCACAAAACTTGAGGGATCAATGCCATTCTCTTCTTGCTTCATTTAATTTGGAAGAAAAGGGTCAAAGTCCTTGATCGATTACCTATTTATCGAGGTCCCAATGGTGATTGTCTGAAAAACTCATTCCCATGTAATTTGATAAATTCATGTTTCATATTCGAATATGTTCTACTAATTTATGTTAAGATGTCCTTTAGAAGTGTGTTATTTGGATTTCTTGAAGTATAACTGACAGGATTATTATCGAGTTCTGATTATTTCATACGTCCGCTATTTTTGCGATTGAACATGGAACTGCAAAAATCCAAATATTATGCAACGGGATGGCCGCTACCATTATCACTCTTCTTTTATCCATCAAAGAATTTACCATCCTTTTCTCTTGAATTGTGCCCTATTTTGTCGAGTAAAGGAAGTGGACATTAACCGAAGTGGATCTGTCATGATCGTCAAACACATCTTCTCTCATAGTAAGATTCTGGATTCGAATATTTTGAAGGAAGAAAGTCTGTAGTTGGCATAGATTTGTATTTTACAGGGCTGATCTATTGAGACTTGGGTGATCTTCTATTATTCAATTAGTTGGAGAAGAGAATTGGTTTGGCAAAAACCATGACAAGGCCAACTGCCATTTGGATTCGTTAACGAAACCTGACTCCACAGATTCGACCAAACCTTTCCACGACCACGGCGAACCTGACCAACTCCGAGGCAGCTCAGTTAATAAATCATCTCGTGAAAGGCAGTCTTGATTTCGCAGAAGGTCTCAATCTCTCTTGGCAGCTACAAGCCTGTAAATAGAGAGGAAAAATTAGGTGACTCCCATGTCAAGTAGCAGCAACTCTTCACACAATAAGAGGCAATGGCACTGGCAATGCTGAAGAGGCTGTCGAGCAGATGGCCGCATTGGGCTACACGATTATGGGCTCATAATGGGCCTTGGCCCAATACCAAAGCCCATGAACTGAGGTGGGCTTGGAGATCTCATATCTCAGCTTGTTGCTCTTCTTTCCCTCACACAGCTATACTATTATATGCAAATATATGAGAAGTTTATTGTCTTTTTTATTTTTCATATTCACCATTAATATGATTTTTATATTAAAATTTATCACATATATCTGAGTTCCATATTAAGGGCAAAACAAATCATTTTATTCATTTTTCTTTCACCTCATATCTACGATCCTAATAATAAAGATCTTTTATTAACTGTTTATATTCTCATATCCCACTGTATATCTATAATTTTAGTAGTAAAAACTGTCAAGTTTTTTGAACTAATAACTTGAAATTGTAAAAATAAAAAAGTAAAATTGGCATAATATACTGATAAAAATTGAGAATGTTCTTCCTACTACAATAAGCTAATGAATTTTAAGCTAATTAAATTGTAATAAATTATAAATAAATGATATAATTATACAAATTCATCAATGTATTTCACATTTTTTTAGTTTTATTCTTTTCTTACATAGCACGGGTCCATATCTAGATGCTGACCCATGTGCCTAAATTATCTTTATATATATATATATATATATATATATCTCTCTCTCTCTGATTACAAATAAGACCCATGACCTAAAAGAGGATAAGATCATAGATGCTAACTTGTATTACATATGGATTTATCAATTTTATAGTTGGCTATAAAAAAAATTCATTTTTGAGTGTTAATTTTTAATAGTGCTCTTAATTTTTTTCAGTGTATAGAAGAGACACATATGTCTAGAAAGTATAGAAAGAAGAGAGAATAAAAGGGGTATGAGAAGTCCAACTAGTGCAATCGAACTTTTGACTTCTTGGTCATAAGGTGAGAATAATATCAATTGTACTAAATCCTTTTTCTCATATTTCTTTTTAATTTTTATAAGAGCATAGTTATAATCTCATAGGAATAAATATATAATTAGAAAAATAGAAATTTAATGAGCAGTTAGAGAGGATTTATGTGGTAACTATAGTCCTAAGACTGACTTACCGTGACTCCCTATTTCTCAATTTTTTATTTGGTTAAAAAAAAAAGAGAAGTTATAAATTCCAACCATGAAAATCAGAGTGCAGACCTCTTGAATCAGGTCGAAAATGATAATACCATTGTACTAAATTTTATTTTATTTTTTTCGTTTTCATTTTATTAGGGGACAGATTCAAATGGGGTCGACAGTGATAGCCTGGCCACCTTTTGACTGTCAATAGGAAAAATTGAGAATGGACACTTTGAATCATAAGGGTTTACTGATTGAATTATTAATTTTCCTGTTTACTGAAAAAGAATTACCTGTCGATTTCTTCAATGTTTCGAATGATTTTTCCTTGATTATGTATTTTGCAATTCATGAACCAAATCACAATGTCTAAGACGCGAGTGTAAATGGAACAAGTCGGTAATTGAGGGGAGTGATTACAAGTTGAAAATTAAGGGTAGTTATTGAGAGGGACCATTACATATAATTTACAATTAGGAATTACATATACATGTATACGGTAATAACACTGTACTTAACTGATTATCACCCGATATTCAAGAGTCTAACAGGTCACGACCAACTTAGGTTCAAGATGGGTTGTTCGATACAGAACACACCCGATGTATTTCAGTTATTAACATGTGAGTACATTGAGAAATATAATATTTTTAATGCAGCTGCTATTATACTCGATTATTCCATCGCCCTGCTATCCATTTTAGATCGATGTCACGTTGTCAAATCTATCAATCGCAATTTGCCAAATTATTCAAGCTACTAGGCTGTGAGAGCCCTTCGTATCGATAATGAATAGGAAAGGGAGGAAAATGAAGTCTTACCTGCCGGGCAGTCCAGTTGGAAGACATGATCGAAGTTGTGGAAAGTTTCGAATGGATTAACAGAGGTCGGAAATACGATGATTCGATAACTCTTTTTCATGGCGCACGTTTTCTTTCTATCGCATCATTGCTGGCGGCCATGGCCGAGACACGGGTTACCTTGATCTCGACCTGGCACGGGAAAGAATGTGGACAGGACACCTGGATTCACTGTGACACATTATTAATTGTTGAATCCTATCTATGTGTGTTTACATATTCGTGGAAATCTCGGGTATAACGGATGTACGACATCAATATTACCACGTCGTATCACAGGTAGATAAAAGTTAGCCGCATCATTAACTCCATGATAGGTAATTTAATAAGTAAAATATATCCTCAAATCATCTTTTCTTCTATTTAAAAAAAATCACTAAACACTCTAAATAAACATTAAAAAGTGTTAAAAAAAACTCTAAAAAAATCCCCAAAAAATCCGATATCAATTAGCGAGAAAGTAAGAAAGATGTTCAGTATTACCGGAGATTTATTTTACCGTTAAAGTTGCCTATTGTAAAACTTACGCTGTGATATTACATATATTCGCTCATTGCGAACTTGACTTGGTCGAACCAAAAGAAAAGTTTTGATTGCTTCCCAATGTTTGCCTTATTCCTTTGGATTAATCACTATATCAATTACAACTTCCTAATGGACGAAATCATTGTTTTCTTCACTACACTCGATTTGATTTAAGAAACAGAGTCTTTTCATTGAACTGTTCTTCATTGCAGACAACCAACCGACAAGTTTATCTTATTTAGGTAGGTATTCTAGGTGCAGTCAACAGTATCTTGATTTCTCTTTTCCCTTTTTACAGATGAAGCAAACCAGAAGGGTGTGGGGGCCGTGACGGCCCTCCGAGACTTGGCCACGACCACCTCTCGAACGTCGATCGGTCATGTCATGTTTAATATTCCTGTGGGCATGGTTAGAGCCGGAAAGATGCGAAGAAGTGAGAGAGGATCGTGAATCAAACATGCGGTTTTGCTAGTTTAGTTCTCTCCAATGCAATATATCAATGTGATTGTGATACTGAATTTGATACAATAAACGTGATCACCATATATATAATCGTATGAAAAATTGATATAGACCGACACGTCAACCACGAACCAACTTCCTCAGGGGAAAATCGACATGTCAAGATAGTCCAACTTCGACCCTCTAGATCCATCTGGTAAGTCGGAGTCATCGAGAAGCACTGACTCTCTCGGACTGGTGTCTGACCTACCCTGATACGCCAACTTATGTAGTCGGAAGTCGGATGTAGGTTGATGTCAGCCTTTAACTCACATGGTGAATGCGTGGATGAACTATAAATAATAGTTCCCTACAGGGTCAGGTAGCACACATTCTCCATCATCTTCTCGGTATCCCTACACTCTCCTCCTTCCTCGTCCCTTTCACTTAGATTCTCTTCTTACATAAGTATCAGAGGACCATTGCACGGAACCATCCCCGTACTTGGATTCTTGCAGGTTTCCGATGAGGATACGCTCAAGCAGTCCATATCCAGCAGCCACAAACCCGCCCGGTAGGCCTTTCGGGCGATCAACCATCCCAAGGACCTATCAGCAACAAAGACAAATTATTAAATTTATGAAATTCTGAAATCATTTTACTGTATCACACGACACATGGAAAAGAGTTGCAGTACACTTTCTTGGGACGAACTATGTGCTATTGTTCTTGTCTAGTTGAATATTCTGACACGTTCAATGAAGCGCCATGTGGTGCATTACATGGCAACGTCGATCTGATTGCAATTACCTTGCAAGACCTAAATTGGATCTCGCATAAATTCATTTCTTCCTCTCATGATGCCTGTGCCTGAATCCTGAGCTCATCATCGAACTTTATACTCCACAAGATGCTGCTGCTTTCCATTATTAGATAAAATTCTGACATAGATGCTCGACCTTATTCTCGAATAATATACGATGTGGAATCATTGTCGAACAGAAAGGAACAGATGTCGGAATTGATTTTATAAGAATTGGTTTGTCCGTCAAAGTAGTTGCCGACCCATTGAGTCGCGGCTTAACTATTAGACCTGCCTTGCAGCTTGGCGACTCCCAGGTACCGACCCAGATTGCCAATGAAATCGAGACCACGACAACTGCGAATAGCTTTGTGTATCCCGGGCATGCATCGATATTCTTCGAGAAATAATACTCCTCCTGCACGAGTGAGTCTTGTGTATAACGAGTTTATCACGTGACAGTGCTACTTTAGTATCACGAGCTAATAAAATTAAATTATTTTAAAGATTTTTAAGTAAGGCCTAAAAGTGAAAAAAAAAAAATCTAAAATAACTTGATTTGATTGACTCGTAATATCATATAGCCATTATCATGTGGTGGTGTACTTCTCATATGCAAGTCTCCGGATCCCTTGGAACTTTGTGAATTGCTGTTCTTGGATAATTAGGTAAGTCTTTCTCATGTACAGCTACGCACACATGTCCTTCCAAATTTGCCATGGTACGAAAATCAAGTTCCTAAGCCATTCCTTTTGAATTCCCGACTCCAGCGGCTGCCTCTAACCGCTTGTCCATTATATTTCCGGTTCTTTCATCAATTCTTGTATTTCAAGACAGGGAATTCGTTGCAGCGATATTGATCTTGACCTATAACTTAAAAGTTATGGATTTGATCTTCGTCAGTAAAATTTCATTTATCCATATTCTAATCTCTTTCAAGCACAAAGATTTGCTGTCTAATAGAAAAAAAATCTTAGTGTGGGGCATGCTCCATTGTTTCTTCCCCGCAAGAAAAGGAAATTCTTCTGAATCAGTTTCTTTCCTTCTCTCAAGTTCAAGTTGGTATTTCTTCATTGTTCGCAAGTGAGTTTTTTTCATTCTCAAAGCTCGAATCTGAGAACGTATTTAAGAGGATAAAATGTCGTGTCATTTCAACCGATTTACAACGATTTACATGTTCACTTCCATTTCTGTTCCAGTTTCCATTATACTTTTCTATCTCCATTCTCTTCTAAAATTTTCTGATCCATCACTATGTCAATCCTCCTAGGCTGCACAGACATCATCCATGCACCGAAACCATTTTCCTCAATATATCACTTTGTCAAGAAACCCACCTCTGAAGCTATCTTTTATGCTTAAATTCATCCCTCATGGTTACCATTATATGATTTCACATCGAAAAAGGATTGTGTTAGATATGTCTTGAATTTCTTGTGGTGCAAATCCGATATAAAACTCGAACCTGATTAAATTTTTGTGCAACCCAAATTGTGGATATCAACGCAAATCTGTGGCGGAAGCGAAGGGATTGGACCACAAAGTGCGGATTATGTATTTTTCGGGATTTTAATAGCAGTAGAGCTCTTCATTATATTTAGAGAGGTTAGGGTTCGGGTTCTCTTATACTCCGCTATTGTACGCTGCTCATAGTAAAGATCGCTACTCCTCATTTCTCCGTGGATGCACGGACGGCACTTCGTTGTCCCGAATCACGTATATTTGATGTCCGATTTTCTTTTCTCTACTCTCGAATACTTTGCCTATTCGACCGATTTCCAACCGAGTGTATACTCCGACATCTTTATATAGTCCTTGAGCATCCATCTCCTGCAAGAAACACTTCTTCGAGGACAAAATCATATCAGTTATACTTAAAACAAGCAATACCTCTCGAACAATGGGTTTTTCCATATCACAAACATCGTACCTATGACAATGGGTCGCCCTCATCGATCCCGAACAGCCTCCTTCCCTCTCCTCTCATTAATTCCCACACCTCCTTCAAGACATTTTTCTCAATTTCCATTTCCACACTCTACCCTCAGAAATAACTTCTTCTTCTTCCTCCTCTCCAATACTTTGAAGGAGTTCAGCTTTCAGCAATCTCACCTACCGTTCCTCCTAGGATCCTTCCATTATTTTCAACCATCATTTTTTTCAGCTTGTTCTTGAACAGGAAGCTGTCCTTAATTTAATGATCAGCTACATCTTACCTAATCGTAAATGAGCAACTCAATCTCGACTGCTTCCTTATCCAATAAATAATTGATGTCCCCTCCTTTTTTTCCGACCCTTTCACAATCATGTACGAGATCGATGGCCAGGTGAACTTGCCTCCGCAACATCGAAGCACCTAATTCTTTTTTTTTTTTCCTTCCCCTTTTTTGCTCGGTCCGCAACTTGCCAAACATGCATGTTTGAGTTCTCCATTGATCAGCCTCATACTTCATGCCATATATTTGTGCTCTCTGTCATAAAATGTATGTATACACTGTGTCTATATATAAACCTCTGCCCCTGCTTCCTTCCTCAATTCAACCCAACAGTACGTAAGAGAAACCCTTGCTAGCAGTCATTCCGAGTTTGACGACTCGCTTAGAGGTACATATACAGACATATATCCGTCTCCCGGTTTCACCTCAATATTCCCATTCTGTGTATGAAAAAGGTCACGAATCGATCTGCAGGACGACAATCTCATTCTGTTTCCCGTTTCGTTCATAGTTATTGACAGTCATAATGTTTTCAATCACGAAACATACCTCACTATATACACAACGAGGACATACATACGTATACATACATATATAGATGCATACGTTCTCTTTCTTAACATTTTAGCACTGAGTAGCTTAAACTGTTAATCTAATTCGTATGTGCTCCGATTAGCGACTTGTAGAGTGTCGACAAATACTTTCTCAATGTGCTATGGATTTTTGGTTTATTCGTTGGATTATGAATTCATCGATCTGATTGATCAGTAGAGATTGCTAATGCAGGTAGCTATACAATTCGAAGCAAGCAAGGTTGTCTATGGAGGGACTGAACATCAACGGTAGAATGATGGCGGTGAAGAAGTCGCCGCCAGTGCTGGTGACCCCGGAGTCGGAGACGCCCGGTGGCTTCTACTTCTTGTCGAGCCTGGACCAGGCAATCCAGTTCCCCATGCAGACCATCTACGCCTTTAGGACCAGTAGCGAGACCGTGGCCGTGGTGCTCAAGCAGTCCCTGGCCAAGGTCCTCGTCCACTACTACCCGCTGGCTGGGGCCATGACCCTTGACCCGGAAGGCCGGTTCATCGTCGAGTGCACCAAGAAAGGCGTGCCCTTTGTGGAGGCCGTCGCAGATTGCACCGTTGAATCGCTCGGAGATCTCCGGGTGCCCAACGAAGACACTGCGAGGAAGCTAATCTATATCAACCCAACTGCAAAGAGTTTTATGGAACTTCCCTTGCTCACTGCCCAGGTGAGATTTCAATTACGACTACCTTTTAATTTTCTCTTTTCTTCTTGCATTGCTTTAATTCAATTACGGAGTATTAAGAAATTTTACTTGTGAGAATTGAAGCCGAACCTATCTATTCTAGATCTTCCTTTTGTTTTTATTGTCTTTATACCATTTTGTCAAAACTTAAGTGAGAGGTGCAATGATTTTCTCTCTCGTGGGGGAAGTTATTCTGACTCGTCCGTGAGATTTTGCCTTTCCATCAAGTTATCTTTTTTGCTAAAGCCTTTCCATCAAGTTATCAGATTATGCTTATGTTTACCAAAATTTAAACTTCGAAAAGGTCTGCTGTGGTGCGTTCACTTGAGCAATTCTGCTAAATTAAATAAAACTAGATGAAATACCTAATTCGGTTAGGAATAGGTGTCCGGACGAGGAATAATATTTCTCATTGTGGAGCTATCGGGGATCTACTAATTTGACTTCCCCGAGCCATAGGCTCGACCCATTGAGGGCTTTCGTCCCCACTGGTTTGGCAAAATTTGCTATAAACTACCACTATTATTTAAAAGTTCAATAGATCTTAACTTATCCAGTTAGAATTAGGTACACTCGGTAGGGATTAAAATTTTCTCATGGTGAATTCTCTGTATTCGTATGACTCGAATCTACACTTTGATTGCACGGAAAGTGTTTTATGACACTTACCTACTATTTCATTTACATATATAATATAAACATATGTGGAGAAATTTTAGGTGAATCCAATCTGACATGAAATATTATTAACAGAAAATAATGGTGCTAGTAAAATTTGATATAAACAAACGCCTTTTTTTTTTCATTTGACTAGATTGATTTTCTCCATTACTGCATGGGAATTTTTTTTAATGACATTTTCATAACTGTTTCATTAATCTTATGCTCGTATTACTTAGGTGACCAAGTTCAAATGCGGAGGATTCACCCTTGGGATAGCCATCAGCCACTCGGTTGTGGACGGCGTCTCCGGGATGAACTTCGTCAACTCGTGGGCCGAGATAGCCCGGGGCCAGGCCCCATCGGTCATCCCTTTCCACAATCGGACGCTGCTCAGAGCTAGGGTTCCGCCCGTGCCCAGGTACCCGTATGACGACTTCGTGCAGATCGCGGATGTGTCGGATATGGAGTCCCTGTACCAGAGCGAGAGGAACATAAGCAAGATGTTTGTATTCGAAGCCAACAAGCTTGCCGCCGCCAAGAAGATGGCCATGGCTGACGGGAGGCTGTGCCGCTGCAGCACCTTCTCCGCTCTTGCCGCACTGGTTTGGCAAGCTCGGAGCAAGGCTCTCGATATGAAGCCTGCCCAGCTCACCATGTTAAGGATTCTCGTCGATATCAGGTATATGCAGTTGTCAGTACCTGTAAGGAAGTCGGTACTTAGGTAAGAGAGTGCCCTGTGAAAGTATAAAGACAGGTAGAGGGCTAATTAAGATGTGAGACACCTGAATTCCCGTGGTCTAGTATATTTATAGGCTCGTACTTATGTCTGTCGCTGACGCGAGTTGATGTCGTTCGCGACCACCTGAGGTGTGAGCACTTGATTTGGTCACAAGATTTGCTCCAAGTGGCTGAGCAACTTGGTTGATGAGATCGGGGTCGGGACATGGATGCTCTCATAACTGATCTAACTGGAGTCGGATGTTCGGCTTAAGTTGTCTGCTGTTTGATCCAAGTCGGTGAATCCGACTAAAATGAGTCGGTTCGGGTTAGCGCTCCCCCATTCGGGTCTTAGTCGGATCGGATGGCTCCTGCCTATATCACCCACTTATCTAATAAAGAATCTACTTGGAAAATTAATCGCGTATTATTTATTCGTAGTGCAGGTCAAAGTTCAAGAAACCCCTACCGGAGAATTACTTCGGCAACCTCGTGACCACGGCGTGCTGCCTCACCACGGCCGGTGAACTGGCAGAGCGGCCAATCTCTTACACGGTGGAGCAAATCTGGAAGGCGTTGGAGCTGGTGGACGAGGATTACGTGCGGTCGCGAATTGACTATATTGAGATCTACAGGCCGCCACTGGCCACAGTGGGGACGCTCGTGATAAGCTCGTGGACCCGATTCACATACGGATGCAGCGACTTCGGGTGGGGCGACCCGACCCAGTTTGGTTGTGGCGACTTGGCAAGGACGCTGTGCGTGTTTCAGCCCGAGGGGGAGAAGGGCATCGCGGTCGTGATGGCACTCCCGGTCTCTGCCATGAGCACCTTTCAGAACTTGATCGACCGGGTTTAGCAACGTCAGTTCTTGATGGAGATGGAAATCGAGATGAAGAAAGCCAAGTCAAATATGGTGGTTTGCTTTCACTTCCTCTCGAGTGTTATCTCGATTAACGTTTGAATGTCGGTCTGAATCTCAACGGTAAGTTTATTCAAAATTTAATTTACTATAGCTATCGATCGAGATAATTATAGATGTTTACTCTTTTCAATAATACAGTAAAAGTTTTTCAATTTGAGTCCAAATCAAAAGCTCAACCCATTAACACCGTAGCTTACTCGAAGCTACGACAGCAATTTCTGGGCCTGGTTGGGGCCAGTAATAAAACCGAGCCCCAACCCGAGCCTTACCAGCACTGTTCCATCAATGCAACAACCCCGAACACCTAGTACAGTTCAAGAAGCCAGCATCAGGTCCAGGCTTAGAGAGAACGTTTCTATTGGATGGTTTTGGTAAGTGTTTAGAAGGGAACCAAATTTGAGACCAAAATCTCTTCAGACCACACGAGAGTTTGTTTTGAACAATAGTCCTTTCTCGGTAGTTATACTGCATGCTGACCATCTTGGGTTACTCGATGTAATTTCACGTCAGGTCGAACTGTGCTAGTGCCGAGAATGGCCACCCATGACACATCATGATAGGTAGTACAATTGCTCCACCAACCCGGGCCTACAAGAGTATAATCTCATATTCATTTAAATATCTAAATTGTTAAGTAGTGACATCCGTTTCTCTTATATAAAGTAAATTTCAACCCACTGATAATCCGATATGAGACGTGACAATGTATTTACACTCGACGTGTTCCTCGAACATTAGCCATCAATTCCTAATTTCGAATCGGATATTCTTTTTTCGCACTCGAACGAGAGTGATGGACGCGTGGCGCACTTCCGAACAACGTGGAGTTCTTCCTCCTCCCACGTAGGAAATCATTATTGAGAGACAGGGCGTCGGTTGCTGCGTAGGAAACGCACGAATCCGAACCCTCGACAAATCCCAACCGCCCCCAATAACTTTTTGGTCCCATTAGTTATTGACCATTAACACTTAATTATTTGATTTAGCTTAGTTGCTGCCACGTCATCTATATCATTACTTTAACTAATCGTGTGGTTCTTATGCCCCATCACCGTACCACGAGACTTGTGTGACCAACTTGTTATTACGGGTGTAAACGAGTCAAGTCGAGACCGAATTTACCATATTCAAGTTTGGCTCATTTAATAATTTGCGAACTCAGACCTAGGCTCGAGTTTTGGTGGGCCTAAGATTTCAAACTTGGGCTTGACTCGTTATGATAAACGAAGGCTCGCCAAACCTAAACTAGCCAAGCCGAGAAGGAGGGTATAGGGTGGGTGCCGGACAGGTCTATCAATTATCAAACGTAAAGAAAAGATGTAAAGAACATATTATGAATTAGTAATTCACAAGCGAGTAAAAAAAAAGAAGAAAAAAGATATCCAATGAAAATAAAATATTTAAAATGATTTTTTTTAGTTTTCAAAAAATTAATATTAATATTAATAATAATAACAACAATTACATATGATATAAAATAGAAGTCTCATTTAGGCTCGCTTGAAATTGTGAACATTTTTACAATTACAAAGTTACGAAAAGAAATTAAACAGCGAAGTTGTTATGCATTCCGCACGGAATATTAGTCCATTTTTTCGATGTTTAAGTTTAATCACGAGGTACCTACTTGGGGTTGGCCTGGTGGTTCTCTCACTAGGCTCTCAAATGGGTGATCTTAGGATCAAATCTTAGGTTGGGAGGGTTGACGGGAATTTTTCCAGGAATCTCGGCCCGATCGCAGATCGACTGGCTCGGGTATACTGCGTAGTGCAAATAAAAAAAAAGTTTAATCACAAAGTGATTAGTGTTAAAAAAAATGACGTGTTTGTGGGGGTTGGAATATTAATTAAGATTTTATTATCCAACGTTAAATGTGTTTATTCCGTGTCGGCTCTTTTCTCCGGACTTTGGGGAGAGCTACAGACAGGAAGATCTCTTCATTGATTATTTGCAGGCGATTCCCTCTTATGGGTCACTTTTTTTTCCCCTTCGTGGTTGACTTACGTGCCATGAGCGGACCGTTAGTAAAATAGGCGATCTGACCTAGAAGATGTCGTCGAATTTGTGGGCTTACGTTATTGACAAATTATCATATAAAAGTTTGAATTTACGTCAGAAATTATCACAATCATGCGCTCGTATGTTATACTATTGTTAGTGAGCCTTACAAAAGGATGTGACTGTTTCCACCAAAAAGTCTAAACTAATAGATGGTGATACTCAGTTATCTTATAAATTTATTATTATATTATACGATCGATGTGGGATCTAACACGATGTATAAAGAAAATACATAAACCTAAAAAGATATAAGAAGAACGAGGAATAGATGGCATATAAAGTCCTATTAGTGAAAGTTGAACGTAAGATTTTTTAATCTCAGGTCGAAAATAATATTACTGTACTAAAGCCTTTTCACACTCTTTATAGGTCACTTTATCTTTTACCCGTAACATCAAATCCATCCTCTACCGACAAGGGCGTCGGGGGCTATGGCTGATATAAGGTAATGGAAGTCTTTGTAGTTAATTCAAAGTAATATTAGCAGTTTAATCAAACGATTTATAAGCAAAATATATAGAAAAAAAGGACTCGATGATTTGTAATTATTATTCTTAACTGTCGAATGGTTGAAAATTTTCATGTAACATTAACACAAATACATAGAATTGTAATGGATTTAGTATATGAGAAAGCCAATGTAGCACATAATACCCTATATTCGATTTTTACTAATAAAATTTCACGTATTTCTTTATTTCTTTCTTTTTCTCGATTTCCCAAAACTCCTTTATAATTGAAAGTTTAAAGGTAGAAAGGGATGAGTTCCCACTTGGAATTCAAAAATAAAAGGTGAAAAAACAGGGAAAATTGATATGGCAAGAGGGGACCAGACTTTGCTATCATCAAATAACATTGCTGCAAGTAAAAGCTAAACCCATACTTTCACACAATTGATTTCGATGCAATAACTTAGATTCGAATCCCTTCTTACAACTGTGTCAAAATTTATGCTCTTTAGGTAGGAACCACGATGGACGCCGATTTCTTAGATTATGACAGGCTTCCGGTAGTTTCAAGTTGATGAGATCAGCATTGAGTACTGTTACTTTATTCGTCTCATGTATTGTTCAGTGGACATGGAAACCCGAATATGACACTGTATGAATAACTGAATGACCACTATTTGTGAATACGAGAGAGGATAGCGTACAAGCGGACCAACCGAAAAGGCCCCGCCACTTGTCAGGACACTGCCTTCACCAACCCCACCCACCAGCTTGTGTCTCCTCAGGTTCCACCATCCAGCCATCCAGCGGCTGCGATTCGTCTCCGGATTGAAAACCAGCCGTCAGATTCAGAGATTCCCTCGCAGAGCTCCAAGAAAATGGAGCCCACCCTCCACCATCCTAGCCCTGGGCCTATAAGTAAGGCTGGAGCTCAGGGCCACTCAGTCGTCCCCCGTTGGGTTGTCTTCTTTTGTGAGACACACCAGAAAACCAGCCCCAGGTGACCTGCGAAACGTCCCTCTCTTGTTCCTGTGATTTTGGGTGTTCATGTCGATGGATCTTGCTCTTGTTCCTTGCTGGGTGTCTGCTCTTTCTTAATCTTAGTGGATCCGAAGGTGGCTGGGATTCTACAACCCCAAAGATCTGAGCTTTGCAGCAGTACAGTAGGCTCTTGTGACGATGTCCCCTGACAAAGTCATTAATTTCCTGATGCTTGCTGCTCAAGTTAATCACTGTGGGATCATTCCATTTCTCTATTACCAAATTGTTTGGCATCAGTTAGTGCTCTAGGAATATCATGCCGATTCTTTTGTTCCATCTTTTCGATCGCCTTTTCACTTGAGAATTTGTGCCATGGCATATGTGTTCTCATTTACTCTACCGATCTGGTTCCGGTAATACTGGTGGAATCTTCCTCTCCCAGCATCATTTGCATATATAGTAATCTTTGGGTGGGGGTCTGTGTCTGCAGATTAAACAGAATGGAAACCTTCCTATTCACATCCGAGTCGGTGAACGAGGGCCACCCTGATAAGCTCTGCGATCAAATCTCCGATGCAGTCCTCGACGCCTGCCTCGCTCAGGATCCCGACAGCAAGGTCGCGTGTGAGACGTGTACTAAGACCAACATGGTCATGGTTTTCGGGGAGATCACCACCAAGGCCAACATAGACTACGAAAAGATTGTCCGAGACACGTGTCGCGCAATTGGGTTTGTGTCCGATGATGTCGGACTCGACGCAGATAAATGCAAGGTCCTTGTCAACATCGAGCAGCAGAGCCCTGATATTGCCCAGGGCGTTCATGGGCACCTCACCAAGCGACCGGAGGAGATTGGTGCCGGCGATCAAGGCCACATGTTCGGGTATATATTGTTAGATGCTAAACGAGTTGTCATGTTTCATATAAGGGATTAGACCATTGCAGCAGTCAGGAAATGATCTTGGAATTTTAAATTTTCACAGGTATGCAACTGATGAGACACCCGAGTTGATGCCGCTGAGCCACGTCCTGGCGAGTAAGCTCGGGGCCCAACTTACTGAGGTCAGGAAGAACAGGACGTGCCCATGGCTGAGACCTGATGGGAAGACCCAGGTCACAGTTGAGTACTACAATGATAACGGGGCTATGGTTCCGGTCAGGGTCCACACCGTCCTCATCTCGACCCAACACGACGAGACCGTCACCAACGACGAGATCGCTGCTGATCTCAAGGAACATGTGATCAAGCCGGTGATTCCGGAGAAGTACTTGGATGAGAAGACCATCTTTCACCTCAACCCATCAGGCCGCTTTGTGATCGGTGGTCCGCACGGCGACGCAGGTCTCACAGGCCGTAAGATCATCATCGACACGTATGGTGGATGGGGCGCCCATGGAGGTGGAGCATTCTCGGGGAAGGACCCTACTAAAGTGGACAGGAGTGGGGCCTACATAGTCAGGCAGGCAGCGAAGAGTATCGTTGCGCACGGACTTGCTCGCCGGTGCATTGTCCAGGTTTCCTACGCCATCGGTGTTCCTGAGCCTCTGTCCGTGTTCGTGGACACTTACGGGACCGGGAAGATTCCCGACAAAGAGATCCTCAAGATTATCAAGGAGAACTTCGACTTCAGGCCGGGAATGATAGCAATAAACCTCGATCTCAGGAGGGGCGGCAACGGAAGATTCCTTAAGACTGCTGCTTACGGGCATTTCGGAAGGGACGACCCAGACTTCACATGGGAGGTTGTGAAGCCTCTCACGTGGGAGAAGCCTCAAGCTTAAGTAAAGCAAGAACTGTTATGTCCATTCTGAGAACCCTTCTGTCTGGTTCTCTGTTATCTTGCAAAGATGCCATATCCCATGCTGTCCCCGTCTTGTTTTGTTTCGGTTGTTTTCCTTCGCCGTGTCAAATATCGCCCCGATCATGATATTGGGTACCCTGTTGTGTAATGTGAACTTTGCATAAATTGAAGGAATCGAATTTGATCGCTTACCAATCTCCCTCGACCGTGTGTTTTCTGCTGTAGTCAGTCTGGATGCTGTCGCAATTTGCCGTAAGGTAAAAAGTAGGTATTATTCTGAGACAGAGCTTCAAGGACTATTAACAGAATCAAATCTGATGCATATTCTGAAAGCATTTGCGATCGGGTTTATCTCTTATACCCGATTCAAGCTGCAAGGTCAAAATATAGAGTACAGTTCGTGCGATCGGGGTTGCCGGCAAGGGACTGCAAGTAGCAGATCCATTTTGAGCAGAACTTTCGGTCAGTGTGAATCACATTGCGTTAACCAAAGACATCCAGCTTCAACTTCAAACTCATCCCCCCCCTCCCTTGTCCAGTCACTGGAGGTCTATGACATTGCAAGAATGACAATGACTTCATGTCTAAGCCTGTGTCTTTTGCTCTCTGTTATATTACAAATGCAGGAGACGGAGCAAATGGACACAGCCTGAACATATAGAGCCGGCTACCACTGGTTTACAATTGGCTTGAGATGGACTTAAGTCGATAATAATATTAAAGGATCTAATAATTGTACAATACACCAGATGCTACATATCTCTTCCATATTACAGGACTGTAAGTTGAGTTTGCGGCAAATTCTGCACTTAAAACACAAACACCTACTATGGTCACATTCCTCCTTTACTTATATCATTCATTAAAATATATGTAGAGGCCAACATCAGTTTCACAGCTCTCTTCTTTAACTGGCTCCATAATCCAACAATTCCCATCGGAAAGGCCGGAACACATAGAGAACCTCCGGAGAGCTCTTGAACAGGAGAGCGACGCAGACGCAGACTGCAGCAATTGCCACCATTGATAGCATTGCCGGCCTGTAGAGGAGCGACCTGCCCTCGATCCTATAGGCGAGCTTCTGGTCACACGCTTTACAGCTGTTCTTATGGGCGGGCTTCCAGCTCGACTCGATCTTCCCGATCTCGAAGCTGCTAGTGGTCGCAGTGTCTTTACTCTGCTTCTGCTGGGCGCTGCTCGAGTCGGGTATGTCGAGGACCACGTGAGGAACCTGTGGGGGCAGCAATCTCCTGTTGACTTTCCGCTGGACAAGATGGATGTATGAGTAGTGGCCACGGAGGCGCGCATAGTCCTCGGGTGTGGACCCCGTACTGTCACGAGCATTCCTCCACGCCTCAACCCCGACCTGGAAGAGACGCATTTAAAATTCATGAAGATCGTATATAGCTTCTGTAACCAATATCTCCCGATGAGCTCAAAATTTCCAACATACATCGACAAGAAGTGAAATACCAACCAAGAAGCTTCAGAAAAGATCTCAATTTCCAGAAAGTGAAGTCACTTAGGTGTGAACTTCAAGCCACAATTATCTAGGTATCAACACCGAAATCGACTCATCCAAATTTAAGAAAAAACAATTATTTAATTCACTGTCTATTTGAAAAGAAAATTAGACAAAAAGCGACTCACCATTCCAGGGTCATCAGTCAAAGCATCCAGTACGTCTTCAGAACCATCTTTACCAGCTGCAATATGGAGAGGGGTCAGGCCAGCAGGGCCTGCAGCATCAGGTCTGAAAAGGAAAATCTGCCGGCTCGTATCACTCATCAGTTGCAGCTCAGATCCGACATTGTCTGACACCCTCTGAGGAACATATCTCAGGAGTAGTTCCACTATAGGCTTGCAGTTCCTCCTCACAGCTCTGTGAACGAGACCCATCTCTAGCACAGCCGGATACAATGATGGGTGCTCTCCTGCTCCAACAACTCCACCGTGAAGAATGTCCAGTAGTTTCTTTACTACTGTGCACCAATCATGGTCCATCGAGAACTCCACAAGCCACCTGAACCTTTGGAAAGAAAAGAGTTCTGTATTTGGATCCAACTGGCCAAGTCTAAATCTCAATTCACTTCTATGAAGGATCCAACCCAATTCATTTATGAACTCCAGGGCTTGCTCTCTGGCCTCAATTTCTGTGGTTCCCTCATCATCTGAACCGGATCCAGTGAGCTCTAATATATTTTCTAGTGTACGGATCTCTGAACAAACATCAGCTTCTGCAACGATGAAGGGAAAGAAGCTTCCAGGGAGACCACGATCTTCTATCTGGAAAAATGATTCAGCAAATAAACATCAACTCGAAAGTAGTGAGGATGCTGCTACCCTCAGCATAAGCATACAATTGATTGCCACTAACAAAAAACTAAAAATGCAGTCCATCGAGTACATATATAGCAGCACCTCAATGAATCCTCTTCCACAAACGGTAGGAATAGAGCAGGAAAATTTGACGGACTGGAGCTCACTGTCTTCATCCAACAAGTCTTGAGTTGTTTCTTGAAACAGATACTTTCCTTCCAATGCACATAGTAGCCTGCACAGAAGAACATCATTGATGACAATTTTTTTATGATGACTTGACGAGTCAGCAGAGATAGTCAAAGAGATACCTTGATGCAGGATTACACAGGTTAAAGCCCTTCACGAGAAACTGGGCTTTCTCAGAGGCAGAAACAGCAATGGGCCTGACGCTCAGAATTTTACTGAGATTGATGCCTCTGAATGGCAATAATGTGTCTAGAACAAGCTGACCTGCACCATGAATTTCCATGTCAGACTGTTCCTTTCCTACTTATGATAAGACTCATTTGTTCATTGAAATTTCATTGCTCAAAGCAAACAATAAGACATCAAAGAGCAGATCAAGAAATCACCATTGTAGATGAAAGCCATTTGATGCTGCACCCGTATGTACATCCACCCAATGTTCCAGAAATTGTCCTCTGAGACATTGAGGAGCCTACTCAGACTGCAACTGAGACCATCGGACAACTACATCAAACGAGAAATGAGAAACATCAGTTCAAGGGACGCATATAAGGGATGAAAAGCAAGGAAACACGTATTTAAGCAGATTCAAAATTCTAATGGAATTGCCTTTAAGGTGTCAGTAACAAAGTCTCACCTCTTCCCAGGCATCCTCAGACTGACGAAGATAAATAGTGAGAACAATACACCCAGGCCTAATGTAGCTCTCAATGTCCGTGGGAGTGTGAGATAGCCAGTCAATGATCTGGCAAGCAGATATATATGGTCATATTTCTTTCACTATAACAGAATCATAGTTGGGTAAGCTTCAAGACTTATGTAGTACCTGTGCTCGCACGAGAAGAGGAAAATCATTTGGTTCTTTTCCGAATAATTTGAAAACAATCCGATCAGTACGGCTCTGCAACTCAAGAAGGAAATTGGAGTTTTCAGATGGTGAGAAAGATAAGTCTTACAATAAATACCACTAACAGTTTCAAGGTAAGACATCCGTGGATAGACTTAAGTCATGTCTACCTGAGCACATAAGCCCTGATTGAAAATCCACCAGTTTAAGGAGTTTATTCAACCACAGAAACTTACAAAATGCCAAGAAAATAAATTGTGGCAAAGAAGACTGATGGGAGGGAGTCATAAACTATCACTGAGTGAATGCAAGGTGATATCCACATATAAATTAAAACAATCTCTCTACCCATATTCAAGAATCCAAAACCCTCATTTCCAAATTTACCTGAGTGTCTCCACTTGAACTAGAAGGTGACAGGGCAGATGCTGAATCTGAAGTCCCACTTGTTTGTGGTGGGCTCGACTGATGGGATTCCTGTTGCATCCATGGAGTGCAATCAGGAGAATAGGTCCTCGGATTCACAGGCACAGGTGATCTCTCCAAGTCGTCTAAGCCATCATCTGAGTCGATATAAACATCATTGAGATCAAAGTTATTCAGCTTATTCTGTCCTATCAGATTTTGGCCCTCTGCACAGCTTTGTACACCATTAAGTGCAGGCTGGGTTGGTGGCAGCTGCATAGGCCTTGAGGATCCTTCAAGGCCGTTTGAGACCCCAGCAGGAATCGCCTCTAATTTACTGAGAGAGGCTCCACCATTGGCAATGTTTTGTGATTCCTGCACAAGGCCAGCAATGTTCATTCCTCCAATTTGGTTGCTGGCAATGCTTCTCAGAAGATGAGTTAGTAGATCTTGATCTGCCGCTTCTTTGAACTGATTGGCTGCAGTCCACGCAAATTAGTTACTTATATAAGTCAGTTTGACATCAAAAAGGGAAAAAAGGAATGTAGCATGATTTGCTATTTGTATTATTGCCATAACCAACAAAAGGATTTCCCATAAGCAGATTAACTAGCCATCTACTGAAGACTCTTTTACTTGTAATGCAATACATCATATCTAGCGACTATAATTATATACTGACATTTAGTAATGGAATAAAGCATTCGAAGAAGGGTATACACCTCAAAAGAAAGAGCAGAAATGATCTTCAACATACAAGTGACATATTACAAGAGTGCACAATCATCACCAATCATGAAAAGAAATATAACACCATGCGCCAGAAATGGATAAATTCAGATACTTACTGTGCATGTTGGAAAGTATCTTCAGTAGATTTATTAACAGGTAACCACTAGCCTGATCATCTTTAAGTGCATTTGCAGTAGCTGCTGAATCAGGATTTGCTTTTCTTCTTCGCTTATTATGGCCAGCTAGACGCCTGCGACAGCTTCTCTTGCCTTCATCGAATTCTTGAAGGGCATGGAACCTGATTGCAATTAGGGAGCAGAAGCCCAAATCAATTGTCAAGAATTTTGGAATGAATAAGTGTAGAGATGGTGGCACAATACGTCAACTATCACACACCACATAATTTTGACAAGAACATGTTATAAGCCAGTAAGTTCCTACCGAATGACTCATTGAGGCTTCAAAGTATATGAGCAAGGCAACTTATAGAACTCAACAGGAACATCTCTTACCTACTGCATTGCTGACAAAACCGCTGCATGATGTTCCCCACTAGAGCCTTGACAGCCTTGGAGTGCATCTCACACACCTTATGCCGTCTATGGTAGTCCTTTGCATTGCTCAAATCAGCCCCACAGTCCTCTACCTGACAAACTGCACGACTGCCAGAACCCCCAACCACTTTTGGCTTCTTCCCGTTATTACCATCCCTACAACCAGCCTCTCTTTCAGCATTTGGATATCCTTGCCCACCGATCTTCAGTGTAAGGCTGCCGGCTTTATCTTCTAAATTATCCTCTTCAACCATAATAACTCTCCTGCGCTTCTCCAGTTCCCTCTTACCATTCTCATTCCCCACATTCACTTCATCAGAGCACAAGGATGAGCTGTTGGAGGAGTTCCCAGCGGTGGGAATCCCATTGCTCGGTGGGAAGAATTGTTGGGCTGGATAATCTGATGGACCGGAATTCAAAGGTTTCGCAATGAACAGATCCCCATCCCACTTCCAGTCATCCAAATTCCAGTCCAAACTCCTCCTTCCCACAGAGGCCATACCGTAAAAGTGATGAGGCTCGGCCTCAACTCTGGCCTCCATTCACTCTTCAACGATATGCTTAAAGGATCAAACTTTCGAACAATTGACCGCAGCAAGATCTAGTAGAAAAGTGTAAAACCTCAAGAGTCAAAACCGAAGCAGCAATCACAAGAAATCTACAGAAACCCCCAAAAAAATTAAGCTGCACGAGCTACACCGGATCAGCTACAATCCGTCCCCAGAAGTCAAGAAACAGTACGCGGATGCATCCATGCCTCCAATTAACAGCCAGCCACATAAACAAAATGAATCAGCTTACCAGCTCCTTCAATTCAATCCCCTAAGGGACCAGGAATCTTAGAGTCCAACCACAGCACCGTTCAACATAGTCAGCCCCAACTAGCAAGAACTGAACGGGTCAGACAGAAAGGGTAGGAAGAGAGTGTCCGAGAGGGGCGGGGATCCTGAAAGGGAGTCGGCTGCGAAGATCGCAACCGCCGGAGCCGGAGGAGGAATCCCGGGGGAGGTGGGTGCGCCGAAGCTGTGGTGGTGATGCTGGTGGGAACGTGAATAATGCTAGATGTGACGAAAGAGATGAGACAGAGAGAGAGGGATGAGGGAGGGTGGACACAAAATCAATCACCATTAAAGACACATTTTTTTTAAATCAACTTCCATGGGCAGTGACCGACTAATCCACCGAAAAATATAATATACGGTCAGAATTCCTTCACTAATCTCTAGATACCGGTCCTGTACGAGTTAAATACTAAACCTATCCTACTACATGTTGTCAATTTATAAGCGGTTTCGTCTGAACCCACTAAAGACTTCTTTTTTCCCATTTTCTTCCTCTTTGTTTAGAGAGAGAGAGATAGGAAGATCCAGCCGGCGGACGGTCTGGGGAAGGGACCCGCTCAACACAACCGCGTGTCCCGCACTCTCGCGATAAGAAGGACAGCAGATGCCGGTCGTCTGTCTGTCTGTTGCTTTTTCTTTTTACTATTAAGTTTAATGAGCCCCGAATAATCAAGATTCGAGCGGTGTCATTGGATAAAACTCTTTTAAAATAAATTTTTTACGTTAGCAAGACTTGAACCCGAGATCTCACTTAATGGAAAGAGATGATTTGCCACTTCAACTACTAACTTAGATTGACGTATGGCAACTTGTTTCGAACAATGGATTTGAGTATGAGATTCGAATTTGAGATTTTTTTTGTAAGAAAAGAGTATTGAATCATCTAAATTAATTAATTTGCATCGTTAAATCGTTGATTTTATGTTTTATAATGCTCGAATTTAGAATCTTACTTTAAAATAACGAGCCAATTGAACTGAATAATAGAATACATTTATCGAAATTACCTTAATGGTTACAAAGTATTATGTGACCAGTTATTTGGTTATTTAATGCGTATATTTAATAAGGAAAATTTGTATATTTGTTCCTAATCCCTTTTTTTTAATTTTTATCCTAATTTTTTAGAATAAATTTGATCATTAATCTTTTTATAATGGGACATTTTCAATTTTTTGTTATTTAAACATTAAAATATTGATTGAATAGTAAGAATAATAAATAAATTAATAATTTTTGAAGAGAGAGAGAGAGAGAGAAATGAATGGAATGGCTTGACGGTAATCACCCTTCCCTTCCATGATAGAGATAATCGCGGGTGAGAAACTAAAATCTGTACGTGAGTAAAATAAAATAAAAAACCAACTGTAATTGACCGAAATAGTTAATTTTTTTTGCGAATCTATATAAATTTCTGGTGATTTTCAATATTTAAAAAATAATCCTGGGTCCTGGACCAACCGAATTGATACATAAATAAAATAAATCGCTAGCCGTTCATTTATTTTTTAAGGATTTTTCTTATTTTATCATTATTACTATTAAATCAATATTTTAATAAAATATTAAAGCAATAAAAAAAAAGTGTTCTTATATAAAAAAGGGTTAAAGATTAAATCTGATCTAAAAAATTGAGAACAAAAATGACAAATGAATAAAATGTCGATGATCATGCAATTTTTCTCGAATTTAAGATGAGGTCCGTTGATTTAATCAAGCAAGTTGTTCGCCGTTAACTAACGACCCGGTCACGTAAACTGTCAAGTCAGCTTACAGTCGTAGGTTGGAATGGAATTTTTCTATTAGGATTTTTTTTTTGTCCTTATTACCGGTATACAGATACCTAATAGGCCATAGCTCGAGCCCGGTGCGCCCACCGGAGGGTGAAACTCTCCCGAAGTGAATTCTTTCAATTCAGTAAACTCGAATCCGACAAATTATTTAAGGGGGAGAATCACTATATCAATTCTGATACGGTCTCATCCTAACCGTCCAATAGCATCACAATGCACAAAGAAAGCATGCATAAAGAGAAGTCACTTCTACCATTGGAGAAAGGCTATACACAGTGCAGTGGTTGTATCTATATCACGTGTTACTGCTGACGTGGTATAACAGTCCAAACAATCGAGCCGTGCGAATCGGGTCGAGGTATTAGGTCTTTAATGAATCATAATAAGTGGAAGTGCTGGCGCTTCAACTCCCGATAAAGTTTGGAACAAGAATCGCACATGACAACCATGTTATCTTCGAACGAACATGTTTGCAACCTCCACACATCCGACCCCATCATTCATGTCAAGTTGGTACTACCGACAGTCCATTTATGATAGCCTCGACAGATCGAATCGACAAGTGTGAGTGAATTTGGTTCACTCTTTTTTACTTTGGAATACCCAAAAAAAAAAAATGAATTGCAGTTCACATGGTAGAATGGAAAGATCATGTTACTGTAATCCTCCTAATGTTGTCAAAATTATGAGAACTTGTTTGCTCCTTTAGGGGTTGAAGCTCGGTGCACTTATGACGTATCTTTTCAGCTGCGTATTATCTGATATTCACAGTATAATATATTAAGAGTGCAGTTCACGATATACCTCTATTTGAAAAATAGAAGGGGATCTTTATCCTATTGGAATATGTCTCGACATAAACCAGAACTCGAAGACCGAAAGACTTGAATAACGAGTTGAAGATCAGATTCAATATACGAGATATGTGCAAACAACAATCAACGGTCGAGATCATGGTTGGAAGCACGGAATATCCTGAACAGAATCTTGATAGATATTTGGGAGATTTTATGGATATTATTTCCTCGTTTGAATATGATATCCTGGATCTCATAATCTGTAGTTAATTTTTAGAAAATACATGTAGATAATATTTTCTAATATATCAAATAGTATACAGTTTTGTACTATAAATAAGAACTTGTACGAGTTGTAAAGGCAGTGCCTCGTGCCGTGAAACCTCGAGGGTGTCGGGGCTCGGATGAAAGAGTCTAGCGAGTGATCTTTTTTATAAACTTCTCTGTAACATTAGGATGTGAAAACTTGAGAGATCAAGTTGTGACTCTTTTCTAAAGGGGGTTTGTAATGGGGTTTGAGATTGATGGTATCCCGAAAGACTGTAATCTCTCTGTTTGATCTAGTAGAATCTCCTTTTTTGTCCTTGATTGTTTCCCTCGGAGTTTAGGGTTTTTCCATGTATACTCGGTGTCAAGTTTCCGAATTTCTCATTTCATCATCTCGTTTGAGACACCCGAGACCTGACAGGCGATATCAGAGAGATCATCAGGTTTCCCCAACATATCCGAATATAAGAGAGATTCACGGGCTTTAGAATGACTAAGAGAGATGATGGAATAAAAGGACACAATAAGTCCTGCCAGTGAAAATCGATGACCTCTTGATCTCAAGAAGGTATTTTGTGCAACAATTGTAACCACGTGACAGTTCTTACGTGATAACATCAACCAATCAAATTTAACTATCATCGGGGTTGTCTTTTTATTTTTTAAATTTCATTTCAAAAAAAATATAAAAACAATTGATTTTCAGTATTCGGTGTGACCATGTAAACAGTGATATGTGATGATAGCTCCTCCTTGATTTCATGTTGATAATGATAACAACACTGTACCAAGTCTCTCGTAATGACAGAGGGTCCTTTCCATTGGATGATGTGGCTCTGAGCAAACATGATAAGGCTCACAAGCAATGCCATGAAGTCAGTCTTCCAATTTACACGATTAACATTTAAGAAATTCTTAAATCATCACATCTCGTCACGTGATATAAAAAAAATACAAATTATATTATGATGAACAAGTAAATTGGTATTAATCATCCGAGCGGTTGCCTTAATTATCACTAATCAGAGCAATTTAATCGATTCTTTCTTACCACGTCACTGTGAGATACGATCTTCTAAAAAAAATATCCTTAACAAAAGAGGAGGAGAAGAAAAAAAAGCTGGTCCAAGTCTTTGAATCTAGAAGTGTTAGCTTTGCCCAATCTAAAAGAGTCTTCCTCGGCGGAAGGGTACTTGCGTAATTGCACAAGACCCTGATCTACGGCCAAGGTTCCATGGGTGCGATACTCATTGGAGGAGTTATGTATCTTTTTTTTTTTTCTATCTCTTAATCTCGTATCATATTCAAGAATCTCTCTTATCACCGAGAAAACTGTCTTAAGTTAGATTATGACGTATTTTTCACATGCAATAACGATATCAGTCTTGCCAAGTTAAGGAGAAGATAAAATCGAAAAAATGGGATTCGATACAGTGATATCACGATCGAAACTGGGGTAATGAGATTCTAGATTAAATTGATATAAATCTCTTTTTAATCTGAAAAAAAAAAAAGGAAAATAGCTTTTCTTTAGAGCAGTCAACAGACATGGTTGCTGACTTTGACCGGCTTTCATAAAAGTTCCACATCCAATAAATGCAATATATTTAACATTACATATCTAGAGAGAAAAATAATTCGGTGGAGTGGTATCGCTCTTAACTTGGAATCGAGAGGTCTCGAATTTAATTTTCATCGGTGGTATTGTCTGTATCCTTTTTATTAAATGTTTTATATTTATATTAAGTGATAAATATATAACATTTTTTTCTTCTTTATATATGCCAATAATTTTCATTCCATTTTCTAATGAGACTATATTCTCCAAATCGTGATTTGACATGTGATTTCCATATATTATAATGGTCTCGCAATAAATTAAATAAATTCAGAAGGAAAGAAAAAATAAAATGGACCCAAAAAAAAAAAAAAAAAACAAAGGACCAAGCGACCGGCGACACTGGCAAAGACACACCGAATCCACCAACCCCACCACGCGCTGCCATATTTTACGATCATCGTATAATTAACTGCTGAATTCGTTGAGATGATAAATCTTCTTTTTTTCTTCGATAAAGTTATAGATTCGAATATTTTAGATAAAGAAAAATTCATATTATAAGAATTTTATTCACTTGATGGACGATCCAGCTGAAACTGATCAGTCTATACTTCTTAGATTTATGAATGTGAAGTGGTATTGGCATATGCCCGAAAACAAAAAAAGGAAAACATTTTCATTCTTAGGAAATCAAGTGTATTGACAAACTCAGTTAATAAAGATTCTCTACAGATCCCTTCCCACCCGACAAGTTCGTGTAAAATTATTGAGGGTGCTTCGACCCGATAACTCCAATGCTCGTGGTCTCCTTTTTGTCAGTATTAAAAGGCAGAAGAAGGGCATGAGCAGGGAGCCACTTATTCAATCGTAAATATATCATACATAAATTGAATAACTGATACTAATACTGATACCGTTAACACAATACATCTAATATAGTTTAAGCTGTTTCCTCCGAGACGCAGCTCTAAAAACACATTCCAGTAATTTTATTCACAGGAAGACTCAGACTAGAACCTCGACCTCATCAAACAGTATGAGAAAACAGTATGAGAGTAAGTTTTGAACTACTGAAACATCAACTTTGATGGTACAAGGCTCTTGTTCTCAAGACATGCTTGTCGAGCCTTCAGACCGTGTCACTGTCCAATACCATAAATTCGGGTAAGTTTACGCAGAAGTATATGCACGGATGGGGAGAAACGGATCTGTGAGTTGTTACGGATAAACCCGAAAATACACAAGTTTACATGTCGCACTAAGTAATACAAAATGAGTGAGAGAAATCTTTCCCTCGAAGACCTGTGCCAAAAGCCCTCCTGCTAACCACTGAAATTGACACGATTAGGTCTATAAACATATTCAAGTGACTAATAGCAAGAAAACAGAAAGTAAACACCAGATGGGATTAAGAGTTAAGTCAGTAATAATATTAAAGGATCTACCAGTCATACAAAGTACCCAGAAGCTACAGATCTCATCAATCTTACAGTAGAGTAAGTTGAGTTGCTGCAAATTCTGCATTTAAACACAGGCACCTATTATGGTCACATTCCCCGTTTATTTATATTATCCAGTAAAATTTATGGAGAGGCAAGTACCAGTTTCGGAGCTCTTTACTTCAACTGGCTCCATACTCCAACAATTCCCACCTGAAGGGCCGGAACACATAGAGAACCTCCGGGGAGCTCTTGAACAGGAGAGCTACACAGACGCAGACCGCAGCAATTGCCACCATTGACAGCATTGCGGGCCTGTAGAGGAGCGACCCTCCCCCGACTCTGTAGGTGAGCTTCTGGACACACGCTTTGCAGCTGTTCTTATGGGCGGGCTTCCAGCTCAGCTCGATCTTCCCGATCTCGAAGCTGCTGGCGGTCGCAGTGTCTTTACTCTGCTTCTGCTGGGTGCCGCTCGAGTCGGGGATGTCGAGGACCACGTGAGCAACCTGTGGGGGCAGCGATCTCCTGTTGAGTTTCCGCTGGACGAGATGGATGTATGAGTAGTGGCCACGGAGACGTGCATAGTCCTCGGGTGTGGACCCCGTACTGTCACGAGCATTCTTCCATGCCTCAACCCCGACCTGGAAGAGAGATGCACTTAAAATTCATGAAGTATAGCCAGTATCTCCCGGTGAGCTCAAAATTTCCAACATACATCGACAAGAAGTGAAATACCAACCAAGAAGCTTCAGAAAAGATCTCAATTTCCAGAAAGTGAAGTCATTTAGGTGTAACTTCAAGCCACACTTATCTAGGTATCAACTCCAAATCAGACTCATCCAAATAAAATAAAATAAAATAAAAACAAATATTCAATTCACAGTCTATTTGAAAAGAAAATTAGACAAAAAGCGACTCACCATTCCAGGGTCATCAGTCAAAGAATCGAGTACGTCTTCAGAACCATCTTTACCAGCTGCAATATGGAGAGGAGTCAGGCCAGCGGGGCCTGCAGCATCAGGTCTGAAAAGGAAAATCTGCCGGCTCGTATCACTCATCAGTCGCAGCTCAGATCCTACATTGTCTGACACCCTCTGAGGAACATATCTCAGGAGTAGTTCCACTATAGGCTTGCAGTTCCTCCTCACAGCTCTGTGAACGAGACCCATCTCTAGCACAGCCGGATACAATGATGGGTGCTCTCCTGCTCCAACAACTCCACCGTGAAGAATGTCCAGTAGTTTCTTTACTACTGCGCACCAATCATGGTCCATCGAGAACTCCACAAGCCACCTGAACCTTTGGAAAGAAAAGAGTTCTGTATTTGGATCCAACTGGCCAAGTCTAAATCTCAATTCACTTCTATGAAGGATCCAACCCAATTCATTTATGAACTCCAGGGCTTGCTCTCTGGCCTCAATTTCTGTGATTCCCTCATCATCTGAACCGGATCCAGTGAACTCTAATATATTTTCTAGTGTACGGATCTCTGAACAAATATCAGCTTCCGCAACAATGAAGGGAAAGAAGCTTCCAGGGAGACCACGATCTTCTATCTGGAAAAATGATTCAGCATATAAACATCAACTCGAAGTAGTGAAGATCCTACTACCCTGCGCATAAGTATACGCTTGATTTCCACTAACAAAAACCTAAAAATACAGTCCATCGAGTACAAATATAGCAGCACCTCAATGAATCCTCTTCCACAAACGGCAGGAATACAGCAGGAAAATTTGACAGACTGGAGCTCACTGTCTTCATCCAACAAGTCTTGAGTTGTTTCTTGAAACAGATACTTTCCTTCCAATGCACATAGTAGTCTGCATAGAAGAACATCATTGAGGACAATTTTTTTATGATGACTTGACGAGTCAGCAGAGATAGTCAAAGAGATACCTTGATGCAGGATTACACAGGTTAAAGCCCTTCACGAGAAACTGGGCTTTCTCAGAGGCAGAAACAGCAATGGGCCTGACACTCAGAATTTTACTGAGATTGAAGCTTCTGAATGGCAATAATGTGTCTAGAACAAGCTGACCTGCACCACGAATTTCCATGTCAGACTGTTCCTTTCCTACTTATGATAAGGCTTATTTGTTCATTGAAATTTCATTGCTCAAAGCAAACAACAAGACATCAAAGAGCAGATCAAGAAATCACCATTGTAGATGAAAGCCATTTGATGCTGCACCCGTATGTACATCCACCCAATGTTCCAGAAATTGTCCTCTGAGACATTGAGGAGCCTACTCAGACTGCAACTGAGACCATCGGACAACTACATCAAACGAGAAATGAGAAACATCAGTTCAGGGGACGCATGTAAGGGATGAAAAGCAAGGAAACACGTATTTAAGCAGATTCAAAATTCTAATGGAATTGCCTTTAAGGCGTCGGTAACAAAGTCTCACCTCTTCCCAGGCATCCTCAGACTGACGAAGATAAATAGTAAGAACAATACACCCAGGCCTAATGTAGCTCTCAATGTCCGTGGGAGTGTGAGATAGCCAGTCAATGATCTGGCAAGCAGATATATATGGTCATATTTCTTTCACTATAACAGAATCATAGTTGGATAAGCTTCAAGACTTATGTAGTACCTGTGCTCGCACGAGAAGAGGAAAATCATTTGGTTCTTTTCCGAATAATTTGAAAACAATCCGATCAGTACGGCTCTGCAACTCAAGAAGGAAATTGGAGTTTTCAGATGGTGAGAAAGATAAGTCTTACAATAAATACCACTAACAGTTTAAAGGTAAGACATCCGCGGATAGACTTATGTCATGTCTACCTGAGCACATAAGCCCTGATTGAAAATCCACCAGTTTAAAGAGTTTATTCAACCACAGAAACTTCCAAAATGGCGAGAAAATATATTGTGACAAAGAAGTCTGATGGCAGGGATTCATAAACTATCACTGAGTGAATGCAAGGTGATATCCACATATAAATTAAAACAATCTCTCTACCCATATTCAAGACTCCAAAACCCTCATTTCCAAAATTTACCTGAGTGTCTCCACTTGAACTAGAAGGTGACAGGGCAGATGCTGAATCTGAAGTCCCACTTGTTTGTGGTGGGCTCGACTGATGGGATTCCTGTTGCATCCATGGAGTGGAATCAGGAGAATAGGTCCTTGGATTCGCAGGCACAGGTGATCTCTCCAAGTCGTCTAAGCCATCATCTGAGTCGATATACACATCATTGAGATCAAAGTTATTCAGCTTATTCTGCCCTCCTGTCAGATTTTGGCCCTTTGCACAGCTTTGTACACCATTGCAAGGTGCAGGCTGTGTTGGTGGCACCTGCAGAGACCCTGAGGATCCTTCAAGTCCATTTGAGACCCCAGCAGGAATTGCCTCTGATTTATTGGGAAAGGCTCCACCATTGTCAATGTTTTGTGATTCCTGCACAAGGCCTGAGATGTTCTTCCCCCCAATTTGGTTGCCGGCTATGCTTCTCAGAAGATGAGTTAGTAGATCCTGATCTGCTGCTTCTTTCAACTGATTGGCTGCACAGAAATCCGTGCAAAATAGTTTCTTATAAGTCAGTTTAACATTTTGGGGAAAAAAAAAAGATGTGGCATTGATCGGCTCTTTGTATTATTGTCACAACCAATGAAAGCATTTTATACAAACAGATTAACTAGCCAGATACTGAAGATTCTGTTACTTGTAAGGCAAAATATCACATCTCGTGACTGTAAGTATGTTCTGATATTTAATCATGGAATAAAGCATTAAAAGAAGGGTATACATCTCAAAAGAAATAGCAGAAATGGATATCAGTATACAAGTGACATAATACAAGAGCGAATAATCACCAACCATGACAAGAAATATAACACCATGATGCAGAAATGGATAAAATCAGATACTTACTGTGCATGTTGGAAAGTATCTTCAGTAGACTTATTAACAGGTAACCACTAGCCTGGTCATCTTTAAGTGTGTTTGCAGTAGCAGCTGGATCAGGATTTGTTTTTCTTCTTCGCTTATTATGGCCAGCTAGACGTCTGCGGCAGCTTCTCTTGCCTTCATCGAATTCTTGAAGGGCATGGAACCTAATTGCGGTTAGGAAGCAGACACCCAAATCAATTGTCAAGAGTTTTGACATGAATTAGTATAGAAATTGTGCCAACGTATATCTTTTATAACACACCACATGATTTTGGCCGGAACATGTTGTAAGGCAGTAAGTTACTACTCGATGACTCTTTGAGGTTTAAAAATAAATGGAGCAAGGCAGCTTATGTAACTCAACAGGAATATTACTTACCTACTGCACTGCTGACAAAACCGCTGCATGATGTTCCCCACTAGAGCCTTGACGGCTTTGGAGTGCATCTCACACACCTTGTGCCGTCTATGGTAGTCCTTTGCATGGCTCAAATCAGCCCCACAGTCCTCTACCTGACAAACCGCACGACTGCCAGAACCCCCAACCACTTTTGGCTTCTTCCCGTTATTACCATCCCTACAACCAGCCTCTCTTTCGGCATTTGGATACCCTTGCTCACCGATCTTCAGTGTAAGGCTGCCGGCTTTGTCATCTAAATCATCCTCTTCAACTATAATAACCCTCCTGCGCTTCTCCAGTTCCCTCTTACCATTCTCATTCCCGACATTCGCTTCATCAGAGCACAAGGATGAGCTGTTGGAGGAGTTCCCAGCAGTGGGAATCCCATTGCTCGGTGGGAAGAATTGCTGGGCCGGATAATCTGATGGACCGGGATTCAAAGGTTTCGCAATGAAAAGATCACCATCCCACTTCCAGTCATTCAGATTCCACTCTAAACTCCTCCTCCCCACAGAGGCCATACCATAAAAGTGATGAGCCTCAGCCTCAATTCTGGCTTCCATTAAATCTTCACCGATATGCTCAAATGATCCAACTTTCAAACAATTAACCGCCACGAGATCGAGCAGAAAAGCCTAACCCACCCCAGAAAATCAAACCCGGAGCGTAAATCGCAAGAAATCTACAGAAACCCCCAAAGAATTGAACCGTACGAGCTTCACCGAATCGGCTTCAATCCGTCCCCATAAGTCAAGAAACAGTACGCAGATGCATCCATGCCTCCAATTAAGAGCCGGCCACATAACAGACTAGACGTGGATCAGCTTACCAGCTCCTTCAACCTCTAAGGGGACGAGGAATCTCAGAGTAGTCGTCCAATCACTGTGCCGTTCAACATAGTCAGCCGGACTAGCAGCAAGAACTGAACGGGTCAGAGAGCAAGGCAAGGAGAGAGAGTCCGGGAGGGGCAGGGAACCTCAGAGGGAGTCGGCGACGAAGATAGCGACCGCCGGAGCCGGAGGAGGAATCCCGGGGGAGGTGGGTGCGGGGAAGTTGTGGTAGTGACGCTGATGGGAACGTGAATATAGTTGGGATGTGATGAATGAGAGAGGGGGGATGCGCTGAGGTATGGCGTAGGGTATGGTGCACCCAAAATCAATCACTATTGAAGACTTCCGTTCTAACTAGTAAACTGATAATATACAGTAGATCATGTTCAAAATTTGATTGACCTGATATTTGAAATTTAAAGATGGATTTCAGACTGTATAATATGTTTTTTGATTTATTAATTATTATGATATCAGATACTATTGATATTTAACAAAAATTCACCATGGAAGACTTTCTTCATTTTCTTTCTTTTTCTTTTCTTTTTGCTTTTTTGTTTACAGAGAGAAGAGAAAGGTCAAGCGGAAGGTGGGGGAGAGGGACCCGCTCCATTCACCGCGTGTCCCTCGCCCTCACGATAAGAGGAAGAAGATGCGCTTAAAATTGGAGGAGAAGTCGTCGAACCTTTTTTCCTCTTCTTCTTCTTCCTTTTTTTTTATATATTTTCATTTTTTAAGATTTATTTTATCATTATCTTTTTTTTTCTAGTGGGTACACTTCAATTTCTTTGTATTATTTTAATATATTAAAATATTAATTAACAGTACGAATAATCTACATTATATAAGAAAATGTTTGAGACCTAGCAAAAAAATATAAGAAAAATGTTTGAGTGTCTTTTTTCTCATTTAATATCCATTAAATCGACAAAAAAAATAAGGTGTGATCGTAAATTCACTAATATATAACTACTAATCATTTTATCTGTTCACTCTATACTTTTCATAAATTTGTCATTTAATTTCATAATTAATTTGCCAAAAAAAATCACGTTCTAAATATCTATTATTATAAATGGAGATAAAGGTAATCGGTCTCACTTTTAAAATTCTAAAAATACCATTAATAATTAAACCAATAACAATGACAAATCGGTGAAGTAGTAAAATCACCATAACTACCACTGATTACTCTCTATTTTTTTTTTTTTCTAATTATGCATTTTATTTTTTATTCATGACAATTGTAAAATATAAAAAATATGTAAAATAAAAAGTATGATTTAATAGTCAACCATATATTTAACCATTCCGTGCGTAATTGTGCGTGTGACGGGCTTGCTTCGGGTGATAACATGATACTAGAGCGTCTTGATTAGGCAATTTTTGATATAAGTCCGAAAAAGCCCCTGACAGTTTTGTCCGGGCTAAACTGAGGGCAAGTCAGAAGGTTCCCTCGTGATAATTTCACAAAATCAAAGCAGTCAGGACATGTTAACGAACCTATGCAGAACATGAGCTGCACAGGGGAACACGCTGTCCATGTACGACCATGAAGCCTGCTCATTGGCCCCCCATCGTTTGTATCAAGTTGGTACTACCGACAGCCCATTGAATCTGATGAAGCCCCGACGAATCGAATCCTCGAGCACCAATTTGGGATCGGTCTAATAGTTCTCTCGCTAACTTTCTAAATCAGTGATCCCAGAATTGAATCACAAGTTGGGAGGGTCGACATGAATTTTCCCAAGAATCTTGACCCGACCACAAATTAATTTTAAGGTGTAATCAGCTGATCGGTGATACTACGTGGTGCAAATAAAAAAAAATGGCAAGTGTAGTGGATGTGGTGCACTTTTTGTATTACCACCCCCACACAAAAAAAAAAGAGAGAGAGAGAAAAGAACAAACGAAGTGAATTGCAATTCCCATGATAAATTAGATAGATCATGCCAATTGCCAACCTAATACCCTACACAAACTCATGGATCCATGTTAGTCCAAGTGAAATGAAAAGCACATATATGAGTGGTCTCACCGGGGACGACATGCTCGTGGTGGAAATCGAACTTTCGACCTCGTAAATTTTCTCATAGTTTAGATGTCGGTAATTCCTTCGGCAGTTCAGAACCTCATAATGCTGTCAAATTATGAGCACTTACTAGTTAATGTTCGAATAGGGTACTAGTCTGATAATAAATATTTTCCCATTTATAAGGTTGGATTTTGATGACTTGTTTAATGGGAAGGAGTGCTAAATCACCTTCATTAATCGGTACGTCGCTTTTTAAAAATTAAAAATGGAACTCACCGAAAACGAAAAGGGATTTTTCAGAGATAAAAGAGACTCTGCACATTTAAAATGTGTAAGAGATATAATGAAATTAAATGGTACGGAGAGTTTTACTGATGAGATTATGTCGATAACGACAATGACGGTGCATCAAAACCCGATCGGTCCTTTTCGTGTATACACATTTTTGAGGAAACATGATAAGGCTCATCGCGTGCATGATTAAGAACAACTTTTGAGCTGATTGATGAGAAGCGTACTATGATTCCTGAATTTGAGGCTCACGTTCATCAGCAAAAGCAAAGAGTTTTATTGGCCAATTGAGGCATGCCATGCAGTACCAACATGAACCGGTCGATATGATAGTACGGTTCTTTTCACAATTTTCCAAGATTAACTTTACAAGTGTCAAGATGTGTACAGTGATTTATAAAACGAACTTATTATTTATTACAAATAAAATCCGGTGTAATGATATCGTGTTCGACCTAAAATCACAGTATTCTAGATTTGTTGGGCTGAAACGTCCCGAACAGATGAAAAAATGTGAAATTCAAAATTTGACACCGGATATATTTAGAAAAAGTCTTAGCGTAGAGACCAAAATAATTTCGGACAAAGTAGAAAATTTTATTATATGGAAAAAAAATTACATCCCTTTGGAATTTTATTATACATATATTTTATAATAAATAGATTTTAAAAATCCTAATCAAACGGGTATATAATATCCAAAAAAAATTTATAGAAATTTTGTTGAGGATATTTTATGTTTCTAGCAATTATAATCTCGATCGTTAATTATTATTCGCACATTTTTTTCCGCTGAAATTGATTTCCAACTTGGTCCTCAAGTGTTCGGATTTTCGAATTTCAGCTCATGAAAAATATTCTAACAAGATTCAACTCTGATTCTTCTGTCTGATTCAATATCTGTAAACCTCTTTTTATTTTAAAAATAAAGAAAATTAAAAAATAGCAGCATAACTTTTTTTTTTTTTGAGAACAGTCAACAGACCGAGTTGCTGAATTTGACCGGCTTTACTAAAAAACCAAATCGAATACATATATATATATATATATATATATAATTAGCACATATTATATGACTAAGAAGCTTGCAAGTCAATTAGTGTCATAAATTTCCAATCGGCTTATAATCTTGATGTGGAAGTGCCCACCAAACCGGATCAGGTTCACTTTCATGTTACTGACTTAAGTATTGAAGGGTCGATTCGGAGAATCACCTCAAATCCGATTTACTTGCATGTCACATTGATTTTCCATACTCGAATTCGAAGGCCAAAGGTCTAGTTAATCCTACCGAGAACCACATCAAATCTTAATCAATTAACGTGATTCGACTTTTCTTCCCTATAAACAAGGTATCATATTCGAATTTTGTAAATAGAGAGCATTTATCTTAGCAGAGTTTTACTCCAATAGGTTCATTCGGTTCGAACTGGATTAGTTAGGATCTGTTTGACTTCTGAATATCAGTTGTACAGACGGCAAAGAAAGAAGACAAGGAATCAGGCAACCCTATTACGCACGTGCCGTATTTTAAGGCCATCAATCATATAATTTTAACCACTTCTAATTCTTAAGAAATTAAACATTAACAAACTCAATTATTAATGATTCTGTGCAAGATCCCTTCCCACCCGACAATCACTTGCCTAAACTAATAAAGTTCCCCCCAGCAAGTTCGTATAAAATTGTTGAGGGGTCCATGGACCGTAACGCTCCACAGTACCATGAATTCAAGTAATAAGTTTATATACAAATACATGCGCGCAGAAAAGGATCGAAAATGTGAATTTGTGGTCTCGTGAGCTACTGATGACGCATATACATACCTTACCTACCTGTGCTATTCCTTTATTTTTCTAATAATAGTTCTGACTATAAGATAATTAAGGTATCATCATGTATAAGTTTAGCATTTTAGACAGATATGGGCCCACCTGGCTGGTTATCAGCTATATGGGTCGAGCACGAAGGAGAAATGCCTGCCATGTGGTCAGTTATCCTCCTTGCTCGAGTGATGAGGAAAAAATATCCGACTTGATATCGATCCGACCACTCTCGCTACGTATTAGTATTCGGACTTCTGTGTTTAATTTCGAACATATCAGACAAATTAAATAATCGACAATAACACTGGTTCAGCCAACGTAACACCACCAAAAATCTTGTATAATTTAAGAAATCGATGTCCCCCTAAAATATAGGCTCAAGAGTTCCCTCTATCAATTTTTGCTCAGAACGCGACTTAAACCCTTGATCTCGATCTCACCAAATTATATGCGAGTGAGTTTTGAACTACTAGATCACCGCCTTGGTGGTATTCAAGGTATGTGCGTTGACACGTTCCGACATCGCATAGTCAATGGATTTACGATCACTGATAAATTTCGACTTTTAAGTAGATACGGTTCTAATCTTTTTTAGATCAGGTGGACATTTCACGGACTAATTCGACATCCTGGAAGTAATGCTAATCGTATTAGGGCGGACGAGCAAGCCCGACTCGCCGGAGTTCGGCCGACGTCCACCGGAATCAAGATCGAACCGAGTCTTCTAAAAGACACGTCACTTGTCTTCCCATCGGACTAAACGTAATGGGCCGAAATTGAAATTGGGCTCTGGCAAATTAGAAAGCCCATAAGCTACCGGCCCAAACCCATGAAGCGGCTCTGTCAGAAGGCCAAAGTCAATAGCTCTGACTTTTTCTAATTCTTGACCAATCACAGCGCCACGCGTATAAACCCCGTACATCGCTGCACAGGAAATCGTCTCCCCTTTGAAAATTCCATCCGACACAGTCTAGTCAAGTCTGGCCCCCTTTCTATTTTTCTTGTACGTACCTATCACTCCAAAATAATTATTTTCAGATTATTTTTTTTATTTTTAGAATTTTATAAAAATATTAAAATAACTAAGTTTTATTTATTAATAATACCGTATAAATACTGACACGTAATATACTAATAACATGGATTACGCTCTTCATTATTTGATAATAAATGCCGATGTATGTTATGCACAAAAAAAAAATTAAAAGAATGTAAAATACTAAAATAATTTCTTAGAATTAGATCATTTATTTATAACTTATTACAATTTAATTTGTTTAAAACTACAATGATAAGCATAGTATTTTCAGTTGCCATTAGTATATTTCAATTTTATAGTTTTAAATCATTTATTAAAAAGCGTGAAAGATTTTGACAGTTAAAATTACATATGTAGTAGGATATAAGGTGAAATAGGAAAATATGAATAATTAACGAAAAATTTTTGCTGTTAAGATTGATACGAAGTTAAAGAAAAGTAAATGAAATTATTATTTTACTCCTAATATAAAAATCAGATGCATGTCATAAATTTTTAATATGTAAATTTAATCGAGAGCAAATATAGAAAATCAAAAAATACATCAAACTTCCAAACGTTTACATGTAATAGTATGAGATTTAAAAGTTCAACAAGGGATGATTAATTACATTTTGAGCTATATTGGTCCAATAATAAGAAATAAAACTATTTTAATCATAAATTTATTATAATTGCAAAACTCGAACTCAGACTTATTTAAAAAAAAGGGTCGTGGAATCATTACATTGCAGAGATAAATAAAGAAGAGAACAAGTATAATTTATAAATTATGTGATGCAGTTTAGTTTAAATGATCACTGCTAACTATTCCAGTTAAAAATTTAATCCTAATTAATAATTTAAAGAAAATCTAATAATCCATAATCCATATTCTCTATTATCATATGCAAATAACAAACGATTTTGATAATTTTTTTACGGTTTCAAAATTACCCTCCATCTTATTTATTCGAAAAATAATTGAGTGAAAATAATTTTATCATTTTAATATATCTACTTAAACATTATCCACTTTACATTTTTTTTCTTCCACTTAACAGTTAAAATTTCCATCATCTCCCTCGTCACATTCTTCTCTTTTTTCTATAGATTTATTTTTAATTCTCATATTTTACTTCCCACTATTTTAACAACGATCGGTACATACATATTACAGATGTATTATGCTTTTATAACTATCTAATTTAAAAGTTAGATATATATTATTATTCAATTATATTTAAATATATATATATTTTTATAATTTTATTAAAATAATACATATCGTATTGTATGCAGTACTAATGATCCAACACTATATAATTTCAGTTCACAATTTACATGAAAAAACAGAGGAAGTTGGAAGAGTCGCTTTTCAGAAATTCGTCAGGGGGGGGAAGCTCCGAAGAGCGAGAATCGAAGAGAAGACTCAGAGGTCAAAGCCCATTCTCTCTCTAATCTACACGCCCTTATCCTGCGCGTCCCTCTCTCTTATCCTGCGCACCCCTCGCCGGCCGCTGAGCTCAGATCTCCCACTTCACTGCCGCTGGAGCTCTCCTTGCCTCCCTCCGCCTCCCAGGCCCCGTGAAGCTTAACCTCTAGACGAGACTGCTCGTAACAGCTCTCATTTTCTGAACCAGGTCAGTAGTTTGTATCACCTGTCGTTGCGCTTCCCAGTTATTGTCTAATTGACCGCCGATTGACTGGCATGTCTGCGATTCGGTGTCTGATTGCTCCTCTTCTGTGATTCCGGAAAGCTGTGATGGAATTCTTAGTTGTAGCATTAGGAATGAGAAGCACCGAGCGTTTGCTGCATCTTGTGATTATAAGTTTAGCTGTGTGTCTGATCTGTAATGGATGTCTGAGCCGGATTCGATCGGATGTGTTCTTGGAAAAAGGCGGGAACAGTGCTTTTGACCTATAGAAGATTTCAATTTACCCAGTTCCGGCAGCCTAATACGTGTTTCCTTGATGATATGAGATCAACTCGGTAGTAACTATGAGCTTACAATTTTTTTTTTCTGTTTGGATTCATTACAGCTGGATTGATGACGGAAACTGTCAAACATGTTTTCACACTGAAAATGATCCAGTGGAGTGCGTTATTTGTGGTTTTGCAGCTATTACTACTTTTCGTCGAATTGATTCTCAGATTACGTGCTTATGTTGTTTATAATATCTAATACTAAAATTCTAAATTTCATAGAATAGTCAGAGTCGAACTGTTTGACTATGTCCTCTGAAGCAGGCTGCTCTATAGGTTGTATCGTATGTTTAGTTTTTTTGTGACGCTTTCTGATCTGATGTTGGTATCATCCATAACCAATCTTCTGCATGTCTAGAATGTTGTGTCACATGCATTTTCCTCGAACTTCACTATGGATCACTTGAACAATTAGTTGGAATAATCATTTTCTCTCATCTTTAACATTTCTTTCAGTATTAATATTTGGATTTCTTTGTTTGTCTTTGGAACTTTATAATATCCTGAGGTACTGAATTTTTTCTCTACTGAAGAGAGTACCCTGAGACAAGTAACCATGAGCTGCTTCAGCTGCTGTGATGATGATGATATTAAAGCTCCAGTCAGCGGAGGTGCATACATGGAAAAGAATTCAACAGGTAATTTGGGGATCTAGGCGGCTTTTGCGTCATGTTCTTATAACCATCCAGGCTGCAATGGAAATTTTGCTAGTACTTCTACATGTATTATGTTGCAGTATCTTTTTGAACGAAGTTCGATTGCATTAAATAACCTGCAGAATCACTCGAATTCTCCTATCTTGCAGTGCACTTTTCTCACCGCATTTACGCAGTGTTACTTAATTTTGCTTTCATCTTGCTTTTCTCTAAATTATTGTATGCTGCAATCTGAACATATGAGAAACTAAGTTGAACATCATGCAGGAAATGACGGTGGCTATCATGCTTCTGAGTCTGCACCAAAAGCACAAACTGTTAAAGTTCAGCCTATTGAGGTCCCTGCGATATCGATAGATGAACTTATGGAAATCACGGAAAATTTTGGGACAGATGCTTTGATTGGAGAGGGATCATATGGAAGAGTGTATTATGGGGTTCTGAGAAGTGGGCAGCATGCAGCAATTAAGAAGCTGGATGCGAGCAAACAACCTGATGATGAATTTTTGGCTCAGGTGCGGAGAAGGCAAGCCTATCCTTGGATTGTTGTTTTCATTTTGGGTAATCATGGAATGTACATGTGCCTTGCAGGTGTCCATGGTATCTCGGCTAAAACATGAAAACTTTGTTGAATTGCTTGGTTACTGTGTTAATGGAGCTTCCCGCGTTCTAGCTTATGAGTTTGCATCCAATGGCTCCCTCCATGATATACTCCATGGTAATGTGCAAATGTTTTCTTCCATTTTGTAATTATTCCAGATTCTTCAATTATAAGTTATTTGAAATTTCTGACCTTCATAGTGATGCCATGTTTATTGGTGAATAAGTGTAGCAATGTTGTAAAATGGAAGGCTAAAGCAATTTCTCATAGAAGGAGACTTGGTTGCATGGATTGTGAAGTCTAAGATAGCTCAGATCAGAGAAGATCAGCTAACTTTTCTATTATCTCTAATTCAATCACAGGTAGAAAGGGTGTTAAAGGAGCCCAACCAGGTCCCGTTCTCTCTTGGGCACAGCGAGTAAAAATTGCTGTTGGGGCTGCAAAAGGGCTCGATTATCTACATGAGAAGGCAGAGCCACGGGTCATCCACCGCGACATCAAGTCAAGCAATGTTTTGATCTTTGATGATGATGTTGCAAAGATTGCTGACTTTGACTTGTCAAATCAAGCTCCTGATATGGCAGCACGGCTTCACTCAACTCGTGTTCTTGGAACCTTTGGTTATCACGCCCCCGAGTAAGACATTCTTTTAAATTCTTCTGCATGTTCCTTTACATGAGGCTGAGACTTTTCTTATGTACATTCAAGTAACATCTCACAATCTTAGCTCTATATTGTGTTTAAATATTTGCAACCAAATGCCTTTTTTCCCTTGATTATCATGGTTGTGCTAGCTGAGTCTTTAAGTAGAGCTATTTTCCATCTAATCCTTGTCGAGGAAATTATGGAACTTGACATTTTTACCTTTTCATGTATATCAGATACGCAATGACTGGGCAGTTGAATGCAAAGAGTGATGTGTACAGCTTCGGAGTGGTTTTGCTGGAGCTCTTGACTGGGCGAAAACCTGTGGATCATACGCTACCTCGTGGGCAGCAGAGTCTCGTCACCTGGGTAATTCCAAACTATACCCTACTTCATTAAGCACTATGCTTTATAAGGTTGGAAGGCATGCATAGTTTCTCCCTGCGATCGTGCTCATTTGTGTACTCGGAACTCTTATCAGGCTACGCCTAAACTGAGTGAAGACAAGGTCAAGCAATGTGTTGATGCGAGACTCGGAGGTGACTATCCACCAAAGGCTGTTGCAAAGGTAATTTCAAGGTGGCATCGTCTCGTAGCAGAAATCACACGTTAATTTTCTATGGGTGGTCCACTCTGCACTTTCCTTTTATGGAGCTAGTGAAATAGTCGCGTGGATATGCCATTACTTACAACCAAAAAGTTTGTTCTCCTAGGTTTTCTTTTGGGACTTCCACGTTAGGAACAGCTCTTCTGAGTCAAACCCGAGTCACAAACTTAGCCATTGCCGATTGGAATGGCGAATCCACTTATGCATGAACTTTCTTTCTTTACTGCAGTTCGCCGCTGTAGCTGCTCTCTGCGTCCAGTATGAAGCGGATTTCCGACCCAACATGAGCATAGTAGTGAAGGCCCTTCAGCCCCTCCTTAATGCCCGGGCTGGCCCCACTGGAGAAACCCCGAGCTCCTGATTCCGCTTCCGGTTCCTTGTCTGTCTCTGTTGTGTGTTCTTTACTCGTTTGAATCATTTCGAAGCCTGTAAAAGAAAACGTGGCTGATGGATCGTGGTAGATTTGGTTGCACATATTTTACAATTATTGTCGGGCATTTGATTCTATTCTTTTTATATCATCCGAGGATGTATTTGTGCTCTTCCTTCCTTTCCTTTGCCAACCTAAGCGTGCAAAAGATTCAGGGACACATGTATAAATTTCTTATAGTTTGGGGGGGTCTTCTGTAATTCGAGCCCCCCAACAGAAATAACAGCTGCTTGAATAAATGGGAGGGAAGATATATTCTTCTCTACAGAAAAATACCCAATTCCACTTCAATTCATCTCCTCATCATTCCGGTCTCCGACTTCCATCCAAGCCCGGTCTTCCTCTCCTCGAGAAACCGAGCGCAAGCTTCAGGTACTCCCTCTCTTCTGCAACTCTAGTTTAAATTTGCTAGGTAACAGGTAGGATTTGGCCTCCTCTGTAACACATGCACAAGAATCTAGTTCTAGCATTAGTGTTTCCCGTGGAAGAGGGACTAGTTTCTTGAAGCCATCTTTCTTGCCAGCAAGAAGCGAAGAGATCGGATTGGTTCATCTTTCGAAGACCTTTTTATAAATTATCTTCACGATCGAGAGTCGATCTTTATCAACTGAAGAATGGGCCACTGCTTGGGGAGCTCGATGGCCTGCTGCTCAAGCTGCTGTGGGAAACAAACAGTTGCTGCTGACCCATCAGATGATCAAGGCGGGAACAATGCTGCAGGCCCTTCCAATACTGCTGAGAACCCGAGTTCAACAGTCACGGGAACAGGACCAGATCCCACGCCAGATTCGGGTGCAGGCAATACCAATGTTACTGTTTCAAGATCTTATGTTCTACCGTAAAAGTTATAGCTGACAGTTCTAATCATGCCTGCTCCAGTTCCAGTTGTTCCAGTTATTGAGGTTCCAGTGCAAGAGTTCAAGGAAATCACCAAAGATTTCGGGGAAGATTCTTTTCTTGGGCAAGGAGAATCCGGAATGGTATACTTCGGGGTCCTGAGAAGCGGCAGAGGTGCAGCCATAAGGAAATTACACTGGGAGGAATCCGAACAAGAATTCTTAGCAGAGGTGAAGATTGATCATGGCATTTCTGCGGTCTTCTACCGTGGACTAAACCAAATTTACTGAAAACTTGTTGCAGGTCTTGATCGCTTCAGCGGTGCAGCACGAGAATCTCATGCAGCTGATAGCTTATGGCACCGACGAGACGACTCACATTCTCGCCTACGAGTTTCCCAGCAATTGCAAAACCCTCTACAATGTTCTTCACAGTAATTCGATCCATTCCTCCGGTCCCTGGTTTTTCAGTTTCACGTCTGTTCGCATTACCCAGTGATGTCCTTTGCTGTTGTTGGTTCAAGGCAATGAAGCGACTTACGAGGAAGTTACTTGGGTCCAGCGGCTTAAGATTGCAGTGGAGGTGGCAAGAGGGATTGAGTACTTGCACGATACTGTGGAAACGCGGCCAAGGATCAATTTCCGCCGGGAGATCAGGTCCACCAGCATATTAGTATCCTTGGGAAACTCCTCCGCCATGATTGCTGACTTCTACCTGACGAACGAAGATATCGAGATGGTTTTTGACCGTACCGGTTCTGGCCGGTTTGTGAGAGCCTTTAGTGGTCATGCCCCAGAGTAAGGAGCTACATGTATACGCGACAACTTCTCGAATTATATATCTGTCAGGGAGTTTCCGAATCATCAGTTCTTTTGGTTCAGATCAGCAAAGCAGACTAAGGAGAGCGAGGTGTACAACTTCGGGGTCATCGTGCTGGAGCTTGTGACGGGTTTCGATCCTATGGAAGTGCGTTCTCCTGTGCAGAGATTGATAGACTTTGTGAGTATTGTTATTGAGTATCTTATGCTGCATCTCAGTTTAAAATGCTTGCTAAAATCATTGAGGAATTCTCTGATCGTTTCCCTTTTCCTGATGCGGGATTGATAATAGGCTCAATCGATACTTACCAAGTCCGATTACGATGAGTGTGTGGACCCAAGGATGCCAAGAGGATACCCTCGAAACACGATGGCATCGGTAAGAGATTCGCTTAGCTTTCTACGAGCACTGTATCTGGCAAATCACCGTCTCGGCATATCACTGATCAGCTAAGACGGGTTTTGCAGTTCATAGACATTTCTACTTGGTGCCTCCAGGAGGATCCCGAGATTCGCCCACCCATTGGCCACGTGAGGATGAGCCTCGAGCAACTCTTGAATGACGATCAGCAGGCCGGCCCGAGCTCGGACCTGAACCTGTTTGGTAGCGGTGCAGGACACTCGACAAACAGTCGGGCAAGTGTTTAGGGGAGTGATAACAGTCCTGAAAGCACAGTGTTAGAGAATGAAAACGAGGCTTATCGGTTATTAGAGATTTTTCGGTTTCCAGAACATCTATGTTACACGACGTTCCTTTTCTAGGACTTGGAATTCGATATTGCCGTGTAAAAAACCGAATCAATTCAATAATACCATAAGTTTGATTTGAACTTTCTCTGGCTTTACAACTCCTGCTCAAACACATGGAAGGATTCAAGGGCGCAGGTCAAATCGCCTCCACAATTCGAGAAATTTTAGAAGATACTGTACAAATTTAACTTAATTATGTCCAATTTTTTTTGAATTATATACAATTCCCCTCCTTTAATTCATTATATTGCACTCATATAGAATTTTACTCTTAAGTAAGTTCTTTGAAAATTCATATATTATTTTACAGTCTCAATCCACTAATACCCTTTTCTCCTAACAACTCAAAATTCAGTATGGGATGATTTTTTTGGGGAAGGAAATAGAAAATTCAGTGTTTTTGTAAGGGCAGAATCGGGAATTGGATGACACGAACATCAATGGACGGATTGGACCGTTGGCTGCGGCAACAGTCTCCAACTGATTTTCCCGGGTAGAGAGTCATTGGCGCCAACAGCTAGTTGCCTTGTTCGCATAGAAACGATTCAAGAAACAAGGAAGAAGTGCACATTAAGCGAACTTCATCTCTTTCTCTCTCTCGCAGAGAAAACCGAACCTTGACGTGAGGTACTGTCTCTTCCGATCACTCCTTCGGTGCGCTGAATAACGAGTTTCGTTCCCTCTGTCGTTTAGTTCAAAACTTTCCACTGTTTGATTTTTGAAGAGGAGGGTTTCGATTCCAATCTTGGAGTGTTCTTGGGTGTATGCAATATTGAATCGGGAGTCCTGAATTTTCTGCAGGAGGGCGACTTTCGGGAAGCCATGTGCTGCTCGGACTGCTCAGACTGCTTCGAAGGCGGTAATGCTGATGGTGATGGTCCAAGTGAACGGGCAGAAACCGGAGGGACAGACAACAACAGGAATAACCCACCAGGTAATCTCGAGATGACTAGTTTTGGGCCGAGGGCGGGGCCAAGGATAAGAGAAAGAACTACTTGGATTCCGCCAGGTAAGTCTATGCTTAGATTCGTTGACTAATGAACCTTATCGGGGCTTCCATTTTGGTTAAATAAACGCATTTCTGCATTAGATAGAAGAAACAAGACCATCCCAATCCTGCCGATCGAAGTCCCCAAGATTCCAATCGATGAACTGAAGGAGATCACAAGCAACTTTGGAAGGGATGCACACATTGGAGATGGATCCTACGGGAAAGTGTACACCGGAGTCCTTAAGACTGGGAAGGCTGCTGCAATCAAGAAGCTAAATCAATGTGCCCAGTCGAATGAAGCATTTCGGACCCAGGTCGGTCTCAAGAAGGATGAAGATCAGACACTTCCTGCAAGTTTATCCTTTGCCTGCTGATTTTCTGGTTCCCACAGGTTTCGATAGCATCGACACTGAAGCATCCAAATGTCACCAGACTTCTCGGCTACTGCATCGACACGGAATCTCGGATCCTGGCCTACGAGTTTGCAACCATGGGCAGTCTCCATGAGCTCCTTCACGGTAAGCAGACCTCTTTTTTGAGTTGAATCTTAGTTCAGTCTTGAAAAAGACTTGAAGATCCGAAACATAGCCAGATGCCTTCCAGATCCTGATGTTTGCTAGATGCAGGTAAGAAAGACAGCCCGAGCCCTTTATCTGAGTTCGTTCTGTCTTGGGATCAGCGAGTTCGAATAGCTGCAGAGGCTGCAAGAGGACTTGAGTACTTGCATCAGATGGCAGTCATGCAAATTGTTCATCGGAACATCAAGTCTGCCAACATATTGTTGTTTGACGGCTTCAAGGCTAAGATTGCAGATCTCGACTTGACTGACCAAAGTGCAGGTCCCATTCACTCGAACCGGCTCATCGGAGGCTATGGATACTGTGCTCCTGAGTAAGCAACTACTCATCCGTTCCAACTCAGTTAAAAAAAAAATTGCATCGATTTTCCAGCCTTATTTGATGTTCTTTCTCGGAGCAGATGCGCATTAACCGGGAAGCTAACTACCAAGAGCGACATCTACAGCTTCGGGGTGGTTTTACTAGAGCTTTTGACAGGTCAGAAGACTTTCGATCGCACATTGCCACCTTCACAGCAGAGTTTAGTTACCTGGGTGCGAGAATGAAACCTTGTATCTCTCATATATTTAGTTTGCATCTCCCGAAACCTTAGTAATTCGGGGATTTTGATATGTCTGATCACCAGGCCATTCCTCTCCTCCTTAGTACAAATGTCGGTGAATGCGTGGACCCAAGGATGCTGGGACAATACCCTCCAGCAGCAGCTGCAGAGGTAGAGTCATCTGAATCTCTTAATCAGAAGAACTCTAAGATCCAGGCTGATCCTATTTACGGCTATTGATCTGGCTAGATGGTATTTATGTCGGGATTTCAGTTTGCTGCTGTTGCTGCCCAATGTGTGCAGTATGACCCCGATTTCCGCCCCAACATGACCACTGTCCGCAAAAGGCTTGAGCGGCTCTTGACAGAGCAGGTCGGGTCAAGCTCCTCCAATCCTCTTAAAGTCGATTGAGGCCGGACAGAGAAAGTGACCAGAGAGCACACGCTGTGCCAGTTCAAATTCCAGTTGGAAACTCGAAACTGTCCCATAAACCTTTAGAGAGTGATTCGAGCACAGGTGTATCAACCCCAAGCATGAGTGTCGTGGAGATACCATTTCTAATGATCCTTTTTCTTCGCTCTCATTGTCATCACTCTGGTCTCCATAGAAATGCTCCACCTCATTGCAAAGGATCTCCTGATACAGGACAAAAATTTCAACCGTACTCATTTTGCGGTATCGGCAAAAACTGGCTAGGCAGAGACGAGACTCTTAAAGAAAGAATGATTTCGATGTTACCTCATCATCCTGCTCCAAAACGCCACTTTCAAAGAAGAGTAAATCATTAGCCTTTCCATGAACAAGAGCGTCTCTTAGATGTAAGTTGTAGTGGACACAGGTCAGATCATCCCATCTCTTCCTGGAGAGATTATTATGCCTTCTGCTGTGAAGTCGATAAACATAAACTCCACGAGTGTTTGCATCCGATGGATGGGCAAGTTTGGGTTCAATGGACGAATGGCAATTCGATGTAGCTCAGGGCAGCTCATCGCATGCCGGTTGCCACTGCAAAGCTGTCTGTGGTATACTAGATAGCACAAAAACATTATACAATCTAAGATAGAGAATTTGATTCGACTCAAATGTGTGTCTGAGTAAATTTCAATTTGAAGCTGCGGCCAAGTCACCTGGATCGAGCTTTGTCCTTGCACTGATAGCCAAGTGGGTTCTGGAATCTGTGACAGATGGAATGTAATAATGTAATACCTACCATCAGCAAGGTAGGGAGAGAAGGAAAGAAAGAAACGGTGATGGAAAGCACTAAAGCACGATTACTCACTATAGAGACTTCAAGAACTATTCTGGAAGCAAATCAACATCTCGTATATTCCCAAACAAAGAGAGAGGTTGTCCCACCACTTACCAATGGATAACAAAGTTAATGGTTTCTCTCTGGGGGACAGATCATAATCAAGAAAACAGAAAGAAAAGAGAAATAAAACTTCAGATGCTCGTTGCCACAAAGAAACTCTTACATTTTCTCCAGTTTTTGTTGCTCTGGCGCGTTTCTCTTATTTTCCTGTGATTGTCCAGCATGTCAGAAGGGCATGTACAAAAGAAATCACATGTCCAGGTCGAAACGGGTAAGAAGGAAATCGAGATAGCACGTAAACACTATGTATAGGAGACCCAATTTTTCCTTTATCCTTTTTTCTTAAAAATAATTTTCTTCTTAGGATAGAATGATATGTGAAGGAAGATCACAGGTGGGAACCAAGAGATATGGTGTAGATCACACTTGGGTCCAGCACTGTCCGGATTGAAGGGGACAGCTGGTCACATCTCCTAAAAAAGCTACAGAGAAATAAACATGTGAAAGATATTTTATAGTTATCGAAGGAATATGATATTTGATAATAAAATTGTATCGATTAATTAGATTAAATAATACCTTTAGGACTTTTTTATATCAGATCTTGTGGTATTTATGATATTGAGGATTTTGTGTTTTTTTATTTTATTTTATCTTCAGAGTTTATAAATAGAAGGATAATATTATATAATATTTAAGTTAACGGGTCCTTCTAATAACAATAAATTCTTGGTTTAATATTATACCTAAACATATTTGTCTGTATCAATAACTCTATTTTCTGCTTCTTCATAAATTATATAAAATTACCAAGGGGTTGGGCCGAGTGGTAAGCAGTTCGGTGCCGCTTAAGGAGGTCTCGAGTTCGAAACCTCACGTACGCAGACAGCCCCTTGGGAGCCTCACCCGCCATTGCCAGGCGTGCGACCCGGGGCGACCAACGGATTAGTCAAGTATGGTTGGCTGAAAGATGCCATCTCACCGCTAGTGGGACCTGCTTGGATACCGTGGCTGGCGACCAAAAAAAAAAATTTATATAAAATTTGTCCAAAGAAAGGTTCATAGACTCTCCACCTCCATCTTCCTCTAATGGGAGAACACGTAGGGTAGGATTCGGTTGGTTTAGCTTTGCTTTCGCCTGCAGGCAAGTGATCCAGCCAAAAAATTGAAACTTTAGCGTAAAAGAACACAAAAGAGAAAATCTTCCTTTCAATCTTCAGTGTAGTGAGTACCCTCGATTGAATCTTCCCTCCAAGCCTAAAAGTCCTTGACTGTGACCCAGCTGAGGATCAATTGCTTGCGAGGAGAGGAAAGGAGAAGGGAAAGAAAAAAATCAGGTAAATGCCCAAATCTTGCCCACAAAAGTCCCTTTCTTTTCTTGCAAGCTAGGAACGTAAGAAGGAAGGTGGGGGAAGCAGCTGATTGGCTGCAGATTAAAATGTGTCGGTTATTTTCCATTATTGGGGGTTAATCAATCCTTGACTGTGAATTAAGGATAATAATAATAATTAAGGTAGGGCCAAGGTTGACGTTAATGATGACGATGTTGGGTTCTTCTTGGGATCTCACACCATTTGGAATCCAATGCTCGAATTGGAAACTATTTAGATTCTGGGTCTCGTGGGAAATGCTAGGACCGGTGTTTGATTTTGTCTGTTCCTGACCATTGTGCCTCTATTTTAGCCCCCAAGAAGGATCAACTTTCAACCGTACTGTATTATAATGAAGAAGCTGTCTTTAGTTTAGTGCCCAGAACAACCTGAAAGGAAAAGAGGGAGAGGAAAGAACAGAAGAGGGTCTTAGAAATCTGCAGGAGGGTGACAGAAGTGCCTGCTGGTTTGTGTCTGTCACCTATGATGAATACTAGGATGCAGTGTCTGTAGCCAGAAGAATTTTGGTCAGGCCAATCAATCTCGTTGCTCGATTGTCCTCACCTTTGCGTGTTTGCGTAGAAGGGGATCAGGGTGGCTTGTTTTCATGGGGGAGCTTAAGAATCTGGTGTGTGGGTGGAGCTGGGAGGAGAACAAACTGTTCGAGCTGGCCCTGGCCATGGTCGATGAGCGGGACCCCAACCGATGGGAGGCAGTTGCAGCCCTTGTCGGAGGGTATAAGAGCGCCGATGAAGTTCACAGACACTACGTGGTCCTCATGGAGGACCTGCAGTTCATAGAGGATGGCTTCATGGACAATGAACTGGAGCTGGATGATGATCATAGTGAGGGCTCAAGTCTTCAAGTAGACCGCCATCGATCTCTTTATTGGAATGATGAAGATCACAAGTATGTAACCTTTAGCCCTTCTATGTTCATCATCCGTTCTTCTGTATCGTACTTAGCTTGAGTTTCATTACGATGTGGTGACTTGTGTTTTCTGCTAAAAATCAAGAGTATGATACAGTTACCGAGCTGCAAAGTATTGTCTCATTTTTCTTCATTTATAGATGAAAGTGGAAAAGAAGAAAAAGTTGTTCTTGCGATCTATGGCAAGAGGAGGAAGAAAAGGACTGGTTGTTGATTTCTTGCTCCAGGAACAGATCCTGGAATACTGAAAAAGTTCGAAACTTTATATTGAAACTTCACCATCTATCTCAATTTCCCGATGTAGGGTCGAGCCAAGCTTCAATTTGCTTCTAAATGATTTGGCAGCAGAGTTCCAATTTATTGATGAACCTCATAGTTCCAGTCTTGTTTAAATCATCAACTATGGTTCAGTCCCTTTGTCTGATGAATGTGTTCCACTGCAGAATCTCATTGCTTTTCTCTCACCAGTAACTCCATGTCTGTGCTTGCAGTTTGCTTGTTCGTCTCGACATAGGTTGATCGGTGCTACCGATCAACACTCCTCGGATTTGCAGGCTTTTCTTCTTTGACTGCAGAAGCAATAGCACCAGATTGAGGAAAGCTGCCTCGGCTAACAAGATTTACATTTTCCGCATGCTCTAAAATAATGTGCTTTGACACAGTTTTCTCGGGCCAGACTGGACACGCATGTCCTTGTACTACTCATCATCCTGCCATGTTCATGGACACGCACTAAACTTGTACAATAGGTGAATAATAATAACTTCACGTCTCCTGCTACAAGTTGCCAATAACTTGTAATGATGTGGCGAGGATCGTTTTCTGAACGACCATGGAAGTTTGCTGTAGTTCTGTGTACTCTGTCTCCACAAACATTATTATCAGTTTATCAATGGTCCCTGCGGCTTATCCTCGTACAAACATAAATGAATCAACACCCACCAAGCATGTCTTTGTCCAATGCTTTGTTCGTCTCTTTCTGTTTTGGCCCAATTTCCATTGCCATCCTTCTTCTCCTTGAAACAAATGGTTCCTCAGTTGCAGTGTTTCTCAAGCACCCAAATTCAAGTCCGTGTTTGGAGTACCCATGCCAATCACATACCGTCTCCCCGTGACGTAGTATTCGCAGATATGAAAGGCGGTTTGTTGCAATCATTGATTGCCGAGGGAGGAAATTCTGTATTATGGAAGTGAAGGGAATATGTGTACATGAGAGGTCAATCATAGGTTAGACCTCGTGGATAAGAGAAGTGCTCTGGGAGATGGGCCTCGGTAAGTATAGCAGGCTCGATGGAAGATGCAATGTATATTGGAGATGAACTGTTCCATTGAGAATATGCTCATGAATAAAATGATAGTACATTTTAATATGTTTGATTCGCTTGTGAAAAACATCATTTGTAGTCGGAGAAGTCGAGGAAACATTATCGGCTAGGACATGGTACTTTGTTTTTGTGCTAGGACGAGGGATAACAGTCTGTTTCTTTTCTTGTCTCGACGTAAGAGTCTCTTGAGTTAGAATCAATAATCATATCACCGACCGTCGACTTGTACGATCAACAGCTCAATCAGCATCATCATGTGCAAGCAATTGCAGAGATGACTTGGGAGAGATTCCAATGAATATTTGTAAGAAAGCATACATGTAACATTGCTTGGAAGGGAGTCCTTTGTAACCTAAACAGGGCCACCAACATGGGCTATGGAGTCAGACAAATTTTCCAAAAAGAATATCATGCGAGTATTATTCAATGCAATATCGGATCAGAAAAATAAAAAGTGAGATCCGGGGCCTTTCGCTCCGACAATTGGTTCTTAGCGCTCCGCCCTCCCTTTATAGGTTGGGGAACTCTGGTTGCGCGGCTTTCTCTTATAGGGGTCTGGGTTGGATTCGTCCAAGATCTTCTTCTAAACAGTTGGGGAAGCAAGAATTCTCAGATTCGGTTAAGTAATAATGCAACATCAATCAATGTTGCGTTAGATCTCGTGAAACCATCCTCCTTGTGACATGTAAAGAGAAGAAAGAAACAAGAGTTAGGTGCTGGCCTCACATGGTGGTCCCTCTTTTCAAGTTTCAACTCTCCTTGATTGAGCTACACTGCCACCAAATCTTTGACATCTTTTTTCGTCGATCTTGCCAGGAACCCGATTCACAATCTACACTTGTCGAATCTGCATATTTTCAGCCTGGGAATACTTCGGGTTGAAGAATGCTAGATCCAGAGCATTTCAATATGAATTCTGTAACTGTGTAATCTCTGCATCAGTCAGGAACTTACAGAAGCCCTGCCCTTGGGGCACTCGAGGGCTTCCCCTAATCTCAACGAATACAATTATTTTGCCTGCAATCAGCAAAGCATCTATCTTTTTCATGGTATTGCTCTTCTACTGGGTAATGGAAAGAGGAAACGGCTCAGCTCAGAGATACATGCGGGGCTCGTAGCTCGAGTCTTTGGATGTTAGGAGCACATCGAAGTCGCTGAGAGTCCACTCCGCCACCTCGTCCTTGTCACTCACGAAGATTTCCGTGCCCACATCAATTGATGTCCAGATCCTTCTAGCAGGGGCAGTACCTGGATCCTGTGTTGTTATGCAGCAACTAACAAGAGTCAGACTCAAATGCAGTAAATAGATAACAACTACATCGATGGTTGAGTGAATTAGAAAATGCCTGATAGAAGTAGAGTCGACTGGACAACCCTCCAACATCGAGCTCCCAAGTCCTCGAATCACCTACCCAACCGTCCCCTTTCTTGGTTGGGTACCCGTACTCAGCCCATATCGGGTGGGGCAGCAACTGCATCAGCTCCTGTGCCTGAGGGTTGCTATACGGATCGCATGTGCTCACGGGTTTCTCCAAGTGCTGGGCATTCCCAGGAGCGCAGTAGTAGTGGTAGGCTCCGTAGGGGAAGTTCTTGGTGTCGTTTCTATAGATTATGCGGTCATCGGGGGTAATGTGGTAAGGCGGGCAGTTGGCTAACCCATTCGGGCTGCACCAGGCTGGGGTGTCGGGGTTGATGATCATCTCGCTGTACCGGGTCACGTCAGTGACCACATCCCCGTCGCAGGGTGACCCGTCATTCTTCCAGCAGCTCCCTATGTCGATCAGGTAGAACTGGCTCTTGGGGCCGCCTCCTCGTTTTACATCCAAGGTCAGTCGCACTTTGAAGTTCGGTGACTCCGGAAGCTGAAAAACAAAGATCAACATGACAAGGTCAGAATTCCCAAGGACTTGCAAGTTGAGGCCTTAAAAAGAATTTGTTCCTCAATCACTCGACCCATCATGGGCGACACTGGTCTGATCTGATTGAAAATTCTGCTTGAAAGCAAGCTCTACATCACATTAAACAGACCCAGGCAACTGAACTAATTGACTGGTTGAGCTATCTTCACCCAGCTACAGAATTGACAGATCATCTTCCTAATGAAGGGCCGACTAAATTCACAGAACATCAAGAAAAGAACACTGGGCCATTCGATTTGAAGGGTATTCTCAAATAACTTATCAGCAAAGCAAGAATGAAATAGAATGCCCAGAAGGTTGTATGGATTTCACAGTTTTCACTTACAATCTTAAGCATCCCTCTGGTGTCATAATGGTATCCACCAGAGAAGCCACTGGTGGCATCAGCCCTGAGGTACAGCATAAGCCATGGATACTTCTTGGAAGTCCTGAGCTTGTGGCTGAAAATCCAACTCCCCACACCCACCTCCTTCTGCCAGACAACCTCATAGTAAGACAGGCTCCCATTTTCAGAAGTCCCCAGATCATAGGTCCCATTGAACCATCCCCTCATCACGCCCCCATCAAGAATCTCAGTCGGCTGGTGGTAAAATGTCGGCTGGTTCATACAGCCTTCTCCGAAGCACGGGAACCTCCCCGGCTTGAAAGGCGTCGACTTCTTGCCATTCTCAGGGCAGAGAGCCGAGGTCGTGTCGTAGTTTCCATTCTTAAGCATGACCATCCAAAACTGCCACGGCCTTGGTGAGTCTGGGACTTGGCACAGGGAACCCAGATACAGCTCCTTCTCCACTGCATACTTGTCTGGGTTCTTCAGAGCCTCATCGCTCAGCCCTGGGAATGATCTGCCCACTCCAAGCCTGTTCAATTCTTCTGTCACCTTGTGACTCAAAGTAGACTCTGCCATTAATAAACAGAGAAATCAAACAGCAATACAGATCTAACAATTAATTAAAAAAAAGGTGAATCAGCAAATCAAAGGATCCTTGATTTCATCCAAGGTTTTTTTTTTTGGGGGCCTCTACCTGCTGTAACTTGGCCTCCATTCAGTCACGGTACCGCCAAGGTTTCACACAATTTTCCTTGTTTTTAAAATTGATTTGAGAGGGCAAGAATTAGAAAAAGGCCATTTGCCAGGAAAGTTTATTTAAAAATTGAATTTTTAATCCAATATGGCCAAAAAATCGTCTAGGTTACATGGGGAAGAGAGGACCCGTGACAAAAATGAACGAATTCGAACACCCATTGACATGAAACGAGAATGAGTATGGAGACATCTTTAAGAACACAGACATTAAACGATTAACCGGGAAAGTCATTAGTTTACTCTTTCTGGGTCTTCTGTGTCTGAGCTTACTTGAGGAAACATCGAAGCAGTCGGCAGCTCTGGGGCTTCCCATGTCGGGAGCTTCTTCCTCGCCGACTTCATTGCAGAAGTTCCAAGCTTCAAATGCCACCCTCAGCCCATCTCTCCTCATTCCCGGGTCACCCACCGCCGAGGCGTACTGGGTCCCTCTTGCGCCATGGACAAGCAGAGCCGACAGAAGATTCACGGAGAAAACTAGGACATGCAGCTTATGCTTTTTGTCCATGGCAACACCCAGCGACGAAGCTCTGGAATTTGAGGAAAAGGGCTGGCCTTTTTATACAGGAAGAAGAAGATGAAGAAGAGGAGGGGGAGGGGGGGCCATGGACCCGACCTTCCCAAGTGAAAAGAATCTGCAGGCAGAGAGAAAAAGAAAAGGAAAAAAATAAATGAAAAAGGGAAGATGAGCTTTAGCTTGCAGGTGGGATTTGGATCTTTCCTTTGCCTGCTCTGTTCTTTTCCTGCTAAATACTCTGTTCATTACAGCTAAACCACATCAGTCGAATGTACCCAAAAGAAAGATCATACAGAAAAACACCGGATTCCTCTCTTTTTGATTTTGCAAGAATTTCGCACTATTAATCTTCACAGCTTTGCACACACACGTCAACAAACACACCTTCACCTTTTTTCTTTTGAACTTTTTCTGGTCCAAGTGGGGGAAGGATTAACTTTGTTTTGGCGCCATTTGTGTGGCGCGTTGTCTGCTGGTTCCTTCTCAGTTCTGATCAGCTGAGGAAGATCCACCAAGAGTACAAGCAAATACATATACATATATATATATTTTATGAATACAGGCACATTGAATTGGGTTGTTCGGTGCCCTTTTCATTTTGTCAAAGTTTGAATCTTTACGGACAAAAAAGTTCTTCCCTTGAAGAGTTCCCTCCTGATGATCTCATCCGAACATAAAAAAATCGCGATTATCCAACTTTTCTCATGCTAGTTATAGCATTAAAAAAAAAACCAGAGAGATTTTCCTGTTAGAGATTTATGATCGCACGAACAACGAGAGCAGAGTGAATGAACTTGCGCACACGATATATGTGGTTTGGAATAACGGTGGATTGCCATCCATACATCTACACCAAAAGAATGGTCGGTAGTGCCTTTATTACTGAGCACCAATGGGACTAGTAGAAGACGAGGTAATACAACAGACACACTGTTCAATCCACCTAGCTTAAATCAAAAGAAAAATCCTAAAAACCCCTAAATATAAGACTCTCGACACTCATTGGACGCACAGAGTGTACATTATAACAATGATCTCAGTCCATATATATATATATATATACACACACCTAGACAGAATCTATCTAAAATATCCTTATTTTTCTAAACTATAAAGTATAATACCTAGAAAAATAAGGAGAGAACCACCTTTAATTAAAACACACCTCCAACATTTTCCATACGAGTTGTTCTTTTTTTATTTGAAGTAATAATTTCCCAACATTTTCATTTGCTAACTCAAGAATTCATCCAATTAATGGTTTGAAATCTGGCATTCCGACTTTAAGATGATGATTCATGAAAACATGGCTCGCCACCATCAAAGAAAAAGGCAGATAGCGACCATTGTAACCGAGTTTCCTTCGGATCATCCGTGTATTCTTTCGTGTTTTGTCACGTTTACTCTAATACTATCACATCATTTTAAAAACTTTTTTGGGTAATTTATTGCTCGAAGAAATTCGATTATCGTGTCAACATCGGGACAGTCGTTTTCTTCCAGCTCTTTAACAGGTACGTGCTAGACTATAAGAGGGAGAGTTTAGTCCGGTCGAATCCCGATGAGCAAACAGGATTCGCGAAAGAGGTCGATGCCCGATTTACTGCACCGAAACGGGAAGTGCGTGCGAGATCGCAATCTTGCAGTTTGTGTGATATGTGAAGGGAGAGTACGAGCGAAAGAAGCAAAGCTTGCTTCTTGGCGGTCCGATGAATCGGGTGGACATTGAAAGAGTGTCTTGTAGATCTTAGGGTTTGCCTTCCTCCGCTGCAAACTTGTTATTATTTATATCGGTGTACGATTTGATATTTAAAATTATTAATATATATTAATTAATTTTATATTAAACTTAAATCGATTCACGAGAGGGCAAGAATCACATAATTATGTATACTGTGTTTTTGGAATTTTTTGCGATATTTTGTTCATGTTGGCGGCTTTTTGTGCAAATTTTTTAGCCTGAAAAATTTGCAAAGCGAATTTTTTCAAGCGCAAAAAATCATACCGATAATTATTTGAGAATCGTGAAAAATACCCATTTCGGGTGCAGTTTTTTTGACCTATTTTCAATATAATAATAAATTAACCCAAAAAATATAATATAACTCATCATATTAAACTAGAAATACTAATTACAAATATCTATTAATAAGTTAAATAAATAAACATTGAAAATTTAAGTTTAAAATATTAAAATTATCATTTTTATTGTCAAAATTTAAAGATAAGATAAATTATTAAATATTACATCATATTGTTAAATGATTTCAGCCGGTCTATGGCCAATCGAGTTTTCGGATCAGGGCTCGGACTTTGAATTAGTTAATCTACATATGAAAATACTACCCTAATTTATACAAGTTTCAGAAATTCGATTTTTTTGAGTTGGGTAATGCCTCCTTTTTTCAGGTTTCAGTTTTCATTTTTTTTATCTATATATTTAAATACACTAATAATTAAAATTAAAAAATGCATAATTCATAATAATTAATTTTTTTTTCACTCAATGATTTCGGTGATCTGATTTGAAATTTCCGTTTTGATGATTTCGTGCGACTTCTGCTAATAGCTACCGTACCTGTCATGTCACGGGTGGTTTCTGCCGGTCCCTCGGCTGTCGGTTGGGGAAGTGCGGGAGGGAGCTCCCCTCCAAAAATAGGAAAAACAAATGTAAATGATTAAATTCTCATTTTCCCAGGTGGTTCCTGGTGGAGTAATAAGCACAATCTCTCTTACGCAATTATTAAATTCCAGTGGATAATTAAAAATTTTAATTACATTTTTTTATCTGTAAGTCGTGCTCTCCAATAGAATATAACGGGTATACTCAAAATGTATATGTGTACACCGAGAAATATAACAAACTAATCAAACAAGAGAAGTGGCTCACAAGTCAAAAGTAGTGACTTGGAGGTCCTATAACAATCCACTAGGGCATCCCCTAGGCAGCTAAAAAAAAATTTTGCTACATAGTGTTATGAAGGTTTCTCATGCCAAATAACCTATAACGAACGGCACTGGAAATTAAAAAGAAAGTTTTATCTACAACAGGTTGTTCATGATTAAAAATCTTATCGTTCATAGCCTTCCATATGTAATATAAGTGAGCTCTCCAAGCTAATCTTGATACCATCACCTTTAAGGATTTCTCTTTTAGTCGAGTGGTTGTCCAATTTAGTTTGCTCTCCCATGAAAAAACGTCCCTTGATATGCCCAGCAGCAATAAAACCTTTTTCCACACTTGTATGAAAAAGTGCATTAAAAGAATAGGTGCTTCCTATCTTCATCATCGATCTCACAAAGGGGATAACGTTTAGTAATCCCTCTAACCCATTTTAAGACTCTGTCAAAAGTTGAGAGCCTATTCTACAAAACAAGCCAAGAGATAAAGCTGTGCTTTTGGGATCACGGGGTGAGCCCAGATTAGCTTGTGCCATTCGAGTTTATTGTTTCTGTGCTGAAGCATGTTCCAGGCACTTGCTATTGAGAACTTGCCCTTATTGTCAGCCGTCGAGATCACTTTGTCATCTCCTTCTTGATATTGTAAATTGGAAATAACTTCTTTTATTTTGATGGTCAGCTCATCATTTCATCTTTGCAATTGGGGAATGAGCTGTCAATAATGGTACAAATACTTGCTCGAGAAGGAATTCCGATGAACATCATCTGGTTTTTGGGAACCCCCAATGCAAGAGGACTCTATAGATGCTAATTATCATGCCAAAAGAATACAAATTTTAATTATAACAAAATGTTTAAATCATATTTTAAAGTGTGAGATTATTCTATTAATAACTATAATGTTACATGCAAACATTCAATAGGTTTAATGTCTTTTTTATTTTTCATATTTATCTTTAATCTAATTTATATATTAAAATTTATGGCATGTCTCCACTTATAGAATCTTCATATTAAGAGTAAAATAATAATTTGAGTTATCTTTCTCTCACTTTATGTGTATAATCTTAACAACAAAAATCTTCAATTAATTGCTCTGATTCTCCTATCTCACTCCATATAATTCAATATATACAATTTTCGTAATAAAAACCTGTCATATTTTTTAATTAAATTATTTTAAACTGTAAACATAAAAAAATAAAATTGATATAATATACTGATGATAATTGAAAATGTTTTACATACTATTGTAACTTATCAATTAATTAAATTACAATGTATTGTAAAGAAAAATGTTCATCCAAGTAATTCACATTTATTTTTTTATTTTTTTATTTTCTTTCTGTGCATAGCACGGGTTCATATCTATAAAGATATAAAATTGGTTGTAATATTTAGTATTTACAAGTAAAATGGTTGTGCTTAAGATTAAATTCATAGAGAGAGTAAGCTTAAATTTATAAGAGAATTGTACGTTACCACCTGACAGTTTAGCATTTTGGGTGAAAACAAATTCAATCTCTTATAAGTATAAGTAGATATTTTACAGATTGTAAAGTTCGATGTTCAAGAATTTTACGTATTTCAAATGTAACAATTCCCAATCACATTATAAATTATTATCTCATACTATCTCATTTTTTTTATTACCTCGTAAAAATTTTCACGAATTAAACGCACCTGCTATGAAGCAAACTCTTGGATTACCTGCCCTGCCCACACTGTATTTTCAACACATTTGTCGTAGTTGAATGGAAAATGCAGCCGACTGTCGCAATTTCCACCATTCGGACAGAAAAGTCACCCGGATGGAATGTGACCTAAAAACCTTTTTGGAAATTACATGGGACTTTTCGAAATATGAACAAGGCGGCCACTTGAAGGCTACCGTGACTAAACTGGATCATCCTCATATTCTCGAACCTGAGAGGGACAATCCAGTCAATCGAGCCAGTCTCCTGGGAAGACTCGACAAGGATAGCAACAACAATACTATGTGCCCGCGGGAAAATGTTATTTTACCGAGTCAGATGTACCACTAACCTCCAGCTAGCGTGAGCTAATTAGAAAACCCTAGATCTTGAAGTAAATGGGTGATGTAACCTGACTAGCGAGTCACGGGTCACCTTGTCACAAGCCCCCAAGCCGACCTGTGCTCCAAGATCCGTTTCAATCGCCGGTGCATGGAATACAGAACAAAGAGAACCGTAAAGATAAAAGATAGATCTTCGTTGTGTTGATGAGCATAGATTTGCTCATCTTATACCCTTACAAGAGCAATTTTTGGGGAATCTTTCGATCTTGTTATGGTATCTCCTACTATCATACAAAAGAATGTATAAATCATAGGGTAAATGACCTTAAAATACATGAACTTTATCTGTTTTTTCAATTTTACTGCGAACTTTCACTTTTAATTAGAATAGCCGTGAGCTTTCAATTTTTTTTACTTCTATCATATCGTGAAATTTCTATTAATATTATTGACGAAAGTTTACAAATGGCTGCTAAAAGCATTGAAAAAGTGAAAGTCCATGGTAAAATTGGGAAATCAGGTAAAATTCGCGGTATTATGTAGTCATTTATCTGTAATTTGAAGAGGGGCAAATTTATCAATTCGCCAATTTTAACTGCCGTCTGCAATTTCAGTCAACAACATTAATGGAATATTGATGATATGGTAGAAGTGGAGAAGAATTAAAAACGGAAAGTCATAATAAAATTTTAAAAAAAAGGTTAAATTCGTGCATGACATGGTGATTTGCCCTATATCATACGATGTTCAAAAAATATTTGATGGTCCCTTCAATATTCAAATTTGGCAGGGAGTGACACGATTGCTCTGATTTGGTTTGACTTGAGTGTCCTGAAGTCGTAAATAACATCATGAATTATTTTTACCATCACTTAATTCCAATTATTGAGAGATTTGGGATACATTTTTTCGGTATAAACCACATGAAATCCGTAAATTTGATATGCATTATTTAGTTCAAATTTGAATTATATCAATTCACTAAAAAATAAGATTCTTTGAATTAGAGATTTTACCTATGTAAAAGACTCGAGACCGAACCTCAGGTGAGTTTGTGGGGGCCAATTTTACTTGTTTATTCCTCAGCAGTCAACCAAAACCCTAGCCTTGATTAAAACATGAGCAGTCAATCCATCAATCACCACCTTCTTTCGTTAAAACACCTTCTTTCGTTAAAACGTGTGCACGAAGAACAATTCCTCGTTGGAAAACTACAATCCCACTGACTTTTTGGCATTGTATTTTTGGTTTTTTAAAACCAACAGTTGAACGTCTAATTCAATAGCTTATAATCAATAGTTCAAATTAAATAGAGAATTTGACCGTTCATAATTATCTTGCCCGCCGACTTAACTTTTTCGGCAACTGGATCATAGAACTTTCCATTCCCGAACACCATTTCCTTATCCTTCTTGCATAAAACATGCATTTATAGTTAATATTTTGAGGTAAGTCTCATTATTTTCTTCCATGTATGTCTCGGACTTCGGGACCATTATCTCAATTACTAAATATTACATCGAACCAATCTAACCTATAAGAAATTAAGTATTTATCACAATATTGTGTTAAACATCATATCGATCGTTATCGACAACGATCGATCCGCGTAGGATGAGAACCTGTTCAAGATAAATCCAATGCCCTTTCTCCCTTTCACATCAAAGTTCACTTTTGCAATGATGGAACGATGGCTTTCTGGTGTCACCCAGCCGAATAAAAAGAAGATAATAAAATAAAAAGAAATCGACCTCTTTTGCCCATTGTATTGATGTCTAAGCTTTACCTTGTAATATATCTTTCCATGATGATGACTGGCTGAGTATTAATTCGAACGAATCTGTTAAAAGTTCTCAATTAATTCGTCTTATTGGTCGTCGCGATCTTCTTGTTTTAGATAACGCATTAAGAGGGACTCGAGATCGTGGTGTGAGGGGCCGTATCGATTGACATCATTAGTACGTCTTCACAAATTCAATAATTATCCTTTTATTAAGAGAAAAAAAAATAAGATAATAATAATTTATCCTTTCATTTTCAGCTGAGATGTATGGATGGATGGTCACCACTCACTTGCTCCATTAGCTGTATACCCGGGAGATTAAAATTTAAGACAATCACACGACACACGTCCCGTTCATACCCTAAAGTTGAGTGCCTTCTTATATGCGAAATTTCAATCGAACTTATAAATAATTGGAAATACATCTGTGAACACTTGTACTTAACAACTGATCATGAAATAACGAGCTTTGCTTTCTCTTGCATCTTACATGTAAAATTTTCATAAGAATTACAAGAGATTGGGTTCGTATTCACTTGAAAAATAAGCTCATATACTGGGGTTTGATTCTCAGCAGTCTAGAACAATTGGTTGATTATTCAGAGATTAATCGAATGTTGTGCGTTTTCTGTACGCATCAGAATCTTCTGCCGGTCATTTTATCATGGGTGTCTCGTCGGACGTTGTTGCTCCAATCTTCAAGTTACAAGATTCCTCAATCTTGCTAGGGCTTGAAGGAAAAGACAATGCGAGTGTTGACATTTGTTCACATGAGAAGCAACAATTGCAAGCGAAGAAATTAAATCTCCATCAGTCGATCTCAATCGATGGAGAATCAGAGCCAGCTGGAGGATAAAATGGTTGCACCAAAGAATTAATTTTTATTCTTTTATAATAAAAAGAGCTTAAATTAAGAAAAAAAAATCTTGTACGTGGGTATATCAGGTGGTAGTGTCGATTATTTATCACAAATCAATTAAAAAATTAATCAGGATCTTTCCACATCGGGATTTCGTCGGTGGAGGAATCTTGGGCGAGTCTACCCGTGAAGAAGTGATCTCGTGCGGCATTTTCCAGGTGATCCGGGACAGGACAGGCCGACAATATACCTCGTACGTGTTGTTAACGAGCAAGCACAGGAACAATCTTAGTACCTGTAGGTCGGATGAATGGGCTACGGTTGGGCCGATTGACCCCATGAACACAGCGATCCGTATTCCTTAGTTATTTCCCATGGCTCTATTATAAGTGGTCAGATCTACCTGGTTTCCTGCTAATTAAGGAAGTACACGGGTACCGGGCAAAATCAGAAATTGTTGGAACCGGTTAGAACCGGTTTTGGTTTCAGTACCAACCATTCGATACTCAGAACTACGGGAACCAAGTATTCAAAAGAAAGGATTGATTGCAATAGACTGTAACTTTCTCGTTTAGGCTTTAATGTTCACGTTGTATATATTATTGGACACTAAACTCGATAAATTTTTTTTATCGAACATAACACTTTATGCATATTCGGTGAAATAATTACATTCAAGATATTAATAGAATACAGAGATAAATAACAAATAATAGTGACATAGTATTAAAAAATTATATAGAATTAGCTAGTTTTTACTAAAACTTGCACCATTATACTAAATTGGTAGAATTAAATTAAATTACAGAAATCTATAATAAATTCGATTTCTTATTGGTAGAACTTACGAATTATAACTAAATATTCACATAGTTATCGACAACAATAGGGCACTTGCAACATGCATAGGTGAGACCCGGTTCCGAATTTCACAAGATAAGATTCAAATTCAAAATTTGGGAACCAATTCTTTATTCCTCACCCAATTATACCATTTTAGACACAAGTAATTTAAACAAAAGAAAAAAGAGGGTGAGAGTCGATCCACGTAGAAATTCCATCACATTACAGCCAGGCCTGACAATTTTTTACATGACACGACACGACACGAAACAAAATTAGGAAGGTTCGGGTTGACCCTAAACGGGTTTCGTGTCTAATCGAGTTGACTCATGTAACCCGTTTACATAAACGAGTTAAACCGGTTGAGCGCACGTAACTCGATATTACACGATTAAACCGGTTTAATTATGTGTCTATGTGCCAAACTCATTGGCCCACTTAAATATATTAAGTTAAAATTACAATTACACTCTACACATTTTGTCATATGAGTTAAATGTATCGTGTCGTGTCAACCTAATTTTAAACGGGACGTATTCGTATTTGAAGTTTCTGGCATGTTCATTAAATGGGTCGTATGCGAGCTGAGATACTTTTAATACGAATCCATTTAGATACGATATATTTAAACACGACATGACACGTGTTTCCAGCCTCATATTGGGTGCAAAATTGGGCCTGGGCTGGTAAGTGGTAAGAGCCAAGCCCGACAGATGACGATGAAAACCAAATCCTCAGCTCAGCGCCCCCTAGAAAAAGCATTATGTATGACGATTCTCTTATAATACAATGATCGTGTATTTAATCGTGATTTGGTGAGGTCGATGTTCGGAGCTCAAGTAAATTTGCTAGGACACCTCCGCAGATTCACGGATTCGTGTAAACTCACGTGAAGTACATGTGCACGTGGTCTCACCAAGAATTACGCGTCTGAGAAGAAATCGAACCTTCGACCTCATAGAATTGCAAACGATCTAGATGTGCGTTGTATTCAGTTGACCTAATTTTAGGGCTCGTATTATCGATGGAGTTGACGGTATTATTCATCCGAATCCATCCAAGAATTTCTCCCCTCAGAGGATGGAAAGGAGGACTTTTTGAACGGCGGCCGCTCGGAGACAAGCCACTCTCCCCACCCCAGTTGCTGCCGCGTGCCGACGCGCCCTGCCGACTAGTCTTTCGCCAAAGCCAAAGGGGAGACGACGGGGTTTAGATTGTGGCGACAGTTAACGTGAAATCCCGGGCGTCCATTTATTAATCATTTCATCTAACAATAATGATAATAAAAATAATAATATATGCATCATACTTATCTCTCATTGAGGGCACTTTTGTCCATTCAACCTCGTAATTATGAGCGTTTTGATATAAATTTTTTAAATGCTTGCAAATTTCGGAGGAGTATAGCGATGGGTTTGATATGTACGTGACGCTCCTAAGATCGAATTTACCGATTTATTACATAACGAATCGAGAATTACTATATAGCTAAATTAGCTATTTAGAGCCAAGCGATGAGATAAATAAAGAAATAAAAAATCTGAAAAATATACCTAATAATTGATTGTAATCAACAACTCCAGTGGTCCCTTCTATAGGTTGGACGAAAATACCAAAGAAAATCGGCCCATTTATTGTTTTATTTTTTCATTACGAATGAAATTCATGAGTCTAACTACGGTAATAATCTTCATCCGTGAGAATCAAATTCATGCTTCTCGATTCGAGGTCCAGTTCGAAATCACTGTACCCAATTTCATTTTTCGTAGCTTCAGGGCGCATTTAGATCCGAATCTGCCTCTTGTTTCGTGCTTTTCTCACTGAACATGTTCTTTGTTCTGTTTCTTTTTCTTTTTCCCTTGTGGGAACTGAATTCCGACCGATTATTCAAGAGAAGCACAAGGTGGAAAAAGGTTTTCTTGTTTCCAGTAAATGGGAAACACATGTTTTCTCCATTCTCTTCTTTTCTCGTATTTGTTTACCCTACTCAAGAAACTACCGGCTAAGCATGAGTAACGTCCTCGTGTCGATTCGGATGATTTGACACGTATTTATTTTAAGAAAAAGATTTCGTACTTAACCCCTGTAAATAGAAAAAATTTTATTATTACGAGAGTTTTATTTCTTAAAGGGTTAGCACTACTTGAAACTAAATTAATAAGAGTTTAATAAATTTTTGGATATCAGATAGTGGATACTACCAAAAAAAAAAAAAACCTTCCCTAAATATCTTAGAGAAGCATGCAACTCATGGGACCTCGATCGATGATCAATCTCCGGCTTTATAATGTGGGGCGATTCAATGACCGACTCTAACAAGTAATGCCACCGGTCAATTCCGCGCTACTCGTGTTGTATTCGGGATCGTAAATATTACACGATAGTCGAACCGAAAATGTCAATGCTGGGATTTAAATATAGATGAAAGGGGGGGAGTTGGTGGCACCCATGTTGTCGTGGCCGTAGAAAAGAGACAGGGAGTGAAAGGGGCAAGCGAGACACGACCCATAACCACACGACACTAAAATCATTGCCCCCAGCTGAAGAAAAAGCGACGTAAATAAATACAACATTAAAGATGAACCTCTGCGATTGTTGCAGTTGCTCTTACTTGGAAACATGCTAAACTTTGCCATTTACGAGAAAGAGGCTCGGTGCAGTTGGTATCGCCCTCGATATGGAATCAAGAGTTTCTGTATTCAATTCTCACTGTGATACGCCTCTTGCCCCTTTATTCCCTCTTCCTTTTGTCACATGAGAGGTTATGGCTTCAATTCTCACCAGCGGGACTTCTCGTGTTATTTATTTCCTATTCCTTCCATTTCCTTAGTGGGTCTACGCAACTCTTTTATATACCGAATAAATAAGCAATCTTATCAGGATTTTATTTTCGTTCAATAAGAAGTCAACTTGTGATTAATAATTATATATACATATTTATAAAACCTAAAATTTTCTTAAAAAATATAAAAAAAACTATGATTAATGATGAACAATAATTGAATAAGTATATAAATAGTGGATTCTGATTGAATTAATATACTATATCAACATTGCCTATATGGTATGACCGTTCCATAAATACTAACCTGAGTTGATTTTGGTGTTCGGAGCCTCTTTCTTTGTTGATCATTCATACGGTTGGGGAAAGTCATGTATGCCACAGCATACCACGTTGGTACTGTTTGATGGGCATCACCAACGAACAAGAATTAACTGCATTAACAATTCATGAGAGAGGGTCCATATAGCAAAATATAAATTCAAATTTTAAATAAAAGTTCCGGAAAGGCTAATAAATCCTTGAAAATCACGAGAAAACTCGTATTTTTTGATACTCGATATCCTCTTTGATTCCTCGTTGTTTGATTCTTTTAGGATTCTATATAGATTGCTAGAGATTTCTTATTACCTAAAGTTTGACTTTACACTTTGTCCATCAAATTTATTAATATGACTAATTTCTATTGACCGGTATCATTACTAATCAATGCTGATATGATATTCTTTCACATGCGGACTTTCTCCAGTAATTGAGATAGTTTTACTGCAATGAATTCATCCTTGTTGAGATTGAGATTTGTAGGCATTAGATGGAAAAATAAAAGGAAATCATGAAAGATGGAAAGAAAGGAGGCTTCGATTTTCCATCACCTGCATGAACACGATCTCCAAAAATCTTCAGAGCTAAACTCGATGAACCCCTCAAACGCGAAAGTTTCTTGACGTTGACTCTCTCCATCTATTCTTCTTTACAGTATGTATGCTATAACCGGATGAAATTTCTGCACGATAGGGCTTTTTCCAAGTACCAGGAAGCTTAAGAACCAAAAAGAATGAGAAAACCCTAAAAAGAAACGAACAGAGAAGCCCAGGAAATCCTTCGATAATCCATGGAAGATCCATTGTTCTCCGGCGTACAGAAGCTTTATCCTCCAAAGGTTCGATTTTTATCGACAATAATTAAATGCGGGCGGCTCTGTGATGAGCGGAAGTGTTAATGTAATTGATATATCACGTATTAGTATTGATATAATATCACGATTCAATTAAATTAAGTAATTTTTAGAGTTATTTTTTTCTCTTTTAAATTTTATTAAAAGTTCATAAAAATAATTAAATTATATTAATTCGTAATATCATATCAACAGTATCGCGTTAAACGCAATTGTCTCTCCAGTCATGGAGGGTTGGTGGGTAGTTCTGTGTTTATGATCTGTGAGCTCATCTAAATTCCTCTCGTGCCCAAGAAATCAGACATATGAAAATTGATTCACAGAGTCACCGGTGAGAACGCTGGGGAACGGGCAACGAGGGATCCATCAACCATTTGACAAAATTCTAAGATATTCTGTTCACTGACCTACGCACCCAGAGAGAGAGACAGAGAGAGAGTCCCTCATGAACTGTGGCTCATGTGAACTCGGGGAAGAAGAAAGGAGATGCTTCCAAAATTAATAATATATATATGCGCACACGTATATATAAATGCTTGATATGCAAGCAATCACATGCTGTACATAATCTGTGAAAGAAAAAAGTGTCTGCAGAGATCAGCGCAAAGTACAGTACTGTACTGATGAAGTCTTCGGACCGGGAAGATTGCTGATAAACTGAGTCAGAGCAGCTCAACCGAATCACAAGCTCGAGTGACGGAGGACAACCTCCTTTGTGAGTTTAAGGTGAGCTCTCTTTGTTTGGTCTCTTCTCCTTCCCTTACCTTTGTTGTGTTCTTCTTCTTCTGCCTACCACGGAGGCAAGAGCTGGAGTTGCAGATTCTCGTCTCTGCCAAAAAAAAAAAAAAAAAGAGGACTTTGTCATGAGTTCGGGTCGGCACAGGTGTAGCAAACTTGCTCTGGGACGAAACTCCTATAGTAAAGAGACGAATCCGCGGAAGGCGAAACGCTGTAGGAAAGAAACATGGAGAATTTAGGAGAGTGGAACAATATTTAGTTGAATAAAAATTAGATAAAATTAAGTAAAATTTACGTATAATATTATGGAGTATTTCGAGTCGCCCCCTTAAATCCATCCGTGGTTCAGGTCAAGAAGTTTTAAATCCCATGTTCTGTTCTTTGATTGACTCTGCTCATGTCCTGCAACTACCTGATCAATCGAGCGCTTGGGAATTGTTTATATTGGGTTCCCTCTGTCTGCTGTGTATTTAGTTAGTCCATGATCTAATCATGAGTAGAATATTCTGTAAGCAAAAAGTTTCATAAACTAGTGAACGCCAATTGGATTAAAACAAAGAGATCCTGAGTCAATGGTTTATGGTATCTTTGTCAGTCAACTCTGTTCGTGTGTTTAGATTCCAAGTTCTTGCATGGAAATCTTGCCGCACTTCAACTATTTTCTTCCATGAGCTGGTCCAGCAAATCTCTTACTGTCTCTGGCAGGTAGCGATATTACAGTTTTCGTATCAGACCAATCGTTCGAGAGGTCAATTTCGCAGAACGGGTCATGGCCATGGAGAATGGTGCAAACAGCGATGTTTCGGGAGCACAAGAGAAGGTTGCCACCACGTCGAAGGTTCCCCAGGATGGCACAGACAAAGGAGATGAGAAGGCTAGCAGGGTTCCCTTCCACAAGCTGTTCTCCTTCGCAGATAAGACCGATGTTTTCCTCATGATCATCGGGACAGTTGGTGCAATTGGAAATGGACTTGGTATGCCCCTCATGACAATCTTGTTCGGGGAGCTGATAGATTCTTTCGGAAAGAACCAGAACAATGGAAACGTAGTCCATGTTGTCTCTAAGGTAGGACACGCTGTGATGTTGCCTATATTTGTATGTTACAATCCTGGTTTATCAGTAGGCCAGCAATCGATAATTTCTACCGAACGTTTCAGATATCTCTCAAGTTCGTGTACTTGGCGGTTGGTACTGGAATGGCTGCGTTTCTTCGTAAGTGTATATACATCCTATGATCAACCCTCACAGCCGTGGAATTCTCAGCTCATGTAGTGATGGAAGGTTTGATCATTGTTTTACCTTCTGTGGTTCAGAGGTGGCCTCTTGGATGGTGACTGGGGAGAGACAGGCTGCGAGAATCCGGGGCCTGTACTTGCAGACGATTCTGAGACAGGATATTGCTTTCTTTGACAAGGAAACAAACACGGGCGAGGTTATAGGGAGAATGTCTGGTGATACAGTCCTCATTCAGGATGCCATGGGTGAGAAGGTAATGTTGGCTCTGTATGGCTCTGCCCAGAAAATTAAGGAATGAGAAGACTCCGGTATCTAATCTTCATAAACGATATTTGATCACTAAATTCGATGATTTTGCAGGTCGGGAAGTTCCTGCAGCTGGTGTCTACCTTCTGTGGAGGCTTTATCATAGCATTTGCCAAAGGGTGGCTGCTTACCCTTGTGATGTTATCTTCTATTCCTCTCCTTGTGCTATCTGGAGGGATCATGTCCCTAGTCATTTCCAAGATGGCGTCTCGTGGGCAAACCGCTTATGCCAAAGCAGCAAACATTGTCGAGCAAACAATTGGCTCGATCAGAACAGTGCGTCTTCTTTTCTTTCCATCGACCATGTTCCATAACTTGGGTAACTGTTCGGTTTTCTAAGGAAATCCAGTATTGTTCTTATTTGACTGCAGGTTGCATCCTTTACAGGGGAGAAGAAAGCAATAGCGCTTTACAACAAGTGCCTTGTTGACGCGTACAGGTCTGGAGTTCATGAAGGTTTAGCTTCTGGCTTAGGTCTTGGCACAGTTATGCTCATAATATTCAGCAGTTATGCAATGGCAATTTGGTTCGGTTCAAAGATGATTCTCGAAAAGGGATATACCGGTGGACAAGTTTTGAATGTGATTATCGCCGTCTTGACCGGTTCAATGTAAGTCGCACTCCAAACTTCATCTGTACAAGTCCATTCCTTTTTACATCCAAAGAGGTTACAATCCTGAAAGTCCTCTTCCTTTCGGGCTGTGAACATTTTAGGTCGCTGGGTCAGGCTTCTCCTTGCATGAGTGCCTTTGCTGCAGGCCAAGCTGCAGCCTACAAGATGTTTGAGACGATCCACAGGAGGCCCGAGATTGATTCTTACAGCATGGCAGGGAGGACACTGGATGACATCCGAGGGGACACAGAGCTGAGAGACATTTACTTCAGCTACCCTGCGAGGCCTGACGAGCAAATATTCAACGGGTTCTCTCTTTTCATCCCCAGCGGGTCGACTACTGCCTTGGTAGGGGAGAGCGGGAGCGGGAAGTCCACTGTGATTAGTCTGATCGAGAGGTTTTATGATCCCCAGGCCGGTGAAGTCCTAATAGACGGGATCAACCTTAGGGAGTTCCAGCTCAAGTGGATTCGTAGCAAGATCGGACTGGTGAGCCAAGAACCCGCCCTCTTTGCTTGCAGTATTAAAGATAATATTGCCTATGGCAAAGAAGGCGCAACTCTCGAAGAGATCCAAACTGCTGTTGAGCTTGCAAATGCTGCAAAGTTCATCGACAAGTTGCCTCAGGTCCAGATTCCTTAACCAATTACAAACTATCGTATCTTATCTTATCTTATAATCCCAAACTGTTAAGCGAGATATTATCACTCCAGGGATTGGATACTATGGTCGGTGAGCATGGGATGCAGCTCTCAGGCGGGCAGAAGCAGAGAGTCGCGATAGCGAGGGCAATTCTTAAGGACCCGAGAATATTACTCTTGGATGAAGCCACGAGTGCACTTGATGCAGAGTCGGAGAGGATCGTGCAGGAGGCACTGGACAGGATCATGGTCAACCGGACAACTGTAATCGTCGCTCACCGCCTGAGCACGATCAGGAATGCAGACATGATTGCTGTTATTCATCGCGGGAAGATGGTTGAGAAAGGTAAGATTTTGGATTAGAAAACGAGTAACTGGGTACATGAATATTGTTGGACCTAACTATGGATGGTGATTCGTTTGTTGTCATAAAGGTTCTCACTCACAGTTGCTCAAAGACCCCGAGAGCGCATACTCTCAGCTGATTCGATTGCAGGAAGTGAATAAAGAAATGGAACATCCTACAGAAGCCGGAAACAGATCAGAAATAGCCGAATTCATCAGACAGTCGAGTCAGAGGACGTCCATGGTACGTTCATTCAGCCGAGGATCCTCGATTGGGAGTAGCAGCCGCAACTCGTTCTCCATCTCCTTCGGCCTGCCCACCAGCCTTAACGTCCATAACAGCGCTGATCCCGACTCCATGGCCCCATCGAGTGAGGAGAAATCCCGCGAGGTGCCAATCCGCCGCCTCGCATATCTAAACAAGCCTGAGATCCCAGTTCTGCTGTTTGGCTCGATCGCTGCTGTAATCAACGGTGTGGTCCTTCCAATCTTCGGGATTCTCATCTCGAGCGTGATCAAGACCTTCTACGAGCCACCGCACGAGCTTAGGAAGGATTCCAAGTTCTGGGCACTGATGTTCATTGTCCTAGGCATGGCCTCGTTTCTTGCTTTCCCTGTCAGGACTTACATGTTTGCGGTCGCTGGGTGCAAGTTGATCGAACGAGTGAGATCAGTGTGCTTCCAGAAAGTGGTTCACATGGAAATTGGGTGGTTCGATGAGCCGGAGCACTCAAGTGGGGCCATTGGGGCGAGACTCTCCGCCGATGCTGCACTAGTGCGAGCCCTTGTCGGCGATGCATTAGGACAGCTTGTTCAGAACATTGCTTCAGCGATCGCCGGTCTGGTGATCGCCTATGTTGCTAGCTGGCAACTAGCATCAATCATCCTCGTACTGATTCCTCTGGTCGGGATTAATGGATACGTTCAAGCAAGGTTCACAAAAGGGTTCAGCGCCGATGCTAAGGTAACAAACACCATATACCATTCGTATTAGAAAAAAAAGGATCTTGCTAGTAGCTCGGGTATTCGTTGACCATGAATCTTGCATCCTTGAAGATGATGTACGAGGAAGCAAGTCAAGTAGCCACGGATGCAGTTGGGAGCGTAAGGACGGTGGCTTCCTTTTGTGCAGAAGAGAAAATGATGCAACTGTACAAGAAGAAATGTGAGGGACCGATGATCGCTGGGATCAGGCAGGGGCTGATCAGCGGGATCGGGTTCGGCCTTGCGTTCTTCTTGCTGTTCTGCGTGTATGCGACGAGTTTCTATGCCGGAGCAAGACTCGTCGAGAGAGGCGAAGCAACTTTCTCGGATGTTTTCCGGGTACTTGTCGACCTTTGTCTCTTGTTTATCTTTTCCAAGTTCCGTGTAACAGGTTCTGGACTTTGCCTTTTTGCAGGTTTTCTTTGCTTTGACAATGGCAGCAATCGGGATAACTCAGTCGAGCTCCTTCACTCCCGATTCGACCAAAGCCAAGGCTGCAACAGCATCCATATTCTCGCTGATAGACAGTGAGTCCAAGATTGACCCAAGCGACGAGTCGGGAACAACTCTGGAGAATTTAAAAGGAGAGATTGAGCTCCGTCACATAAGCTTCAATTACCCTTCTCGACCCGATGTTCAAATCTTCCGTGATCTCAGCTTGGCCATCCACTCCGGAGAGGTAAAGGAAACAAAAAACGTTCACTTTTCGAGGAAAAATTGCAGAGAACTGGAGAAGATGTTAACTTCGATACGATCTTTGTTTCTCTCAGACTGTTGCATTGGTCGGGGAGAGCGGATGTGGGAAATCGACTGTCATTGCATTACTGCAACGATTTTACAATCCTGATTCCGGTCACATCACGCTTGATGGGGTCGATATCAAGAATCTGCAGCTGAAGTGGCTGAGGCAGCAGATGGGCTTAGTTAGCCAGGAACCAGTCCTGTTCAACGACACCATTCGAGCCAATATCGCGTATGGGAAAGAGGGAGATGCGACCGAGTCGGAAATCATTGCTGCCTCCGAGCTTGCAAATGCCCACCAGTTCATAAGCGGGTTGCAGCAGGTAATCGATACCGGTCCCCAATAGTTATCTATGAGTTTTGCCACGGGAACTGTGCTAATCTTGTCCGTATCGTTTCGGTTTTATCAGATGTCTCCGAAGAGACCGAGAATACAATGCTGTATACGAATTGAGTTTTGCCTGACATGTTTTGCATTCCATTAGGGATACGACACCGTGGTCGGAGAACGGGGTGTCCAGTTATCGGGCGGCCAGAAGCAGCGGGTGGCGATCGCGCGGGCCATAGTCAAGAGCCCGAAGATCCTCCTGCTCGACGAGGCCACAAGCGCACTGGATGCCGAGTCGGAAAAAGTGGTCCAGGACGCGCTAGACCGGGTCATGGTGAACCGGACCACAGTCGTGGTCGCGCACCGGCTCTCCACGATCAAGAACGCGGACGTGATCGCGGTGGTGAAGAACGGAGTGATCGTGGAGAAGGGAAAGCACGAGGCATTGATCGGCATCAAGGACGGGTTCTATGCGTCCCTGGTCTCGCTCCACGCAACTGCCTCGACCGCTTGAGCTGGATTTCACTCGACCAATCTCATGAACAGAGGAACATGTTTAATGTTATTATTGTTGTTGTTATCATTTTATAAATGTAATACAGATTGAGATCGATCCGAGAAAAAAAAATGAGAAATTCAGAACTTAGTATCGAAATATGTAAAAAAAAAAAACTTTAAATTCAATGAAAGATGGTTTTTTTTTTTCATTACAGAGTATTTTTAGATGAACCAAATTCTATATTATCATACTTCTCACTTCAAAGAACCCAGTAACAGTGGCGATCGTGCCACCCGCTATTAATATCCGAACTTTCATAACAGATAAATTAAACGATCAGATCAGTACTGACGTAACGTAACATTACTAAAAATCTAGTACAGTGTAAAATACGTATTTACGATAACTCTAAAATGTATCCTAACATTTTCATAGATATTCTAACATCATGTAATATTTTTTTTCAAAAATATCTGAATATTTTCCCATTTAATAAAATTACGAGTTATTAGAAAGATTTTTTTATGTAACGGATATTTATTAAAAGCCCGATATGTTATAAATGCTATGTTAAACTATTAAATACTCGACAACTTATAACCTATGTCCCAGCTTGTCGTCGAGCTAGTCAGCTTAACTAATAAATTAATAAATTAAAGATGATTGACGTGATTTGTTTCTGGATTAACGTCATGCATGACGATTTTTAATTGTCCACGTCATTTTCAATAGCCAACTTTGACGTGTGGAAATTTAAAATGGATTAGGTTTCCCGAAGGAGAGGGACACAAGCTGGAGGTTTCTTCGATGAAATTAATAAACAAACAAATTGATTAACAATTTCCTTGTTAAAAAATTCATTAGCTTCCACAAGTGAACGACAACCTCAAATCTGTCGAGCTCAATTTACGTCGATTCACACGCACTCGGGCTTATATCCGATCTAAAAGTCAAATCGAAAGATGATGGTGTCCAGTATTGCACGCTGTAGTTTGTGGAATTTGACATATGGTTCTGATACAATGTTAAGGTTTTGTTGTACTTAAAGATTCCGTTAGACAAATCTCGAATCCCGTCTACTGTTGGACGGCCGCATGAGAATGGTCAATCGTTGGCTCGTGGCATCGTAGGTCATCGATAGAAAAACAGACGGTCCCATATCATAATAATACAGCGAAAAACCTATTAAATAAATTGCTCTAATTAAAAATGATTATAATTGTCTGAATAATTAGCACTAATTTACTCGTTTGAAACAATATAATTAGTGTTGGATAATATTAATAATGCATGAAAGGTGACAAAATTGGAGATTTTTCTCACCTAATAGTATGATGTGAATTGTGAAATATGCAAATTTTGTCATGTTTTAATAATGCAATCATGAACCTTCATGGGGAACAAGACCGGGACGGATACAGAAAATTAATTTAAGAGAGCGAAACTCAGAAGAAGAGGAGTACTGCCGATTTAACTGTGAAATAAGATAATTTAATTAAAATATTGATAAAATCACCTCAACATATGTAAAATTTCATGGAATTTTCTCAATTCATGTAAATCCATCCATGAAGAAGACGAGAAGAATTATTGTACTCCACGACTCGTTCAAACTGTTCATTATTTACTCATTGTTTCACCTTTTTTCTTTAATATTTTATTCCTAAATTGAATAATTTTAAGACTGATCATCTGATTTTAATTATTTTATCTCAGTTAGTTAATCTTTGATGCGTTTGACTGGTCGCCATGCTTGCCCACGTTTAACTAATGCAATTATGTTGATTCTCCGCCACTTGGGATTAACAATCTCTGACCACGGAATCTCATGCAGTTCATCGTCGGTTCACCCACCGAATCATTCAGTAACGATGAGATTCGGTGTGTGAATCCACCGTACGATCAATAGCTGTGCTTGTAAGATCTTTCCCAAGTCGTTTCCGCGGCTGAACTTTTAACATTTTTGCCCAGGCGTTGCCATCAAATCTCGTTGAATGTCGAATCCTTGTCTGTTTTCTATACTGTCACGAGGGGTCACCATTCAAGCCGTACCCGTGCGGTGCCCGGAAGTCAAACATTCACGTGAAGTCTATTCCTTGCATCCGAAGTAGTTGAGTTGGGTTGGTGTAATCACCAGAAGGTTCGTTGCGTAAATCTCTCCCAGATCTTGATAGATGTGAAATCTTTATGATTTTCAAAGATTAATTTTACAAGTGTTAAAATCTGAACCGAACAGCCATATAAACAACGAACTCATAGTGTATTATACACCGAATATTTACAAGTCATGATGGATATTCAATAATTGGTTAACCCAGTTTACCGTAAACCTATCAGAAGAAAATACTGGTGGTAACTTGTGAGTAATGTATTTCTCATTTGAATTTTTTTTTTGTCGCCAGCCACGGTATCCAAGCAGGCCCCATCAGCGGTGAGATGACATCTTTCAGCCAACCATACTTGACTAATCCGTTGGTCGCCCCGGGTCGCACGCCTGGCAATGGCGGGTGAGGCTCCCAAGGGGGTGTCTGCGTACGTGAGGTTTCTCATTTGAATTTAAAAACATAGACATTGCTGGTTATTTGGAGGGTTATTTGAAATTAATTTCGTGAATCAGCGTTCTGTATAACGGATTCTTTAGGTGCCCCGTGCGTGGAATCGAAAAGGGAATCGATATGGATCGACTGCTAAATTTCATGCATGGAATCTGCGCTAAACTTTATTGACATCTAATCAAGAACCTACCTTACTGATTCTGTGCCCTCCTACCACAATTCTGATTAAGTACGTCGATCAAGAATGTTTTATGGGCTCGTATGAATGAGATTGGGGCCGCCGTCAACCTACCTGGGCTGAGGTGTCATCTATCTATGCTTTTTGGGTGAAAGTGAAACCGAGAGGCACTGAGCGTGAAGATCGCCGCCCATCTTCCTGGGTGCTCGCCTCTGAGGGCGGAGAGTGTGGGCAGAGATGGGGGGCACGGGGAGAGAGCTGTCTCAGCGTGAACAGCTTGATCGAAAAACTCTCCACCCAGCCAAAAAGATGTCGAATTTGAGCTTCTACCATTTTACGCCGCGACTTCTTTGCCCATCAAAACACCCCCGTGGCTTCCTCATTTATCGGCAGAGAGTTCTGTCAAAGTCTCGAACATCGATTTTGGGTGGACTCCGCCGGCCAGGAGCGGAGTTCATGCTCGGGTTCCTCCTGTCCATGTCAGTACAATTACTGCTTTTCTAGCATCTGATATGCAGTTCGCGTTCTCCATTTTAGCCCATTAATTCTTGTTATCTTTTAATGAATTTAATAAAGTGATGCTGCATAGTGTTCCAACCGACTTTAGCAAAAGATGGTGCTTTTGGGTTGGTGGTTAACGCGGAAGATGGAAATGTACCAACTTTCTTCTTCCTGGACAAGTATCCATTTTGGCTTTAATGAATGTTTGGGGGGTACGAAAAGTAATACAAAACGTGAGGATGGTAGTGGGATGTGACCCCCCATTTTTGACCATAGAGAAACTTCTGTTGCTCTTTCCTCTTTGACCGTGGGAACCCGCCCTTTTGAATTGTATTGCAATTAATATGGAGGCTGATGACAAGTACACATCAGCGCTTGCTCGGTAAGGAATTCCATGCCGTATATAAAGCAGAGAAAACAACGTCTGCTGGTAACAGTTTGTATCCACAAAGCGAATCTATTTAGCTTTTAAGTTAACTAAAAAAGCTGAGGCAGGTGTCAGCTCAACTGAGTCACAACTGACAGCTCGAGCCAGAGAATTGGGAAATACTCTCCATTTCCTTGTGTTGCATCAGGTGAGTATGATCTTAAATTCGCTTCAATTGGATCCTTCCTCCTCCCTTTCTCATTCCCAAGTTCTTGTTTTCCCAACTTTGGATGTGGGTATGGATAATTTCTTGCTTTTGATTGGATTCTTCAAAGGTTAGTGTTCTGGAACGATTGCTCTGACCAACGGTTGGCTAAACGACAGTTGTCCTTTCCAATATTTGAATTGCTGTGTCGTGTTTCTGGAAAGGCTTTCCTTTTGTTTGAAAACGGAACTTTGTCACGTAGTCGGATCAACAAGATTTGTTTTTTCAGTCTCGAACTTGTCTGTCTCGTTAATGCTGCGCCTGCAACTGCATGATCGTTATTGATACCTTCTTTACAACCCATCGGTCGGTCGGACTCTTGGGAATTGTTTTCAATTGGTTCTCCCCAGTCTGCAACTTGTCCGTGATCTCATCAAGAAAATATTATATATCAATGGGTGGTGAAGTTGTTTATTGTTCAAAGGAGAAGGCCGTGAATTTAAGCATTGACAACTGCAAACAATAATTTATGGAATTTTTGTTGGTCACCTCCTTTTGGGTTTTAGATGAATAGATCATCTTGATAATCTTCTTCAACGATATCACTGTTTGATGGAGCACCTCCGCAAATTTTCCGTGTGTTCTGCAGGCATCTCCGAATAAAGCAGCTTCAGGGCTCCTCAGCCACTCGAGATCAGGACCATGGCTGTCGAGAACGGCACACAAGGCAATAATACAAGTTCAGGAGAGGAGACCTCTGCTGCCAGCACGTCAAAGGGCCCCAAAGACCAGACAGAAAAAGGGGATGAGAAGACACGGAGTGTTCCATTCCACAAGCTATTCTCCTTTGCTGATAAAATCGATATTCTCCTGACGATTATCGGGACGATTGGTGCAATTGGAAATGGGCTGTCTATGCCACTCATGACAATCTTGTTTGGGGATCTAGTAGATTCTTTTGGGCAGAACCAGAACAATGGAGATGTTGTTCGTGTTGTCTCGAAGGTGATATCTTATGGGTCTTTTGATCTTTCATAATGTAGTTAAATCTGAAAAGTAAAAAACATTGGTCATATTTGTGATCTTGCTTTTATGACGGTTCTTACTGATCTGTTTCTCTGCAAATTTGAAGGTATCGCTTAAGTTTGTTTACTTAGCAGTGGGGTCGGGGCTTGGAGCATTTCTTCGTGAGTACATCCCAGCTATTTTTGCAAGTATAAATTTCAAGAACATAGTGATTGATATGTTTTGTCTTCTTTTTCTTTGATCTTTTTATGGGGTTTAGAGGTGGCATCTTGGATGGTTACGGGAGAGAGACAGGCTGCGAGAATTCGGGGCCTGTACTTGCAGACGATTCTGAGACAGGACGTCACGTTCTTTGACAAGGAAACAAATACGGGAGAGGTTGTTGGAAGAATGTCTGGTGACACGGTCCTTATACAGGATGCTATGGGCGAGAAGGTAGTGCTGGGCTCTCTCTGATTCTGGAGAAATGATGAAAAAGACTAAAAGAAAACATGGAAAACCATTCAGAAAAACTTCCTTTTTTTCAAGTATATAGTTTCTGGCCAGAAAACACTTTTTTTTTTTGGTAATTGGCCAGAAAACATATTGCTAAGTTTATTAATTGTGCAGGTCGGGAAATTCTTGCAACTCATCTCTACCTTCTTAGGGGGCTTTATAATAGCCTTCTTCAAAGGATGGCTGCTCACACTCGTGATGTTATCGTGTATCCCACTCCTTGTGCTGGCTGGTGGGGCAATGTCCCTCTTCATCTCCAAGATGGCATCCCGTGGGCAGAGCGCATATGCAAAGGCAGCAAATGTTGTTGAACAGACAATCGGGTCAATTAGAACGGTACATCTTTTCTCCTCTTGATCAATTACCTTCACTCATTAAGTAATTATCCCCCTCTAGGATGTGGACTGAGCATCCGTAGGTCTTTCCTAATTACAGGTGGCATCCTTCACTGGGGAGAAGCAAGCTATAGCAAGTTACAACAAATTTCTTGTACACGCTTACAGTTCGGGAGTTCACGAAGGCTTAGCTGCTGGATTAGGTCTAGGAACGGTCTTTTTCATATTCTTCTGCAGCTATGCATTAGCCATTTGGTTCGGAGCAAGGATGATTATAGAAAAGGGATACACTGGTGGTGAAGTTCTTAACGTGATTGTCGCGGTCTTAACTGGTTCGATGTAAGTCACAAAATTCAAAATTTTCTCTATGATATGATTCTTCCATGTTATTCAAAATGATTTGATAATTGAGTAATATTTTTTTCTGGCATTGGATGCTTTAGGTCATTGGGGCAGGCTTCTCCCTGCTTGAGCGCCTTTGCTGCTGGTCAAGCTGCAGCCTACAAAATGTTCGAAACCATCCATAGGAGGCCAGAGATTGATTCCTATGACATGAGAGGGAAGACTCTGGACGATATTCGAGGAGACATAGAACTAAGAGACATTTACTTCAGCTACCCTGCAAGGCCCGATGAGCAAATATTCAATGGATTCTCCCTTTCCATCTCAAGCGGGACTACTGCTGCACTGGTGGGGCAGAGTGGGAGTGGGAAGTCCACCGTGATCAGTTTGATTGAGAGGTTTTATGACCCGCAGGCCGGAGAAGTCCTAATAGATGGGATCAATCTTAGGGAGTTTCAGCTCAAGTGGATACGGAGCAAGATTGGGTTAGTGAGCCAAGAACCTGTTCTATTCTCTTGCAGCATCAGAGATAATATCGCTTATGGGAAAGAAGGTGCGACTCTCGAAGAGATCCGAGCTGCTGCTGAGCTTGCAAATGCTTCTAAGTTTATTGACAAATTGCCCCAGGTCAGACTTCATGCTTCTCTCAAATATTTGATTCCAAACCATTTGTAAATATCTTCTTGTGATTTTTTCTCCCGGAAATTGTATACGACCAAATTTTCCTATCAATTAAGAATAACACGAACAGGAACAGAATGAATAGTCAAGGTCGAAGCTGGAATAACAGCCGTGTCCTATCGAGCGTATGTATTTAACAAAAGGTTTTATTCCTTCCAGGGATTGGATACTATGGTCGGTGACCATGGAACGCAGCTCTCGGGTGGCCAGAAGCAGAGGGTAGCAATTGCAAGGGCGATTCTGAAGGACCCAAGAATCTTACTCTTAGATGAAGCCACCAGTGCACTTGATGCAGAGTCTGAGAGGATCGTGCAGGAGGCGCTAGACAGGATTATGGTCAATCGAACAACAGTAATTGTTGCTCATCGCTTGAGCACAGTAAGGAATGCTGACATGATAGCCGTTATTCATCGTGGAAAGATGGTCGAGAAAGGTGAAATCTAACTGCAACTAGAAACTTGCTATATGATTAAATAATTCCTTCCAGCTTAATAATGTACTTTGAATTATTTTGTGGGTTACCAGGATCGCATTCGGAACTTCTCAGAGATCCCGAGGGTGCTTACTCGCAGCTAATCCAATTGCAAGAAGTGAACACAGATGATGGAAACAAGTCAGAAATAGCCGAATCTAATAGACAGTCGAGTCAAAGTCTGAGGATGGTCCGTTCGACCAGCCGAGGATCATCCATCGGAAACAGCAGCCGCCACTCACTCTCTATCTCCTTTGGCATGCCCACAGGCCTCAGTGTCCCCAACAACACCGAACCCACATCCCCAGTCCCAAAGGATGCGGAACAGCCCCCCGAGGTCCCAATCAGCCGCCTCGCACACCTTAACAAGCCTGAGATCCCGGTACTCTTTTTTGGAGTGATCGCCGCAATCATCAACGGAGTGATCTTCCCCATCTTTGGGATCCTCATCTCGAGTGTGATCAAGACCTTCTCTGAGCCCTACCACGAGTTAAGGAAGGACTCCAAGTTCTGGGCCCTCATCTTCATGGTCCTAGGATTCGCTTCACTACTTGCAAACCCGGCTCGAGCTTACTTATTTGCTGTGGCAGGGTGTAAGTTGGTTCAACGGGTGAGATCCATGTGCTTTGAAAAAGTGGTCCACATGGAAGTGGGATGGTTCGATGAACCTCAACACTCAAGTGGCTCCATTGGAGCAAGATTATCTGCGGATGCAGCATCTGTGCGTGCTCTTGTGGGTGATGCGCTGGGACAGCTTGTTCAGAACATCGCATCGGCAATTGCCGGTCTGGTCATTGCCTTTGTTGCTAGCTGGCAGTTGGCATTTATCATTCTGGTACTAATCCCTCTAATAGGGGTCAATGGATATGTTCAGATGAAGTTTATGAAAGGGTTTAGTGCTGACTCAAAGGTAAACTGTGTGGAAAATTTATGTGGGACCAATACCAACTAATTCAAAAGCGTAAAAAACGTTAATGAGAATGTGTAAGATGATTTATTATATTGTTGCAGATGATGTACGAGGAAGCAAGTCAAGTTGCGACCGATGCAGTCGGGAGCATAAGGACGGTTGCATCATTCTGCTCTGAGGAGAAAATAATGCAACTGTACAGGAAGAAGTGTGAAGGTCCGATGAAGACTGGGATCCGGCAAGGGTTGATAAGCGGGATTGGATTTGGAGTTTCCTTATTCTTGATGTTTTCCGTTTATGCAACTAGCTTTTATGCTGGAGCCCGACTTGTTGAAGACGGAAAAACAACATTCTCGGATGTTTTTCGGGTATGCATCATGTCCCATCTTTTACCTTATTTTTCTTTGTGTCTGGAGAGAATGAAAAGCGAAATTCTCAATTAAAGTCCGTAAATTTAACTGATTGGAGACTTATATGTTCGGTGTAGGTTTTCTTCGCTTTATCTATGGCAGCAATTGGAATAAGTCAATCAAGCTCCTTTACCCCTGATTCAACCAAAGCTAAAGCTGCTGCTGCATCCATATTTTCGATAATAGACCGCAAGTCCAAGATAGACCCAAGCGACGAGTCAGGGATGACGCTGCCGGAGGTGAAGGGAGAAATCGAGCTTCATCATATAAGCTTTAAGTATCCATCTCGACCGGACATTCAGATTTTCCGAGACCTAAGCCTGGCCATTCATTCTGGAAAGGTGAAAGGAATATACAAATCCATGCACATTCACACTAGAAATTGGCAAAAGCAAAGAATGTCGCCTTAATGTTGCTTTCGTTTCTTCTTTCAGACTGTTGCACTGGTGGGGGAGAGCGGGAGCGGGAAATCAACAGTTGTCGCGTTATTGCAGAGATTTTACGACCCTGATTCAGGCAATATCACACTTGACGGGGTCGATATTCAGAAGCTACAACTCAAGTGGTTGAGACAGCAGATGGGTCTGGTCAGCCAAGAGCCGGTTCTGTTCAACGATACAATTCGAGCAAATATCGCGTACGGAAAGGAGGGTAATGCCACAGAATCCGAAATCCTTGCTGCTTCTGAGCTAGCAAATGCCCACAAGTTCATCAGCAGTTTGCAACAGGTATATAGAAATTAGTCCCACATAAAATTAATTTTCTAGATTTTTCGTATACAGGATCGATTTTGAGCTTCAGTGAACATATCTTCATTCTTCGTGTAACGTACTATGCAGGGATACGATACAGTGGTAGGCGAACGTGGAGTCCAGTTATCAGGAGGTCAAAAGCAGAGGGTGGCCATAGCCCGAGCGATAGCCAAGAGCCCGAAGATTCTGCTGCTCGATGAGGCCACAAGTGCGCTGGATGCTGAGTCAGAGAAGGTGGTTCAGGATGCACTGGACAGAGTCATGGTGAACCGGACAACCATCGTGGTAGCTCACCGGCTCTCCACGATCAAGAATGCAGATGTGATTGCAGTGGTAAAGAATGGCGTCATTGTCGAGAAAGGGAAACACGACAAGCTGATTAACATCAAGGATGGGTTCTACGCATCTCTGGTCGCCCTCCACACAAGCGCCTCGACCATCTGAGGTGTTTAAAAAACTGAAAATCAGTGTACACCACAATTCAATTCTTTATGGAAAATTTTGCAATCTCCGTTCATTTGTTTTCTTTCATCACAGTAGAGTAAACCACTGGATTTAGCCTTCCAACTTGGCATCAATCAACTGTAAGTTGGGCAAGTCCACAACTTCTTTTTTTTTTTTCTATTAAATTATTGTAACTCTCATTACCCACTTTAATAGTTAATGTACAAAGCTTTGCAGAAGTCCCAGTAGACTCAGTCTCTATGCAAGTACATTGAACTCGATCTCCCGTGCATGACAGCTCTGAGTTTTGGACTCGTACTGCAGCAAAGCACCTACATTCTCGACCCATGAATCATGCCAAAAAGATACAAAGCGATTAGGGACTGCTGTGATTGACTCAGTCCGTTTTGCAGTCTACCAGGATTCATGCTTAAATGATTAGGCAATACCAGGAGAAATGAAAGACATGTTTGCTGCTTCTGCATCAAGCAATTGCTAGTTCAAAATATAAGACTAAAAGGAATTTCTACCTGTCGAAAAACCTCAAAAATTACAACCCATTGAAATGTTAAACGAGCAAGGATTCCTGTCCCGGAAGAAATCTTTACACTTACAAGGGTGCCATCTTCTCCGTATATCAGGTCCATTCTCTCAAACCGAACAATGAAGTGATTGATTGTACGAGAATGGGAAACCTGGGAAAACCGTTGCCAAGTCGGTAGAGCAGAGGCTGTAAGTCATCGAGCTACTGCATGAGACCACAAATGAAGAGTTTTTTTTTCAGTGGGAATGCGGTGGTTGGTCACTCCAGAACCTGGTCTTAGATTTGTAGAGTCTATAGAGCACTTCGAGACATAACATTGCAGAGCATGTAATTTGAACTGACCGTATCACAGGGACAAGCCAGCATTCCATTCATGTAATTTCAGCTCTTCAGATTATAGGAGAGGATTGCTCGTTGCCTCGTTTCCTCGAATGAAATTTCACAGTTGAATCCCATGAATGAAGAAAATCTGTAACAGGAAGTGTCTTTATTATCCTTAATAAGCTTCTCCAAATCGAGTCTGGATCAGTAGAACTACTGAAATTTTGAAAATTTCGATTAGGTACAACAAAGTCCTTGGACTTGCAGACAGAGGAAGAAGAAGGCAAAATCTCTGACCTTGTCCACTCTGTTTGAGTCAACTACGGTAGCGGGCTTCACGAATCAGCCCGTGGGCCGCACAGGCCCAACCTGATAAAAATTTACTCAGATTTTCTAATTAATTAAAAATTTTTGGTCTTATAACTGTCTGTCTCTGGCTGACCTTATCCACCACAGCCATGAACACTTTTAATTGTCGCCCGGGTAGGAATCCCGAAAGGACCTGCTCCTATGTCATGGTAGACAGCACAGAGATCGGCGAAATCATTAGGCGATGGGGTCGAACTCGGAAAGATCATCGAGAATCGAAATTGCCTCTGCATTAGGCTCTCTTGATTTTGATTACTCCCCCAAAGAAAGAAAGAGGTCAATATTATGATGCAATGCGTGATGAGAGTTCACTGTCATTTTCCACTCCAAAGCGAAAAAGGAGGAAAAAAGTGTAATTATGCGAAGTTTATTACATTCAACGTGACATCGACTTGTGGTTTTTCCTCTCGGTCACGAGGAAGGCTCGTGAACCTAAAAGGGATAAGAGAAAGAGGGAAATAAAAGGTACAAGTGAAATCCGGTCGACGAAAATTGACCCACGATCCCTTGATCATCGGTCGTGGGCGATACATGCGACTGTAACAGACCGTTTTCGAACATCGTGGCATAACTTTGATTAAGTTAACAATGTTCCTTTTTTTTAATTATTCTCTATGTGCTGATTCCTTGGGATTAAAGTCAACTGTGATAATAATCCCCGACCACCTCAAATTAAATTAAATTGATTATTCACCATCATTAAGGAAGATGAATCTTCTGTGGTGTCTTTTGACATTTTGTTTTTCATCTCAGCAATGTTAACGGTGAGCAACATGTACGAGTGAACCATCCTCTGTCTCCTTCAGCAATGACGACATTCTTGTTCGACCAATTGATTACTTCTCTCCCAAACCATGATGCTTCTTCATTTTCATTTTTATCTTATTCTCTCCTTTTCTTTTATCATAAAAGTGATCCACAGATCTCAAATAAGATATCAGAAATAGGTGAATAAATAAAAGAGTACGCGAAATCCTCTTTTTTGTTACACATCGTTACTTGTCCATCTTCGTATTTTATTTTGTTTGGAAATGATGCTCGTAAAACTAGTGATAGTAGGGAGATGGGATGGGGGGAAATGACCGACGAAAATCTAACACAGAATCTCTTAGTCCTAAATCGACAGTGATATCATTGCACCATACAAAAGAATTTACTGGATGACATCGGGGCATGCACATGTTTCTCGAGCAAACGGTTATTGTCATCTCAAACTTTCACAAATTTGAACGTGAATCTACTGTTGCACGCTTACGGAAATGGCTTCTCATGACTTTCAAGAAGATTTGAACTCAAGATCCTAAACAGATGTGCATTTGCATTGCCACGTGAAACCCCATCGTTATCAGGCGAAAGTATCAGGTGGAGAAGCTACACCGACACATGTCACAGCCAATGTGGTATTTCTTTATTCAAGAAAGTATTAGTATTTTGTGACATTATTAAATCGCTCAATCAGAGACCGCCACCTATCTTCTATAACTTGGTTTAGTGCCTGTACTTACCTCTCAGTAAATGAACCAGGCCACCGTGGAGCGGCTACACACGAGACTTTCTCCGTCATCAGTTGTACTGCACTAACATTAATTGGTAAAGATTATCAATTTTATTAGAAATTCTCTCTCTCGATATAACATCATGTTTGAAGGACCAAATGTGGACATTTCCACGGAGAGCTTTAGCAAAGCCAATGTTTTGTGAGGACATGCATGTGCTAATGTTGCCTTTAATGGCAATGGCCCCTCTGTTTAGTGGGATGCATTAGTTGTCCTTAGAAAATTGACACTTACATGACAAAAAGGACTTGGGAATCTGCATAATTAGCGAGCTCCATTTTCATAATCGAAACTCTCTACATCCCTTCTTTCTACTGATATCTAGAAACTCAACAGGATTTTGATTAATCCAGTTTGAGTCAGCTCGGTTCATTAATAGATAAAACTCTCCCAAAATAAATTTTCTCCATTTATGAAAATTCGTCCCAGAGCTTCACAATCGATAAATCGTCGCTTACATAAATTCTTTAGGCCAATTTGGCATCTTAAGAGAACATGCTGTGCTTCCTTACCAAATAAATAAATAAATAAATAAATAAAATTTGTGGGTCATGGTAGTAATGAATCGCACTCAATTATATGGAAGTCAGCATAAATATGTAAGACTTCCCCTTACATATAACACAAATTATTACAAATACCAAAAAATGAAATATTTAAATTAATATTTTATCTACCAATAAATCTAACCGGTATTTTTAGAAATTTTTTAGTACATATATTAATTATTTATGATAGATGGTTTATTTCTTAATTTTATTTATGATTAATCGTTTTAATATTTTTAATTAAACTAGGGTTTTCAATGCAGCCAATGTCTAATCCTTCCCCCTAGAGAAAGGAGTGGGATATGTATGTCTGGGTGATCTTTCTTGTCAATTGGTTGTCCTCCTCCTGGAAGAAGGAATTGAGTTTTCATGATCCGGTCATCGGACCGTTCAGTAATCTTATTTAACGGCTCACAATTAACGATTCAAAATAAAGAGAGACAATCCCACGATCGTTAGTTAATTTTCACGTCTGTGTTCAACGGTCAAATAACTGGATCGTAAGTTTTTCGTTGTAGGGACGGAGAGATGGAGAGGGGATCTTTCTTGTGTTAATGATAACGAAAGTGTGGCACCGATTTGTGCGTTCAAGGACATCTTGATGGTGGTGCTTTGAGATTTCAAAGAGCTTATCGATTGGAATCTCCCATAATAATCTTCATCATCTCCAAATTTCTTTCTCCCATTGGATATTTATTGTATGTGTGCCTCTTATAAGTTCTCAGATTTGAGGTCAAGATTTGTAACTTTTGTGTGTATAACAATTATATCACGTGTCGGTTACTGATACGGTATCACAAACTAATATAATTAAGTTATTTTTAGAGATTTTTTTTATTTTTAGTGTTTCATTAAAAAAAAATCTTAAAATGGTCGAATTTATTGGTTTGTGAATCATATCAATACTGTCACGTGTTACATAAGTACGCGCAATAATCTCTCCAATTTGGTCTTGTGGATACAAGTTTTTCCCTCCTGCCGCCTGAATTAATCTCTTTCTGTTACAAAAGAGGTCCGTGAAGCTGAAAAAGTATAAGAGGAAGAAGAGGGAGATGATGAAGTGACGGAAGCACGCAGTAACGATAACCAAACCAGGTAAATCTTGATCACAAGACGAGGGTGATTATACGACGCCGCACCAAGCCCCGGTTCCAAGCACGAACTCGGTACACATCTTGCACCAACCAATTTCTAGAAGTTAATCAATATTGGACCAAGTTCAATAATACAATCCAAAAACATATTTTCATAACACTAATCATCAGTGAGAGTCAGCCCAACTATATAAATTCTCCTTTTCCAAAAAAATACGAATTTTCCAAGATTATAAGCACTCGAAATCCGAGATCTCATTTAAGACAAGACGTTGAGTCAGCCCAACTATCTGGTATATCCACTATTCTCTGATTTGCTTTTCCGGGGTAAAACAAATTACGAGTTAATTAACATAAGAAATCGAGGGGGAAATCTTTAATTTCGATAGGTCCACGTCAGAGACAAGTGTCGATGAACAGGCCGAGGGCAGGCTGGGGCCCCCCGCCCGGTTCTGTTCTTTCTCTTAATCCATCATCATATTAAACCGCTAAAACACAAACTCCCAGGTGGTTAATGGCCACCCCTCCCCTCCCTCTATGGCTCTACGGCCATGGGTTGATTAACTATCAGGAAATTTCGTAATTGATTAAGGCGAACAGTGGATTGCGTGATTGCTGTTTTTGGCATTCGACATCATTAAAGCAATCCTTGCCCCCCCATCGTCTTATCTTCCACCCCTCGAAATGATTAATTTGATTTCGTGACGATTACTTTGATGCTTAATGGACGGTTCTCAAACCGTTCCCCCGAGAGAAATTCTCAAACGATCATGTCTCATCACGTAACATGATAAGATACCGACCGTGCTGTGACAGACGAGTAGTGGTGTCAGTCGCCCGAGCAGTTACCTAAATCATTACAAATTAGAGCAATTTTATTAATTTTCTTATTACGTTGTTACTGTGATGCAGAACTATTTAAGTTTTTTCTTTTCATCTGCGGAGACACTCTTATACGGATATTAGCTCGATTAGCATGTGAAGAAGTATATATTAAAATAAGGAGATAATAAAATATCGAAAATGTGCGGTGATCACGCGGTTGAATCCACTGGAATAAATAATTTGTTATTGCCACCAACTTAGAAAATAACATAGATTATAGCCTATTTATAGACTTTTTTTTCGGTGTAATCTATTTATTTACCAACATGGGTTGGTTGAGTTTTTATCTGTTAATTAACTGATCAACCGCGCGCAAATTTAAATTCGTCAGAACTTATTAAATTTCTAAATAGTATGTGGTGTATGTCGAAATACTTGACGAATCATCTAATTTTATTTTATATAATTAGTAAATGATAATCTCAAAATAGTAGAAGTAATATATATATATATATACGAAAATCGTAAAGATGACAACTAACATGTTGATAATACGATCTTATTAGTAAATTTTCTTAATTTCTAAATAATAAAGATAATATCTCTAATGCGGTGTCTTCGACTTAGAATCAAGAGCTCTTAGGTTAGATTCTCCCAAGTGAAATTATCTTATTATTCTCGCATTTATTATATCTCCTTTTAGATTTTAAATATTCGAGTGCTTTACTAAAAAAAATAAATAAATAAACGAAACTTCTCGAAATAGGATGTAGTTACTCCTTGAAGCTGTTTCGGTGGCCAATCCTCCTCATCATCGACCGTCATACGAACACTTACTAGGAAAAAATATTCATCAACGATTCGGAATTCCGACTTAAACTATTGCAGACATATTTGTCGGGGGCTTAGGCCAATTAGTTAGCCGCAACTTCCGAAAAAAATTCAGACCATTTGATATCAATAGTAACTCACATTCCAACCAAATACACTGGTGTTTTCGAAAATCACTTCATCGGTCCCCTGTCTTTGCGATCTTACGCGACTTGCCCGGTAAGTATCTAGGTTTGCTGACCGATCCACGACTATCGTGAGTCCTTCAGGAAGAACAACAGATGATGAACTTACTTAATACGTGCATTTGACTGCATGTTCTTGCTTTTTTGGCAGACGGGCATAACTTCTTTTGACTATCAGTATAATATAAATAGTGTTTTACTAACGAATTTCTACAGTTTCACTGATGAATATCTGCCGTTAGTAAATGAATTTTTTTTCTTGTAGTGATTACTTATGATGGGCATAGAGAGTTAATTCAAGAAATCATAAGTGGATTAAAATTTAAAGTTTCAAGAATGATCTAGAAGCTTCTATCTCTGTGAACGTTAATTTTCTTCTTTAACACTGAAAAGGGGAATTCGGTCTCCTTTTACCGGGCAAAAAAATCAACGGCTATATATCAGAGGGCAGTAATGAGTCCATTGGTGATTTTCTTTTGAACTTTAAGAACAAATTAATTAACTGCACACTAATAATAATAAAAATAAATGATTGATACTTTATTCTTTTTCCTGTGTACAAATCATAAGGTGGAAAATTCAACAAATCCTCAATGTTTTTATGTTTGAGCTTAGTCGTCGTGCATATAAAGTGTAAAAATTATTACGAATTTTTTCATTAGTAAGATTCGATTTTAAATTTTATTTAAAAATATTGAATTTTACATTGAGTGTAATTGATTTGATTAAAAAGGGGTATGCCGACGGCTACTGTTTAAATGATGTCTTGAACTTTAATATATCTCTAGGTCTTACGGCAACATATATTTTTAATTTTTTTAATTAAATATATAATAAATAATTAAATAATTGTATATTTCAATTTTCTTTTTCCTGTCTGGAATTATCTTTTTGTGTACATGCAAGTGGAGACTCTGGGGAGGAAGTTCGACATGGGACATTTCTCTGCTTGGGACCTTAGTGCTTGAGGGCAAGATGAGATCGACACACAGCGATGTATTTCTTAGTTGCTGGGTTCGACTTCGACTAGAGACACCCATCGGCTTGCCCTAACGAAAAGTAAAAAATCCCGACGCCTTTAATGGGATATAAATTAGCGTGGCAATGGTCGGTTCTTATAGCTAGCCCGGAAGGCTGTTCGAGGAGTAATGTTGATGTACGTGCCTCACTCACCTAAACTGGTTTGGTGCTGGTCATGTGACATGCTGATCTATTTCGATTTACGTTTGTCGTTTAAGGCGGAGTAAACCTCTCTGAATTTATGAATTTGGTGAGGATGAATGTGGATGAGAATCGGATGAGTTCGAGCCAGGAGGAGGTCGAGAAGTAGCTATCGAGAACGCCTCGAGCGAGTGTTTGGAAGCAGTTGCATAATATGCATACGTCAAAGTGACTGTTCATCAAGTGACATTATTGCATTTGTACGAGTAATGGTTGGTGACGGAAGAGCCAGACGAATGAAAGGCGTGGAAAACCGGCACGCTGGAGAAGAACCATCTTGAGCTGGAGTCACCGTAACAATGGACATGTCGAGTTCATTTCATCGATGAGCACATGCAATAAAGCAAACTCGTAAATTTAGAAGGAGACAAAGAGAAAGAAGTGAATAAATGAGTTTAGAGAGATTCATTGATAATAATTAAATATAAGATCTCTTATTTATAATTGAAGAATGATGCCAATTATAATAGACTCTTTTCTGCGTGAATTGCGATTTGTTGGTCAAGTCATCAAATGTGGGTTTATGTTATATGTCTGTCTCAGAGGGTCGTTCTCCCGAAACCTCCTTGTCGGTAGAGAACTCGAGCAAAGGACCCAGCTTCAATTTGATTTGTGGTATGCATATGCATTGTGACCCACTCCTATTATTACATACGTACATTTATACACACACATATATGTATGTATATGTGGCATCTGATCTACGTAGGGAAGCAAATCTCGAGTTATCTTATATCCAAAGTTATATTTTCCACGCAATCAACCATATTTATTAAGGTTGGTGATAGAATCAAGAAAGAGATATGAGTGTGGTGTTACCACTCTCGATTTACAGAGAATCTCCTGTGTTAATATCACAAATTAATAGAATTTAACTATTTAAAGATTTTATATATGTATAAGACCTTAAAAACAACAACAAAAATCGTAAAAATAACTGAATTTTATTAGTTTACAATGTTGTTTAAGTAATGTTACACACATGGCTTTCTTCTCAATTTGGAACCATAATGTTTTCAGTTTTGTTCTCCTCGATGAAATTCTCCGTATCACTTTATCATCCCATTTCTCATATCTCCTTTAGTGACTCATGAACCTCCTATATAAACTAATGACACTAAAAGTTTCACAAACAGAAATCGTATTCAAAATTTCTCGATCCCAGATTGAAAGTGATGTTATTATATCAAACCCTCTTTATTCTATAATAAATTAAAAATTAATCACGACAACGTGCATATGAAAATTAGGGGGAAAACACACAGGAAAAGGAACAAATTGATTGCTCGAGGGACATTATCATGAAGTATAAAAACGATGCATGCTTCCAATCATTGATTGAGAAGATTAAAAATGAATAGCAAAATTGAAGGGAATAATATCTTGATATCCTGTCCCCCTATTATCATCGATTGACGTCGTTCCCTTTTACGATCACTTAGACATTCTGAACTACGTCGAATCCATTGAAATCGAGAATTCCCTCTAAGCCGAAATGTGGTTATGACGTCGAATCGATCGGGAAAAGCTGCAAATTGCCACTTTCGAGTCGGTTAATAACTTCCTAAGTTAATAGGAGGGGAAGATTGCTGTTTGCTTTAGGAGGTAAAATACAAACCCTAACGGATCAAAAGAGTGAGAGATCTCATTGTAGAAGAAAATGGTGAGGGAGAACGAATCCCCTTTCGTGGAGCAAGAGAACAGATTGTGGTTCAAAATTGACTTCGGTGATTTGACCGTTAAAGCAAATAGAAAAATGATCATGGCCCATTAATTATTATTTTCTTTAAATTTGAATAGATAATTATAAGACGTTAGATTAAATTACTAAACGGTTCAGTGATTGGATTGCATATACTTTGTTTGTTTTTTTTTTTTTGTAGTCCGTGAAGACGAACAGGAAAGCACGGTCGAGCGATGCAGGGAGTTACACCGATCAAGATGAAATTTTAAATTTCCTGATCTTAAGTTAATAGTGATGTGAACTGCATCTTGTCCACCTTCTTTACCTCTGTCTTTGTTTTTTAAAAAAATTCTTTTTTAAAAAAATTCTTTTTTAAATCCATTGTGCTAGAAATATGGTGCAACTGGAAATAATAACACTCTTCATTCGACTTAAAATCAAGATGTTTTACTCTTAATTCTCATCCCTTTGGAACTTTTACAAGTTTCATATCTTATAGTATCCAATCTTAATTAAATTCATGAATTTTCCGTATAATTCAATAAATATGAAATAAATAGTCAGAAAATATAAAAATGAAAGTTTTAATTAATAAAATTTCATTGTTAACTACAAAATACACTTAAAAATTATCCCATTCATCTAATAAACATACAAGTAAAGTCCAAACAACTCCCATAAATATTTTACTCTCATAGAATACCTAAGGCGCCTAAACTTCTATTTCGTCTTATCTTTTTTCACATTTTATCAGTGGAATTATTTAAATTATTTCAAAGTTTGTAAAATATCCTGCATAGCAACCCTAACTTACCTTGCTGAGGCATTCGATGAGGAACCTAGCTAGTGTTCTTTACATTCCAAGCATCCTTTCAAGAGATGACATAAATGAAAAAGGTGATGGAATCGAGGTAAATGATCAAACATCGAGTGCTACTCACCCTAAATTTTTTGATATCAAAGAGGATAATACAATAGTAATCATCCTGCCACCCCGTTATGTAATATTCAAGCTTTCATATTTAACTGTGAACATATCATACGAGCTGAACAGTCAGTACCAATACTAGCCCATCAATGTAATACCACTAAATACCTAATATAGTCAAAGTAAACAAGTGTCCGCCAAAACCCTGGTTCCAAATTCCCTTGTAGGCAATTTTACTTAAAATAGGAGTCGAATCTTAGATCTCGACCTCACTAAACTACATGAGAATCAAAGTAAACAAGTGTCCGCCAAATCTCTGGTTCTAAATTCCCTTCTAGACAATTTTACTTGAAATGGGAGTCGAATCTTAGATCTTGACCTCACTAAACTACACGAGAATCAAAGTAAACAAGTGTCCACCAAATCCCTGGTTCGAAATTCCCTTCTAGACAATTTTACTTGGAATGGGAGTCGAATCTTAGATTTCAATCTCACCAAATCATACAAGAGTGAATTTTGAATTGGTTAGACTATCGCTGTTGATGGTTGCTATTCACCCTAAATTGGCAAAGACAAAATCTTCATAATTAGGTTAAATTAAATTTAAAAAAGCATGCACAGCAAATTGATACGCTTTTTCTTTGTTCTTTTCCACGTAATGATGAAACTTTTCAAAGGGATCATGATTTGGATGTGTAGCCCTAAATCAATGCTCTCCCCAATTTTCTGTCCTCACCACGAAAGTTCTTGATTTATCAACTGGAGTAAACCAGTAAGAAAGAACCCCGTTAATGGTGATCAGCAATAACGCCTCGACAGTGACATACCCACATGGTAATTTAAGTAGAAAATTACATTTACGATACGATAGAAGTTGGTGAAGTTTGTCTCGTTCTCTTACACAGCTCGGGATATCCGGTTACCGCATTGTTAATACTCTACGTTCAAATTCTCGAGACGGTTAAAGCTTGGATCGGACGCGACTAGTTGCGGTTCGAGGAGGAGTAATTTGAGATCCAGAGTTGGCATGTTATTAATTGTCTATAGGTAAGGATATTCTTTTGAAGCAAAAGATTATGTTGTTGGCCCCCCCCCCCCCGAACTGCTGTTCAGCAACAGGTAAAGGAGAAATGGTCCCTCGGGTGATAATCAAAGGGTGCAATCAATATTAACAATACTAAATGTTACATCATTTAAATATCATTAATGTAGAGAGAAAAACGATATGAAATTTTTGTTAATGTACTGAACATCCATTGGCCTAATTGATAGTAATGTAGTGAACTCGGTTTATGGAAGAACCTCTCCATTTCCCTTGAGTAACGTCTTTTTCAAAGATAACTATAATGAATAATACTTCTTATAGGTTTTTATATAGAAGATTATTTCAGACTCGGTATGAAGAATCGAGCTCATCAGTTGGTGATTTTATTAAAAGTCAAGCTCGAGATCCTCTCGTCATCCGGATGGAATTGTAATAGGGATCCTGAGCTCTTGATAAGAACTGAGAGCGATCACCGTACATGGTATCCAGAACTTCAACAATTGCCGTTCAGGAGATTCTACACCTTTTTAGAAGATCTTGTCTTCGTAAATGGAGAAATACCGTGGTTATAGAACATTATTTTTTAAAAGTTTAATCTAATTTCAACTTGAATTAATTTGAAATTTTTATGTATAATTTCGATGTGGGAATGGTAGTAGGAAAATTTCCTCAATCCAAACGTGTCCAACTAAGATCTCCACCACTTCTCCCTTTGTTAAATTGAGGAAAAAACCAGTGAATTGAACTGTTTGGATTTTTCTCAGGTGAATTAATTACACTACTCATTGGAAGCTAGCGATGAACAAGTAAAAAGAGCATATGTGAGGGTTGCTCCAAAGTCTTGCCTTTGCACATTTGTCAAATCTCTCTCACAAACCCCTTCCATTGGCTTGCAAAAATAAAGCGAATTCAGCTTTCAATATGTATCATACACGATATCCGAAAAATTCTTCAGCCCCCAAATAATTCATATTCAAGTACGAGTCGACCCCGTCTATAATAAACTTTCTCCGTTCATGAGAATCGAACTCTTATTTAAGAATCAGACGCATTTTGGTGCCAATTTCATGAGATTCAGTATACTATCATCCATTAAATATACACCCACAAATAGTTCTCGAAGAACTGCGTAATTGCTTAAAAAATAATGTAAAATCGGGTAATGTACATCGAAAAAATAATAAAATATGTAATTTTATGTATTATATTATATATATGTCATATCACATGTCATGACTAAATAGTTTTTTTATCCATAAAAAGAATGGCAGCAGTAGTAGCGACTCACCACTTCATTACGTAAAGTTCGAATTTTCGTGTTTAACCGTGAACGTGTCGGATGAACTGAATAATCGGTACTGATATCAGCCCCTTCACTGCAGCACTACCAAAGGTCTTATATAGTTTAAGAAATCAATGCTTGTAAAATGCCCAAATTCAACTGTCCCTTCTAGCAAAGTTCTTAAAGTGATACTCAAATTTGTGACGTCGATTTAACCAAACTGCACGAGGGTGAGTCAGAGCCACTAGACCACCACTCTTAGTGGTAACCAAATAATTAATAAAATATTTACAAATATATAATGAATTGTGCATAAGATACTGACGTATTTAGCAGCTATTGACTCCATGTATACTCATTGGAGGAGAAGACTCTCTGCACCACTTGACAAACTACATTACTCAACAGCCCCCTCACCACGCACTGGAAACTGCATCAGCACGGGATATTCATCCCTTCTCCTCCAAAGAACCGCATTGAATCGGAAAGACGGAAATTTACCGAATACCCTAACGATTCAAGCGAAAGCGAGAACCGTAAATTTCCGGGAAAGAGCCGGAAACTCCGTCGTCTTCCCGGACTACGACCCTTGGTGCCCCCACGCAGTAATAAATTCAACTCCCTTCATCAGCAGCTACTTCATTTTCTCAGCATCCCTCTCTCTCTCTCTCTTTCTCTGTGGGTTTCAATTTTCAAACATCCTTTCAGCCACAGAAGGCCTTTCACTCTTCTCTTCGTCTCCCCCGAGAAAGATCTGCTCAGCCGCCGCCGCCTCCTCTTGTCTGTGCTGCCGGCGGCTGGGAAGTAAGTAGAAATGGAACTGACTTACCAAACTGGGAAAGCTCAGGTTTAGCAGACTTCCCTGAAAGGGAAACATACTGTGTTCTATATCTGAATGACATGGGGAGACACTCTTGCTGCTACAAGCAGAAGCTGAGGAAAGGCCTCTGGTCTCCCGAGGAGGACGAGAAGCTCCTCCGACACATCACATTGTACGGACATGGCTGCTGGAGCTCCGTCCCAAAGCAAGCTGGTGTGCCACGCTCGATCTCTTCCCGAGCATTCTCTGCTACTCTCTCTCGTGTGAGATCGACCTTGGGATTGATCGGTGTCGATTTTGGCAGGTTTGCAGAGGTGCGGGAAGAGCTGCAGGCTGCGGTGGATCAATTACCTGCGGCCCGATCTGAAGCGGGGCGCGTTCTCGGTGGAAGAGGAGAACCTCATCATCGAACTCCATGCAGCTCTCGGCAACAGGTGACTGTTAATCCCTCTTCCTGTATCCTTATACTGATGTTGTCTGATCGGTTTTGGTTATTGGCCCGGCTCATCCTCGACCAGGTGGTCACAGATCGCAGCGCAGCTCCCTGGCAGGACAGACAACGAGATTAAGAACCTGTGGAACTCGAGTCTCAAGAAGAAGCTCCGGCAGAGAGGCATCGACCCGGTCACCCACAAGCCACTCTCTGAGGCCGAAAACGGCGACGATGAGTCCAACAAGTCTGCCAAGAGCAGCCAGGATATCCCGAGCGCTGCTTCGGAGTCCAGCTTGATCCTCGACATGGAGAGCTGTTCGGGACTGAAGACTCCTAACAGCTTCAACAAGGACACCGGCCTGTTTCTGGTGGATTCTTTTATCCCAGAAAGCTCCAGCTTCGCCGGGAACTACTCAATGCTCCAAGCCCAGTTCTGTCCCAACTCGGCTCAAATCTTGACATCACAGACGGGACAGTTTGGCAATTCGACTTCGAGCAATGCAGCATCATCGGCCATGATTCCACCGCTATCGACTAACCAGTTTTTCCCAATCGGCGTTCCCCCAACCACACATCCTCTTGTGAAGCCGCTGGTCCCGATAAGTGAGACCTGGGACACAGGCAATAACGGAAGCAGCCCTGGTTTCTTCGACAGCACGATGATGCTCAGTCCATGGGGTGGATTTGGGGCTCAACCACCCCAAGTTGGGCCAATCCCAGGCCAACCGGAGTACCTCCATAATCAGCTTCTGCAAATGGCTGCTGCAACTCTACAGAACCAAACCCAACACCAGTCCAACTTCTACAGTCATCAGATGATAAAACCAGAAACCTATATCATTCCAAGTTCTTCCAGTCCCATGTGGGCTCAGGAAGAACATGCAGGAGGAGGAGGAGGAGCAGCAGAAGAAGAAGAAGCTGCACAAGATCCAGATATCACTTCGTGTATTAAGGACGTTCGGAGGCTAACTGCACTGTTTGGACATATATAGAAATTGCAGACCTTGAGAAGGAACAAAAATGGTGGAAAAGGGAGGAACTCCAGGTCCGTATATCTCTCAGGAACTTCTTCCATCTTCCCATTTGTACATACGCCTGATACAATCATTTTCATCGACCATATTGCCATGTCTGATCTTTTACCGCAATAAAGATCGCTCTCAGGAAAAAACTCGATATTAATCCCCCGGCGGGCTCTGTCCTTATCTGATCTCGATGGTGATCCTGGTTTCTGGGGGGTGTTGCTTCTGCTGCTGCATAACAGGATATAGATTTTCCTTTTTGCAAAGTTTAAGGATGATGGTACATGCACGCTTGTGGCTGTCCATCACTTTCTCGCCAGGAGATAGTGGAACCTGTTTCACTTTTACAACCTCCTACCTCAGTCCTTAAACGTCAGTTTTCCATCCCCCAATTTCAGATAAATCCTTACGTTCGGGTTCTCAATCACGAAATAGAAGCAATTGCATGGCCTCATACAACTAGACTTGGGCTTCTTGTATGATTTGGGGTGACAGTTTAACATGGCTCTAACGGGTCAGTGCCATTTGTCCGCTTTAATGTTCGGGTCTTGTCAAGCCTTGGAGATGCACGACCGGCGCCTCCTGCAGCCGATAATTATAAACTCATTATCGGGAGGTCGAGGCTCGTGAATGGAAACTGAGGCCTTGCAAACTGCGATTGATTTAGCAGTAGAATTTTCAACCTTTTCTTAAGTCAATCAAAGGGCAATCACGTTTTGGGACTTCCACTGACATCCATATGGCAAAGTAGACGACAGGCTTTTTGGGTCCGTACATGGGGATGGCGACCGTGGATCTGATGAGAGCCATATGTATGTACGTGGCCATGTCTTGTAGTGACTTCACAAAAGGGACCAAAACATTAATTTCGTATTGCATAACTCCAAATCGACTTTTCCCCTCTTGTTTTTCTGGGTTAATGGAATTGTTCGTAAGCTTTGAAAATATCGGAAAAAAATAGTAGGAAAATAAAACGATATGCTGGGATAATCAATACGTTGAAGTTTGAAATACGGAAAAAATTGAGCCAATTGAATATGAACCCAAGTTCTTGTAGATCCGGTTCATAGGATACGAGAAATGAAATTAATAAAAATAATTGAATTTTATAAAAAAATTTATAAATGATTGAATTTTATTGGCTAATGTCATCGATAAGTACTATAACATGGTGTGATTATCAATCACTTAACGTTATGATGTATATTCAGTTATTCAAATTAAAGAAAATAAGCGAACAATTCATGATCATTTTCCCTGCTTAATGATTCCACGACTCAACCGTAAATTTCTCTCCTTAATCACTTCAAGGGAAACTTTTAAACGTTCAAACTGTGATTAAGAGGGAATTGATCGAATTCTCATTCATGGAATCCTTCCATGTCCTTGTATCTTCGTTTCCTCCTCTTTCCTTCTAGATTCACAGACCTTCCATCTGAACCGAGTCGAAATTTAGGATCCTTCCTGGCCTTACATGTGGCGAGCTCTCATTGGACTGTTTTTTGTGCATTATTCTTCCATTTGGAAACATCGATACGCCCACTTATCTCATCCGTTCTCTCGCTGCTATAGCAGAGAGCGGCGTCGCTGTTAATTGAATGACTCTTGTCTTGGCTCCAATCTCGACTGATGCTCTCGTTCTATTTCGCCCATTTTTCACGTTTTCTCCCCTAACTTGGGTGGTGAAAATGTCCAATTTCTTGGAAAGATCGTATCAAAAATTAATCATAAAACTGGTCCGGTGGACCCGATAGGGTGCATCGCATGTAGACCTCGAGCATGGGAGAGTAGCGTGTGCCATTTTTTCAATGTATATCACCGGACAAACTAGCCAATCCTCGAAGAAAATGTCGTAAAACCATCCGAAAACTAGAGGTTAACATCTACAATCGAGCAAATAAGAGAAATTAAAATAAGTAATATATATATATATATATATATATATATGAGATTACAATCCTGAGGGACAGTATCTCAATCTCATCCTCCATATCGATCTCGTCGTCCATATCATAAATTCCGCATACCGAGAAGATTCTAACACCGACAGGCCCATTGTTAATGGTCCGGGCCATGTCGTGTTGTGAAACATCATTCCTGCCCATGCATGCCCTAATTCATCAAAAGGAAAATCGCATGTCCTACCTCGGTTGCGTTAAGACGGGTCTCGAATTAGCATGGGATTTTTGGGAGCTCTGAATGTCATTCTTGAAGTGGATCTGGAGATGGTGGCTCGAGCATTACGAGGAGGTTGACGGGACATGGGATGGAATCGCCGGAACGTACTTGACATCCTCAGCTTATTGGACGGGCAACGGATGGTTATGATCAGGCATACGCTTCATGGAAGAAATACATGCGCGGATTGGCTTGCGGAGCAGGCTATTCATCGTTCCGTGGTTGTTCACAGGATCGTTGCTTGCCGAGCTGCTATGCAAACCTCTGCTCTGTGGTGGCATTGTAGGGGCAACCTCGCCCCGTTAGTGTGCTCCCGTTTCCTTATTGGAAAAGATTGCACGTCCTACAAAATTTGCAATTCTTGTTCAATCTTTTGAATATTTCCAATGTACACAATCAGATATTAGGAGATCTGAACCTTGCTCAATTTAGATTCGAGCAGTATCGATCCACCGAGGGATAACACTGTCTCGATCACCTAATTCCTAAAACCTAGCTAGCTATGAACTTACTCCGAGGAGAACAAATTATTTACACACACGAACTTGCAATGTTTCTTCCTTTAAAAAAAACTGTTTTTTTTTTATTTGAATGGCTTTTCGGCTATATTATATTATAGATCATGTGAACAAATGAAATCAACCTGGTAGGCGTAGACTAATGAGGAAATAGACACGTGCCATATATCATTCGATCATGGTCTCAAAACACGGAGTTGATCTTCCCTGTCAGCCACACGGGTTTTACACTGCCGCCAATTACTTAATCATTATTTAAAATTAAACACGGAGCTAACGGTGTCATCGGATTCAAGGCATGCGAATGGAAAAAGAAATGATGTTGGGAGAGCCTTATCTCCTCAACGAACGTATCCAGGTCGAGCATATGAATTATTAGCCAAGATCTAATGTTGAATTCCTAAATAACAAATAATATACTCAACAAGTGGTTCTTTCTGCGAATGGGAATCAGAAATGCTCTTGGGAAACTCAAAACATAATTTTTGATATTTTAAAGTTTCAGACTTACTTTGACAACTGCAAACTTATATGGATTCCTAGGAATCGAAATACGGATGCACATGATCTTTGTCAAGTAGGTCGATTGTCTAGTACTTATAATTTATATCTTTGGGGTCCAATTATAGGTCCTTCATAAATTTTACTATTTTACTGATAAAAAAAAATAACAAATAATATACATAAAAAAAAAACTAATATGAGTAAAATGGCGTGCCCTATCTCGCCTATTAACCCTATAAATTGTCCCGAGATAGAGTCGTCGGGTGAAAATATGCTCTTTCAGTCCGATCTACTTCTTGAATTAGTTAGGGTTTATGATTAATGGTGTTTTAAAATTTCTACAGATTATACACAGATGTTTGTCTGTATATGTACAGGATCTCATTGATCTGTCTTAACTCGAGAGCTTGACCTACCCCGATTTGACGAGTCTATGGCTAGTCGAACTGTAACGTGGCGAGCCTGTACGTGTCGGCAGCAATTTTATTTGCTGACTTTCTTCCCTGTAATTAATTTTGAGGCTACGTGCCCTAATTCAGCTCCCATGCAATTCCAAGTCATGTTCAGACCCTGATGGTGATTATACTAAAGCATATCCCAAGATTCTCAACACACCACGTCTTCACGTAGCAGAGGCTCGCGGCACTTGCAGCATGCCTTTTGAGCTTCCACTTAGGTTTCAAGGAAACAATGACGCAGTTTTGTTGTTCTGCAACAAGGTCGAGTCTGAGAATGGTTACCTGAATCGACACTCCGATGCTTAAACTTAGCAAGAGATATGGGAGGTCGAAGGTAACGATTACTGAGTGGGTGGGTTAAGAATGAGATCCTTCACCTCGTGGGATCGGGATACTTATAGACTTCACCTGTTTAATGATGGACGTGTCTTGGTCTCTTACATGTCCTGACCTTGGACACAGATCGGGAGATTTGGATGATTCAGCTCGGTTTTCTAGTCGGGGATATTGATTAGGCTAGACCCGAACTTGTTTGGTTGGATGATTCAAGCGGTTCGGTCGATTTACCCTTCGGTGTTGTGAGTCGGGTTAGGCTCCCTTACTAGTATCCATATCATGAATGGAATGTTACATTTTTCCCCTATGTTCGGGTGATGAGATAATGGACAATGAAGACAGTTTTTTCTTATGCACTCAAATTTAACGATTGTAAGTTCTGTACTCAATTCCAACCAATTCCAACCATACGCAATGTAAGAAGTTGGATTACATGTCACCCAAAACCTTAAATCAATCGAAAGAAAACTTTAATTTGTGATGTCCCTTTTTTTTAATTTATCATTTTATATGTTATCGAAGATAAGATGGGTTGGCTAAAAATTATTAAGAAATTAACGCTGCCATAAATAAATTATTATTTAATTTAAGTGAGGGGGAAAAGCGACAGTGTGAACAGTCGGTGCAGTGTGGGCTTTCTTATCAGACTGCGACGTGGTCCGGTGTGGGGCCCACTGCCTCTCCTGGGCCCCACGGGCCTCATGGGTATTTAATTGCGCCTTTTTAAAATTATTTTTTGGGTTTAAAACGCGGACACCTGTCCTCCCCAAACCCAACTGCCCAAAAAAAATATTAAATAACCCTTACCTCACCGTAATAAAAAAAATTAATTAAATTAATCTGATCAGCAGTAAGTAAGACAGCTAGCTATCTCATAATAATATGATAAGGAGAATCAATTAGATTATTTTGATTAGCAGTAATTAAGGCAGCTGGTCGAATGATTAATGTCGTTTTACTCATTTATCATAATTGAATCGATATTTCCTTGTAGTATGTGGTAAGACAGAATCACGTAGGAGTTTCTCACCATGTGGCATCCTTATCCTCTAGTAAATATAGTGTGTCAAGATCTTTTTTTTTTTTTTGCTCGATGTGTGTCAAGATCTTAACAAGTACAAATTTTTTTTAAAATTTTCGAGGGTCAATTTTACTCATATCATATCAGAATGATAATTTATACAGCGAACGCGTTGTATGCTATCTATTAAATATTTACTCATCCTTTATCCCTCAGACTAGAAAAACTAACGAGTTACAATCAACCATTTGAGAGAGAGGATTTTGGGCAGTGATAAAATCCTGGACTTAGTTTCAAAAAATTTTAAGTTTAATTTTTATTAGTGAGATTCTCGTACTTTTCTATTCCATTTCCGTTTCATCCCTTATCAAGTTGTTCATCTCCTTCATACACCTGAAAAATCAACATTTTTCTTTTGCTAAATAATGAAGATAACAGCAGTAATGATCTGATTATCATCACTAATAGCCAACATTTAGCATTAGTCCCATCACTATAACACTACTAAAACTCAATATAGTTCAAGAAATTATAGTCTTCTAAGCCCTAGTTCAAATTCAAAGTGTGTATATACATATATATATATATATATATAATTTTCTTTTAAAAAAATTTCTCTTTATGTTATCTTTTTAATCTCTTGAAATTCTGATCCGACCAAAAAAAAAAAAGAAGGTAAATCCACTTATTATATAGCATTATCGGATAAGAATCCTCCGAGTCTCAACCAACCCAACAATCCCCGAACTCTCTTCCCGGCAAAATCAAATTTCTTCAAATCTTTTAGTTTTTTCAAATATTTGATTTTTGCTCATAAATATTTGTCAGCTCAAATCTCAGAGACACGTGGCTAAATTCTGGTTACACTCTGCTTTGGGTGAAGCGTATAAATTCGGTAGTTGGTGCAGGGCACTCTGTTTTCACATCAGCACCGTCGTCATCACGAACTCGCGGAGGAAGACGAATGGTTCTCTCAGTCTCACTGGGTCGACTGAAAGATCGATTTTTTTTAGCTGTGAAGGCAATGGCGTCGTACGAATCCTATGATGGGCATGACTATCACCACCATGACCAATCCCCTCGAGCCTTCAGTGGCGAAGACGACGACTGCGAGGAATCAGACGATCAGTGGACGCTGCTGACATCGGAATCCGACGTGGAGAGGGAGTGCTGCTCCTACTCCCTCCCTGGTTCTCCCCTTCAGCGGCGCAGAGGCACTGGCGGCGGCTCGAAGGACTACGTGGTCGCGGAGAAGCCAGCAAGGAGCGCTTGGCGGCGGACGGCCGGGAGGGATGGCGATTGCTCGAGTGGAGGAGGGGTCATGGTGATAACGAGGCCGAAGGGGGGAAGAACGCCGCTGTGTATGGACTTGGAGGAGGTGAAGGCTTGCAGGGAACTGGGTTTCGAATTGGAGCATGAGGGGTTGCTAGAGGTCCAGTCGAGGTTGTCCAAGTCGGGATCGAACGTCGGCGGCGGCGGGAATTCTCCGATTGCCGATTGGCGCATCTCAAGCCCAGGTCTGCTCTCTCTTCTCCCTTATCTTCCTCCCAGAGTTCGATTAGGAAAGTAAATTTCTTGATTTGGAAATGAAACAGAGCACACCAGAAGGAACAGGGGAAGTGTTTCAAAATGGACAATTGCTCAAACTGGTGAAATGGTTTATGGCGCAGGGGACGATCCGAGGGACGTGAAGGCGCGGCTGAAGGTGTGGGCTCAGGCGGTGGCGCTCTTATCGGCGTGTCGGACTACACAGCGTGTCTGATATTACTGATCGATCTCAGAGCTTGGGAATTCAGCAAAACATCGACATTAACTTTTTCTTTTTCTTTTCTCCCCGGACAATGAAGAGTGGAGACTGAGAGAGAGAACCCTTTACTGCTTTAGATTCCCCCATTTTTCCACCTGCAACAAAAGAAGAACCTTTCCACCTCTCCAGTTTTTGCTCCCCCTGTTTTTCTCCGGGAGAAATTTTCGCCATTGACAACACTGGTGGAGTAGAGCTGTCTTCTTCTCCCTGTACATATCCCATTGGTCTGTGAATAGAGTACGAATGCTTGGTTGGTTGGGTGATAAAAGCTTCATCACATAGCTAAGTTTTTTTTTTTTTCCCTAAATTACTGATATCTAGAAACTCAAGTCTGGAAGGATCACTAGGGATATAATTCTCTCAATATAAATTTTTTTATTTCTAAAGTTTAAATATAAGATCTTATTTAAGAGGGAGAGAGGAGGGTTAAGGTATTTAATTCTCCGCTTCTATGTCAACAGCTCGTTTCCGCCCCAGAAGACTCAGCCGGTGGGGTAAGAAACTCTAAATCGGAACCATGTCGGCGGTTGATCAGGTGAACTTGCGAAATCAACGGCCTCGATTGCTCCCATCCAATAATCCTGCACTGTTCGATAACCGAGAGGACAGGATCCAATCGCCTTGTTTCCAGAGGCTGAAGTTTCCGAAAATTGACTCCTCTCGAGGAAGAAATCTTGTATGTAATAGGTATATCGTGTATTAATACTTATTTAGTGTTATAAGTTAATAGAATTTATTTATTTGTGGGACCATTTCACGCGGCCCAACCACTATCTCTGTTCTAGGCCTTTGGGCCCAAGGGCTTCTTGATTTGAAGAAAGGCCCATTAATGAGAAGATCTGTAGAGCACCGTCTAAGGATCGAGTCCACTGGACTAATGTTGACTCTCATGCGGTTTGTTGAGGTCGAGGTAAGTTTTGAGTCACACACTAATACTACTAGAATGGGTTCTTGAAACTTGATCGCGGCAGACAATGACTTCCTAAACTATACTATAGGCAAGGCAATTTTCGGCCAGGCCCGATAAGGCCGTGCTTGGGCCAAGACTTATTGGGCCAGCCTGGTCTGGCTCATTAGCCCATTAAAATTTATTTTATCTATCCTAATCATATCACAATCTCTTTCATTAACCCTAAAACACTTTTTTGTTGATCCATTATGGAATGTGTGGTCAAATTTCACTGGTATCCCGTCATCGTATGAGAGACTTAAGTGATTGATGCGTTTATTGGGCAGGACAGGAGGCCCGATAATTTTATTTGGTCGGGCAGGGCCATGGCTTGATGGGCCTCTCTATTATTGGGCCGTGCTGCCCTGCACGAATTGCCGCCCCTACTACATGATCTAGACCTTTGATGGTATTGTTACTAGTTGTTCAATTCGTCTGATATGTTCGCTGTTAAATATTATGTACAAGATCCGTGGAAAGTTTTCAATAAATACCAAAAGGTTGAATCTTCCGAAGAAGTTTATCTCCTTCCATAGGTATCACGTAATAACTAGAAGTCTAATGAGCTTCAATTGAGCCAGATTTAAACCGATGGAGGATAAAACTCTCATAATTCTTGAATCCGAATTTCTCCATTGACTGTGTTTAACACGCGCACACCACATGCGAGAAATCCATGTTCATGCACATAAGATTAAATTCAGGAGAAGGAATTTCCAGTGTGCTTTAACTTCTAATAACCTGTGCTCGAGATATTCACGGGAGGGAAATTTCCGGTGTGATTTAACTTCTTATAACCAATGCTTGAGGTCAATGTTTGAGATTGAGTCACGTGCTGAAAAATTGGACACGCACGAACACGATCACTCAGGCAATGGATTCCTACTATAGAATTGAGCGAGAACGAACACTCTTCACAGCCACAATATCATACGAACTGAACAGCCAGTAATAGCGCTGACCTCTTCAACGTAGCACCTAAAGTTCTTATATATTAGGGGGTGTAAATAAAAACCTGGAAAATTAAAGACCCAAAAAAATTGACCAAGTCAACTGGAAAACCCGAATGTAAAGAGCCCAACATAATTTTAGGACAGTTTTTAAGGTATGAAAAACTAACTTGAAAAAACCGGCAGGACTGAGACCGGCGATGGGTCCGTACTATGTAATAGAGCGTAAAACGAACACTCTTCACAGCGCGAAGACCCTAATTCTCTAATTGGAGCCTCTTTCTCGGATCTCTCAACCACTCTGGAGTCTGGTCTTATATGCACCTCAGTCTATTTAACTGAAGCAGATACTGCTGAGTTTATTCAACTGTCCAAATCGGGTTGGATCCATCAAGAGCAGTCACATGTCATAGATTTTAGCATATAAATTAGATTGAAGATAAAGATAAAAAATAAAGAAAATACCAAAAGCTCACAATGTTTGCATATAATAGTACTAGAGACTGACCCGTGCTTTGCATGTAACGAAAATGAAAATAAACAAAAGTGAATATTATTACGTACTTTTATTTATATTTTTAGAAAATTCGTTTAAAAATAATGATAAATTATGTCACTTATAATTAAAAGTAAATAGAATTATTTTTTGTTATGCGGTTATGAAGCTGGAGGATCTAAGTTTTTAATCAAGTATTCTTGCCATTTAGACCGTAGATGTGGAGTGAGAAGCGAAAATAATAAAAATTACTATTATAACCTTAATCTAGATGATTTTATAAAAATATGTATTTCGTAAATTGTAGTATAAAAAACTAAAAAAGATGTGAAAATAGACAAACGTTTGCATGTAATAGTGTGTGTATATATATAGCTAAAAATCACTTGCAATTATTAGTTATAGCAACCCCCACTTTTGTCCAACCAACCCGGGCGTTGACATTCCTGCAAGTTGTCATACAAATACAAGAGAGTTTTTCGAAATTTCATGAGAGAGTATCGATTAAATTGTAATAAAATTAGTAAACGAATATCGATTACATGAATAATTACCACAGTAATTGACGATTAAAGTAATATCTTATTGATATTTATTGACTGCGTCGCTGTAAAATGAAAGCGTTTGAGACTTCTTAAGAAAATAGTTATTAAAAATAGCTGGAAACAAAATTTTTTTTTTTTTTAATTTGTACAATTTGCATTAATGAGGAACAAGGACAGTGGATAGGTTCCTCTGCATTTGGGAATAATAATCCATGTGCATGTGATCAACCTGGTTGGCTCCCGCACGGCTTTCTAATCAACGGCACAAAATGCGGGTGGGTCCGACACGTGGGCCCCACTTCACCGTGTACGATCATATAAATCCTTTTTCTTGGCCCTTTTGTTTTTTGTTTTTTCCCTTCTCAAGAGTGTTCCAATCATAGAAAATCCGAACACTGTATAACGGAGTGACTGTGTCGGGTAATTATTATTGTTATGATCCTTTTATCGATTGAAAAAAGTGCATTTCAATCACTATTTAGAAAAAAGATGTGTTCTGATTAATTTAGTTTTAACCAGGGACGATTCACGAAATAATGAAAATTTATATAGATTTTTATTTTGTAAATTTGTAAATTATCTATAATTAAAATAATTCATTACGTGTTATTTTTAATCAATTTTAAATAATTTTTCTTTTGTAAACAGTCACTACCATGTATTCACCGGTCCAGTCAGCAGTAATCCATGTATCAAGCCGTTAAACTCTCTTAATAATTAAAAATTTTCCATATACGAGACTCGAGAGACATTTAAATAAAAGACGCGTCAAACCATTCTGACTATCCGCTTTTACTAAACTTTCTTTTTGAAGAAGAAAGCCTTAAAACTTTATTATTTCGATGGGCGGAGAAATTCTTACGTGATTTTGTCTCAGCACATAAAATGAAAAAAAAACCTATGAAAATATGATAATCAGATAAATTAATTCTAATCAAGTAAGTATTTACCATATTTATTATTAATTAAAGTAATTTAATTGATTATTTTTTACTGTATCATTCCATGTGCCAGTTGCTACCTAGATAAGAGCGTGTCTGATTGGGAAGAAACTGTTAATTAATTTGCTCTTGATTAGGGCACGAACAGCGCCAGATCATCATTACAGGCCACACAATTGTCAAAAAAACCTATGACATTTTGGCCAGTGACAGTCAACTAACACGACAAAAGCTGACCAGTGAAAGTAGAGTTTTGATTTACCCAATTAAAATTTTCACAAATTTTCATTATTTGGGTATTTAAAAATACAGTAATCAATCTCGGTTCGATTCGAGCAGATTGATGCACTAGGAGCAGGATTGTTCTATGATATACACCTTAAAGGATACGATAATGAGTTAATAGAAGCGAAATGCAATAAATAAATAAATAAATAGACGAAACCAAGTAAAATTTATACAATATTTCATATAATTTTTCGAAATCAAGGGACGTCGCACCCTGTACACCCGCTCTGAATCCATCCTCGACTAAGGGGTAAAGATCGAGAGAGCTTTTTTTGCTGTCATAAAATTCATATCCGAAAATCTCACTAGAAGAAAGGGATACCAAGTCACGACGGCTTCCCCGTGTTGTTGTTTTTTTTTTTTAATCTGCCCAACTTAATCTTCAGTAAAAATGTCTGCAAATAGATTATGAGCCGATTGATTTATTTACTGAACTGGAATCGTTGATTACGAGTCATTGTATCGAACTGCTGATGGAGAACGATCTAGCGCTTCCTTGAGCTGTATATTTAAATCAATAAATCCAACCTTCCTTGCTGTCCAAGATAAGATATAATAATTATTTGTTTAATTGCATTACGAGGAAAAACAAGTGAATTATTAAAATATTATGGGTGGTTTTGGAAGGATGTGTCGGGGAATCAACTTGGACTTTTTAGGATTCGCAATATTTTCTATTCTTTTCAAAATTAATTTTTTAATATTACTAAATTATGCAGGAAAAATGTTTGGTGCAGATTTTCTGACAAACTTATTTACATACATATATACATATTTATTTATATTATATTATATTATACACATACATATATATAAAATATTGTGTCTCTAAGAGACGGACCTGCTAGTAAGCTAATAACATACAGTCAATCGGCTCCAAGATTCAACTCCCTCGGGTGCTAGTACCCGGGGATTAATGAAGTGTCATACGCTGTATGATACACCGTTTAGTGAATTAGTCAATTATTACGATACTGGACACTGTCGATATATTTAAAAAAAAAAAACAATATAGCGTTGAATTTCTGTGGTGGTGGGTTTGGTGAGTCAACAACGTCAGAGAGTGGTTTGCTCGGTCGATCACAGGCGTGGCCATTGCACACTAGTTAGTGTTTGCTCACCTGCACGTGCAACTCTTTTTTTTTTTTGTTTGATATGTTCTCTCTGTAATTTTTTTATCAGAAGAGAAAATAATAGTAGCGACGACTTGTTGAGAGTTAAATTTCACATTAACTAAGTTGAAGAAGAAATTTGAATTTATAGGAGAATTGGGTACCGCCACCTAATATCTTAGGCTTTTAGGTAGAAACACGCTCAAGACTTTTGGTACCAAAGCGGGTCGATCCTAAACTCATACTATATTAAGTTTGAGACTGGAAGAAAATGCCCAGGTTGTGGTCAATTTATCAAGTACGGTAAAAGTACAACTCATATGTTTGCCCGAGGACGGATTAGAAGGCTCGTCTTGTGGTAGTTTATCTCATCGTCCGAGACCGAAAGAAAAAACACCTACCTTTAGAGGAGAACTGGGTGCACGAGTCAGCCACGATTCGCTACGTAATATTTTCTGTGTGTTTTTTCAAGTGCACATAAAAAGTAAAATGATGGTACGACATAAATTGGTTGAGATGATAAGGTATTCCTTCACCTCACGTAAGGTCTCGGGTTCGAGTCTTATTAACGGAGAAAATTTGCATTTGGAGAATTTTACTCCCTTGGTGAGTTGACTTGACTCAGACTTGAATTTGTCAGAATTTATTGGATTTCCGGATATTATGATGATATACACTGAAAAAAATAATGATGTTTTATAGATTCAGATTCGATCTTAATAAATCAGTGTCAATTCCATTTGAATACTAAGTGATATATATATATATATATATATATAATAAAGATCTTAGAATAGAGAAATTTAACGGTAATCTTATGTTACCACATCATGTAAAAAAAAATTATGAATGAAATTGCCGTGTGAATATTGGAGTAAAATGTTCAAATTTCTTCACATGACTATTGTAAAAATAAAATAATCTTATCAATTTTTTATTATCTCTCTACTGGAAGATTTTTTATTTTTTTTCACGTAATTAATTGGTTACTATATTAAAAATTAGATAAATATGATGTGCTCCTCAAGATCTCACCGTGTTTCTTTTTTCTCCTTTAAATAAAAAGTACAGATTTGACTTGATTTTATTCGTATTGTATTTTCCACGATCGTGTCGTCTCAGCTTTTTGTTTCCAATCATCAGACCAGAAGAAAATCATGCATGTGACCGATGAAGAAAAATATAAAGAAAAAAGAACTGAAATGTACTGTAAATTTGGTTATAATTACGCTTTTATATAAGTAATATTATGAAAAAATTGACTTTGATTCCTTTTTTTTTTTTAATAATATGCTTTGTCCTAAATGTTTTTTTTTTCTTTGTGTTGATTTCTATTCCAATTTTTCCGGCTTTAATTCTCTCAGCTGCCTTTATATTAAAAAGATTAACGTGACATTTTCATAAACAAAACAAACTTCTCAAATTCAAATATTATCGATAAATTAAAAGAGAGGAGAAAGAAAGCTTCGTGGAAGGGGAAGAGGGTGGAGTGGAGACCATGGGCGCAGATGGATCGTCTTTCAAACTCACGAAAATACATGAAATAATTTTTTTATATGTATCGCGGAATTTTTACTTATATTTGTTATATTTTCTCATTTCACCTACTTTGATTTGCTGTGTTCCTCTTTCGTTGAATTCCACTCCCTTTAAATAAACTTTCTAGATCCTTTCCTGACGGTGAAGGATATCGGTACCGGCTAGAGACCCGCCAAGGAGATGTCAATAGTGGCATGAGGGACCGCTGTTGACCATGTTCAAGATATCGACGGTCAACATCAAGTTCTCGCCTCCCCAACTGTCTAGAATAAACCACATAAAAGCTTTTTTGACAACGATGAACGTAGTGTCAAAAGCCGAGGATCAAAATCAACTGCTGACTAAATGATACATGCCGAGTTTAAGATCTCCAAATTCAGGAGCCCGTGCTGGTTTGGCACTCGGCGAATGATCTGCTGTGGAGATATGTCAATTAAGTCGGTACGGAGAAGCGAGGCATAGTCAATACGAGATGTGTGTGGAGGTGACACGGCAATCCAGACACTGAACTTTGGAGGAGGGTCCACTCCCAACCCTCAACTCTAATTTCATTGATGACCATGATGATGGGGGTAGTGCTTATTTATTGACTCCAACAGCACCAAGAACATCATCAATCATTCACCACAAGCAGGAAAAGGAGGAGCAGGAAGGAGAAGAACATAAGGGGAAAATCCTGTTACAATCTTCAACCGAGAAATTCTACAGTAAATTCTGGCTACCGTGAATTTATTAAGGAAAAATACTTTCGACCATTTATAAAAGTAGTAGCAATGAGTCCACCTAAGAATATCTCTTTCTCGATTGTTGAACCCAGGCATAAGAAATGTTTGGTTAGTGTCTGTCTCCTCCACTTCAGCTCTTGTTTCTTGCGAAAAAAATTTTAGATGATCCTACCTCACAATGACGTGATGAGAAAGAACTAATCAAACTATTTTGATTAATTTTGATTAGCGTTAATTATGATAAGTGATCGGATGATTAATACTAATTTACTCATTTATTATATTTTAATAGGTAATATCTTATATCATGTGATAAGTTAGGATTAATTAAGAATTTATGTTCCTCTTCCTCTTTTCTTTCCGGGCTTTAATTTATTAAAAGTTTGTCTTAAAAAAAAAACAAAAATTTACTTGCAGGAAAGGAACCATTTGAAGTCCCCGAGAAAGAGACCCACACTTGATGAACTCAACTTTGATTCTGCAATCAATTATGACCGAAATCCATCAATTTCTCTGTTCTATTATGTGCACTGTCAAAGGAAAAACCCCCCTTCTCATCTCTCTCTGACCAGCTCTCTGTGCGGGGAATTCACCCCACCCCAGCCAAACCATTTTCGTTGCTCTGTGGTCAGAAGAAATCAGAAGATGCGCCTGCAAGATTCATTTTTCTCTTCCGGGTTTTGTTTTTTTATTTGTCCGAATGGGTTCAGTGCTGTGCTTCGCAGCTGCTGTTGTCTGAGCTCTGCAAAGATTCAATCTTTGTGGGTCGCATAGTCAAAATATGAGCTCGGTTCCTTACTTGGGCACTCTGTCAGACTCCGCAGAAAAAGAACCTCCTAATGGGGCTTTCTTTGCGTCCTTTGCTTGCTTCTGATATGTTCCATTTCACTGCCCTCCGCTTCTCCTCCTTAGATCTGTTTCAAGGTTTTCGCGATTCGATTCGCTGCTTTATTCATGCCTAAAAGCAACACCTTTCTCAAGGTCAGATCATCGCTTATTGCCTTTCCATTCCCTTTACGTTCTCTTTCTCTCTCTATGTGCTGCTTTTGCCCAGAAAATATTCCTATACATGGCTGCGTTGTGTAGGTATTGTCTGAGGTGATTGGTGAAGAGGGGCTTTTTTGTTTCAATGAGCATGAGAATTCGATGATGCATAGTTGCAAGAATAGCAATTCTGGGGTGGCTATACTCGTTGATTTGACAAGATTTTGCCTCAAGTTGAGCTCTTTTCCCCTGTACCTGCTGATGGTTCAGCGACATAGGAACCCTCCTTACCAGAGCTCGTCTCCTTTTTAGTGTGCTAACAATGGGCAACAGTACTTCGAGGGTTGTTGGGTGCTTTGTTCCGAATGGGAAGGCTGGGGTCGATTTGGAGTTCTCGGAGCCTCTCGATGAGGGATTGGGTCATTCCTTCTGCTATGTCCGGCCAACTGTGTTTGATTCCCCAGCCATCACTCCCTCAAACTCTGAGAGGTTTACGGTTGATTCCAGCACCATTGATTCCGAAACATTAAGCGGGTCATTTAGGAATGAGAACATAGAGGATCCCTCGAATTTCAGCAGACCGTCTAATAATAGGAATTTCGTTGAGACCACATTTAAGACTATCTCTGGGGCCTCTGTTAGTGCCAATGTTTCCACTGCAAGGACTGGTAATGCAAATGCATTGTTTGCTAGTGATATCCAAGAGCCTGCAGCATCATTTGAGAGCACGGCCTCATTCGCCGCGATTCCTTTACAGCCTATACCTCGCGGCTCCGGCCCTCTAAATGGCTTCATGTCCGGACCCCTCGAGAGAGGCTTTGCTTCTGGCCCCTTGGATCGAGGAGGTGGATTTATGTCTGGACCCATCGAACGAGGGGTGATGTCAGGCCCACTTGATGCTACTGATAAATCAAACTTCTCAGCTCCACTCTCACGGGGTCGCAAAAGAACAAGGCTTCAGCGGCTTATGAGGAGCGTGAGCGGCCCTATGAAAAGCACAATATCTCGGACATTCTCAAGGACTTCTATAGGTTCTCATTGGATGCAGAGGTTTTTCTTGCAGACCCAGTTCGCATGGAACTCGAAAGAACCCAGGCTTCGGCTAGGAGCCTCACAGAATTTTCTTCAAGGAGGGCCCTCTGAGGGAGATTATGCGAGTGCCAGAAACCTGCAATGGGCCCATGGCAAGGCAGGCGAAGATCGGGTGCATGTGGTTCTTTCTGAAGAACAAGGGTGGTTGTTTATTGGTATATATGATGGTTTCAGTGGGCCTGATGCACCAGATTTTCTAATGGGTCATCTTTATAGAGCCATAGATAAAGAGCTGGAGGGATTGTTATGGGACTATGACTGTAAATCCTCAGATGATCATTCCAAAGGTGATTCAAATCGAGTAATATCTACTAGTTTGGGAGAGCCTGGTAATTCAGAAACTGTCGCAGTCCAGTTGTCTAACTGTGAAATAGGTGAGGAAGACAAGGAAAATATGCAGGCTGATTCTGATTCAGTTTCAATGGGAAATATGAGTAGGCAAGGCAGGAAAAGTATGTGCCTTTATGAGCTACTGCAGCTTGAGTTAAAGGATGAACGAGGATCAGATTTTCTGGCTGAATTTGGTAGGAGCCAAAGAAGAGGTGGTTCATGGGATTCCCAGCAAAATTCAAATACTATAATCTCTAGAGAAGGCTTACAGACTGATAGGTTAAGATCAAACTCATTGAATTCCAAGGCTGATGCTTTCGTACATCGGCTGATGATCCTCCCACTACTTCTGGAGGAGAAAGTGGCGAGGTTGAAGCTGATTCGAACAAAAGAAATTCACTCGGAGCAGTTCCTGCCTCTTCCCAGTGGCAACTCACAAGAAAATCCCTTATCGGTTCCAAGATTAGAAGAATGTATAGTAAACAAAAGTCTCTCCGCAAGAAATTGTTTCCTTGGAGCTATGACTGGCACAGGCAGGAAGAGAACTGTGTGGATGAGAGGCCAATTGAGCAATCAGGTCCCATCAGGAGATGCATATCTGGAACTGTAAATCATGATGCAATCCTTAGGGCCCTTGAAAGGGCTCTCCGAAGCACCGAGGAAGCGTACATGGAAATGGTGGAGAAATCTCTCGATAAAGTACCAGAACTTGCTTTGATGGGCTCCTGTGTTCTGGTGATGTTGATGAAGGATCAGGATGTGTATGTGATGAACCTTGGTGATAGTCGTGTAATTTTGGCCCAAGAGAGGCCGACCCCTAATTTAAATTTTGGGAAGGATGATCTTAGGCATCGAAACAGGTCAAGGGAGTCGCTGGTGCGAATTGAGCTTGATAGGATATCGGAGGAGTCGCCGATGCATAACCAAGGCAGTCAGATTCACAAGATAAACAAGAACAAGGAAATCTCCATCTACAAGCTGAGGATGAGGGCCGTTCAGCTCTCAACCGATCACTGCACAAGCATCGAAGAGGTAGATTTCAGTCTCAAGGAACCTTCGTTTTGCTTAATTCTGACCAAGTGTTCAATGTTTCAATCAAAATGCAAAATGATAGTTTGTGATAATAATTTATCTTCTATTTTCTTTTTCTCTGCTCCAGGAAGTTCTGAGGATAAAATTGGAGCATCCTGACGATAATCAGGCGGTGATGAATGATCGAGTGAAGGGGCAGCTGAAAGTTACTAGAGCTTTTGGTGCTGGGTTCTTGAAGAAGGTCAGTTCTCAGAACAACTTCAAAATATTATTTCTTGGCCGAAGTAGTTAACTTGATATTTCTCTCAGAAAGACAGAGAAAACGCTATCCTTGTCTTTCTTCCAAGGGAGCTGGGAAGGGTGGTAAGGATGGGTTGAGCACATCTACCATCCTTTCTTTATGTATATCAACCCTTGAGAGGACCTCAAACAGGGTTCCTTGGGTACTTGTTGATATTGAGAATATCTGGTTGTGCTGATACATAATGCGTACATGGGTGAGAAATATAACTTGAAAAAAGGCTCTTAATATGCCAATTATCTTGGTATGGCTCTACTAAGAATTTTCAAGTTTTTCTTTTTTGATGTCTCTGTTACTTAAAAAGGTGGGTCTCTTTCTGATTCTGTTCTTATGCGGATGGCATACCAATCCTAATTTGACAATTATAAGTCAGATGTGGCACATGACATATTATTAAAAGTCAAAAAGCAGGGGCAAGATTCCCAAATTGGTCCAAGTCTTCTACAGTAGTTAAGATGCTCCTTTGATTTTGGAAAGTTGAATGTGACATTAATACACTGGAAGGGCAATCATGGACTTGCATGCTTCCTTTTGGATGATATGCGACACTAGTGCCTCCTCTGTAGGATTTACTCTAAAAGGAGGGAGCTGTCCAGGAATAGTGAAGATTCCAACACTTGATCTTACTACACTCATTAGGCAAGTTAACCTCATAGGATGATGTTGGGGCCAAGGGATAAATTTCCTAAAAAGAATCAACCCATATCTTTGACTTTGTGTGGCCGTGTTAAGAGGAATCAATCAATAATTCAATATTGGCACTCTCTTTCTTATCTAGAATCTGTTGTGACATGGGCAGGCATGAGCTGACTGTTTACAATTGTTAACGATGGATTGAATCGTAAAAATTGCATATGTTCCATAAATGCTGGATTATCTTTTGTAATTTTTTTCGATGAGTGGATTATCTTTTGTACTATTATATGAAGCAATTTTGCTTTGTCAACTGACTAGCTCCTTTTTTTTGGTGAAATGTTGTGCAGCCAACATTTAATGAAGCTCTCTTGGAGATGTTTCGGATTGATTACTTGGGAACTGCTCCGTACCTCAGCTGCACTCCCTCAGTGGTGCACCACCGGCTCTGCTTAAATGATCGATTCTTGGTCCTATCATCCGACGGGCTTTACCAATACTTCAGCAATGAAGAGGTGGTGGCCCATGTCACATGGTTCATTGAAAACGTCCCCGAAGGCGATCCTGCACAGTACCTTGTGGCCGAGCTTCTCTTCCGAGCTGCTGAAAAGAATGGTCAGTTTTGTACATTATCCTAACCACCCTTTTCTCACCTCGGTGAAAGTTCATGGTTTTCATTCTCTTGATTCGATGCAACAAGGGTAAGACAATAGGACCACCTTGCACTTCAGGTTTGTTTCTTTGATGAAGGAATGGAACCCTCTCTATGTTTTCTAAATGAATAAGAGTCGGAATTTAGCCAAAAGTGTTTCATGCCAGATAACATAAGCCCAATATTCAACTAAACCAAGATTTCTGTCCGAGCTTGAATAAGTTCATGATGGCACCATTGTGGTGAGTTGGGTTTGTCTCAATGTTGAAAGAAACCTATGTTAAGATGATGACGCCATTCAATTCATACTTTCACATTTGACTCATGTTGAATCTTGTAGAGGAAGTGCTCATATGGATCATTGATGTGCTTCCATCACGTAGCCAGCAGCCAACCTAAATCTTTTCTGGTTCTGGTTTGCATTTTGGTTGCTGCAGGTATGGACTTTCATGAGTTGCTCAATATTCCTCATGGGGACAGACGTAAATATCATGATGATGTCTCGGTAATGGTGGTTTCATTGGAAGGACGGATTTGGAGATCTTCTGGATGATCTCATTTTCAAAATTTCCATTCCCCCCTGCGATGTAACAATTTTTCTTGTTCTGGGGTGTAAAAGCTTGTTCCTTCGCATTCAGAGGTTGGAGCCACATGCTCGAGATCCTTGGAATAGGGAACTTTGATAATTTTCTTCAATCCTTCCGATTCTTAGTTGAGCAATTGTTTACATTTCCCAGAGGTTCAAATTGAGCACATCATCGAATTTTGTACACATGAACATCCTTGAATCACTCCTTTGTGGGCATCAACTCTGTATGCCAATACTGATAAAAAAAAATGGAAGAAAAAATTGAAGAACAAACATTGGTACTTCTTTTGCCTCTCCCCCCAAGAAGAGAATATGCAGGACAAGCAAATGGAGTCAAATTGTATACTTGCAAGAGAAACAGACAGGACCAGTTAACCAGCTCTAGCAGCTCAACTTAACCAAACACTGTTTTGCATTGTTTACTCAAAGTCGCAGCAACAATCGTTTGGTGTTTGATGCAAACTAGACAAAGGTTTATAGGTATAAAAGACATGTCTGAAAATTGCAGCATATTGGGATGAATATGAGAAAAAGGAGGGGGAGGAAATGGCAATAGTGCTGTCCCATCCCACGATCCCATACCAGGGGCCTGCCTGGCTGCCTGTGTTGTAAAGTTGGGGATGAGAAGGATATTTCTTTTTTAGTTTTCTAGTTTATACTTGTTAAATTCACACCAGATCATATACTTTGAATCATTCTTTTCCAAATGTTTTTCAGTAAATTGGTTCGAACTGGGAAAGAAGGTCTCTTTCTGTGGTCAAAGGTAATGGCTTTGTGAGCAAGAGTTAGTCTGCTTGCAGGTGGATGCCAGCGTTACTGGTTTCGAAGTCCCATTCAAATTGCAGGTGGTTATCTTAGTAAGTTTATTTCATTTTCCTTCCTGTTTAGAACTTAATAAGAATGTTCTGCTTTCTTGCTTTGTCCGACAGACCGAAGTATATTGGACAAGAACAGACCAAGAAAGGGGGCAGAAACATCGATACGTTGGCCAGCCTAGGTTGCTTCATCGATGTCTCCCAATCTAATCGGGGTCTGAGTGTGATATCTGGTAACTGATTTCTCATGAAAACAACTCGTTGAAGAATGCTCTGTGACAACACAAGATTGCTGAGGGATAATTAAATCCCACATTTACTAGATAGAAGGAGAAATTTGGGTTTATAAAAGAATTGGGTACCATCACTTATTATCTTAGGCTTTTAGGTGAGTATGGGTTCAAGATTCTTGTAAGCCAATGTGGAAATTTAATACTGAGGTTCACCTTTCTATTGTATATGACCTATGACACCTTGAAATACAGTATCTGATCTTACAATATTATACTTGGCTTCTGAACTGCATAATGTTTGATACTCAGTACATTTAGATCTTTTGTTTGTGAGAAGGAAGTAACTAAACTTGTGCTGCAGATATAATCAGAGAGAGATCAATGAAACCGAGGCTGCAGAAAAGCTCCTCCAGACTGCAGATACAAGCTGCAACTGATGAGTTTATGGAGGAAAGATTCAGAAGACGAGAGCATCACTGGCTGGTGAGAAGATGAAGCATTCTCTGCACCTTGTGCTTTTCTGGGCCGAGTCAATTAGCTGTACTTTGTAATGAAAAAACATACATTTTCCGGTTTCATGGATTTAGCATTTGATGGTCTTCTTTCTGAGATCAATCATATCCAAACTCAATTGGGGAATTCCTGAATATGGAGGGTTCATATATTCAGTTCTATTTCGGTTTTACAGTGCTTCCATAACACGGAGGGCCTCTTGCAGGAAAAGACCAGAGGCAGCTTCCTGTATGCAAATCTGAGATAAATGCACAAATGTAAAAGTGGAAACACAGATTCAAGAAAACGATGACTGTGGCTCGCATGGACAACGTTTCTCAAGCCATTAGTCGACCTATTGACATTACTTTCAGAATTGCACACTGCTCTTGAACGACTGCCCGAACTGCCAAGTGGAAGGTGCAATGTCGAGGGCAGTAACCACCCGGCCATCAGTGGCTTGCACCCGAAATGAGAGGCTCTGACCATTGAGGTAGGTCAGGCTCTGCCAGTTTGCTCCCCAGTTCCTTGACATGGTCTCCCACTTGTTAGTCTTGGAGCCTTTGATCCAGACACTCGAGATATCCCCAGTACCTCCGACGTTCGATATGAGGACCAACTCGAAGTAGTCCCGGCCATTGATCGTGAATCTGATGCCCCCACTTCTCTTGCACCCAACCCTGTATGTGAAACCAGAGAAAACAATTGCCTTGTTATGCAAGAAATCAAAGGAAGCCCATCAACTAACTCTATCTATGAAGTTTAGCAGGCTTAAACAAAGGAAAGGGAGTGCTGTGGTGCTGCCATAGCCTAATTTTTCTTGCATCTTTCATTCTTCTTTACCATTTATTCCCGAATACGATGAGAATCAACAGCTGACTGAAGTACGTCGCTGTCATTTTCTTTAACAAAGTTCAAACATGCATAGCATGCCATGCAATGTGTTTTCTTGACATTTCAGAAGAGAAAAATAGGAAAAAAAACTGTATGCTGTGCTGCTCTTCCAAGAGAAATGGTGTGACCACCACAATGTGCATCAGAAATCACCTCCTGTAGAAGATGGGCACGATTCCGGCGCTGTACTTCGCAATGGTCTCGAACGCGGGCTGTGACATGTCGAAGTGAGGCCTTGGGGGGTTGCACCAGCCCCCGTTGTCGCTAGGGAGGTTGTAGTTCGGAGGGCAGAAGTTAGTCGCCGTGATCGTGATGTAGGTGCCCTTGAGACACCACTGAGGGACCTGGGCGGCATCGCATACTATCTGGTAACACCCACCGCATGACTTCCCGTCATTGAACAGCGCCGTGCTGAGAGCTGCTGTTTTGATCCCGTACCCGTCCGGGTACAGGTTCCCGTAGCCACAAGCTCCCCCTGCAAACACCAGAAACAACAGTCATGTTTTTCATCAGGACACAGCCCGTTAGGATGTTAATACGAACCCGGAGTCGGATCAAAACTGAAATGGGGATAACTTACCCATTGTTCCTGAAGCATCACTACCACCATAGAAGGTAGCATGGGCTTTCAACCAAGCAGCTGAAGCTTTCCTTGCGTCCTCCATGACTATCAGCAGCCCAACATGCAGTAAGAAACTGGTAACTTTCTTCACAAACAAACTCTCCATCCTCTCTCTCTCTCTCTCTCTCTCTCTCTCTCTCTGTGTCACTGAGGTTGCTAACAGTTTGATGCTTCAAGGAGGCTGAATCTGACAACTATTTATAATCTGATCAGGACCTCAGGTATATTCATGGATAAATTACTGTAAGAGAGACAGGCAGAGAGGGGGAGGGGGAGGCATCACATTTCAACACCCATGTTATCATTTTTAGATAAGTTGACTAAAAACCATTAATTATTTTCCAGCTAGTAACCATTCACGTGGACCTAGAAAGGCTATAAAAGACGGAGCGGAATGAATGGGTACGGAAAATCCTAGTTAAAGGTAGAATCTTGAATCTCCTAATTCCAAGGGAAGACGATGTCATTGACAGTAGACCATTAGTTTCATATCATACAATGTTATGACTCATCTGATCAAATTGAATTAAACAGGTGCCAAAATGGATGTAAGCTCTGGATATGGTGATATAATCAGATCCAAGTAGTTAACATCACTGGGATCCCCGATGCTTATTAACGTCAAGCAAGCACTCGGAACGCTGATCCATCTAGATATTGTGACACGGATCACTGGGTAAGAAACTTAAGCCTGCCGGCACCATGTCCTGGAATCGAGATACACAGACTGTAGATGTGTAAGTATTAGTTGAAGTTGGTCGACCGGTACAGGGGTTGAGGTGGTGTTTTCGCTTGGTTTTAGAGTAAATATTCAATGTGTATTACATAATAAGTTCGTTGTCTAAATTCCTTTTGGATTTTGACACGTGTAAAGTTATCACAATTTTCGAGAGTCAACTTACACGTGTCAAGATTTAAACGGTGATTTAAACAACGAATTCATTATGTATTACAGACCGAATATTTACTCATGGTTTTAGGGAGAGTCCGTAGTACTGAATCGTACAGTTGCAAAGCAACATGGCCAAGTTGTCATTTTATACTCATTAGTCATCCTAGAATATAATTCTTTTTCTTTCACATGTCACATTTCCTGGTTAGAAAGCTCTACTGCACATGTTCATCAGCACAGTCGCCAGAAATGGGATCTCTTCTTAAAATATCCGACTTCCTTCAGGGCATCCTCTCACCACGCCCGGTGACTTCTCGATTGAAAAGGGAAGCTTAATAGTGGAAAAAGCTTTCTCTGATCCACGGGAGGGTCTGGGGCAAGGAATTTCGCGTGTATTCCATTGCACCAATCATGAACTATAGCCCAAATAAATTTCAAAACTCTCAGCTCGGAAGGCCATGTTCCTGCTTAGCAGAATACCCTTTTTGACAACAACTCGACAGATAACAACCGACTCTCTACGACTGAAAGATCGAAGTCAATCATATGAACACGATTATAATAACATGGTGGAAGTTAATAGTCAATAGCAAGAGAGGGCCATGCATGTGCATATGCTACCTTGCTTATCAAGATGGTGAATGAAAATCAGGTACGGTACCATTAAAGAATGTCAAGAGAAAGTTAGTTAATGGAATAAATAAGGCAAAGTCAGCTTTCTTACTTGTACGGCCGCAGAAGCTAATCATGATGAGGATGATGATTAGCGCCCATAAACAGTGGCATGTTTTGTGGGGCTTCCATGCTGGGCACATGGGCGATGCCACCATCCATGGGGTGTCACACACACATATTCGAATTTATTCATGAAAAATTAAGAGTAAAGAATTACAAGTTTCCTTTCACTGGGATACAGAGGTATCATGCTATGTGATCTTACGACCTGAGAGAATGTAGCAAACAAAACTGTCTGCTTACAAGAAAGAGTTTCTCAGATTTCTACCCATGTTAAACTCAGAAACTGAACTGCAATTAGTAGCATTGTTCTAAGCTGAAATGCTAAAACCATTGGTATTTACTGATATAATTCCCATACCTCAATTCAGTCAATGAAGAGAAAACGACTGAAACACCTCTGACGAAATAGCATGGATCTCAGAGATGCTCGAGTTGCAATCCAGGGAAACCTGCATACAAGTGATTAAGTACGTTCAGTTGAATTGATCATAAATAGCAATAATGTTGATTGGTAGTTCGTAATTGGAGTTTGGAGATTCTTATGTAGGTACAAAGCTTTGAATAAGCTGGTCCAGACTGAAAAGATTGGAAACTAGAGCTTGCTTGAACATTCATGAGGAAAAGACTATCACATGTAGGAAATGGATTAAAATTTTACTTATTATGCTAGAAGATTTTGCTAGAGATTTTGCATATCCGAAGTCAAATAGAGCTAAGCAGAACCACTTTCCCTCTCACTTTCCTGGATTCAGAAGCCAAAAGAGTACTTGAGTTTGATGAATACGCTAAGTTCACCTGGTCCAACTCCGGCGATGACTTTCTAGTACTGAAAAGGTAAATATGAATTTTTACTTGCCACAATTCACGACCCCATGTGAGGATTTTGGAGTAAGAATTGAGCATTCTGTAGAACAGCATTTGTCTCTTCATTCAGGGCATCGAGCATTTTTAGTTCTCTAATCTCCTCCTGCCATTTCTCTACTCGTTCCTTGTGTATCCTGCATGAGACAAGAAACATCTAGGAACAAAATACAAAATGGAAACGCATCCTTTTGCAGGCAACTCACACAATTAGCCGCTCTTCAAATTCGTCACTGAGTTGCTTGAACATCGTTTTCCCTGATTCCAGCAGTTCAGATACCTACATGCATCAGCTCTATGCTCAAGTTTGTGAACTGTGTTCAGATTAAGTTTATGAATTTCTCCGGACTGTCTTGCTGGGGAAGAACATTATGTTTGACCAATTGCTAAACTGAATAGATGAAAGGTTATGCTTAACCGTCTTACCTCACAAAAGAATGTTACTGTTAAAATGCAACAGCTACGCAAATGGGAGACAAGCCACCTAAATTTCTATTCCATTTTCCTCTCAAGTGAGGTAGTACTCCCATCTTTTGTATCACAAAGAAATGATGCCGAAGCTAAGGCAAGCGTCTAACTAATCATTTTCCATTAAAAGCTACTACCTGATGAGTGAAGTTCTCAATCTTTTCAAGCAAATCTGTGATGCGAAGCTCCATCTCTTCAGAACCTATAGCACTCGTCTCATTGCCTTCATTTTCCACTAACTGAGCCACGGCCATATCTCCAATGTCCTGTTCTGTCTCTTCTACCTAACAAACCAAAGCATCATTCAGTAAATCGAGTGCAGAATTTGCATCCATCTGACATCCATCTAAGCAGGAAGACAGAAATTAAACTGACATACAGCTGCCTTCAGGCGCTTCCGCTGAACTTCAGCTCCTTCCATTTCCGTCACAGCAATAGCAAATCTGCAGGAACGTTCATAACTCTCATGTCCCACTGATGACAAAGATAATCCAACGCAATCTACTGAACGCACATGACAAATGAATCAAGCAAAAGCAAGGGAAGGGAGCACGGTTTGTGATTATTGAATTGGCAAATTGGTCGACGGCAGCAGTGTGTAGAAGTACGCTATATCACTATATGATATAACTGACGACATCAACACTACTCGAGAAATTACAGTATCATAGTGTTGATGAATCCTCCATGGATCATGAAATTCTTATTTAGTTAGGACACTGACTCCGTACACATCTGTTTCCCTGCATCACAATCTGATGGAGGAAGAAAGTATATTTTCCGGCAAATTTTAGTAATTAGCATGATTAACATCTCAAGCACAGAGTACATGGAACAGCATTCCGATAACACCCGAGAGATGACGGTGCTCTCTCTCCCGTGGTGGTGAGCTAAAGCATATCGATTCGACCTAGACAGTCACTTTTGCGAGCTGAAGTAGGTCGAGATTCGCGCTGAGGTCATTCGGAGAACATGCTTACACCCAAATCTACGTTCCCTGCTCTCCCGGCAGCGGGGAATGGCGAGAGAATACCAAATGCTAAAGAATTTCGATCGAATTTCTCCATCATGTCCACTTCTCAAAGTTCAGGGAGAGCACCAAATGCTTAACTCATCACCTCTCTAATATCAGCTCGGCAATTGCGCGGCGGCTGCAGACGCCGAAGAAGTAGCCGGAGAGTACAGAGGAGAGGTGAGGGAGCAAGAGAGAGAAGTTCAGGAATCGGAAGAGAAACGATGGGCCGGCGAGCGATTGGGCTGGGCCCCTTTAAAAATGTTCTGGTGTCAGGCGCGTGAGAAAGAAAATCAAATATTTTTTAGAAAAAAAATATAAACATTACAGGGAAAATTAAAAATGATAAATTAAGAGCCTATGAATTGAAAAAATTTATAGTCAAGAGAGTTTTATTACCGCCTGATCCGATCACATTAGAATTTAAATTGATCATACTCATTAAAATTTTAAATATCGGATGATCTAGACCAAAAAAATATGTTAGGCCCCATAATATATTGACTAGTAATAAACAAACCGAATCATTCATCACTAAATGAAAGGTACGAAAGAAACAACTTGTCCACATAAATTAATTCAAGTGGTTACGCATTTATTCTCCTTAAACAAAGATCTCAAATCTAAGTTTCATGTCATCTGATATTCAGAAGTCCAATGGTGCTGACTATGCCAACCAAAATAATTTATCGTGCAGAAACTACAATAAAGAGAAAGGGAGTATCGTTCGCATGCATTTCGATAGATCCTAAAGAAGAAACATGGTCCAGATACCAGAACACACCGACTAAATTACCACCAAAAACAGAATTGCTCTGAGCAATGAGAAAAAGAAATCCTTCTTCAGTAGGAAGCCCATCCCGAGCCAGATGGAGACACCATCTTCCCGAAAACTGCAGAGGCCGAGGTTGAACTCGAACCAGGCTCAAACAGATCAAGCTGTGATAGAAGCTTACCGACCAGGTCACCGACTAAGAAGGATATCACAGAAGAGACTAAATCCCATCATGAAGTAGTTGAGTACCGTTCGTATACATGATCTCGGGGGCTTCTTAGTACAAGCTTTACCGAGGGCGAGTGGAAAAATGCAGAGCAGCGAAGCTGCTGCTGCAACTGCAAGCTTGTAGTCTCTATCGTCACTTTTGCGGAATGAGAACCCGTAAGTGATGGGAGCCACGGAACCGAGTACAACGAATGCTGTGACAGCTACTGTTGCATGAAGAAGGAAGTTCCCTCTTCTTCCCAGCTGCTGAGAATAGTGGTCCTGTTCCATGTCGTTTTCAGTCTGAATTAAACTCCGATCGTTTTTCAGTTCCCTGAGCTGCAAAAACACGTTGCATATGGCCAGAGGAAATGAAGCATGCTATGAGTTTCCAGGAAAAGTCCAAATTCAACAAATCATCTTCTGTCTTTTCTTTATTCCATTCAAAGCTTCACAGAAAATTGTTTGTATCCATCTAATTCCTTGTTCCTGATAAATAAGTTAATATGACATTACATGTCAGGTTAGTTAAAAGGCGTGTGTTTCGATGAAAGCGAGCTTGTCCGTGTTAACTGAAGGAAGTCAAGAAGAAAAGAACGTAGGCATGTTTTCATGCAAGGAAAAAAAAATATTTGATTGGGATCATCTATGTTACCAATCAGAAGGGAGAATAACCTACACAATGAATGAGGATGAAAAGCCCACCGATCAGATTTGCCAGTGACAAAGCCAGTGTGCTCATTGCATTAAAATTGAAAAAAGACTCGAGCCAAAGTTCAACAAAATTAAAATCCTGCCTGTGAATTTTTGCAGGAAATGAAATTTGAATACTTACATACTTACATGTGGATGTACCAGCACCTGCAGCAGATGAAACGACAACTAGACTGGCTATTGATTCTATCAGACCTCCGTAAACAATGCACTTTAAGATATCAAACACATTAACTACAGGGTTATATCAAAACCACTAAGTCCTACACGGATTGCAGCACAATCTTCAGGGATCATAGGTGACACACTAACTATAGGGACTTCAGTTTCACCGGCAGACACGGCCGAGTCCGACACTGCTACATTGTATGTAGCAGGGCGGTACCTCAAAACAGACTGTCTCCTTTTACGATGAACTACCCTTTCGCTTATGCGATGACTGCAGTCTGGGCAGAATAAATCCTCTGTAGTTCGCTTTTCCGACACATCTTGAACATCCATATCTTCTCCCATATTGACTGCACTTTGCTCTTCGTATGTTTCCTTGCTCGATAAGGAGGCTTTAGAATTTCCCCAGTCTTATACCCTTGCTGTGAGATCGCAGCTCATCATTGGTGCTTCTAGAGAGGCAGATACTCGAGAATCAGATGCTGTGAAAGCTCTTTAATCAGATTCCCTCGGGTATCTGGTTTCTCCACAATGAGATTACACCTCATGAATCAGATCCTTTGTCAAAAACAACTAATGCAATATCACAACCTACAGCCATAACATAAGATTAGTAAATAGTTGTGAAACCTTGGAAAATACAGACACATGGTGATCTCCCGGAATCTCAACAGACTGTCCAACAGAGATTCACGTTCTCTCCTAAGCCATTCACTTGATAAAAAGTGCAGAATTATACATGACTAGAAAGAACAAGTTCATCAGCAAAACAGATCTTCAAGATTTTCACCTAATGGAATTGCTAGAGAATAAGGCCAGCCATAGCCTACGCTTGCTGGGGATCCCTTACCAATCCATTTCTTGCTTCAAATTCCTAATTTGGAAGGTGGGCACTGACTCAGCATTCTAAATTCAAATAAGGAAAGAACCATTCCTTTATCAAGTGGCAAAAGGCGATCACTGGCTTCACTAAAAAAAATGAATGCAAAGTAATTGCATCTTAGTTCGTGAGCATGCATGTTTCGTTTAAAGAGTTGGCTTTCCATTATATCAAATTTCTTATACCTCTCGTGACCATGAAGGAATTATTCTGACAGTAAATAACTTATCGAACTGTAACAGGCAAAAGATGCCCATCACTCTGCACTGCTAAGGAAGCCAAAACTTTGACGCTATGGAAGAGGTGCACTTCGTCCTGGTGGAACTTTGAACACTTTGAGAACTCAAAGTCAGTATGATAAACCCCATTGGCTGAAGCATTTGAAACCATTCAACAAAGAAGATCCTTTTAATGCTTATACTCATCCCATGAGTGCCTTTGTTGCTGGTAATGCCTTAGGAATGTCCAGCCTAACTGGCCCAAACAATGCAAGCTCATTATCTTGATGATAAGTCTGACAAAGGCTCAAGAGTAGGGATCGGATAGCCTGTTGTCCACCAATCTACCTTAGAAGAAGGTTATGGAGACAACAGCTTCAGAAGATCATAAAATTCTACCATGATAACACAAGTATGGCACAGAAGCAGCTCAGCAAGGAAAAACAAATTCAGCAAACTAGGAGTCACTTGTCGAATACTGATCCAAATCAAGATCAAATCTTGAGCATTACTAATCATAATGTGAACAAAGGAAGTTTCCAAACCATACCCTTGAATGTTGAGAGAGTAAGAAAGCTGCATCTTTTTCAGGAGCAACCTTTGACCAAGCAAGAGGACAAGATCCGACTTATACTCCGTAGCTGAAAGAGTATGGAAGTCCATTTAGTGAGGAAACCTCGCAGAGAGAGAAATAAAGAATTCCAACTGAGCAAATATGAAATAAGAAAACAGGCATTCACTGCGGAGCACGTGACGAGCCCGTGGAAGAGAATGGAAGTCCATTCCGTTAACAGCATCTTAAATTTCGGATTTTGTAGGGAAAATCCAAACTTCTAACTGACCAACACCCCCAAGCCATAGATGAGTAGTAAAAACAGAGAATGGAGGTTCTCAGTTCTTACAGTTACAAACAGAGATTCCACGACCAAGAAAGGAACAGTAAGCGATCAACAAACAAGAAAGACGGTTCTAATATATCAAACGAAAGAAATGGGTTAGAGAGAGAGAGAGAAACTCCTCTCTAGCTGACCCCCCCCTTTTCCTCTGTTCTTTCTCTGTCTCATTACCGGGCATTCCTCCCTTCTTCAGAAATTCACCGTCTCCATCGCCAAGAATCAATGGCCACGAACCCAGAGATCTCTCGCCAAGGTAAGGATTCTGGATCCTCCTCTTCTTCAGATCCAAAACCTACCACTTCTTGGCGAAATCTATTCAAGAAGGAAAATGACAGTAAGTTGAGTTACCATTTCCAAGTTAAAGAAGCTGGTTGTAATGTGGTTAAGCTACCTTCAGAAGCCCTAGCTGAAGGTATGAAACAATGGGAGCACAGTCTTGTGGGTTGGTTCATTGGGACGCCACCAGATTATAAACTTGTTATTGCTGCTATAAACAAAATGTGGGGGAAGAACGGTGGAGTTAACGTTGCTAAAAAGGGTACCTTCTTTGTATTTAAGTTCTCTGATGCTAGGCTTATGCAATGGGTGCTTGAGAATGGTCCTTGGTTCATTGGAAATAAAATGTTGGTTGTCCAGAGATGGTCCCCTGCTATGTCTGCTGGTAGCATCAACCTAAAATCTATTCCGTTATGGTTTGTACTACGGAACATCCCTATGCATCTTTACAACAATAAGTGCTTGAGCTACATAGCAAGTGCAATCGGCAAACCTCTTTACATGGACAAAAACACCACCAATCAAACCCATCTCGACTTTGCTAGAATATGCATTGAAGTAAATGTTGAGGATCAAGTACCTGAGAAAATTCAGGTAGAGGCAGGTGAGGATTACTTGGTTGAAGTACGAGTGGTTCTTCCATGGTCTCCTGAAAAATGCTCTTCTTGCTCTGTGTTTGGGCATGATTGCTCCAAAGCCACTAAAAGGGAGACGACCCATGCATCACCAAAGGAAGACGAAATAGTCCCTTCTAGCCCTAAGCAAATGCCTTCCTGCCTGGAACAAAAGGAGATAGACGACAAAGATTCTCCGATGGATAGCAAGGACCAAGAAACATCTTCCTGCTCCAAAAGTCACTATCAGGAACACGAGGTTACAATCAACAAAGATGACAAGCACACTTTGGAGGTATCTCATCTTAAAGGGAATAATTGTGACAGCTCAAGTTCAGACACTGAAGCAGCATCACCAAAACAATACAGTACCGGAGCTAATGACATAGAATCAGACTGCTCCGACATCAAGTTGGTTGAAATGAAAAAGTTATGGGCCAAAGCCAATTCCTCCCATAAGTTGAGTAAAAGCACTGGTAAAGAAAATGCAAAAGCTAAGAAAGGTCGTAAAAAAGGTAAAGGGTCTCGTACCCTTCCCTTTCCCACATGATCATCTCTTGTTGGAACATTAGGGGTTACAATGACCCCATCAAGCATGGCTTTGTTCGAAGTCATGTTTGTAAGAATAAGGTTGATGTTATGTGCTTGCTTGAAACAAGGGTTCGTCCTGGGAAGGAATCAGCACTATTAAGGAAATGGAATACTTGGCAGCATGCTAGCAACATGGAATATGCTAGGAATGGACGCATATGGCTCTTTTGGAAAGAAAGTGTCCAACTCAAGGTGATCAAGGTGTCAGACCAGATGATTCACTGTGAGATTAACACTACTTCTTACGGAATTCTATCTGTGACTTTTGTTTATGCAGCGAACTTAAGGACCGAAAGAATTTTTTTGTGGAATGATCTCAGGAGGCTGAATAGTAGCTCCCATCACCCTTGGTGCTTACTTGGTGACTTTAACACAGTGACTAGCCCTGATGAAGTTTTATCTCCGGGCAGAGCTGTCCACAAGGACTCAAGTATGGTGGACTTCGAACTTCTCTTAAGTGATATTAAAATGCTGGATCACCCTTCCAGTGGATGTTTTTTCACTTGGTCTAATAGAAGATCTGATGGTTTTCAATGTCGTAAACTAGACAGAGTGGTAGTTAATGACATGTGGCTAGACATTCCTAGCTTCTCCAGGGTAAGGTTTGTAGAACCTGGTATCTCAGATCATTCACCCTCGATTCTGCAACTAAGTAGCCTTGAGAATGATGGTCCTAAGCCATTCAAGTACTTCAACCATTGGAGCTCGCGCCAGGATTTCATCCCTACCATCAAAAGATGCTGGGAGACTCCACTTACAGGACCTCCAATGATTCAGCTCTTCTGCAAACTCAGAATGTTAAAGAAGGAATTTCGTAAATTTGGTCAGGAAGATAAGGATCTTATACAGAATGGAGGAGAAGCGAAGACAACTCAATGAAATTCAAAGTGAGATTCTATCTGGCTCTGCTGATCTGGAGCTTCAGCGCAAGGAAAAAGAGCTCATGCAGGAGGTTTATCAACTTGCCATGGTTGAAGAACAGGTGCTAAGGCAAAAGGCAAGAGTGCAATGGCTGAAACTTGGTGATCAAAATAATTCTTACTTCCACAGAATGATCAAAGCTAGGCAGCCCAAGAATCTAATTCGTTGTCTACAAAAAGATGATGGTTCTCTTGTTCAATCCATCCAAGACATCAAGGAGGTGGCTGTATCTTATTTTAATGAACTTCTAGGGACAAATGATCCACATGTTCAATCTTCTACCACTCAGCTTGCCTCTCTTCTACAGAAGAAATTATCTGTTGCATCAAAGCAGCTCTTGCAAGCTCCTATCACCAAACAGGAAATCAAAGCCACATTATTTTCATTGAAGGGAAATAAAGCGCCTGGTCCTGATGGCTTTACAGCCTCTTTCTTCAAAGAAGCTTGGCCTATAGTTGGAGAAAGTACTGTTACAGCTATTATGCAATTTTTTGACACGGGCAAACTGGATCGTCAAGTCAGTGCGACAATTTTAGCGTTGATTCCTAAAAAGACAAATGCATCTCATATGCGTGATTATCGGCCCATTTCCTGCTGTACTACAATCTACAAATGCATAGCTAAGGTGCTAGCTAATCGACTTAAGGAGGTCTTGCCAGAGCTTATTAGCCCGAACCAATCTGCATTTATAAAAGGGAGAAGTATATCTGATAACATTCTTTTGGCCCATGAACTTGTGCATAAATACCACAGGTCAGGTATATCCCCAAGAAGTGCTATCAAGATTGACCTATTCAAAGCTTTTGATTCTATCAATTGGGATTTCATCATTCATCTGTTGGAAGCTGCTGAGTTTCCTTCCTTGTTCATTAACTGGCTGAAAGGATGTCTTACTTCCTCATGGTTTTCTGTTTCAATTAATGGCTCCTTAGCAGGTTTTTTCAAGGGCTATAAAGGCATTCGACAGGGCGACCCTTTGTCCCCTTATATCTTCGTCTTGGCTATGGAAGCTCTATCTCAGATGCTCAACAACAAAGCTAGAATGGGCGCATTAGGTTTTCACCCACGTTGTAAAGGCATTGGTTTGACTCATCTCATTTTTGCCGATGATTTATTTATATTCACTGATTGCAAGGATAGTTCATACATGTCTGTTTGCGAAGTGTTTCAAAGCTATTACCAATTATCAGGCTTGAAGCTTAGCCCGGACAAATCAGAATTCTTTTATGCTGGTGTATCTAATGCTATAGCAAACAAACTTGCAGATATTTCTGGATTTCGCATGGGTTGTCTCCCTATCAAATATCTCGGGATCCCTTTGATTTCAAAGAAACTACGTGCCCAAGAATGTCAAGAGTTGATAGACAAGATGACAAACAGAATTAGGAGCTGGACAGCTTGCTCATTATCCTATGCTGGCAGACTTCAACTTGTCAAGTCAGTCTTACAGAGCATGACTGAGTATTGGTGCAAGCATTTTATACTCCCTAAGAGCATCATCAAGCAAATTCAGAAGATCTGCTCAGCCTTCCTCTGGAAGGGTCAAGAGGGCACAAGTAAGGGAGCTAAAGTAAAATGGTCGGAAGTGTGCACTCCGAAAAGTGAAGGTGGGCTAGGCCTGAAGGATCTCAGCTCTTGGAATAATGCCTGCATCATTAGAAATCTATGGCTTCTTCTTACAAACGCAGGCTCTCTCTGGGTGGCATGGACTAGAAGATACTTATTGCGCAACAGATGCATATGGTCCATTCCAATTCCCTCATCATGCTCATGGAGTTGGAAAAAATTATTAGGAATGCGTACATTAGCCTACCCATTCATTTCTTGCAAAGTGGGGAACGGAGATTCTATTTATCTATGGTTTGATAGATGGTTTGCTGAAGGCCCTCTCAACTTTTACCTCCCACTTGGCATGCAAACCTTTCCTTCTATTCCCATACATGCCAAGCTTTCAATGGTCTTCCGTGACAACCACTGGCATTGGCCTAGAGGAATTGTTCCTGGTATGCAACAAAGTCTTCCCAGGATTCAGAGTTCTGTAATTCAAGCCTCCTCGGATACTTTCCTCTGGAACTCTAAATCAGTTGTTAAAGCTGCCCATATATGGGAGGATATTAGATCCAAACATCCGAAAGTACCATGGTGTAGACTTATTTGGTTCTCTGGGCATATTCCGCGAGCTTCTTTCATTAGCTGGTTAGCCATCCTCGATAGGCTTTCTACAAAATCCAGGATGCAGACATGGGGCATCCTTCAGTCACTTTTGTGTGAATTTTGTGGAGCAGAGGCTGAAACACGCAATCATCTATTCTTCTCATGCCAAATCACAGGGCTTATATGGGCCGGTATCCTTAATCGTCTCCAGATCCAACGTTCGCCTATGGAATGGCATGATGAACTCCACTGGGCTATTACTCACAAATTAGGAAGATCTGCTCATTCTATTATTTATAAATTGGCTTTCTCTTATTATATTTACTCTGTATGGAGCGAACGTAATCAAAGGATCTTTCATCATCGAGCTACTCCTACAGATGCTATTGTGGATTTCATTTTGAAGCAGCTACGACTGAGAGTCTCATCTATTCCTCGCATTGAAGGCATATACAATAGCCTAGTTACTCCTTAGCAGTTTCAGTTTGAAATCCATGATTGTAGCAGCTTGAAAGCCATGACTGTAGCATTTTGAGTACATTGTACATTTTGTGATTATTAATACAAATGCCAATTATCAAAAAAAAAAGAAAGACGGTTCTTTCTTAGAGGCAACGCTTAGCTTCGAGTTTTCCATCTCAATTTCCCACCCTAATCCTATTTCCGTCGTTTCCCACCGCAAGAACTCCGTCCCTTCTCCTGTGTCTGCGACAGAAGGATCAGCAGAGACAGCGGAAGCATCGAAATTTTGGGTGACAAAATGGAGTACCGCGACAGGCTCCCGCTCCTCTTAACCCGTGTGCCTCTGCATTTAGATTAAAACGTGATTATATTACCTGATACTCGGTTCTAGATTGAGGATTAAATTTTACATTAATTGAGTTAAGAAAAAATAATTTTAAATTTATAAGAAAATTAAATTCTGCCCTGACTTTTCTGGTAAATTTGGTTCTACAGAAATTTTACAATCTGTATTGGGTGTATTACAGGCATTCAAAAACCATTGCATGATCAGGTAGAAATTGGCAAGCTATCATGGCACCGATCATCCGGTCAAGTTTCATCCCATGATGCCATTGATTTTTCTCCATCCTTTTTGCGGTCCAGAGGTCCAACAGCCCCAACTAAATAAATTTTATCGTGGCCATAAAGTAACCAGCACAAACTACAATTAAGAGTAAGGGAGTACCGTTCGCGTATATTTTGGTAAATCCAAAAGAAGAAACATGGTCCAGATTCCATAACACACCGAGTAAATTTACCACCTAAAACAGAATAGGTTTGAGCAACGAGAAAAACAAAATCCTTGTTCAGTAGGAAGCCAATCCCAAGCCAGAGGGAGGCACCATCTTCCTGAAAACCGCAGAGGCAGAGGCCGAACTTGAACCGGGCTCAAACAGATCAAGCTGTGATAGAAGATTACTGACCAGGTCACCGACCAAGAAGGATATTACCGAAGAGACTAATCCCATCATTGAGTAGTAGAGTACCGTTCGTATATACGATCTCAGGGGCTTCTAAGCATGAGCTTTCCCGAGGGCAGTAGGAAAATGAAGAGAAGCGAAGCTGCTGCCACGGGTGCAAGCTTGTAGTCTCTATCGTCACTTTTGCGGAATGAGAAACCATTAGTGATGGGAGCCACAGAACCGAATACAATGAATGCTATGACAGCTACTGTTGCATGAAGCCAGAAATCCCCTCTTCTTCCCAGTTGCTGAGAATAGTGGTCCTCTTCCATGTCGGTTTTAGTCTGAATTACACACACTGATCGTTTTTCAGTTCCCTAAGCTGCAAAAACACGTTGCTATGAGTTTCCAGGAAAAGTCCAAATTCAACAAATCATCTTCTGTCTTTTCTTTATCCCATTCAAAGCTTCACAGAAAATTGTTTGTATCCGATCCAAGTCCTTGTTCTTGATAATTAGAGTTAATATGTGTCGGGTTAGTTAAAAGTCATGTCCTTTGGTGAAAGCGATCTTATCCTTGCTAAATGAAGAAAGTTAAGAAGAAAAGAATACAGGCATGTCTTCATGCAAGAAACAGAACAATTGATTGTGATCTTATCCGTGTTATCCATCAGAAGGGAGAATAACCTACACAATGAAAGAGGATGAAAAGCCAAGTATGGTTGGCTGAAAGAAACCAAAACTGCGTCACAATGGAAGGGATGAACTTTGTTCCAGTGGAACCTCTTTAAAAACTTTCTGAACTCAAAGACAGTATAATGAACTCCATTGACTGAAGCAATCAAAGCCGTTCAACTAACGAGGGGAAACGAGAAAACAAAGAGGACCCTTTTCAAGCTTATACTACTCAGACGATAGTGCCTTCATTCCTGGTAATACCTTACGAACGCCCACCCTAGCTGGCCTAAACAATTCAAGCTCATAATTCATCGGACAAGGCTCATGCAAAGAATGAAGAGTTGCACCAACCTATGTCAGGAGACAATCATCAAATGATGAAGACAGCAGCTTTAGAAGAACCATAAAATTCTACCATGGTAACACAAATCTGGCACGGAAACAGACATAGCAGAGAAAAACACTCTAGATCAGCTCTAGAGTATTAATAATCATAATGTAAGTAAGGAAAGTTTCCAAATCATACCCTTGAATGTTGAGAGAGTGAGAAAGCTTCTTCTTTTTTTCAGCTGCAACCATTGAGCAAGCGAGAAGACAAGCTTCCATCTAGACTCCGTAGCTGAAGTCTTCGAAAAGAAAAAGGAAGCAAGCAGAGAGAGAAATAAAGAAGTCCAATTAGGGCAGATATTAAATAAGGAAAAAACAGGGATTTTACTGAGAAGCACGTGAATGATCCAATTAAGGAGGACTATGAAAGTCGTCTGGTGAACTGCATCTTAAATTTCGAAATTCTATAGGGAGAAAAAATTCGAACTTTAATGAACCAAACACCCACGAGCCATGAAAGAGCCGCAGAAACAGAAAATGGAGGTGCTCAATCTTCAAGCGAAGGATGAAACCAAAAGAAATCCCACGAACAAGAAAGGGAAGGAGAGAATTTTTAAGCAACAGTGATCAACGAACAAGAAAGATGGTTGGTTCTTTATGGAACAAATCACCAGATAAATTACACTGAAACAGTGCAGAAGGAAAGCATTTCCACGTGCAGAAGTCAAATGACGTCCTTTAACTGCAGCACTAAACAAATCTCCAGCTTGAGTTCTCCCCGGGTGTGAATCCACCACCGAAGAGTGATCCCCTCCCCTCTTCGTCCGACTGATTTAATTCCAATGCTTTGCAACTCCGTGACCTCGTTCTTTCTCAAAGAAAACGCTTTGCTTCGAGTCCTCCATCTCAACCTCCCAACCTAATCCCATTTCCATCGTTTCCCTCCTTGAGAGCTCCGTCCCCTTCTACTGCAGCAGCCACGGTGCCTTGATACGGTACAAGGACTGGATTGTAAAGAAGAAAAGAAGAGGAGGGCTTGATTGTAATAGATAGAAATGAAAAGGGATTTGAATGTAAAAGACCAAAGAGTGATGAACTGCATATAACGGAGTGTTAACAGAGGTAGAGGAGTATCGATGAAAATGAAACAGATTCCCTCTCTCCGATCTTTCTGAAGTCTTTCTCTCCTCCCCTTCGATCCTTCTTCTTCTTTCTTGCCCAGTTCTTCTTCTTCTTCTCGAATTGATACGTATCATGCCTCCACCGCAGGGACCGCCATCGCTGACCAGGTGCTCCACGTTGACCTCGAATCTGCTTCTGGGCATGCTCATGGATTTACGTTGGCGGGTCGCCTAACGGTCGCGTCTCGATTGTAATGATTTTAGATTATCGCGATGTTATATAACGGTGTTACGATTTGAATTTTTTTTATACATCTATGTATAATATTTTTAATGTCACTATCATTATTATATATAAAATAAGTGATTTCTATATATATAATATCAATATAATTTTATATTATCATACTTTCTGATAAAAAAGTGACAAATATACGTATTAATAATAAATCTGAAAGTGAAAAACATGTAAATGTATATAAAACTGTGAATAACGGTGGAAATGTGAAGAAAAACGTCCGTCACGGCCGTTATGGCTGATATTCGATCCACTACACCGTTATGGCTGTGACAGTCAACGTTTTCTTTTCTGACTACGATATCGGCCTATAACGGTATCGGAGCTCCGATGTCGTTACGTAACAATACAGCTGCGACACGCTGTTTTTTTAATTCCATGGTCATGCTGTTTCTCTTGTTTATACCCCATTTGGCATTCTGGTCATTGTTCCTCACAGCTGATGGTACGTCCGGAATTGCTCTAAACCGTGCTGAGTTCTTTTTCCCCTTTTGCATAGACAAGAGTTCAGCAAAATCAATGGAAGAGTCAGAAATTCTGGGTAATATGGAGTCTCCGACAAGCTCCTGGGAACTGGGAAGGGCTTCGGTCAGCATCCCTGACCGTTTTCCTGTCGTTCAGTCGCCAGACCAATCATTGGATCAGTTTAATCAAAGGACTCGTACTTAATAATACAAAGTTAACAAATAAAGAATATAATAGCTTATAATCATTTTTGCTATGTGCTGACCGGTCACGAACAGAAAAATTCTTGAGCCATCGATTCTTCATGCACTCAGGCACTGTGTTTATGTGTATAATGTTTGGAGAAGGATTCTCCAGATCCCTTGAAGATCACCATTCGGAAGATCTAGCCATCCTGGGAATGCTCTGTATGCTGCACTTGTCGTACCTGGCCATCTTCGAGTTGCAAAGTACAGTAGATTCAGAACGGTACCACAGGAATTTCTAAAGAAGACTCAAACACATCACAGTAACATTAGAAACCGAAATGTTAGCTGCTACAAATTGTCCCCGACCACATCTATAAACTGAACAGTACAACCAAGAGATCCATGTGGATACGGGAAGATTATTCAGTGTACATACATATACTCATTGGTCCTAAAGAAAGGAAGATCGCCTCGAGCAGAATAAAAAACTTGCCTCTCAAAGCAAAATTTAGTAGGAAGCCCACCCCGATCCTAACAGAGGCATCCTTCTTAAACCTTCAGAGACCGAGGTTAAGCTTGAGCCCGACTGGAGCAGTCCAAGCCGTTCCACAAGCTTATCAATCAGCGCCCCAACCAAAAATGAAATTCCAGAAGCTGCAACTCCCATCATCAAGTAGTAAAGTGTCGTTTTTATATAAGACTTGGAGCGCACATGAGCTTTCCCAAGGGCAAGTAGGAGAATGCAGAGAAGAGAAGCAGCCACCACGGCTGCAAGCTTGTAGTCTCTACTGTCGATCTTGCGGAATGAGAAACCGTAAGTGATGGGAGCCACCAGACCAAATGCAACATAGGACACCACAGCTATTGATAAGTGAACAGAGAACTTTCCTCTCCTTCCGAGTTGCCGGTAGTACCGGTCTCCTTCCATGTAGGGTTGAGTCTCAGCCCCACCGGACTGCTCGTTCTTCAGTTCTCTGAGCTGCAGAAACACAATGCACACAGCTTCACCAAAAATTGTTGCAGTTTTATTTCCTTATCTTGAAGCAAAAAGTGTCGGGTCACTTAAAAGGCACGTTTTTATAATGAAAGCCATGTTGCACTTACAATTGGACAAAAGTTTAGATGAAAGAAAAAGACATTTCGAAATTCCCCTTTTTCCTGCTTTTTCCACAAGATTTCAGTTGCAGTAGTTAGAAACATGGGGTGGTCCAATTTGAGCCTAGTGAACTTAATCTGAATAGCAAAAGCAAATAACCAGAAGCGAGCATCAGAAATGCAGACAGATGTAGGATGCTTCAGTTTGGACTACTAACGTACGTTATGAACAAGGACAAAGAGCCCAGCAATCAGATTCGCCAATGCCAAAGCCAATGTATTCGCTGCACCAGGAAAGACCAAAACACAAACCCGTAGAATATATTTTCAGAAGATGGCTGAAAAAAATAAATTAAAGATGATAAACGTTAGCTGGAAAGGAAATCCAAAAACTTACATGTGGATGCTCCACCACCTGCAGCAGATGAAACAACACACAGGCTAGTTATTGATTCTATCAATCCACCATAAACAGTACTCTTTAAGATGTCAAAGTCCCATGCTTCAGGGACTTCACCAGTTCTTCTCTCATACTGAGGTTGTTGAGTATCAGCCTGCGGTGGGTTCTCCACATCCACCAAAGTAGCACTGGTCACTGTTGTTTGAGAAGCTGGTGCTCTTTCAATCTCGACAATCACCTCATCTCCTGCCCATACATTACATGATAACAGCAAAACTATCTCAGGTCCTTTTTCCCATCTTTGGAATTCCAAAACAGTTTTGGGTAGACCAGTGATCTTCTTGATGGATTCCACTGGGCAAAGAAGTGTTCACTATACCTGAATTGAACTTTTCTGGTGCATCAGAATATGAAAGACACAGAGAGTTTTCCGTGGCCACAGCAGCAGGCACCGTCTCCGGTACGTTTTCAGCCTCTCTTCCCCTTTCAAAAAACCGGAGGAGTCTAAAAACAACTCCTGTCAAAAGTTTACATAAAGGTTAAGCACATAGTCCGTACAATCTTATCAGTTTAATTTTGTAATGGTTTTACAATTATCTAATTGACATATTATCTCATCTGGACCATGAAAACAAATTATCATGCTCCTAATGAAGTAGATATCAGTCTAAATGTAGTAAAATTAACACTTGCCTGAAGGATCATATGTTTTTGGTATCAAATAAATCCATACATTATTGTAGAGCTTGTACATGGAGCTTGAACACATAATTTTATGCTCTAAACAAATTATTAAGCTCCTAAACATAGAGCTTAACCACAGAGTTAAATCCAAAAATAAAGTTTTGAATGAGCACTAACCAACTGCTCTAAAAACTAAATTTCATCCATGTACTACCCAGAGAGAAAACTAATATATAATTTATATTTAAGAAGATTACCTGTAGGAATGAAGAAAGAGAAGCATGACAAGCAACGGAAAACCTCAGGCTTCCTATCATCTTCAGCAGGACATGCTGAAGGTTCACTTACCCAAGCATTATCTACATCCTGTATAACAGATATAACAGGATAGAAACTCTGGACTTCCCGTTTTTTCCGAAAAATAACCCTCCCGGTTATGCAAGAACAGCAGTTTGGGCAGAACAAACCATGTGTGTTTTGCTTTTTCAACACTTCTTCAACATTGTATTTTGTCTCTGCAGACTTGATATCTTCTAATAAATTGATTTCAGTTTCTTCTCGGTATGTTTCCATGCTCATTATACAAAAGTCTTAAGACTTTCCCAGGTCTTAGATCGCTGCTGTGAGATCGCAGGCCATCCTCGGTGCTTCTAGAGAAGCAGATACTCCAGTGAAAGCTCTTTTAATCAGATTTCTTTGGACATCTGGTTTCTCCACTGTGAGATTGTACACTCATGAATCATATCCTTGTAGATAACAGCTAATGCAACAGCACAATGCTCCGTTTCTTGGTGTTCAAGGGCAGATCCTACACCCACATCCATACTGTAAGATCAGTAAATAGTTATGAAACCTCAGAAAACACATACACATGGTGACTCCCAATTTATCAACATACTGTCCACTATAGATTCACATTCTCTGTCAAGCCACTTGCTTGATAAAAATGAATCAGGAATTGCACCCATCCATGTTAGGTGGCAGTTATCAAATGATCGAGACAGCAGCTTCAGAAGACTAAAAAATTCTACCATGAACGCAAATCTGGCATAGAAGCAGCTCAGCAAGGAAAAACAAACCCAACAAACTACGAATCATTTGCCAAATACTAATCCACCCAAACTAAGATTTGGTCTTGAGTGTTAATAATAATAGTGTGAGCAAAGAAAGTTTCCAAACCATACCCTTGAATCTTGCGATGGTAAGCAAGGTACTTCCTTTTCAAGTGCAACCGCTGACCAAGCAAGAAGACAAGATCCCACTCCAGACTCAGTAGCTGAAGTCTTAAAAGGCGAAATATGAGCAAGGCTGGCTGATGGAGAAATAAGGAATTCCAACTCAGCAAATATTAAATAAAAAAGGGGGTTTGACTGAGAAGCACATGTAGGTCTGGTGAAAGCATCCTAAATTTTGGATTTTTATATGGAAATTCCGAACTTCTAACCGACCAAACACCCCTAAGCCGTAAATGAGCAGTAAAACAGATAACGGAGGTGCTCAGTTCTACAGTAAGAATGCAACGAGGCAAATTCCACGACCAAGAAAGGAACGGTCTGAATTTTTCCGGCAAAAGTGATCAACAAACAAGAAAGACACTCTCTTTGAGTAAGAAATCACAAGACAAGTTCCACCCTGAACAATGTAAAGTGCAACAGAAAAGCTTTTCCACATACCATAGTCAATTGACGTCCTTTAACTGCAGCAATGAACAAATCTCCAGCTTGAGTTCTCTCTGGGTGTGAATCAATCAACGAAGAATCATCCCCTCTCCTCTTTTGCAGACCCATTTTATTCGATAGTTTTGCAACTCCATTGCCTTGCTCTTTCTCAACTTTGCTTCGAGTTTTCCATCTCAACCTCACACGCTAATCCTATTTCCATCGTTTCCCTCAGCAAGAAGTCCAACCCCCTCTCCTGCACCTGCTACAGAGCCTCCATTACAGGGACCGCCATCTCTGATCAAGTGCTCGGCGTTGAACTCAAAATCTTCTTCTGGGTCATGCTGTTTCTCTTGTTTATGCCCCGTTTCGCGTTCTGGTTCTTGTCCCTCGTTGCTGCAAAACCGTGACAAGCATCGAATTCTGGGGGGAAAATTGCACCAATGGTGCAAAATATTTTCCGCCGTTTCTTTTTGGTACAAAAAGAAATTTTTATTTCTCATTGGTACAAAAACTTTTAAAACTGTTCCTTCTTGATACAATCTGTTAATTTATCATAACTGTGTTAAATTTAAAACTGACATAATATTCAATTGAATTTAAATAGTGATGTAAAATCTACTTTTTATTTTACTTGATCCGACCCGACAAGTATTTCTGTCATTTCTCTTCGTTAAAATCCTAAACGAAAGAAAAATAAAAAGTTAAAAAATAAAGGAATTGAGTCAGGTGAAAGTTTTTTTTGAAAAAAAAATTTGGTCGGATTGGATAAAATAATGGGCAGATTCTACATCAGTTTTTAAATTCAATTGGATGTTATGTCAGTTTTAAATTTAACACTGTTAGGATAAATTAACAGATTGTATCAAGAGAGAACAATTTTAAAAGATTTTGTATCAATGGGAAACAAAAAATTCTTTTTGTACCAAAAAGAAATAGTGACAAAATATTTTGCACCATTGGTGCAATTTTCCCAATTCTGGGTGATAGGGAGTCTCCTACAAGCTCATCCTTTTCAAACCCCTGTGCCTCTCGGCATTCAGATTATAACCTGATTATATTTGTGTTAGCTTCTACTCATTATTAAATTACGAAGAATGATCGGATTATAATGAATTGTGTCTAGTAAATTATATTACGCTGATTATGACATTTGGGGAATATATATCAGTAAGTCATTCAAGAATTTTGTGTGTTTTTGAATGTGAAGTTTTTATTAGTCCGGAAACAACTTTTATGCAAAGTTCGACCGGTCGTCCATGATGGTTCTTCTCTACGTTTAAGTCTTCCTGCAACATTCAATTTATTCCTAGTGTGCCCAGGCATTTTATATACGTCTTTAGAGCTTGGAGAAGGTATCTCTGTACCCCTTGGAGAACACAGGACGGAAGATCTGGCCATCCTAGAAAAGCTTGCCGCATTCATTGTGCTTGGTCAGCTTCGAGTTGCAAAGTACAGTGGACGTGAACTGGTATTTTAGGAATTTCTAGAGAAGATTACTCAAATTACAGCAGCGTTAGCAACCAATATTAGCTGCTACAAATTGTCCCCAAGCACATCTGTAAAGTCATCAGTACAACCAAGACATTGAAGTGGACATGGGAAGATTATTCCGTGTGCATGCTGATTGGTCCTAAAGGAAGATCATCTCGAGTAGAATATCTAGATTTCTCAATGCAAAACTTTTTCGGCCCCTTCTACCTAAAGGAAAGCACCTTAATACGAAGCCCACCCTGACCCTGGCAGAGGCATATCCCTTAAACCCCCAGAGACTGAGGTTGAGCTTGAGACCGAGTCAAACAGTCCAAGCCGTTCCAGAAGCTTATCGACCAGCTCTCCGACCAAGAATGAAATTCCAGAAGCCGCAAATCCCATGACCAAGTAGTAAAGTGCAGTTTTTATGTAGGATTTGGAGCGCACGTGAGCTTTGCCAAGGGCAAGTAGGAGAATGCAGGGAAGAGAAGCAGCTGCCACAGCTGCAAGCTTATAGTCTCTGTTGTCGCTCTCCCGGAATGAGAAACCGTAAGTGATGGGAGCCACCAGACCGAATACGAGGTAGGATACCAAAGCTATTGATAAGTGAAGAGAGAACTTTCCTCTCCTTCCAAGTTGCCGGTAGTACCGGTCTCCTTCCGTGTCAGGTTGAGTCTCGGCCCCACTGGACTGCTCATTCTTCAGTTCTCTGATCTGTAGAGACAAGATTTCGAATGAAGCAATTTAGAACAGGATTTGTGTCCCATCTGAGCTTAGTGAACTTAATCTGACTCATCAAATGTAAATATCGAGAAACAGGCACCAGTGATGCAGATCAATGTATTATGCTTCAATTTGGAGGAATAACGTACATTATGGATGAGGACAAAAAGCCCGGTGATCAGATTTGCCAGTGCCAATGCGAAAGTATTCACTGCATCAGGAAAGGCCAAAGCACAAACCTTGTAGAATATCTTCTCGATAGATGGTTGGACAAAATAAATTTAAAATGATAAATTTCAGCAGGAAAGGAAATCCGACAACTTACGTGTGGCTGCACCACCGCCAGCTGCAGATGAAACAACACCAAGACTGGCTATTGATTCTACCAGACCACCATAAACGATGCTCTTTAAGATGTCAAAGTCACGTGCTTCCAGGACAGCAGCAGTTCTTGTCTCAGTCGGAGGTGTTAGAGTATCAACCTGTGGCGGGTTCTCCACATCCCCCCAAGCATCGCCAGTCGGTGTTGTTTGAGAAGCTGATGGTCTTTCAGTCTCCACTGTCACCCCGTCTCCTGCTCATACATTACATGATAACAGTAAGCATCTGATCAAATCTATCTCGGGTCTTTCTTTTTCCCATCTTTTAGAATTTCAAACAGTTTTTGGCATACCGGTGCTCTTCTTGATAGGTTCTTCTGGTTCTTTAACCGCATCATCCTTCAGCTTTGCAAGTGGACTCGGAAAAATCAGGCCATCTGCCACCGCTACCTTAGATTCAGCAGTAGAAGACTGAGACTGTGACAGTGATGATACTTCTGTCCCTACAGAGAGCTCGTTCTTTACAGGCAAGTCTTTTTCGGTTCCCTTCACGGTTGTCTGGTCGATTGATATGATAGACTGACCTATCACAACGGTGACAGAATCTGAAGGAGCTAGCACTTCCGCTGGTTTAGGTTTAGTCACAACATCTTGAAGATTTCGACCATTTTCAGCAGGAGGTTCCCCCAGATCTGAAATAACTTGAGAATGAAGTTTAGTGAAAGAATGAATCCGATTTTGACATATTAACACATAATAACAGAGCTAATGAAATCCACTTACAGGTGTTTAACTGATCAGTTATAACGTGTAATGGCTCCTTCAGACCATTGGCTGTATCTGGCGACGAAGAACCTAAATTTTTAACAGATCCCTGCCGACCTGGTATGACCCAAAAATGAAGCTTGCATTAGGAAACAAATTCCCATGGATCAACCGTATGATATATCAATGTTAACATTGAATTTTTTTGCATACAAGTGTTAAACTGACCAGTTATGATGCTTGGCGGCTCCTTGAGACCGCTGGCTGCATCTTGAGAGAACGAATCTGCACTACTTTCTTCAACATTCTTGGGTTCCAAGATTGCATCTTTTTCACTAGGCAATTGTTTGGACAGTGCAGGGCTTTCAGCTGCTAAGACAGAACTGGTCCTCCCATCGGGCAAAGAATCTTCCACCATACCTGAATCAGGTTTTTCCTCTGTCTTGTTATCTGATGTTGCATCAGTTGCATCAGTTGCATCAGACCATGAAGGTCGAATTAGAAGAACAGAACATCATCACATAGCTAATATTTATAACAAAAACGAAAATAATAGGTAAAGGCGAAAGGTTTTGGTCTTAAATGTTGAAGATTAGACCTTTCAGGATAGCCAGTTTCTTCTTCCTCCGGAAAAAGAAAGTGAAGCATGACAAGCATCTGAAAACCTCAGGCTCTCCATCTTTTCCACATTCTTCTGGCGGAGCATCACTTGCCGGGGCAGCAAATACCACATCAGGACTTCGGTCCTCCGCTTCAGCAATGGACTTGACACCACTTCTCCCTGAGGTATCCATTACCCTTCCCCCTCTACCCCCAGTAAGTAACCTCCGGACTTTCCGTCTCCTATGAAGGATGACCTTTCTAGTTATGCAAGAATGGCAGTTCGGGCAGAACAGATCGTGCGTGTTTTGCTTCTTCAACACTCCCTCAACATCATATTCTGTCTCCTCAGGCTCGATTTCTTCTATAAAACTGATGGCAGTTTCCTCTTGGTATGACTTTCTTGGAGATGGCAACCTCACAACAGATAAGTTCTCATGCTCCTCGCTTAGAGGGCTTAGAACCTCCCGGGTCTCGCGTATCTCAGCAGAGAGATCGTGCACACCATCTACCTGGACTTCCCAGGAAGCAGATACTCCAACACCATGAACTCTTATATCATGAAAGTTCTTAATCAGATCTTCTTGGACATTTGGTTTCTCTGCAATCACATCACACTCCTCATAAATCAGATCCATCTTAGAAGCAAGGAACCCAACATCACCATGCTCTGCTTCTTGATGCTCATGGGCCGATGCTGTATCCAAAACCATATGATGTGACAGCGGTTAACAGACATGAAACCATGAAGAAGCACAGTTATGTATTGATCTCGAGTTCTCAAGAACAAATCTTCCACCACTGGAAGTCCCATTCCCTCAACCAGAAGATATTTTCCCCTTTTGCCACAAAACAAAAAAGCCATTTTCTCCATAAAGAGTTCAAGAATGTCCAAGTCCTTAAAACAGACAAGTTGTAAAACCTCATCAATAATCTGGGCCTATGGTTCTGCTAATAAGAACAACGGTGCAATCCAGTGGGAGGACAAGATCTCATCTCATCTCCAGAGCTAAATGGTGAAAAAAATGAAGCTTGGAAAATTCCAACGTGCCAAATATTGTCAAACAGTAAAAGGGGATTTACTGGGGAGTAGTCGGGGAGCTTGGCTCAGTTGAGAGGGGTTCTAAAACCATTACAGGAAACATCATCTTTCTCTCCAAACAAGAAAGGAATGGTGGAAGAACAACGAGCATGGAGCTGCTTATAGTAAGGATGGAGCCGAGCAAACTAAAAGCTTCATGTCCAAGAATGGAAAATCCAGAATTTTTCGGCAAGAACAATTACCAAGAAACAAAAAGACAGTTTTTTTTTTTTTGTGATGATTGACAAGGCAAAATGCATAATGCATAGTAAGTTACCATGTTTTTTCTCAAAGGGAAACCTTTTCTGCAACTTTTCCTTCCCAACCTCACCAATCCCTTTCCCATTGTTTCGCTCTGCAACAATTCCATCGCCTTCTCCCACAGCAGCCACGGGATGTCCGTCACTGGGACTGGCAATGCTGACCGAGTGTTCGACGTCGACCTGGAAACCATAATCCGGTTCATGCTGCTTCGCTTGTTCTTGCACCGGTTCTTGCTCCTCATTTGCGATGGTATTGATGTTGCTGCCAGCCGTGCTGATTCCAGCAGAGACAAGAACAGCAGAAACCGTGCAATCCTCGAAGTTCTTGGTGGGCCGAGGCTGCCTTCTCTGCGGGCCCCCGACATGCTCCTCTCCCCCCTCCTCTTCCTCCATGTTTAGAAGATACCCCGACTCCTCTAGCTTCTGCTCCATTGGCAGAGAGAGACGAAGGAACAAAAAAGGAAAAAAAGGCGGAGAGATACGATAAGCCCCACCACAAGAGCCGCTTTCGTCTAAAGATAAAAGCAATGGTATTACATATATTCTTTCTTTTTCTTTTTTTTTTGTCGCCAGCCACGGTATCCAAGCAGGCCCCACCAGCGGTGAGATGACATCTTTCAGCCAACCATACTTGACTAATCCGTTAATCGCCCCGGGTCGCACGCCTGGCAATGGCGGGTGAGGCTCCCAGGGGGTGTCTGCGTACGTGAGGTCTCGAACTCGAGACATCCTTAAGCGGCACCGAGCTGCTTACCACTCGGCCCAACCCTCTTGGTGTATTACATATATTCTTTAGGCTTGGTCGACAGCCACCTAGTTCACTGCAGTTGCTAGTTGGGTCAATGTCCATTGTTCATATTTTCCTGGGAAAAAAAATGGTTGTTTTGAGAAATCCATAACCACTATGCACGAGTGACACTGTTGCAGTAATTCGGAAAAAGTTGAAGCATTTGTGATTATTCCCCTCCCGACAAGTGCGAAACTGGACACCCCGGCCATGTCATTAGGTCTTGTCTGTGTTTTCGTTTTCCATGCTTAGAAACATTCGGGTTTGTGCTGTAAGTATGTCCTTGATTGGTCGAAGGACCATAGCCAGAAGCTTGAGTCACCTGAAGCATGTTCTGTTGTACAGGCGCTTTCAAGGAAACCAGCTGACTACGGAATTTATCATGGGACGATAACATGACTGTATGAACACTCGGCATTGGTAGAATCCGATTCACAACAATCTTGACGAGCATGAGGAGGAGGATGGCACTCATCGATAGGTGTTTTTTCCTTTTTTTTAAAACAGATGATAAGGTTTTCGTACGTGGGGACGGACGGTGTGAATTGTTGAAGTAATCTTAGAAATCGTGGCGCAATCCCATTACCTTGTATTTTGATGGTCAAAGTCAACATGTCCCGATTCGGAGGTACGTGTGGAAATTTCGCCCGTGATATATTTGCTTTCAAGATCTGAGCCGTTGATTGCCTTCACTGAAGCTTAATCTCTCGGTGAAATGAGTTGAGAATTGCAAAACTAACGTGGTTTGAATAAGATAGCCGGACGTCTTTTCTCAACAAATATTTTTAAATTTAAGTATGATAAATGAAGAAAATTTTTAATTATAAAAGTTTTATTTCCCAGATGAGGCAATGGAGTTCGAACTGTACATACAAACTTTATTGAACTTCTGGTTATCAACAGTGGAGGCGAAAATGAGTTAAGAAGTGTATCTGAAAAAACAAAGAAAGAAAGAATTGGGAACCAAGGAATGCAACTTTAGTAGTACGAAATCTAAGATCCTTTAGTTAGGTAAACCAGTACAGGCAATGGTTCTTCTAACGTTACACCACCAGAATTTTAATATAGTTTACAGAAGTTGGTGTTCTTCAAGCCCAACCTAATCCAAAGACCACATTTCTAACAGATGTATCAACACGAAGACATGGAAAGAATTCGAGTATGGGATCTTGAATTCATTAAACCGCGTGAAAGTGAACTTAAAAACCACCAGATCAGACCACTGCCTTCGTCGGTGTTGCCTACTACCATTGTCACCTTAATTTCTTCGACTTGAATATGGATTAAATCTATTACAAGCCCAGTGAAAACTTAATATGATATACCGACTGTGAAAGTGAGAACGAGGACCGTGGTCAATTATCTTACCAGTCTTAACATGAAAGAGAGAAACCCGTGTCTTGATTAGTTGTCTTCCCTTAATTCGAACATGGCAACAAGAATGCTTCCCTCGTGGTTTGTTGTTTTAGCTCTTGACAACATTAATGAATATTCGACTAGGGAAAGGGTACAAAGTTTGTTTTTGTTACATAGGAATAGGCCAACAACATAAGTAACATACGTATTCTTCATTTCGATAATCGTCTATCCAATTTTTTATGCTCCGAAAAAACCCTCATCCACTTGCAGACTGACTCGTGTACCCGTACTCGAGATCCCTTCCAAATGTGTAGCTAACAATACGTACGTACGGTACCATCACATGCTTCATCTGCTGTTCGTTAGATTTCGAGTCGGAGACGGATTTTTTAGTTAGTTGTGAACGTTCGGTGAGGCAGGAGACAAGACGAACCGTCGTGGTACCAAGTGAAAAGTTGGAAGGTTCACAGACGACAATACAAACACTTCAGGGGCCTTTCTGTAAAAAGGCAAGAGTGCTGCAAGCATTTTATTTATTTAAGGACACATCCATTCAATGCAATGCCATCGGTAAATGAGGCTGGTAAATGATGCTGTAAACTCCGACGTGTGACCATTTAACGCATCAGTTAAAAAATATCATACCACCTTTAAAAATAATTATTATCAATAGATACAGAAATAATGTTATATTTTCTGTTATTAATGTGTCAGACAATAATTACATAACGAACAATTTGCGTAATAATCTCTTCTTGAATGCACTATTCAATAATGTCCCTGTCCTATTCCGGCAATTCGCACCTTGCAATAAACTCGGTTCATATAAGAGCCGACCTCGATGCGCCGGTCATGAGCAGTAGCCGAAACCCTACATAAATTGACACAAGAACCATTTAAGAGTTCACGGGTGTTGTCGTGGTAAATATGACAAGACAGCCTAATGTCAAACTCGGGGGCTCGCCTTTAATGGTGTTCGGCATGGTAAATTATTCAAGCAGTAAATGCGGAACTGAGGAGGAAAGAATAACGTTCGAAAAGGCTGGAAAATACATGGATCGAGACGACTGCCCATACAAAAAGTTGACCCGACGGTATGCGTAGAGAATCAAGTGCATTTTACATCTGGACGTATCACTGTCTACGACGATTAACGTCCTATCATTAAATGCCTTCGAGGGTTAAACCAAGTGGTAAGTAAGGGTCATCTTACTTGTCAGGTTAAGGGTTCAATCCCTCGGGGCACGAGCCCACGATAATTTATCATGACTTACTTGACACGAGTGATTTGCGGGCTATTGCGTGTACCATAAGAAGGAAGTGTTGCAACCACAGCTAATTGAGCTTGAAAGGCACTCGGATACCTCGGTTAAAAAAAATCATCCTATCATTTTTTTTTTGATAATCTAACATCCTATCATTGTTAAGCTTGTACTGGATCACCTTGTCGGTTTAGAGCACGTGGTTTAAATCGATCTGTGGCGCATGTCACTGTTACGTCTAGTTCGTACCTTTGCATTTTGGCCTCAGTCGTCAAGGAGTGACAGAATGCATTCGCACTTCCAAGTCCAAATACTTGTAGGATATGAGGAATCGTATGAGGAATCCTATGATTTTCACATGTCTGTTTAGTATGTGAGAAAAATAATTATGAAGTACTAAATTTTTTTTAATTTGTGTTATTGATTACGAGCAATTGAATTAGATTACTGAATGGTCTATCGACTGGAGTGTGACAACTTCTAAGTCCGCAGATTCCCTTTGTAACCGAAAGAATATGAACGTCATCTTCTTGATTGACTTTGACTCTATAATGTGTGCAAATCTTAGAGCATAGATGCAAAACCAGTGAAGTGTTTAGGGGTTCGGTGTAAAGGTATTGCTTTTGATTCTTCGAAAAGCCGATTGCTTTTGTGCCCACAACACAAGTGAACTTGAGGTGGATCAGAAGAATAGTTGAATTTTATGGATATGGATCTGTCAATGGCGGGACCAGGGAATCAATCTGAAACATCCTGATCTAGATATGGAGCTCTCAACATTGGGGGTCTAAAACTACAGGAAACCGAACTGTACGTTCAGGTTCCTAGAACGAAAACCGGAATTTGACAATCCACGCCCAGTTGACTGCACTCTACAGGAATTTCGAAGGATAATTTCTTCAGATTCATCAATGACAGCATCAATCCCAATCGATACTACTAGGCCTGGCAGCATTTGGCAAGGCCCGATGGGCCGGCACAAAAAAACTATGCCCGGGTCAAGTAATTTCGGGCCATTAGCTTTTCGTGCTGTGTCGGCATGGCCCATTTATTTTTTCGGACGTGCTGGGCCACGACACAAACATGCCATGCCGGCCCATTAGCCCATTACGTTAAAAGGCAATCTGATTGATGAAACCCTAAAGCTACGTTACTCACTGCCTCTACTGCACGATACATGCGTCTCTGAGAGATGATTTCAGCTCCTATTGAGAGCTAATTCTGAAGATCCTGGGAGGAAAGAAAAAGGGCTCAAACTCAGCCAAACTTTTCCATCACACCCCAAAGTAGCACTCAAAGACAAGAGAGGTGCAAAGAATAGTACGTCAATAACTTCATCAACAATAGCTTGATCCAAATTCCTTGGTACAAAACCAACTCCAATTCCTTGAATCTTGTGAAGACCTTAAATGCATTCAAATAACGTAATAATCAAGACGATCAGTCTTATACTAGATTGAACTTAACAATGTTTAGAAAGATGCAGATATAAAGCAAAGAACATCGGCCCACACACCTATCTGGCCCAGCTCGACCAACTAAATCCACACCTAGTCAAGTTTTCGTGCCCATCGTGCCGTGCCGTGCCGTGCGGCCAGATACCTTCCCGTGCGTGCTCGAGCCCAGTGATTTTGGGCCATTAGAGTCCCTATGCCGTGCCAGCATGGCCTGTAACATTTTTGTGTTGGGCCAGCCCGGCCCAAAAACACCGGGCCGGCACGAATTGCCAGGCCTAGATACTACCATATACAACAGAGAGTAATTGAAGAAATTTACGGCCACAGACAACAATACAAGTATATCTTAATGTGCAAGGTATGCCTGCCGCTACCATACAGCTGCTCCAAAGGCCAAAATTTGCGCAGTAAGGTCGACAACTGAATAGAAGTTCTTTCTTGTATCTTCTACCACAAAATCAAGGGAGATTGTATGATTCCTATGGCCTAGACTTCAATGTAGATGCTATCTAACGTTTTCAGCTGCTCCAGCTCCTCTCCGGTGGCAATTCCCGGATCAACATAACATAACTGAAACAAGCGCCCGACATCAAGCCTACTCGTGACAGCATAATCAAGGCAAGAGGAGAGTTCAAGTAATGGAGGGAAAACAAACATACCTGGTACTGTGGCTCCTTCAGGGTATGATCGCCTCGCTTTATAAGCTTCTGCCACCCGGACTTTCCTCTCAGTGAATTCTTGAGAGTTTCCGTTTTCTGCAAAATAATAAGGCCTCTTACTAGAAGCGATAACTATCAGAGGATGCCGGGGAGAAAGAGAAGAATCTCACATGCCCAGGGTCCAGAACCAGGAGGTTGAATTGCAGCTTCCTGTTGAGTTGATGTTTGACTTGAATCCCAATGATTGTCCTTGAATGCCCGTCGTGCTGAAAGTACAATGGTCTGCACATGAATCGTTACGGCATTAGAGTTTATGAATAGCCTTAATGTCCTTCTAACACAATTGAAATGCCCAAACTACTTCTTAAGACAGGATACTCACGGCTTACTGCTTACTGTAACTTTGCGTCTCCCAGTTTCAACTGGTGCCCCACCGGAAAAATAATTCCACACCCAGTCAACAAGAACATGCTGACCCTTGATCTTGCTCGTAAAATTACCAGATAAATCATTGCGAATTGTTTTACACACAGTTTCATCAAGCTCGATGCAAGAATTTCCAGAGCTCTCCTCCTTACATGAACCCGCTTCAGAACTGTCACGCTTCTCGCTGGTTAAATATCTATCCATTGGTCCAGAAATCTTATATAGATTCCTCTTACCCCTGACATTTCCACTTTTATCCTGAAACCCAAGTTTCAAACAAGGAACAGAGAGAAAAAGCTGTTCGAGTTTCCTTGGGCCAAAATCCACAATCCTTGCCCGAAGCCCAAATGAGCGAAACAGAGCAGCACACTCAGTGGTCCCAATCCAACTCTGGGAGCCATAGATTTTATTATTGAAATGTTCTGATCCATCTCCATCAAAGCCCCTTTTCCAAGCAAGCTGCAGCCACCTCTGAAGTGACGAAATATCAGGAACAAATCCTGCACCGCCAAACGAAACCTCTCTTGCTTCATGTATTTCATGAAGCAAGTGAGAGCTGAGCATCTGGATGTTACGCCACCCACAGCCCCAGCCAAAATCCTCGAACTCGATGCACTGAAAATGGTCAACATAGCCAGAGAGTATACATGTCGAATCCCCAGTTTCCGATTCTAAACAGTTCTTCAGTAGAGCCAGCAGACCGCCTTCAATTCTGTGGAAGCTGGCCCTCCTCTGCAGGCTAATTAAACAGGAGATAATACTATCTTCATCACCAAACAGCTTTGCCTCATCATCGCAACTCGGTGTATCTTTTTCAACAGATTGGCTAAGATATACATCTAACCATGGATCATTGTCCAGTGCGTACAGCTGTAGGACCAGAAAATAAAAGAATAAAGTTTTGCAAGGGCGATATCTGACTTTGATAAGCTTCATCCCCTCTAGTGTTCTACATTACATCAAATTCCCTCCTAGATGAGAAACAAAAACTTCACCTTTGAAACTGAAATAGAAAAAGGAATCAAGGTGCATTGCAGACGCTCCTGAGCCTAAGAATTTTCAATTTTCCAAACAAATAGACCACTACCGACATGGATTTAGGTCGGATGGTTAAGCAAAATCATGAGACTCATCTAACAATGATTCAGGGAGCTCTCTTTTCGAAATTTCACAGTTTTGGCATCTATTTGAAGGTCAGACGAGTACTGCACACTGATTGGATTCAACGGCAAGCGGAGACCCAACAGAAGATTATGCGAAACCAAACAAACAAATTATCGAACAGATAAAAGAAGGGGCAATTGGTTGCACTACAGATGCTCTCGGTGGGCTGGGAGGAGCCAATGCGATCTGCTGGGCTAACTCCATATCCCTCGCTGTCTCCTCATCCTCAAAGTGACCGTTTGCATGTCTGCAATGAACCCCATCACAGAAAAAACAAAAACAAAAATCTCAGTTCTCAACGAAATACCCAATGGAGCTCCATATTTCTCTACCAGAGGAACAGTATCAGACTAAGTGAATCGCACTGCAGCAAAATTTGACTCGGAGAAACGAAAAAAGCTTGTACCTTTCGAGTTCCGAGGAGGGGACCGTGGAGTCGCAGAACGGGCAGCTCGAGAAATCCATGAAATAAAATGAACCTCCGGCTTAATCGCCGCTCGGAAGACGGGGAGACTCGGAGGTCAGAATCAGACCCACCAAGCGGGAGACGCGATCTTCGGCTCCGTTCTTCAATTTCTAGGCATGGCTTCGCAGTTCCCTCCAATAATTTACTCCACAGAAGGATCTTCCCAGTTTTTACGGTTTCCCACGTTTCTTCTTGATTAAGATTTCGATCCGGCCATGGAAGATTTTGGGTTCAAACATCTATTAGTACGATGATTCAATAATGAGAGTTTGAATTTTTGCGGAAAAAATTTATTATTTTAAGATTTTATTTTTAATGACTGACCTGATTTAATAATCAACTAGCCAATTATTAGTATTACTCACTGTGAATATCGTTAAATACACTTAAAATAATAAAATATTTTCATGTACGAATTAAACAAGTCAGCCGGATTGCCCATATTTCCATAGATGAATGCTCTTCGAATGATAAAATATACCGAAATATGATTGTAAAATGACATCACGTCAATGAACAACTTATAATCGTGGCTTTAAAAAAAATTCATTCACAATTTCAAAATAAAAATTGCCATGGAGAAAAAAATACAACTGTTAAATTAATTGCTTTAAAATAATTGAAATGATAATAAAATGAATTAGAATTAGAATTAGAATTAAAAAAATCAAAACTATTCATGTTTCGGTTAAAATGATAGAGATCAGATGGAAAATTGGTGAATTCAAAGAAATCTCAAATCAGTAGTGTCTCTCACTTTCAAATTCAGCATTGCGGGCCTTCGAGTTCATTTGGGTCTTCCTTGAAATGGGCCAGTTTATTCGGGCCTACGCATCTGAAGCCCAATAGTCATTGGCATAAGCCCGGGGCCCATGGGCTCAGTCTGGACAGTTCTTTGGGCCAATCCCTGATATGGGCTTTTATGAGCCCAACACCCCTTTCATGCTTACGTGGCAAATTAAATCGGAGCCAATAGTTCGACCAGATCCGTGGGAGCCTTAAATTCCTACCCGCCCGACTCTCGCTCGCAGTAGACCGCGAGGCCGAGAACCCCACGATTATTCTGTCGGCCGGGAATTCGAATGTAACGGGACCGTGCCACGGACATGACATGACATCGGAAAGACATAGGGAATCAACATGTAGAGCACCCCTACGCGGCCCATCATTCTCATATTTCTACTGTGTCCAGAAATTTTTTAGTGGAACGGTCATATTTTGCATACGATGCTGACGTGGTATATTTGTTCAATCGAGATACATGTAATCATTAATTATAAAATTATAGTTATTAAATCCTAAAATTTTTTTAAAATATAAAAAAATCTTAAATAAATAGTGTAATATATAAATATTAAAAAATCTAACAAACGATAAATTATAATTGAAAAAATATATAAATTGTGAATTCTAATTTGATGAATATACAGCATCAGTATCGTTTACGTGGTATATCTGCTTCACTAAAGACTTTCTCCTACCGTCCCTTCTGGTGGATGACAGGCTTACTCTGTAAACCAAGAAACCCAATTCGATAACATAGATTGGTTGAAATAGTTTGAATTCACAGAGATAGTCACACGTCTCTTCCCTTAATCAATTTCTCGTGTCCAAGTCTTGCGAAGAGAAAAAATTTATAATAAAAAAACTTTGCCCCTATTGTTTCGAGTTGTCTTGAATCTAAGTCAGTTAAGAGTTATCGAATTTTTATATATTAAGAAGGATGTATTGAAGAAAAACCAGAATAATTCCAAAAACGGACCGCCCAATGACTTACATCTTCAGCCTGAAGAAGGCAGAGCTGGATACATTGAACCTGGACACTCCACCTCAACATCCTATAAAGCCGCCTCTCCTCTCGGGTCCAACCGCAAGTTCCATATCATCCGACAACCTCGGCCACCATCCCCCGCTGCTCCAATGGCTCCGTCGTCCGAGGTATCGAACCCGATAACCAAGGAAATCCCGGGCCGTAGCCGTCCTAGAGCCGCCGGTCCAGTTGCCCTGAGGAAGAGGAACGAGGAGCTGGAGGGGGAGCTGAGGAAGAGCCGGGAGAGGGAGGAGAGGATGGAGGAGGAGCTGAGAAGGATCAACGAGAGGCTAAGGGTGGCCGAGGAGGCAGAGGAGCGGCTCTGCTCCCAGCTCGCCGAGCTCGAGGCCGAGGCCCTTGATCAGGCCCGTGCCTATCACACACGCATCCTCTCGTTGACCGAGCAGCTCTCCCAGGCCCAGAAGCTCCTCCACCGCTCCACCTCCGCTTCTCCTCTGCTTAGCTGATGGCTTCTTTGTATTGTATAATGTAGAAGATTCGTTGACATCCATTTTTTCCACTTGAACAACTCGGTCTGAGGATGTTGGGCGGCTGCTTATGTCGTCGTCGTCGTCGTCTCGATCCAAATTTACCTGATGTCTGTAACTGAGACTCGAATGCAGAATGAATTGGAATCATTACAAGGAACACTACTCTTCCTGCTTCGATTCTGTTAGCTCTGCCGCTCGAGTTGTCGAAATATATTCAAGAAAAACTTGCAGAAATGAATGTCTGTGGCCTCTGGATTTCGACGACAAGAAAACTGCTAACACTATTAAACGTCTTTAGCGTTCATAAACACCATCAACAAAGGTGGATCTCTGGCTACTGATTCATGAATTGCAGCTGATCGGAATCAGTGCACCCACCAGGATTTGCGATCGACACGCATCCGGCTCTCATTGGAGAAAGATCTCATGAAAGTTCTGATTAATCACAATGTACTTGCACACCTCTGGCTAATGCCAAATCCCTGCTCCTGCAATTGCTCATGTTACACACTTGACTGGGACTGCTTTCACTTGAAAGGAGTGCAAGCATAACCCAGGCACAGGCCCGTGGCGCTGCTGTATGGAAACAGAGAGACCGGTCGAGTCAGCGGCAGCTCGGGGATCGGTCCATCGGTGGCCAGAAACTCGATCAGTGCCTCCATGGACGGCCTCCCTTTGCTCTCGTTCAGGGTGCAGAGCAGCCCAATCTCCACGGTCCGAACAGCTTGTTCTGGGTTTATCATTGAGCCCATCCTCCGGTCCACAAGCTTCACCTTCTCGTTCACCTCGTGCATTCTCCACGCGAGCTCCAGCAAGTCCCTTGCTTCCGGCTCCATCTCCGGTTCCCACCTCTTCCTTCCGGTGACCACCTCGAGCACGAAGACCCCGAACTCGAACACATCTGCAGCCGGGCTCACCGCGGCCTCAAAACGCTTGGATCCCGAGCCAGGAAGCACAAACCCGAAATCCCCCAGAACTGCCCTGAAGTTAATGTCAAGAAAGACGCTGGAGGTTTTCATATTTTTGTGGGCGAGTTTCTTGGAGTGCAAGAAGCCCAGGGCATCTGCTACGCCTGTGATGACCTTGAACCGCCTCATCCATGACAGGACACCGGCCCCGAAAAGCCACTTATCGAGGCTGCCATTGGGGAAAAAATCATAGATGACCATTGTTTCCCGACCATCATGGCACCATCCCCTGACCGGAACCAGATTGGGGTGGCGCACCCGGCTGATTGCACAGATCTCTTTCATCAGCCACTTCCTGTCCAACCCGTTGGAATTAAGAAACTGAACTGAAAACCGCTTCACAGCAACTTGGATGCCATTTGATAGCTTTCCACGATAGAAAATTCCTCGAGAGTCACTCCCCAGTACCTCGTACTCGTCAAAACACCTTGTCGCAGAGGAAACCTCCGAAAACAAGAAGCGCCGGGGCTTATTGGGAGGCCTGGGCCTCTGTAATTTCTCCGGTAAAGTCACAGCCCCCGGCTTTTCTGGCTTGCGCCTATTGTTAAAGTAAAGGCTGAGCAGAACAGCGAGAACTAGCACAACCACAGCGATAAATATCAAGAAGCTGCTGGTGGGTCCCTTCTCGGTGACCCTGGAGCTGCTGCCCTCGAGGACGATCTTGCTCTCACATGCTTCGGCTGATGGGAGTTGAAGAAAAGCTTGGCTTGTGGAAGTAAAGTTCCAGGAAAGGATATCATGGATCTGGGTCAGATTCCCTGTCGAGGCAGAGAACCCGACAAACATATACTCCTTAAGGTGAGGGGAGAGATCAAGGGCTTCTGAGAATACAGGTCTGGAGGGAAATTCTCGACCACCTGGTCCGATGTAAATCTCCATCCACCGCCTGGGACCATCATATCTGATCCGAACCTGGTGGATCGAACCATCCCAGAGGTGTACCCCAGCCTCAGAAGCATTGATGGTTTTAGCAGAGACAATGCTTCCCAAGTTGATGCCCAGATGGTTATCATTCGGGTCACCAAACTCGGGATTGTGGCGGGTGTCAAATTCCACAGCGACGGCCTTATAGTCTTCATCACAGGCATCATTGAGCATGCCGAGCCATGGTCCCGACCTCCCAACTGTAAACTCATCAGGCACTATAATGAAGGTCAGCCCACTGCCTCCATGACTAGGACCGGAGTCCCAATTACCCTTGGAACTGTGAACTGTGTCATTCCTGAACTGGAAGGAGAAGGTGGTCTCGAAGGAAGCAGGGGTCTTGGTGGCCGGATCGTGGAGGCGAATAGGGGAAGAGTACAGTGCCCGGCCTGCTAGGTGCCTGAGGTCGAGTGCCTCGGTCTCATCAGGAATCTGAAGGGTAGACTTCTCCTTGGAGAGCTTGGCACTTCCTAGCAGCTTGACATCGTGAAGGATCCTAGGGTTGTCCAGGCTAAAATCAGGGAAGGAAAGATACTTGGTGACATTGATTGCGGGTCCTCTGGGCTGATTCTTCTTCTGATCAGCTGAAACAGCTCGAAACGGGTCAACCGCTGCTAGAGCCAGGAGATAAGCTGAGCAGAAGAAGAAAACCAACCTCAAGGAACAGAACCCGGAGCCACAACATAAAGAGGAAGCCATTGTTAAGAGCAACAAAGACTGCTGCTCTGTATGATTTTGATAATACTCAGATGTGCATGATTCCCCCGTGCACTCTTAATGGATGGGATGATGAAGACCGTATCAAGCCTGGCTAACCCAGAATTTTCTGATATGGAGGAGGTGGTGGACAAAGGACATACGTATGTGACAAGAAGGGAGTGCAATGAGATATAGAATACAGATTAGGATGAACTATGAAGACAGGCCACCACCTCAACAGAGAGGAATCTTTTATTGCACTGTTGGGAGTAAGAGACAGCGACAGGTGTTTTGTCCTCTATTTGAAATCAGTCCTTGGCATGATTTGTTTTGTGGGGTCGGCCCTCAAGATGAGTGTGTGGTGCAGCTCTTGGGTCCATTTGCCGTCTTCAATTCCACCACCTTTCCTCTGATGTCTTTGTTATGTCTTTGTTGAATAGGACAATATCTCTGCCACTGTTCTCTAGCTTCTTCCACCAAAGAAATTCATTGACATCCAACCGAGAAGAAGGGATCCCCACATAAATGAAATCGCAAGAGAGTTGGCTTTCATTGGATGATTTTCATTCGGGTTGAGGAGAAAGTTGAAGATATTTGTTCTTAGCAGCAATAATCTGCATGTCATGTCACATAGAAAATGCAGGCATCAACATCAAAGTGAGAGTGGGGTAAATTTTACTGAGTTACATGCTTTTCCTAAGGATAAACATTTCTCGTACCAGACAGGAATATCTGAAAAGGGGCCTACCTTGGAATACGGAAGAAAAAACAAGGGCTTCATGTCAAATCTAGGTTATATCTATGATCAATAATTGATTATACAAAATTCAAGAGCAATCGGATTTAGCAGCTTCTTTTCTTCAAGGGTGAAGAGTTTCAGACTACCAACAATCTTATGTGGCCAAGGAGATAGGTTTGTTCTGCTACTCGAGAATCAATGCTGCATCATCTGAAGAAGAAAGAAAACATGCTCGTAACAGTAAACCAAAAGATTAGGGTTTCATGCTCCAATATGTCCAAACAGAAGTATTGCATTACTAACTAAATATGTCCCAAAGTTAACATCCGCATCAACTCAAAATATTGAAATCCCATCTCATACAAGGTCATGAAATTCCAAACATAAGCTTTGAAGCAGAGGCTGCTAACCAGAGAGCCATTCAGATAAGAGAATGCCCACCAGAAAATTGCTCAATTCTCGCTAATATAGGCGCCACCAATTAATTTCCTAATATCCTTGTTCTTGATTATTCAATAGTCTGGCAGAGTAAAACTATGTTCATTGTTTCTGGGTGTGTCGAAAGAATGAACATAGGTTTACAACCTCTTCATAAAAAAATGCAAGTCTGTTCCAGGACAAACACAGGACAAGCAGAAAACACGGGTGCCTGATTTATTAAGGGCACAGGATCTAGAAACTAGTTTAATGTCATTCCCGTCCAATGAGCTCGTCCTTGACCTCCTTAGACCGAAGAACAGAGACAACCTCAAGCATATCCACTTTCATCACCTAATAGACAAACAAACAATCAGCTATACAGTTGCTTGAAATTGATGTGCCAAGATTTCTCAGCCCTCTAAAGCATTTGATTGAAAGGCATGAACTTTTCATTTGTTGTTTGTCAAGCACCCATTCCACCATGCTTTTACCAAGGTTTCACCCCATACTGCCAGAAATAGCATCATGATAAGCAAGAAAACTGGCCCATCTCGATTTTGAAGATACGATCATATATAGAATAGATACTTTGCAGTGGACGCTGTTGACCGGGACAAACAATCCCTGGCACACGATGATAAGTAGTAAAATTCCAATCTTTCCAACTCCAAAGACAAACCTTCATCGAAAATCTACTCAACAGCCTACTATCATTAAAAAAAAAAAAGGCTGAAGGCACGAACTTGTCCAACATCTTAGCACCAAGTTATAAGCATTCGGGGTCATAAGTTCAGAAGAGAATAAAAAAAATCATAAGGAATCACATTGAATCAGCTAATATACAGCAGAACCTATTCATACCATCGGATTCCACCGATACCGAATGAAAGATAATCAAGTGAGGGGAACATCGCACCTCGCCTAGGAATGTGCTTTCTCAATCTACCTGTTACGGTCAGCGATGCTAGGTTGATCAGAAACTGATCGTAGATGAAGTGTCGAACCGCATCTCGTACTGGCACGCCGGCGATGAGATTCTCGATGTGGCCGGTGACCCTTCATCGAAAATCTATTCCAACATCCCCGAGTCTTAAATAAGTCCAGTTAATCACATGAAAAGTGCACTTGAAACTGATGTGGAGGTACAGTCGAACCCAGGTCATGTTCATCTTTGTATCCATATTCGAGCCAAGCAACCTGCAAGAAAGCCGAGTCCGGTTGTAGAGGCCGGATCGGCTTTTCGATACTCAAGTTAGAGAAGAAAATATTAGAAGAGTAAATTGGAGAAAGATCCATATGGGATGTTTATCGTGTGTATTTGCATACTCCCTCAGATGAAGGAGGAGATATATATATATATATATATATATATTAAGTCCAGAATGAGAGAAGAGGATGCTCTACTTTTTATAGGCAGAGCCCATACATATACATATATATATATATATATATATAAAATATAGTTGGTCCCGATATCTTATCCAGTTGTGATATGATATACCCATGCCTATATATAATGCAGTTGGTCCCGATATCCTATCCGATTGTGATTTGATATACAGATAAATAATAAATTAATTACTTAATTTTACTTAGATCCCGATAATATAATTATCAATACCACTCTATTCAAATCGGATGGTCCGTAATCAAGTCGAATAACTTTGTCTATATTAAGAACCGTCCACATTACCATTATTACTCTATCCACTGATACTATTTATTAGCCCGACATAATTTACTTATATATCAAATAATTATTAATTAAATTTATCGCGTCATGTGTACTCGATTTAACTATAAATTTATTATCTCATTCCCATAAAGTCTTGTCCACAACAATATTACCATGTTACTATACTTTGCGCGATGACATCAACTAATGAAATTTCAATTATTTTTGAGTTGGTTTTTATTTGTAGGATTTTGAAAAAAAATCTTAAAAATAAATGAATTTTATTTATCATTTGTAGGATTTTGAAAAAAAACCTTAAAAAAATGAATTTTATTTATTGATATCATCAATAAATATTATCACTTGATGACACCACCTCGGATCGATACAGAGGAACCATTTCTAGTGTGCAGAATACTCGCAAGGAGGTAAGTATAGAACATACTTTGGTATGTCCCTATTGGTTGGAGAACTGAACCCTTAATCTACTTTGACTCTTCCCTGGAAGAGAGAAAACTTAGAACATTGTGTAAGGAGAGAGACGGGAATGGTTTCCTGGTAAGCTCCTTTGTCTAGTTATTTACTCCCCAACCCTTTTGGGGTATAAGCAAAAAAAAAAAAAAAGAGAAAAAAATAGTCTTAAAAATAATTTTTTTGGCAACTTACGTAAAATTCGGTCCTTTTTTTTTTTGTCAGTGAATAGAGGAGGCATATAGAATTCAATTAGCTTTTAAGGCAAAGGAAAAATAACACAAAAGTTGATTTACAGGCCCAAAAATAGGCTCGAGATCGACCGAAATAATATAAAAATAGAATATCATATTTAATTATTTATCGTATTGTGGGCTTTCAACAATAAAAATAATGTTTTTAATGTTTTTAAACTTGAACTTTGATTCATACTTATGTTATATATTTAGCTTATTAATGTACTGGAATGTTTACGATTAGTAATTCTCATTTAAATGTATTTTGTTTTATTCTTTTTAAATATAATTTATTCTTACATTGAATAGGCACCCAAAAACCGAACCGTTAGTGGTTGATTTTCATCTTAAATGGTTCTTGATATAATTTTTAAAACACTGAAAAATTCAACTCGACATTCTGACCCGACCATTTACACGAAAAGCCATCCTAGCTGACCATTTTTACCTGTACATGTGGTTCTAATTTTTATCATTTTGTTGTGTGGTTTTAAACATAGGAGAAACCGACAAAAATACCATCCGTTTCAGAAGAAAATTTTGAATGATGATAGTTTTAAAAATTTTGCCGTTCAACTTACACTTTTAAAACGGCGTTTACAAAAATAATATATAATTTATAATTTTTCAAGAATTTGTTTTGAGATGTGATTTTTTTTTTAAGAAATTCGGATGATTTAGTAATTAAACCGTAAATAAGACTCGAAAAATATTTATGCACAGATAAAGATTTGACTTTTGAGCAGTAGAGTTTTGAATAATTTTTATTCTCGAGTTGTTCTTGATTCGTTAGCTCACTCGTGCTTCCACGATGTTCATAGATTTCCACCTCAACCTGGCGTGCTAAATTGCCCCCCCTTTTTTTTTTCCCTATGAAGCTTTGTTACTTGAACATTTTTGCTTAGTAACATCTTTGGGCACATGCATAGGGGACGTTTTGACTCATCCTACCCCTTGCCACGAAGTCGTATCAGAGTGGGTTTTCCGAATCACAAAAACATGCCCTCTTACGACCGCAGGTGTTCGAGAAACCTAGATAAAAATGCAAGTGTTAGGATATCTCTACGCACATGACTGATCCAATCGATTTGAGTATATCATGTAAACCCTTCAATAGAAAGTTGATGGAAGATTGGGAATTTTTACGGCAGAGTCCTTAGATATTTTTTGCAAGTAGGGGGCATGATTACGAGCACGCGATTGCTTTCTTTTATTTGAATTGCTGATTGTGAACTACTGCATTAAATTGTTAAATGATCCGATAACCGATTTATAGAAGGTTTTCTCAACCACGAGATAGTCTGGTTTCTTGACGAAGATTGCCAGTCAGGACAAAAAGAATTGCATTTTTCATGAGTTAAATGGAAAAAGTTTATCACGGTCACGAGTCATCACCAATCCACAATATTTGAACTTTTATATTTAATAGCAATCATATTACATATGCTAAATAGTTTGCGTTTAACATCATTTCCAACAATAAAATATCACCAAAGACCTAATATAAATCGATAAGCCAATTTCCTCTCAATCCAAACTGAGTCCCTAGTCGGATAGAAGTATTTTATACAACGGTGTCACCACATGCTAGTATTTTTATTTTTATTTTTATTTTTTTAAGGTTTATTAAAAATATAAAAGTAACTAAATTTTATTGATCGGTACCATTGTGCTGACACCGTCGCTAGGGAAAAATACACGAGAATTGAGGATGTGATGTTAGTGTAGTGAAACATATCAACTCATAATCAGAAAGTTCTAAGTTCGATCCTAGCCCGAATATTTATGTGCCCATTTATTCTTTTCATTTCTTGTACCTGTATTAGACTAGTGAACCTCTCCTGTTACTCTAAAAAATACTATGGATTAATAGAGGTCTTTAATAATAGAATTAATTTATAGGAAGTTTTTGTAATTTAGTAACTGAATCGTTCAGGTCTCTTAAGAAAAATCCAATAAAATTGGAATAAAACTGAATCATTCAATAGTTTACAATTATGGTTCAATTTTTTTAAAAAATTTAATAACTCATAATTATTTTTCACCGATTTAATAGTCAAGTAACGAAACCGAGGAATTTTTCATAATTTGACTGCATCTGTTTATTTATGGAATAACTTTCAACCCCCCGACGACCCTCCTTTAATGTGGTAAGAAATTCATGCTGCTCGGTTGCACTTCCAAATGGGAAGGTGTTTATGGAAAATATTTTTCAAATTTTACCTGAAATTTATGCAATTGTTTAAAAAAATTATTTACTATTTTTTATATGGAAATGCTGTAATTTAAGAAAAAAAATTTCTTCTTCGTGGATCAAAATTGCATATAGATCAGAGAAGTTATCTTTCAGTGTTCTAATTTTTCGTAAGTAAAATTTTTTGTTGCCTAATTCGACTAGGAAAAAAAAAAAAGAAACAGAGCAGCACAAAATAGTCAAAGGCATTGAAAATGACGATGGACTTATTTAGAGCTGGTTGATAATTTACAAGAAAATATAAATTAAATTGCTTTAGTGAGTAATAATTACTGTAACTGTTCAGATGAATGATACTCATTTACTTGCTTATTACAATTTTGATTGACAATTTCTTCGCGAAATGAGATCCCTAGAAATTTCTGTTAAAAGGAACCTCGCTGATATATACAGATCGCCCTACCTCGCAGTGATACGATGAGAAATTACTAGTAAAGTTGCCTCAGTAAGCAATAAATATGAATATTGCTCGAGTGAATAACAGTCATTTTCTCATTGTTGTAATGTAACCGGTATATATTATCAAATCGAGTGACAAGTTAGAATCTGTTAAAAATTTCTGTCAAATAAGAACTAGGGTTTGCATAGGTACTGAGTAGAATGGTTGGAAACTATAGGGTATATTCGGAGTAAATGCCAATGAAATTCAGGTAGGGTCTGAGTAACAAATTGATAAATCGATTAAAATTGGTTATGGTTCCAGTTCCAACAACATATTACCCATAAATCAGTATTGGAGCTTGGTATTCAAAGGAAAGATTGATTTCGATAGGCTAAAATTCCTTCGTTCGTATTTTCATTCCCGGGCTTTCTATTTTATTGAATTTATAACTCGATAAAATTTCGTTTCATGCAATAATTATGCATATACGATAAAGTTATTATATTTAAAATATCAATAAAATTTTGGGATTAACAACAAATAATAATGAAATATATTAAAATTTATATACGATTGACTAATGTTTAATAAACTTATAACAGTATACTAAATTAATGCAAATTAAATTTCAATGGTAAAAATGTATCATAAATTCAATTATCTAGCTGTAAAATGGATTGTAACTATATACTTATCCTAATAAGAAGGTAAAAAAAAGATAGATTTTAATATGGTAATCGAGACTTGTGACGGGCTTCGAATCTAAAAACTTAAGAGCCGGTCCTGTATAACATAGGGTTCGGATGTCATGAAAAATATAGGCCACCTAAACCCGGTGCCACGAATAGGAACTGCTTTTTGTGCAATACAATATAAAACAACCTTTTTTCTGGTGGGAAAATAGACTACCTTAAATGGAATAAGTCCACGTGAGTCTTACGCTGGTCGTGTCGAATCACCTCCACATCATCGAGGCAAATCCGGCAAAGCTACATAACCGGCTCATCGTCATAAACGAGGTAGATTTTCCAATTCGAAAAAAACCGAATGAGTTCGAATCCGATACACGTCATCCACGTACGAGTTCTTGAATTCTGGTTGTTCGGGACCGTAAAGATGTCGAGATCGGGACTACCCGGGTTACGACTTTCATTAACCAGTACCGGAAACAGGTATATTCTCTCGGAGTCGAGGGCACAGAGCAGGTGACCATTTAATTTAGTCAGTTCCGAATGTAAATGGACGGAGAGTTAAGAGAGAATGTATGATGTGTATCTGAGAGTACACTTACATTACTTCCCATTTAATTCACCACAAGACTAAATACTCTCCATAAATGCTGAAGTAATCATATTTGACTTCAAATCAATAACGTACAGGTTCGATTCTTCTCAGTAAAAAAAATCTTAAATAATTTTATTTTATAATGACGTGATAAAAAATATCAATTAAATTTCTCTAATTAGTAACGGTTGTTATGATAGTCTTTTTTATATATAGAGGAGGTACACAAGCACAGAATGAGATAGAAGGAACCGGAGATGAAGGAGCACATGGAATCCAACCGGTAAGAATTGAACTCGCGACCTCTTGATCCCGGGATCGAGGACGGTATCGACCTTATAGAGTCTCCTTTCTCATCAATTACGACGACTTAATTGTTACTTATTCGCATTTCTCCTCATCTGTGTAATTCAGTTTCCCTGTATCTCTTCCTATTATTCCTTCTAGACTCGGAGAGCCTCTCTTGTAAGAGGAAGTTTGCAGTGCAGCGACTCTACCACGTGGCGATATGGGTGTGGTATTTCTGTCCAATTGGGGTTTAAAATGTAATTACCATATATACAGTCATAATTATCAAATTAAAAAAACTCTAATAAGTCATAAAAATCCTAATAAATACCAATCTCTAATTGGACGAATGATATATTTACTCTTGTAACCAAACAAAATTAAACTCTCTCCTAATCACATTGACCGTCCTCAAGAGGTTTTCATACGCTGCCCACATTTACTCCACATATACATGACAGGCACATTCCATTCCTCCCCTGTCTACACTTCAATTGGTTCTCATTCCATCGCAAACGGAAAGAGCTGTATCTCCGGCGGATTCCGGTGACCGGACTGCCATGGCATCTGCCAAGAACTGCTTCGAGGCCTCGAAGGCGCTTGTCGGAATGCTGATGGTGCAGGCCTTCGCCACTGGCATGCAGCTCCTCACCAAAGTCATCCTCGCCGACGGCATGCTCATCTTCGCCCTCATGACATACCGCCACATCGTGGCAGCGGCCTGTGTCGCCCCGTTCGCTTTCATCCTCGAAAGGTTCAGTTTCTTCACTCTCCGGTTTCCTCCTCGATTGATGATATTCGATCGGCACGGTTCGGTATTTTTACGAACTCGTACGAATGTGAAATCTATGGAACATTTGAGATTGTTGTGTTGGGTTGATGAATTGCTGTAGAGGGAAGGATGCCAAGCTAAGCTTCAAGATTTGGGTATGGCTCTTCTTTAATGCATTAAGCGGGTAAGGCCGATCGAGCGACATTGCTTTCATCTCTCTTTTCTTGTTCTTTTAATATATAATAATTAATTTAGATTATTATTCACAAATCGAATAAAGATTGAATTTTATGTATGATTTTTCAGATTTTTCGTAACAAATCATGAGAGAAAATAGCATGGCTGTTACGGTATTAGAAAAAATAATAACCTTGACTTACTCAGATTCGAGCCAGATTTAAAATTATCTGTTGATGATGGAATGTGACTTGTTTTGACCAAAAACCCTTCGACTGAGCATTACTGTAATTTTTTTTTTCAGTAATTAGTAATTATTATCAACCTTAAAATGTGTCTCCATGAAATAATCACGTGATATACAAAATTAATTAATAATTTTTTCAATTATCTTCTTTTTTTTCCCCTAATTAATTAATTAAGCTTACATTTGAGCATTTCCCTTCTATGTTTGCCCGTGCAGAATAACTGCAGCAATGGGCTTGTACTACTACGGCCTCAGAGACACCACGGCTACTTATGCTGTCAATTTCCTCAATTTGATCCCAATTCTCACATTTATCTTTGCAGTAATCGCCAGGTATTGTTCAATCATCGGCTCGGAATGTTTACACAGATAAATTATCGAACGATAGTATAGTTCACTCGTCCAAATAACATTCGTTCCATCAAGAAAACTCGATCTTTTCGCAAACCAAGGCTCGAGACACGTTGGTGGTTCTCCACAGGTTAGAGGCACTGAGGCTACACAGCTGGCCGGGCCAGGCGAAGACCGTAGGCGCCATCCTATGCGTCGCCGGGGCACTCTTGACCAGTCTCTACAAAGGGAAACCCTTCCACATTCTCCACCACGCACTTCTCAGCCACTCCGAGGTCGTGGTCAAGAACGTCAAGCACAGCTGGGTGAGAGGAACCCTAATGTTAACCGGCAGCGTTCTCTGTTACTCGACGTGGTACATGCTCCAGGTCTGGTATTTCACACGTAAAATCTGCATACAATTAGTTTCAAGAGATCGGTTTCCTGACATGGTTTCGATGTTTCTCGACCGGGAAGAAAGGAATGGGACTTTTGCTCCTGTCGTCCCAGCTGCTTTACAACAACATCATACCGTGTCCTTCGTTTGTTCAGTTTCGGATCGGGTTTTTATGTCGAAATCCGATCTTGCTTATCATCGGATCTTCTTCAACAGGTTAAGTTGCACAAGATGTTCCCTCTCAAGTACTGGACCACGATGCTGACCTGCATCATCGCATCGGTTCAGTCGATGGTGATAGGCGTATCTCTGGAGCCTGACATCGAGAAGTGGAAGCTCGGATGGAACTTGCAGCTCCTCACAATTGTGTACTCGGTAAGCTTCCGATGAGAGCACGATCATATTATTAAGATCAAATTTAGACAAGTACCAGATGTACCTAATGTTGTGTTGGTCCAGGGTGCACTAGCCACCGCAGCAACATTCTGCTTGATCTCATGGGCGATCACAAAGCGTGGCCCGACTTATCCTTCGATGTTCAACCCCTTGACGCTCATCTTCGTGGCGGTGTTAGAAGCCCTCCTATTTGGTGTAGCCATCTGGCTCGGGATGTAAGTGTGTTCATTCAATTGACGGGATCATACATCAGCTAAAGTTGCAGGACAGTGATACGGAGCTCGACCGGAATATGCAGGGTCTTAGGCGCAATCCTGATCGTCACGGGACTGTACTCGTACCTCTGGGGGAAAAGGAAGGAATCGAAGCTGCCGCCACAGCAGCTGAATCTGGTCGCAGTGGACGTGGAGGCAACGGCGATTGAATCTACCGGGGTGTCACTAACAGCAGTCGTAGTCCCTAGCTCGTCCCCGACTCAAGATCCCGAAGTCGGTATTGAGATAACCCGGGAAAAGAATGATGACAGTAAATGAAGAGATATAGCAATGGGCATAGCAAGAAAATTACTTGACCATTTTGTCCCAAAGTGCAAAGTAGATAACACATATATATATAGTATATGTATATGTGTATAGACAGCTAGCTGCAGATAGTACTTCTTCGTCTCACGTATTTTCGTAAGAACGATATTGCTTTTATGGTTTAGTAGACTGTTTTGTTGGTGAGGGACCAAAACCGAACATGCTGAGGAAGGCAGCTTCGATGACGGGATGGAGATCCGGCGAGTTTAGGGCGATGTAGCAGTAGACCAACTCCTCGACATCGTCCCAGCCAACTGCTCCGACATCCCGGACCGTCTCAATGATCGAATCTCTGATCTCGGAGAATGCATCCGTGGACAGCTTCACAGTGCAGAGGCAACCCGAGAAGACCCCACGAATTCCGCCGGGCAAGTTCGCCGATAGGCTTATTGTATTGCGACGATTCCGGGAACTAGGTTTTCTCTCGACTTCATCGAATCCCATGCCGGATGGTCGGGGACAAACAAATGCGCAGAGCTCGATTTTGAAGTAGCAGGGATTAAATGCAGCGGAGGAGCCAAGAGGTACACAAACGAGGCGATGGTTCTTGTGACAACAGGGACAGTGAGTGCTGAATCATGTGATCTGAGATAAATGACAGACAGACAGAAATGTGTTACAGGAAACATTTAGGAGCATTGATTCACAGTGCAGTCTAATGTGAGTTGCAGACAGCTCAGTCGGATTCCATTGTTTCGTACCAACTATAGAAATAATGTAACTGAACGTGTAGAGGATCGGGTATGGAGCTCGGGCGCACAAGACCCAACCCATACAGAACAGGATAATTTTTGCATATTCATCTTGAATTTTTGATTTAGACAAGCAAATTTACATAGTAAATCTGAAGAAATCCTTTTTATGATTTACATATATCTACACATTCATAAAGATACATGCTACGAAAGAGTCTCATAACTTTCCAACTTGATTTTGAAAGAACACTGAAATCATAGTTTGCACTCTTCACGTGACTGTACGAGTGAACGTTCCTTTTTGCGACAAAAAACCGAAAACCACATGGGTAGAGGGGCCAGTAGACCAGATCAAAACTACGTGGAGCAACAATGACATCCACAAGCAATCAACTATAATAGATTGATAACAAAATTATAAAACCTGCGAGTTATCGTACCCGCGCCGCCCCCCTCCCACACCCAAAATCTGTAGGTCACCCTCCAGAAAATTGTGGCCGTTGGATCTGCTCGGTTCTGCACCGTGCCGGTTCTTTAGGTATGCCCTTCAAGTCAGGACTTGCTATATAATAATATAATTATTAAATTCTAAATTTTTTTTGAAAATATACAAAAGCTAATAAGTAGTTAATTCTAATTAAAAAAATATAAATGGTATAAAACATTAAAAATCCTAATAAAGAGTTAATTCTAATTAGTCAAACATATAAATGATAAATTTTAATTGGACGGACATATCACATCAGCAACTGCTCTATTGAAGACTTTCTTATTATTTAGAGGATTCGCAAGTGATAACATATGTGAATTGAGCATCTAGAGTAGCTTTTCTTGAGTGGTTGATGATCCTTTTCTAGGCAAAGGCTGGTGTATTTAGGACTTTTAGTTGACATGATTCAAAGGGCATCTTCAAAAGCTACATCCCCTTCACATTCTTGTCCATTAATTCACCAAAAAGAAAGGACTCCACCGTCCAGTTACAGTAAAATCCGTCAAATAGACAGGTGAAACAATGAGATACCGTCACAGAGTAATGATAATTTCACTCTCTAGCGGTCCCAGAACGCGTAATGTGAACTCGGGTTTTCCCGAGACCAAAATTCCCTCTAGATTCTACTGTATGACTACCAAATCAATGTGTATGTTCATGATTTCTTTTTGTTAGTGAGGTTAAGTTGGACGCCTTTTCTTCTTTTTATCGCCTTTTGCTTTAATAAAAGAGGAAACCTAGGAGGATGAGGGATAATCGCCCCTTTGCCCTTCCCCTTTCTTTATCCTTTCGACATGATTTTATGTGTTCTTTTAATAGGGCAAATCACATAAAAAGAGCATGTAGTATTTTCGGTCTGTACAAAACGTAATATATTTTAATTTTTGAATAAAAGGCATAACATTTCCTTTTCTTTTTTAAATTGAGCTAAACTGTTGGAATTTTCTCAAATTGAGCCAAATCATCAACTCCATTTTTAAATGCTGACACGACTTGTCGTACGTGACTTATTATGCTACATATAATCCTGTAATTGATTAAAAATTTTAAAAATAAAAAATAAAAAAATAAAATCAAAGGGGAGAAAGAGTGACCAGTGTAAAGAACTAGGAGCATCGACAAAGTCACCAACCCCTCAACTGGCCACACCTGTCCGTTTCAATTTTCATTTATTTTTTAGTTATAGAGAATATCAGTAAATTTAAAAGAGAATAGGCAAAAAGAGGAGAAGAATGAATCGTAGAATGTACCACCTCGAGGATCAAGCTCACACCTCTAAATCGTACATTGACTGTGCGTTCAATTAGGAAATCCTTTTCTCAAGTTCATTTAAGTAGTCTCAGAAGATAATTGGATTGATATATTCGGTCCTAAAAGCATGCCTTTAATCAGTAATATTTATGCACAAAGAATGGGAGTCTGACACCTTTCTCGTCCCTCTTTATTTCCATATTGTTGTTATGCTACTCTAAATATGTAAATATTCTCTGTAACTGAAAACACTGTTAGTTGAAAGAACCTTTTATTTTGTCTGCCCAGTGGATCAAGATAATATTGAATAAACAGGCTAGGGTTGAGTTTTCCACAGACCTATTATGACTCTATGCAACCTGGTACCATGATTTCGTAAGATTCCACTGTGAGAGATTCGATTCTAAAGTGCTGGATTAATAACAGAAGAACCTTTTGCCTTTGCTTTGCTTTCACACTGATGGGATAGTGATCTCAAATTCTCAGTATCCTTCTGGGGGGATACATCGAAATTGTAGCACTAGCACTGCACTTTCCATCAACCTCGCAACGTAATATTCGGTGTGACTTGGCACGGGTCGTTTCAGAAATTTATCTGCAACAACCCCGACCGGAGAAAGATCGGCATTCCGTGCTGATAAGATCGAGCTAAAATGTGAAAGTTAACATACGAAAAAGAGCAACTTTTGACAAAAGATTATCACCATTCTACCTTGAAGAGCCTCCCATTGTCTCAGTGCGGAGAAAATGTTCAATAGAGCGGTTATACTGCATAGATAATGCTGACATGATATATTCATATAATCAGAATTCACAATTTATACATTTGCCAATTAGGTTCATCATTTTAGGTTTTTTAATACTTTTTTTTTACCATTTATATATATTTTTTTCAAATTATGATTCATCATTTATCAAATTTTTTTATATTTTTAAAGATTTTTTATGATTTAATAACTATAACTTTATAATTATTGATTACATGTCAAGTTCTGATGACTTATGTGGTATGATTGCTCTATCGAATACTTTCTACTCAATATGAGTTGATTTATATGCTTTGATAAATATCTTTTTAAATAAGATATCGAATTTAAATTTTATAAATTATTTAAATTAATAGTTAAAATAATTTTGTCTCTTCATAAATTAATTATAATTGATTCCATATTAATTAAAATTTCAAATATTCACTTTAGAATTTATTAAAATTTTGAATATTCACTCTCTTGGATCGGAAAAGAGAGACGCTCATTATTGTGTACAATATGTATTTGTCTGTGTATGCAACCGGAAAAGACGAGGGAGAAGAAGACAGAAGCGCAGGGAATTCAACGGTCTAGGATTCCTTCGAACTCACGTCATGTCCGCCACGTCAGTCGCGGGCCAGCTACTGCCAGGATGCTTACGTGGCGGTACTTCGTTGGCTAGCCAAGTGTACCACTATCCATCTCAGTCAACAACTTCCTTGAGAAGTTGTCCATCAATACCCCCAGACGATCACACAATTACCACTGCGCCCACAATAGTAATACATAACGGTGTCCGCAAGCCGGAAGACCGAGTGGAAGCCTTTGTAATTACCGCCAAACATCAGGGGCATTTAGGATGATTTGTGCAATGCGCACGGCACTCTCAACACCAAGTAAATCCCTCACGAAAAAAATCTTAAATGATCCTATAATAATTATTTTAATTAGTCTTAATTATAAAAATTATTCAAATTATTAATAATAATTTATTAATTTTTATATTTTAATTAATATTTTTTCATACCATGTAATTAGCTAAAAATTCTGCGCTCTCTCTTTCGCTTTCTCTGTTGTTTCCTTGCCTTTGATGATCTGAGAGCGACATGGCCATGCCCCTTTTAACTCGTGAAGAAATCCCCGGGATTCTCCGTCACTGCAATCATCGACCATTTTAGGGTTTTTCTCTTCTCTATTTCTCTGTGTTCTTGTGCTCTGTGTCCTTCGACTCCTCCACAGCGGAGCTGCCATGGCAGTCCTGCCGATCGATTCGCTGCCGCTGGGGTTCCGGTTCCGGCCGACCGACGAGGAGCTGGTAGATCACTACCTCCGGCTGAAGATCAACGGGAACGACTACGAGGTACGAGTCATCCGAGAAATCGACGTCTGCAGATGGGAGCCCTGGGACTTGCCCGGTACGACATTTTCAATCTCTCACGGTTTCCATTTTAATGGGTTTTCGGATAATTCGATACTGTCTTGTAGCTCACTGGCACGAAAGAAGTCAAATTTGTTTCCAATTTCATGGAATCGGGTCTATTCAGTTCGGAAAAATCGTTCATTCAGCTGCTTTTCTAGCATTTGTTGGCTCTGATAGCTGAAGTTAATCTGATGTCATTGCTTTTGTCGAGGGTAGATTTATCTGCTATACCAACGAGAGACCCAGAGTGGTTCTTTTTCTGTCCGATGGACAGGAAGTATCCGACCGGGCAGAGATTGAACAGGGCAACAAAAGCTGGCTACTGGAAAGCCACCGGCAAGGATCGGAAGATAAAGTCTGGGACCAACTTGATCGGGATGAAGAAGACCTTGGTCTTCCATAAAGGTCGGGCTCCGAAGGGAAAGCGGACTCAGTGGGTTATGCACGAGTACCGCACCACATTGGCGGAGCTCGATGGCACTCACCCTGGCCAGGTTAGAAAATCAGCTTCATGACCTCTTGTGTGAACGCTGCACTCTGCTGATATGATTTGAAGCTTCATTAGTATGATTAGGAACCTTCAATCTCTTGGTTTCCTTACGAGTTATCGTGTTCGCCGAGTTGATCACCTGCGTAGGGGAAAAAAATAGTTTCAAGGACTCGAGCTGCTAGAACCTACGGATTTGAGCTTACCTTAATGTGAAACTGAGTCTGGTTTTTGACACCGACTTGATCCAAACCAACATATTAGCTTGTTAAATTGGACTTCTTCCTTAGGTAGCTCGTCCTATGAAATGATTCTGGGAATCTTCTCTTTTTTCTACTAGGTCAGTGATGCCCATTCTTGCGTCCTTCAGTTCATCTAAACCGTTAATTGTAAAAGTTTAATTTGTAAATAGTGCTTAAAGATATGATTTTCCAACTTCCATCATATTCTGCAGGCAGCTTTTGTCCTTTGCCGGTTGTTCAAGAAGAATGAAGAGACCCTTGATAATTCAAACTGTGATGATGCTGAAGCCGGGCCTTCTTCTCCAGCAGCAAAATCTTCTCCCGAGGAGACTGGATCGGATCAGGAGAGCCCCCTTCTGCTAGTGAAGGATGAGCATGCGTCTGATGAAGATAAGGCCCAAGGAGTAAGAAAGGACCTACTTGATTTAAATTTATCCTTTCGCCTCTTACTTGGAAACTAGAAGTTCGTTCAGAATTCTTATTGCTTGCATACCTTTACTTGGGTATTTAGGCAAATTTACTAGAAGAAGACTGGCAAATTGTGGATGATCCCATGCAGGACCCTCTTTTTCCTGAGCCAGCGGAACAGCAAACTCCTGCCCCAGAGCCTGCTGTCAATGTGGAACTGAATGATGATGACATAACAAAGTTCCTGGACTCGATCTTGAATAATGATTGTGACTTTGTGATCCCGGATTGCGGCACTGGGAGTGAGGTTGGCAACGACCTGATCCTAGCTGAGGCTGCAGAACCGTTGGGAAAACAGGTATGTCTATCTTAAAGAGATGCTCCAGAGGGGAAATGTTTACATTATTGATGAAGTATTCCCCCTAACACGTGACTAAACTGATGCTGCAGCTCCAATGCAAGTCAGAGGATCTTGGACAGTCCGATACAAATGTCTCTAATCAGAATGAACATTCATTCCCTAGAGAATCGAACATGCTATCATCTCAAGAAGCTGTCAATGAGAATAACAGTCGGACAGAGGATGGAGCTATCTTTGCAACGGGAATCAGGGTACGGCCTCGGGCCTCAGATGTTCCACCTCCATGGTTTGACCCGAGTGCACAGGGCACAGCATTGAGAAGAATGCGGTTACAGCGGAAGATTCAGATTGGGCCCATCTCTTGTAGCGCACGGTTCGTGAAGCCCCATTTTGATGAAGTTGAAGACTCGAGTTCGAAGTCAGAAATTACAGAGGTAGGGAGATTAAAAAATACTTAGCAGTTTTACAACTAGGCTCGCCATTAACAACATTTCGTGGACTGAAAATCTCGTGTTTGTTTATCTAATGTCATCATAATAGTTAAAAGAGCTGGAGGAGGAGTCGGACAAGCCATCCACCGAAACTGTTTCCAGGAAGCCTTGCGGCATTCCAGCTGACGAGACTAAACAAGAGACTGAGGTCCTGCAAGAGTTGAGCGTCAACAAAATGCAGGATTCGAGATCGAGCAGCAAGGTCTCTCTGTTTCAGAATGTCCATGCCGTGAAATTGGTGAGATCAAAGGTTACTCTCCTTCGAGTATTCGCCATGCTGGCCTTCTTTGTTAGCCTGCTCGGCATACGAAAGTACGTGAAGTTGTAGTCTTGAGTGGTCACCATTTTGGAACATGACACCTCGGTGCACCTAGCACCGGGTATTTTGGTTACTGATGGGCAGAGAATTATTCAGTAGGTCATGTTCATCTATGTTGTTCTTTGTACAGATCCTATGACTTGCAATTTTGTTCATGTCCTAACAGCTCCGCCTCCCTCCCTTCCTCTCCACTGTTTTTTCTCACTTGGAGCTCTTAGAATTTACTTGTAATCTTAAACCCTGCATTATATATGCATATATAAATATATACATGTATATTTATATGAATCTTGTCTGTATATATACGCGCATATATGCGCAGACGAGTTGACATCTTCGAAGGTTTTATGGTTTGGCGTCTGTGGTCTCAAACGTACGCACTCCCTTAAGGTTGGCTTCCTGAGCGTAAGGCCCAGAGCATACCCCACATTGGCCGGGCTAACAGGCTTCATGGGCCGTGGGGCCCATTAATTCCTCTCCTGATTACGTACACACACATATGCACTCACACTGGGAAGTCTCACTTTTGAATTTTCTAAAATACCCTTGATAAATATATTTGTAACTAATAGAAAAATAGAAAAAAGACAAACCGGGATGAAATAGTAAAACCACTAATATAATCACAGTTACCAAATAAAGTTATAAACTAACATCTTATTTTTATTTCTAATTATATATTTTATTTTATTTTTTACTTATTATATGCTCTTTCAATATTAATTATATATAAAAATTAACAATCAATTGTGAATTTACAATCGATTTTATAATGGACAATTTCGTGCATAATACGGGTCAACATCTAGTATGTATGTGTGTACATACTCCTATGAATTTAATCGACCGTATAATAAGAGCAAAAGTTAGACTATTGAACGATCACTAACTTCATGATTTGCAAACACTTGGATCATGTTTAGTATGCCGGAATGGAATGGAATGGAATCCGAATCACCATTCCAGCCACATTCCTTTTTCTCAGTTTGGTCATACCAAAAATTGATAGAATCGTGATTCCACCGGAATGACCACTATCCACTTTTTCTCCAAATCCATTCCATCCAATCTTGCATTGAATGGGCGTTCCTTGACCTAATCTTTTATATGGAAATAATTACTTACCAATTTCTTATCCATCAATAGAAAATTGGGTAAATTAGTAAAGGAAATAAAATCTAAAAACGAAATATAAGAGATTTCGATCCTTAATAATATGTTGAAATCTATCGACCAATAATTATTTGACATATTAATAAGTTTTCTTTTTTATAGATAATATTATATCTTTTACTGGCATATTAAGTAATCATTGTGCAATTTTACCACGACACCCATGAACCTGATTCACCTTAAGAAAATTCTCTATATATCGAGATATTCTTAAGTGACCCTACATCGCCATATGACCTGAGAAAACACAAATTAAAATATGATAAATAAGTAAGTACTCATCGCGTCTTTACGAGGTAAGAACAAGATTATTTTTTTTGTCGCCAGCCACGGTATCCAAGCAGGCCCCACCAACGGTGAGATGGCATCTTTCAGTCAACCATACTTGACTAATCCGTTGGTCGCCCCGGGTCGCACGCCTGGCAATGGCGGGTGAGGCTTCCAAGGGGGGTGTCTGCGTACGTGAGGTCTCGAATTCGAGACCTCCTTAAGTGGCACCGAGCTGCTTACCACTCGGCCCAACCCCCTTGGTAGAACAAGATTTTTTTTTCCCTATATATCACTTACACTATTTAGCAAGTGTGTGTGTCTATTATATATAGAGAGATAGATATATATCACTTATAGGCATTACAACCTCATCCAAAAAAGTCAAACCAGCCGGTCTGGTTTTTTACGGGGGGGGGGGGGGGGGGGGGGTGGGAGAGCTCTAGTAATTAGAATGATGACAGTGGCTATGGTGGTGGAGTTATTGGTGGCTTACACGGCGAGGGTCTTGAGGCTGACGGAGCTCCGGTTTGAAGGCTCAATAAGGGGAAGTTTCTGGGCGACGAGCAGTTCCCCTTCAAGCATCATAGCATTCTACGAAGTTGCTCCCTTCCTTGTTCCTTTCTGACCCTATCATTTCCTCCCCCACACATTTAAAGATCAAACGGAGAGATATAGGCTTCTGTACAGCAGTAGCTGTAACATCTCTTTAATTCTTAGATTCGAGCTTCATTTCTCTTGTACAATTTTCTGTAAATACGTCTAATTTTCAAATATCAACTTGTAATCGAAAATCATTATTGTAATTGTATCGATCATATGAAAGGGATATACATGAGTCTCGCCGTTGAAAATGAAATGCAGTGCTCCCCGGTTCCGGGTTGAGTGATCGGAATATTGGCAAGAAAAGATCTTCACGCATTCTTCGTTACGTGACAGGAAAAGAACACATGATCACTGGTTTGAGTCCATAGATTTCACAGTGCAGTGTGCCCACGGAGCGAGCCCGTCTCTCAGTTCTAACTTTGGCGCACGGTGGTCTATCCAAAATGGCCAGCCAGGAGATGATGAAGGAGAACCGAGGAACATGGTGGGGAAACCGAATGAGTTGGTGCCATGGTACACGTTCTGGTTCTTTGGAAGAACACTAAGAGAAGAATGAGCTGAACACTTTCACCCGGATGGTGAGATGATGCTTCAGGTAGTTGTTTGATTGTGAAGTGGAGGAGAGGACTGTGCCATAGTTTGAAACTCTCGTGCAGATTAGTAGAAGATTCACTATTTTTGGTATTTGACCGTTTCCGGAAAATGTCCACCAGCGATGGATTGGTATTGTTTTCTGAATTCGAGAAAATCCATGAGAACTAGTCATCGATCTTGAATGAGCAGGAAGACCATCAGAGTCAGGCTTGGCAGTTTTAGGCATGGCATGATAAGACCGTGCAAGGGCCAAGGGTGGTTATCGGGCCACATCGTATGTGCCAGCCCAGCCCGATAACACGAAAAATAATTTGAATAGAGAATAAAAAAGTAATGTAAAAATAAATTCTTCTTAGATAAAAAAAAATTGTAATAAGTTTAAAAATTAATTACCGTGCTAACGGGCTGGAACATGGTGCTCCTAAATATCGTGCCGTCTTCTGTCTTGGAAACCGGAAATATACCGAATAACCAACACGCAGTTGGGAAACACGTTTGAGAATCAAATCCGCCTCTAAACATCCATCGGTTTTTCCATTTCCATCTGAGAGTCAGATGTTTCCGTCTCAGTTTTGCTGATTTTCACGAGGAGCGATGAAAATCTGAGCGTGCAGTTAAGTCTCTACCCTCAGACTTCGGTACGGCTAGTAGTCGACTCGATGAACCTTCGCAGCTAGCACGTATCAAAGTCAGCAATTTGGCAGCATCGACCAATCCTCTTCGGTCATACCCAGATGCGTTAATGATATCTGACAAATTCACTGTGAAATTTCCACCCGGCCCATAAGAGATTGGGCCCATGTCCATCCCAAAAGCTCAAGCTGATAGGATGGTGGTACCCTCTCTCTTATAAACCGGGTTTCAATTGTCTATTTATCCGATGTGGGATTGATTCCTCAACACCCGCCCTCACGTGGCAACGTGTTCACACTTGACACGTGCCCTTAAACACCCGCCCTCAATAACTGACCTCGAGCCGGACATTTCACTTCCGGTCTCGGGTGAGGGGGACAACTACCACAAGGCGGCCTTTTCTACCGTCCTTGGGCTAACAACTGGCCTCGAGCCTGGTATTTTTCTTCCGGTCTCGGGCTTACGGGTCACGAGCTCCACACTCGGACCTGGCGTGGTGTGAGCCCACACGGTTGGCTCTGATACCATGTGAAATTTCCACCCGGCCCATAAGAGATTGGGCCCATGTCCATCCCAAAAGCTCAAGCTGATAGGATGGTGGTACCCTCTCTCTTATAAACCGGGTTTCAATTGTCTATTTATCCGATGTGGGATTGATTCCTCAACATTCACATTCCAGTTGGATCGGTCAACGAAAATGTTCGTAATTATGGTTTTTATTCGGTTTATTACACTAAGAACATAGATTTTACTTATAAGAAGAGTCGTTGAAACGCTTGGATAATATCAACTATTTTAATTAAGAGAAAGAGAATTGGAGAGGCACAGATTTTCGGGGTCAACTTGAAAGGAATGGAGGGAAACACCCATTCATTCAAGCCCTAACGAAGCTGATCCGATCGAGCTCGCAACTTCTAGGATCATCCTCACCCTAAAACCGTTTACCTTTGACTTTGAATCACCGGCAGGCAGCCTTATCGGAAAATTACAACTTAGTTCAATATTGGAACAGTTTTATCGATTAGTCATGATGTAAAAAAAAAAAAAAATCTCACTTTCAGGCATACTTGCCTTTATCTCGATTCACTTGATTAGAAAACAGATCGAGATCAGGCAACATTTCCTCCGTGAGATTGGAAGTTGTAAAACATATCCATCTCCACTTATGAGAGACCAGTTCCATTTTTACCCGAAAGTCTAAACTTATAGGCAGCGATACTCAATTCTTTTTATAAACCAGGTGCTCACAAACAACCGCCCTTTAACAACTGACCTAGAGTCAGGTGTCTTTCCGATTTCAAACTTAATTCCACGAGCTCAACGCTCGAGTTCAACAACTAGCCATAAGCCCAGCATTTTTCTTCGTATCCCGAGTTTAAGAGCCGCAAACTCCATACCTGGGCTACAATATGCTATACTTTGGGTATAAAAATATAAGTTTATAAGCGGTGGTATTCAATTTTTTTTAATAAATCATATTTGTTTATTATCTAATCTCTCACACACATATATAAGTAATTACGTCTTGTGAAATTTATATAATATATATATATATATATATCGAGAGAGACTACGTATCATCACCCACGTTCCTTCCTTAAACAATTCAAAAAAGAGTGGCCATACGACGAATCATATCCGGGAAGTTAGCAGAGGAACTGCGGATCGAATATCAATAAGAAGAAACCATGTCCCCAGTTTGTTTTTTAAATAACCGACCAAATAAAAAAACATGTTTATTTTATTATAGAAGGGCAAATTAACCATGTCCACAAACAATGCTATTGAAATAGTTTTAAATTCAATTAATTTTATTAAATAAGATAAGATGGTTGTCAGAAATTAGGCAGATTTGTCAAATAATTTTGGACTTATAATGAAGTACGTTTTTATGCGGTCTTCTCATAACACTTAGGGTCTCTTTTTCATTTTTCGAGTTGCTCTGTCCGGCGTCTGAAAATCTATTGAATATGACTAGTTCAGGTTCGAGTCGAATCGTCCATAAAGGGGTAAAGCTTTTCCGACAGTGAATTTTCTCTGTTGACAAGACTAGAATATGAGGGGTTACTTAATGAGATGAGGTACGTTTTCAGTACCGAACACGAGTCAGGAGAATCTGCATATATATACGTGCAACATAACTTGAGGAAGCCATGAGGGAATTGGATTAATTTGCAAATAATAAAAAAAAAATGGGAAAAATATTATCACGTTGGAAATTCAAAAGTTTGAGGAAGCCACGACGTTCTCCCCCTTCTCAAGTAGGAGAGTGGGCTTGATTGATTAACATTTAAGAACACCGCTCGCATTGACCTATAATCTAATTTCTATGTGGTAAGATAAAGATTCCTACCTTGATTAATGAATCTCTCTCTTTTGCTGTACAAACGAGACGCGTAAACTTAATTGAGTAATAGGAAGAAAGAATAAAATGGATACAGTAAGTTTCACTCGTGAAATCGAACTCACAACCTCTAGGTCGTACGATTGGAGTCGTACAAATCATGCAAAACCCTCTTTTCGCTAATGAATCTCTCTTTTTATATGCATCTGTTTTAGAGTTCTTCTTTGGTTTAGTAATTGTGGTCGTAAGATCTAATTTGGTACTTTGTTCTTGTGCTAATATAATTTGGATTTTGTAATTAATCTAGCAATCGAATGAAAATTGCGAAACCGCATGAATATATCCAAAGGCTTAACTACAGTTAGCATCGGTGTGGTCGAATTCCCTCGATTTAGGACTAAGAGATCATAAATTCGACTCTCATCGATTGGACTCTCCTCTCTCTAGCATTTAGATTCGTCCGCCCCGGTCACGAACTGAAACGATAGACGTGCTAGGAGGAACCGAACCCAAACATGACCGACTTCTTAGGCATTCAACACACGCACGGCATCTTGTGTAAAATAAATTATTTGTAATTTTCTTATGAAATTTGTGAATTCAGCGTGTGAGGAAGATGATTATGATTTGTTTAATTCTTTTTCTTAATCCGTATTACTGATATTAAGTGCTTAATTAAACTGTTAAACGATTTAATAACCGGATCATGAAAGTTTACTAGAAATGCTGGTTGAAATCTTCTCTTTGAATCAAGTCATTGATCTCTTCCCTTTTGGATTGACTCATACGTAATTCAAAAACTTATATTAATAGGTGATTGTATCCAACTATTTTATATTTAAGACAGAATTAGGATACAATTATTAATTCTGTATTCAACACAATCGACTGCTATCATCATTTCTATTTACGTTGCGGGTAAGAGGGTGCTAAAAAGTATATTGATATGGAACTAAATGTTCGACCCATACGACCTAGAGGTCATGGGTTCGATCTCACCTGTGAGACTTTCTATGCCTCTTTTATCCCATCTTTCTTTTACCCTTTCTATGTTTATACGTCTCCTTTGTATATCGAAAAAATTGTTCCACTCATACCTGAATATCATGAGCGAGACATGATTATTACTTCACACAGTACAATAAATTAAACTAGACACTGAACCGTACGTATTACGCATGGTATGTGTTAATTTAATGAAATCGATTAAAGATGCAAATTTGTACATAATTTAATAAAGTTACTATAATTAATTCTCCGTGTAAGTTTATTTATTTACATTTACAAATTACAAAATACAAAAAAAGAGAGTTATAATAATAAAATTAAGGACCCAATTTGAGTGCGTGCATGATTGACGAATTAGAAAGTAAGAAAAAGTAAAATTTAAAATAAATATAAAAAAAAGCCGGGAGAGAGAGGAGAATGGAGTGAGCAGTGGGAGAGAAAAGAGTGGAGAATAGAGTGTCAAATTTACCATCATATCCTTGTTATATTATCCATGTAAAGATTACAAATAACTGTCCACTTTTGTGTTTATGGATAAAATAAAAAATTCAAAAATAAAATGAAAATTGTTTCATCCTCACTTACAATATCTTTTCATCCTCACTTACAATAAGATATTGCTTAGCCGAATCATGAGAACAAATCATAAAAGTATTTCGTCCTTCAAAGCATTACATCACCTTCCAGCCCCTTGCCCTCTCACATTCCACTGGAATTATATAAAAATAATATCAGGAAAAATGCCAAAGTTATACACGAAATCATCAAAAATAATATAAAATAAATAAATATTCATTATCTTCCACTATATATAGCCTCTCGAGGCTCATCCAAGTTTCAAACATCCACTCACAATAGCACAAAGGAAAGAGGGTTTCTTCATCAATATGAAGCTGATTTCTCCATTTTGTGCAGCTTTGGTTCTTCTCCTGGCATCTCAGTTCGTAGAATCTCAGCTTCAGGTCGGGTTCTACAGGGACAAATGCCCGTTAGCCGAGTTCATTGTCAAGGATGAGGTCAAGAAGGCTTTCTTCAAGGACAAGGGCATCGCTCCCGGCCTTGTAAGGATGCACTTCCACGACTGCTTCGTCCGGGTGAGTCCATCGATCACCTGTGGTTCTAGCTCTTTCGAGATTTGTTGTTTGTGCTCGGCGCCATGAATGGATTTTCATGTTTTCCCTTCTTTGAGAACACAGGAAACATTACATTGCACGTAAAAGGTTGTGTGTTGTTTTTTTTTTTCCCCCCTTCCCCTTAGGGCTGTGATGGGTCGGTTTTGATCAACTCCACTTCCTCTAACACGGCCGAGAAGGACTCCCCGCCGAACAATCCGAGTTTACGAGGATTCGAGGTCATCAACAGTGCTAAGGCTCGACTGGAAGCTGAATGCAAGGGAATTGTCTCATGCGCCGATATTCTCGCGTTCGCTGCAAGAGACAGCATCGATATTGTAAGGACTTAGCAGTTCGAAGAAAGATTCTGGTGATCGATAGTAAAATATGAACCCTAACTTTTTCGTCCATTTTTTCTCTCGGCTAATTACAGACCGGCGGATTCGGCTACCCGGTTCCAGCAGGAAGGAGGGATGGGAGAGTATCGCTCGCATCGGAGGCATTGGCAAACTTGCCACCTCCATTTTTTGACGTCGACCTGCTCACACAGAGCTTTGCTAGCAAGGGTTTCACACAGGAAGAAATGGTCACCCTCTCCGGTAATTATATTACAACCTACACGTAAAAAATTAAAATAAAATAAGAGGAGGAAGAGGAGGAGAGGAGATATTAATATAGATAAATGTCGTTGGTCATAGGATAAAATGTGCTCGATACCATATTTCTGCAAATGGCATGATCGATGGCTTGATATGTGCTTACAGGGGCGCACACGATCGGGCGATCTCATTGCAGTTCTTTCAGCAACAGGCTCTACAACTTCAATGCTACAGTGAGCCAGGATCCGAGCTTAGATCCGAGTTATGCGAACATGCTTAAGCAAAAATGCCCGCAAAACAGCACCGACCCGAACCTCGTGGTACCCATGAATCCTAGCAGCCCGAGCACCACCGACGTCGGATATTACCTCGACATCCTCGCTAACCGGGGACTATTCACATCCGACCAAACCCTGTTGACAAACACCTCAACCGCCAGCCAGGTAGCCCAGAATGCGAGGAACCCATGGCTCTGGAAGAGCAAGTTTGCCGCCGCCATGGTGAAGATGGGCAAGCTCGATGTGTTGACGGGCAATGCAGCTGGTGAGATTCGGAAAAAGTGCTGGGAGATCAACTAACTAATGGCCTTGGCTAAATAGGAGAACCAGGAGGGTCACTTTGTTTACGTTCTGTTTGTTTGTGTAATCGTGCATGCCTCGGGTCTTAATGTATCCATAAAGCTGAGATATAAGCTTGAACCCTCAAGGCAACAATAATTTCGATGTTGAATAATCATAATATAATCCAACAGGTCCATATATAATTAAGATTTTTAAGTTTTGTTCCGACATGGAGAAAGTGTTATCCCCAGCATGCGATCATGGGTGTAAAATGCACACCATATGTCACTACTAATTTGATAATTCTAAAAATAAAAAATAATAAATTTGAAAATAACTTAATCATATTAGTTTGTGATATAATATATGTACTGCTATCCAAACAAGTGGACCTCCTCATGGGAGGCCTGGGTCATCTGGGTCTTGGGTGCTTGCCCGGTGGAGCTCAATTTCCGGTCATGGTCCCGAGAGTACATGAGAAATTCTTGTATATAATAATGTTATCATCTAATAGTATTTATATAGTAAAATCAACCAATAAAATAAGTATGAAGATTGTACCAACTAGGGTTTGGAATGTAATGTAGTATATTCAAATATGTGTGAACATAATATATCTATCTAATATGTTTGTGATTAAATATAAAAGGTCGAATATTATATAACGGGGTGACCGAAACGCTGTTAATACCATCCTACTCTTCACTGAACAAAAAGATATGTGTGAAGATAAAATAGTATTCAAATAGCACATTACATACAAACAAGATAGGTTGAGATGCTTGCAAGATGTCATGCTCAAATTTTGTAAATACTGAAAGTTGTTAATAGGGAGAGCTTTATTCATTAATAGGTTGATCCATTTGAATCTAACAAATTATGAGTTTTGGATAATAGGTGGTGCAAATCGGAAAAAGAAAATCACAAGGCATATTGTCTAAAATAACTAAAATTGAATATAGAAGGTGATCGTAGCCGAGTGCATCCTCCCCGTGTCTCCGGACCCAAGCCTCGCCACGGAAGGAGTGATCCACTTGCACTGCATAATGTTGGCTCACAACCCAGGCGAGGAGGACAGGACGGAGAAGGAATTCGAGACCTTTGGCTAAGGGAGCCAGATTCCAAAGGACACTTCCAGGTAGCTTGTTGCGTCCTCAACACCGTACCTATTATGTCATGGAGTTCCTCTCGAAGAATTGAGATTAGGTCTGCTGGTTCCCGTGGTGATGGAGGAAAACTTTGCTAGTTTTGTCTTTGGCCTTTCAAAAAGAATAAACTCACTTCAGCACGTCAAGAACACGACCCAGATGCCACGGTTCCTAACTAGGAAATGTTACGTTGATGGCTAGGCCTGCAAATATAAAGCCGGGATGGTCGATCTCTAAGCTTTCCCATATATGCAACCAAACCTGATATTCTGGCTCAACTCTTTTCACTAAGTATTGTTAGAAAAATGATATTGAATTGAATGAGAAATTGTTCTCGTGAATTGAAGAAAATCACGTTTTGGTTAAATTCGTGTACTTAATATTTGTAACATGAGTTGAGTTTAGAAAAGTCCCTGAAGAGATTCAAGCCCAGAAAGACCCATAAAGTCCATATTGGAAATGGTGAAAAGTTAATCCCACATTAATAATAGATGACAATTTAAAAGGATTTATAAGTTAAGAGCAATCTTATAATAAGTAATCACTTCAGCTATAATAAAGAATTTCCTCGCAGTTCCTGAGCAATGTGTATTAAGGTACGTCGACAATTAACACTAGATTAAATGTGTATTAAGGCACAGCCGGTTCAGGCCTTCAATCCTCTATTAGAGCCGCTCTCTCTTCTCCCTCTCTGTATTCAACATAGTTTTGTGATCACCACAAGTCTCGACAATTGGTAACAAATTTTATTTTATAAGTTTGTCATTTCGACTTTTGTGTTCTTCATTATATTCTTCTTATTCAGATAAAGTTTTCTAGCACGTTTTCGTGTCTACAGAAAGAAATTTGAAAAGTCACTTTTTGTAATATTCATTCTGTATTGTGGCCATCAAGATTCTTATTTTCTTATATTTCGAGGTACAAGTATCCCGGACCCGGCTGATCAGTTGAAACTCCATAACGTGTTCCCGTCAAGTGAGTTTCTTCTTCTCTTTGTAGAAGTCAATGAGTCCTTCGGGTTGACTGTTGAATCGACGAACCTTTGGTTCCTGAGCTGATCCGTCGGCTGCCATGGCAGAGGGGCCTGAGGGCGGTTCCTTTGGCGGTCCCATAAGAAAGTCAAGTTCGAGAATGGTCGGCGAAGAGAATGAAGGGCGAGGGGAAGAACCAAAGAGGAATACGAGAACGAGATAGTTGTTGATCATCTAGCTCTAATCGGGATTGGTCCATTAATGGTGAAATTCTTCTATCTTCAATATTTCTCATTTATAAAACTTCTAATCTTACTAAATGGCACAAAACATTGGATCATATCGTCTACCAAGTTTAGGTTTTACATATAAGAGAAACTTTGAGCCTGCCCGCATGGAGAGAACAATAACTAGGGCACTTTGAACCGACATAGTAATTTCGTCCACATCTGATTGTACATGGGAAACAATTAATTTATCGTACAACATATATAGATAGATAAAACTAGATGCTAGGGATATTCATTTCTGAAGACTGCACCGTTAACTAAGCCAATATGCCTTCTCTGTACCGGAAAGAAAAAGGTCCCGAATCTCCACAAACAGATGAACATCGCCGGCTGGCAACAGAGTTGATGCAGCCCTATTACTTCCGGTCCATCAAGGATTCAGAAGACTCAGCATTGCAGCTAAAGACAAATTTCCAACGTTCAACATTTTGAGGACGAGGATCGTTCGTTCTTGAAGAGCTCCAGGCAGTGTTCTTGATCCAGGTTTCGGCTCCAGAACTTCTTGTAGTACTCCGCATACGTGAAGTCCCGGTACACAGCTCCCTTGGCTTCCTCGACCAATGGTCCCGGCGGGCTGATGAGTGCGTCGTCCGCTGGGCAGAGAAATGAAGCCACGGACATTCGGTCCTTGTCGGCATTGACCACTGCTCTGTGCCAGACGCTCTTGTACCTGCCATTGCTCAGTGCCTGCAAAATTGCAGTCGACCCACAGTCAGCTCTGTCGCTGAGAACTGAACCCCATGTCGTACAGTAAATTAAATCAATTCTGTTGCATGAGAAGAATTGGGGTCCACCACCACTCACAACTTAAATTTTTAAGTAAATATAAATTAACTTCTTATAGACAAGACAAAAATTGGGTTAACACCTGTCAACCTGAGTATGAAAACTTCTTGTTGATAAAACATGAGACTAAAATACAAATATTCGACTTGAGATCAATTGTTGTGCGTATATGTTTAAGGGCATTTAACAAGTTTAGGTTACATTATTACATGAGAGTAGTACTGAAAATTGAATCCCACGTTGAACAATGAATAGAATGAATCGTGATATATAAATAAAAATTGATAACAATAATCTTAGGCTTTTTGTAGATATAGAATCTATCTTGAGGTCAATTGTTGTGCATAGGTGTACCTGCAGTTGATCACCGATGTTGACCACGAACGCGCCGGGGATGGGGTTAACGGCGAGCCACTTGCCATCCTTGAGGACCTGGAGGCCGGCCACCTGCAGGTCCTGGAGCAGAATGGTGAGTGCATTCGGGTCTGTGTGGCCCGGAAGCCCGTAGGTGAGCTCGGGCTCGGGGCAAGCGGGGTAGAAGTTCACAGCCATGTGCTGTCCTTGCTCCCCGAGGACGTTCCTTATGTGGTCCTTCTCAAGGCCAAGACTCTCGGAGATCAGTTCCTCCAGTCGATACCCGAGTTCCCGGACTTCCTTGCAGTAATTGCTCACGATTTCCCTGTCAAGGACACAAACGAAGCCAGTATAAGAATTCCTTATGAGGAGTCGAGTCGAGTCGAGGACGTGTCACATCGATCACTCGGTTTGATTACACAAGGCTGGCCTGGCCATGCCCGTGGCCAATGATTGGACAAACCACAACCATCTGCAAACCCGATTAATCTCTATTATTACATACAAACTCGAAACAGTTTTAATATGTTTTTACAATTCCACAATTGTCATTCATTTTATTTATTTAATAAACAATTGAGTAATAATAATTTTATCATTTTAATATATCCACTTAACAAATCAATTTTTACACTCAACTTTTTTCTCAACTTTTAATTACATTATTAACTTTTCACCTTCTTCTCTCCCACCTAAAACTTACCTCGCTCGTCACATTCATATCTTCTTTCCGGAGATCTATTTTTAATTATAATATTTTATTTTTAATCAGTAATCGATACTACAAATTATAAATATAATCCACTTTTGTATTTATCTAATTTAAAAGTTAAATATATATTATTCTTCAATTGCGCTTGAATATATATTTCTAGTAATTTTATTGATGTAACACATATCGTACGTGGCACAGATAAATCACTAGAATTCATATAACGTATAACATATATCGTGCGTAGTACGGATAAACCTCTAGTGATTATATAACTTATGAATAAAAGTATCACTATATTCTTTCTTATTCATTGATGATAATCGCTTTTTTAAAAACAATATAATATTTTAATTAATATGTCAAACAATAATTAATAAAGTCCACTATATCATTTATGAATTTGATTCATCTAAAAATTTCTTCAATATCAATAATAACTTTTTGTAATAAATAAATAAAATATCAAATGAAAAATACCCAACTTAATATATTGGAAATTTAGAGGAGGCAGGCAGGCAGGCAGGCAAAATCAGTAATTATACACACACACACACATATAAGAAAAGTGGTCGAGAGACAGACCGGCCCTAAATGACGATTTAACCAATTTGCTTATTCTTATATTTCCTTATTTTATAATTACAAATGAAATCCATAAGTTTAACAGAAAGAAGAACGAAATAAAATAGTACGAAAAACTTTACACACTTAAATCGGATTCGAAAGTCCTTATTTCATGTAAACGATGATATATATCGATGCTTAATTTCATGTTATCTTCTTCTGGAGTAAATATTTAGTTCGTAATTCACAACGATTCATTTTATAAATCTATTTCATATCTTAATAGGCTTATAATTTTACAAATTTTAATTATTAATTTTATACGTATTAATATTTAAATGATCATTTTTTACTGAATATTTACTCCTCCTTTGAAGGTCAGAGTCAACGTTAGGTCTCCCACTCAGCGGCCAGATCTGCGCTGCGCTCACATGGGATCAGTTGGTGACGTCAACGCGCTTTATGTTGCTGATGTCACGGGCCATTCATTCATTAAAAAAAATAAAAGGAGTACCGGCGAGAAATAATAAAATAATTTTTTTAAAAAAGGACGAGGCATCAATTCATCACATGACTCCCACAATCAAAGGGAATCAATTCCCAATTCAACCAAATCTTTCGTACCTACTTAGCGAAAAAAAAAACACAAATCTTTCGTACCCGTCCCAATTTCTGTCCGTCATTTTTGAAATTATTGTCCAAAATTTAAAGAAGGGTAAAAAAGTCATTACTCTGTTTCGTCGTATCTGCTTTATATTAAAAAAGTAAGACACTTTTTCGACACTTTTCTACGAGCCACTCAAAATATCTTACGAAATTAATAATTTATTATCATCGAAATTATTATTTTATTTTGGACATCTGATTTATTATTATTGACAAACAAACGTCCGTTAGCCCCGCGTTTTCCAAAACGCCGTGTCCTCCCACATGGCCACGTTAACTCAAAGACAACCCCACAAAAAATCATTATAAAATTAAGATAAAGATATCATGAATCATATATATTTATTCATTCTTATAAGTAAATTTTAAATATTTAAAGTATTAAAATAAGTCCTATAAATTACTTACGTAATAATATCGAGTCCTTTTCGTCACCTACCGTTATTTTAAGCCGACTTGGCACTGATGTAGCGCTGACTTTGCACTGATACACATCAATTTAAAGTAACGGTAAGTGATAAAAATAACTTAATATTATAACACAGATAATATATAAGACTTAATTTAACACATAGAAACATTTATGATTTACTTGTAAAAATCGATAAACATATTGAATTTCATATGCCTTTACCTCTAATAAAATTTGTCAGTTATAAGTTTTTGCTCAACATGTATTTTGACTAGATATCGTGCTACGCACCGAAAAAAATTAAAAATAAATAAATGTAAAATACTAAAATAAATTTTTATAATTAAATTATTTATTTGTAACTTATTATAATAAGCAGCGTATTCTCAATTATCATTATTAATACTATATCAATTTTTTCTTTTCAATTTCACAACATTAAATGATTAATTCAAAAAATTTAATAAATTTTTAATGCTAAATTAGTACATATAAAGTGATATGGGAGAATTTTGATAGCTCATTCAAGATTTTGTAGTTAAGATAGTAGATATGACGTGAGAGAAAAATAAATAAAATTATTATTTTATCTTTAATTTAAAATTTAAATACATGTTACAAATTTTAATATGTAAATTAGACGAGATTTACATATAATAGTATATATTACATATAAATATTTGGGAAGTTTGATATTTTATTTATTTTTCACATTTGTCCTCATTTTGTTCAAATTCATGACACATATCTGATTTATCAATTAAGGACAAAGTAATAATTTCAGTCATTTTTCTCTCATCACATATATAATATCATAACAGTAAAGATTTTTTATTAACTATTCAGATTCTCTTATCACTCCGTACCATTCAATATCTATTATCTACAATTTTAGTTGCAAAACTTCGTTATATTTTTTTAACGAATAATTTAAAATTGTAAAAATAAAAATTAACACAGTACATATGAAAATTAAGAATGTTCTACTCATTACTATAATTTAATAAATTTTTAAATAAATTAAATTATAAATAAATAATATAATTATATATGTTGATCCAAATATTTAATTTACAATATTTAAATAGAATACCATTTTTAAAAAGAGAGATGTAGAGTTAGAAATTCCAAAAGAAAATTATGACAAAAAGTGACAGGCATAAATCACGGGCCAGAAGGACCGCCTCCAAGTCTAGACATAATGCAGCCGGCGGCCTCGTAGGCCACTCGACCACGGCTTCTCTTTTTCGCTACGTTGTTTTTTTGTTACTTTTCAAGATTAGAATATTCAACCACGGAAATTGCTTTACTCACATTAATCGATACTAAGGGAGACAACCCATAAACTTACTTACATACTTGTGCTCTGTTACCTCCGAGTTGCAACTCCAGTGAGAGATCCGCTCGATGTCAACGCCTGATTAACTCGGTAAATTCTTAGCTCAGGAGCCCCTATTGTCCGGATTAGGACCGGTAGGGGCTCCTCCTCATTTTATTTATATATATAGCTGATCATCCGACAGCCGCAATTATGTGAACTGCTGCTGCACGTGCATTAAATCTGATGCACGTGCAGACATGCAAAGTACTAGGAATATGGAATCCCATCCATAAGATACTCTATATGAGTTTTACGAGATTTTTCTCGTCGCAGAAACATGATAATAAAAAAATGCAAATTGCCCCCAAGAGAAGTTGAAGCCCTGGCCAAGAGAGAGAGCAATATCAACTGGACCGCATCCCTCTTCCCCAAAGGATTCACTAGAATTGCCAATGATTGATCACTCCTTGGTCAACAATCACTTCTACTAATACTTAACCTTGGTGATTGACAAGATTTTCCAGAGAGAGAGACAGAGAGGGTGGGGGGCTTACTTGAAGGAAGGAGGGTTCGATGGCCACTCGGGAACATACTTGTGGAGGGGGTAGCAGTGGAGTCTCAGGTAGTCTCGCCAGTTGTGAACCTTCTCCTTGTTCACATTGAAACTCGTCGACAGCCTCATGGTCTTCGAAGGGTCGTCGGAGTAGAGCTTCATCTTCTCCTCCACCGGCAGATCGAAGAACTCCGCAGCCACCGCGAACATCCTCTCCACCGCCTCGGGCGACACTCCATGATTAATGACCTGAAAAAACAACACATTTATGCACAAACCCAAGGTCTTTCTTTCTTAACCGGACTTTTCGGCTGGTTACGAACCTGGAAGAAGCCGTAGGAGGCACAGGCGTGGGCTATCTGGCTCACGATGATGGACCGGTCGCTGCAGCCGAGGTCGACGACCGGGACATTTTCGCAGGTGGACACCTCGGAGAGGCGAGGGCGGTCGGATTCCGGCCGGATGTAGCTCTCCGGCAGGGAGGAGTGCCGGATTCCGGTGGATATAACTTTGGTATCCATAGCTCCGACGAGGGAGATCGGGTTTTCCGTCACTCTCCCCCTATCTCCATCCCTTTCTTCCTCCCTCACTAAGCAATTTCCGGGAAACTTACATGAAAGTAATATATAGGATAATATCAAGTCAATGCGACGACTTTAGGAAGTGGGAAAGTTTTTTCATCAGAGTGATAGAATTTATATAATATTATAAATTAATAAAATTTAATTATTTTATATTTTATATTATAAAACTCTTAAAATAGTAAAATTATATTAATTTGTGATATAATATAAATATTACCATAAGATATACTTGTTAATACAAGGTAGATTTATAGATTTTTTTTAACATTTTAATAACTTACCAAATTATAGCTGAGTTATATCAATAACTTTTTGTAATATTAAAATAATGAACTCAAAATTTATTTTTTTAATAATTAAACCAATAGCAACAATAGTAGTGACTTGGTCACCCACAACTACGTATTAGTTGATTCTTCCCTTCATCAGTGCTTCGAACTCATGCCAATGAGCAAGCCTTGAATGTACCAAATGTATCACATGATAATACTGATATAGTGTATTTATTTAATTGCAATTTATAATTTATTAGGATTTTTCATATTTATTTAGAATTTTTAAAATTTTTAAGTTTTTTCTTAGAATTTAATAATTATTATTTTGATTATGTATCAAACTCTAATTAGAAAAATATATTATCAGTATTATCGAATAGTATATTTGATGCACTGAAACATGGCAAGTGAATCATACGAGGGCTCACCAACTTGGGGTTGGCCTAGTGGTTCCCTCATTAGACCCCCAAATGGGTGATCCAAGGATCGAATCCCGAGTTAGGAGGGTCGACGTGAATTTTTCCAGGGATCCCGACCCGATCGCAGATTAGTCTTGAGATGCATTTTGACTGGTTTAAGGATACTGCGTGATGTAAATTTAAAAAAAAATATGAAGGCTCACTAATTTTTAACCGAATTTTAATATTGGTCCCCCTTAATTACTAGTGCATCGAAATATTCACCTTACAAATATCACTGTAGCAAAAAAAATTTAAAATAATTATACATCATCTTATTCTTACAGATTAAAAGAGAATTACAAGATTGTATCACAGACACATATCCAAACTTATATATATTTGTGATAAGCTTTAACTAAAAGTTACGGCGTGGCTCATTGGTTGCTTTATAACACTATCTAATCGGAGGTTTGTGGTTCGAACCTTCTTACCTCACTTTTTTCACTTTTTTTATTTTTTGTCTGGGGATAACACAATAACAGCGAGCTATTTATTTTTTATTTCACTTTTTTTATTTTGTCTCAGGAGAACACAATAACAGCTCGCCATTTGTTTTTTAATTTGAGAAAATGGAATGTCAAATTTTAATTTTTGTTTGATTTAATATATATTATTTTAAAAAATAAATATCATCAATAAATAAATGTTATTTTTATCCATATATATAATTAATATATAATTTATTATTAAAAACTTCATTTTAATTATAATAATAGTATATAAAGATTTTATTTCATTCCGGGTTTCCATGGGTATATTAAGAGAATAATATTCCATCATTTAGGGAATCAAATCCCCATTTAAGAGAAACTGAATGAAATTATTCGTTAACAAATATCTACGAAGGGAATTAGTTTGTTCAATTCCCTTTCCTATGTGACCTTTATACGAAACAAATGACCTCTTAGTATAATTGACTAGACTTGAGTGTAGTAAATCATTAATATATTGTTTATAGAGAAAGGATAAATATTATCGTTATGTCGTAATTTTGTAATGTATATTATTTATATGCTACTAATAAAAAATCATAGGTGATCGTATATGATAGCATAACGTGAGAAAACACTAATTAAAGTTTGATAAATAACTAAATTAATATTAATCACCCAACAATTAGTATAATTATTATTAATCAATGCAATTTGATTATTTTTTCTTATCATGTCATTGTGATGTATAAATATCTATAATTTTTTCCATAATAAGATATCTTTATTTAAATTAGAAATGACTTTTTTTACCAAAAAAAGTTTAAATGTGGGTTGAACACAATCATATCTCTTAACAATTTTTATATTTTAATATAATCTATTTATTTTCTTATAATATATTTTGTTATATTTAATATCTCAACGCACAGCATAGCGCGAATTTCGAAGCTAGTCATGCCATGAAATAAAAGAATTAATTAAAATTATTCTGATAAATAATAATTATTTAAATAATTAATATTAATTTATTTATTTATTACGCATAATGAAATATAATCATGTAATAATTCCTGTGCAGCTGAGCTGGCAGCTTTTATTGCCGCATTCAATTCAAAATGCTTAAAAATAGATTAAGAAGCCATGCGTGGTGACGTGTGGCTACGATCATTTTGATGACGTCAGATAGTACCCGTCTCTCTGCTGTTCTATCCATCACCGAATAAAGAAAAGCGAAAGGACGAGCCACTCTTCTCTCTCCAAACCCTCTCAGCAGCGAGAAGAACCAGAGACCTCCGTCCCTCTGGCCGGCGCGTCCGGCTACGGCCGGGCGCGTTGGCCACCCCGACTCTCCTCGTGCCTCGGTGAGTGGCTTCCACCCCCACTAACCGGTGGCCGTACATATCCTCCACAGCCCAGCTGGTGGCTTTTGATCCGGGCCGCCCAGCCAGCCCCTCCTTCAGGCCGGCCGGTGCGTCCGCCCCCCTTCCCTCACCGGCGGTGAGTCCTCTCCCCCTCCTTCAACGGATTTCCTTCCTTGCACGCGCGGATCCTCACCTCGTTCACCAGCAACCCGACAACAACGGCCCTCAACCGGCAGCCACCGGTAGCGACTGGCAACAACCGGATCTGGCCAGATCTCACCCGGATCGGCTCAGATCCAGTGGGATCTGGCAAGATCGGCACTAGATGCGGCCGGATCTCACCCGGATCTACCCCGATCCGGCAAGATTCGGTCAGCTCCGGCACATCCGGCTAGAGAACAGGATGGACATGGAAGACGAGCTGGGTCTGCTGCGGTGGAATATGCACGCGCTCGAGTACGGTCCAAGACACCTTCCTGATTTGCTCTTACATAGATATTTATTTTAAATATCTGTATAAGATGACTGAGAACTGTTAGGAATATGATTTGAGGACCCCTCCTTCCAGTTTTCACTGGAGTTCATATAGTCGCCAGATGGTTGGGACTAGAAACTTGGTTATCGCTGGCCATCTACTATCGTTCTCAACTTGTTTGATGTGTTTAGTCACATGTATTTTTCTTGAAGTTGGCTCGAAGAGTCTTTCTGTGTTTCCTGATCATGTAATTTTCTTATTTCTTGGATATTTTTTCATGTACTCGTTTTTATAGTAATGAATCAATCATGGTATAAAAAAAAAAGAATAAAGAAAAGCGAAAATTAAGCATCTTTGTGCATTTTAAATTTTAAGGAGGGCACTATTAGGGCAAAAAAATATTGGTGAAATTCGTTGAGGGGATTTGAGTTAAATGTTATTAGATTATGAGAAAAGTTAAATTATACGAAAGATTACTGTTTTACGTGAAATGTGAGTTATAATATAAAAATTATTATATTGGGGCAGTATTTCGAATGAATGGAAAAATCGTTGAAAATATAATATAATATTGTAATATGATGTGTTGTCAAACAAATGTAGCTTATAAATAATACCTCGTTTATTAGGGGTGTAAATGGGCGAATTGGTTTTTTTTTTAGAAAATAGCCGGGCCAACTCTTATCATGTCGGTTTTTTAGCCTAAAAAAATATTTAGGAAAGTGGAAATCACCTGCTATCGGTCCGATTTTTTTGAAAGGATTTTTTGGGTCCGATTTTTAGTACAATAACTTTTCATAATTTATCAAACACTAAGCTATTACAAATTCATAGCTCAGCATCAGATAAGTAATAAGAAGTTAAAAATAGGAGTAAGCAGTCACCTTGATCATGAAATTATACTCGACCAACACTTCAGTCTCTAACTTTTTTTTGCTAGCAAGTAGGCATAAACATTTGTATTTTTACCAACACGTTGGTTTGAACTTCAAAAAAGGCTAATGTGGAGTTCGATGTATCACTTACAGCGTTAGATTTATACTTTTTTATTGAGAAAACAGAGATCTTTTTGTTGAATATAAAGGTGTAATGATATTTTATCTTTAACTATTGATCATATTTCCGACGAATTGCCATTGGTTTAAAAACAAAGCTTTTCTTTGCTCCATCATCCCCGCCATCTCCGCTTCAATTCCCTGCCCTCTTTCAATCGAGTTGAATCCCGAGTAGATATTGAAGTATATTTGAAAAAGTGGAGTCATTCAACCAAGAAACATCTTCCTCACTCTGCTTTGAAAAAGATTGGAAAGATAACTGTGGTATAAAATACCATTTCTCTTCAAATAATTTCCATGCTTTTGTCCTTACTCTCGACCAACATTGAGTTCATCATAATTCATATCACTATATGATGGTCAACTAGTACATGAGAAAATATGAAAAATTGAAGAGGAAAAAGAAGAAGAGGGTTGGGATGAGGGAGCAAGGGAAAGCTCTATTTTTAAACTAATTACTATTCATTAGAAATATAGTCAATAATTAATAATAAAACATTTATTACATATTTCTATTCAGTAAAACGATGTCATTTTAATATTTTTCTGATAAAAAAGTATAAATCTAATTCAGTAAGTGACACATTGAACTCAATATCAACATTTTTAATGGCAAGTAGACGGTTGGACCAACGTATTAATAAAAATATGGATGATTGAACATAATTGTTGACAAAAAAATATTAGGAACTGAGTTATTGGTTGAATATAAATTTTTGAGTCAAAATAACTGTTTGCTCTAAAAATAAAATTGACCGATGATTAACCCATGAGCAAGATATTTAAAAGGAAAGTAACCTTTAAATTTTGGGTAGCCAATACTCATGAGCAAAGCAACCATAACATATCAAAAATAAGACTAACAAAAGAAAAGTTCAAATTAGGGCCATTCCGAGTCTCGCTAGTTTTTCTTGAGTCGGAAATCAACTTTTTTGATTTGGTTCTTCACCTACTGTGAAAACCACACGATTATATTCGATAGAGCTTGGAAAGTCGAGTTTTTTGTGTCGGTGTTGGTCGGGTTTTTCAGGTTTTCGATCTTTTTCTTACACCCTATTGTTTGTTAAGCAAAAGTGAAAAAATAAGTGTTATTTTTCTAAAAAATCATAAATTATTAACGAATTCCTTATTTTACTACGGAATAACTTTTTCTCCTAGAAAATCATGGACTGCACTCTGTTTTCCTTTATCTACTACTACATTAATTTGACCATTAATTACTGACACATAACATTAATTTTACTGACGTAGCATTGTACTTGGCATCTTTTTTTTTAAAAAAATATGAAATGTTATCAAACTCTCTATTCTACCTCGAACTACTTTGATTGGCCAAAAAGTTCACAAACTATACTTCATTTCTCTCATGTACTGCGCCGTCAATTAAATGAAAAAACAACGATTCATCCCTTACATTTTGCTCTAACAGTATTCGAGGCGCTCTGACTGATATTGCACCCGTTGTATATTGTCCTGCTCCTTCGCATTTTCTCATTAAAAAAGACATATTGGAACGTCCAAGCATAACGTACACGTACTAAGGTGATCGAAACCTCATAGACATCGTATGTACTACGGCAATACATATTATACATATTATGCATATGTTTATTCATATATTTCACGATCAGCGCTGTCACGGGATCGAATTTCCTCCACGTATCTTCTATCTATATGGACATGTCTAATTGGAGATAAGTCCAGGTCTCCCACGAAGTTTTCCACACGCATGTCGGCCTCCACAGACAGACAGACACCTTCACCTTCGAGGAGTATGACTAGTTCTAATCAAGTTGGCCTTGGCCAATCATACTATACTGCTATCGATCTTTAACTACACACATTATCTCTCCAATTTGCACGATTCGATTGGAGGTCTGACAGGGGACATTGCACGAGGTCTTCTTCTAATTCTATTTCTGGCCGACCACAACATGTGATAATAGACTAGGTATACGTTGGTAAAGATGTCGGTCTGGTACTACTGTTAAATGCTATATCAATTCGGTTAAAACATAATTTTGAATATATATTTATATATAAGTAGATATCAACACTTAATAACTTAAATTTTTATATGGATATGTATGCATCTCTCATAAGATCCAATAATAATAATATAATATATGAGGACCTTTATTATGGTCGTCAAACATAAGCCTAGGGCGTGGCGGATGACTCTTTTTTGGCAATCTCATCCTAGCTCAACCGAGAGCACACCAACGATCTGCTCGTAATAATTTGACAAAGGATGGTTTGGAAATTGAGTTTAAAACGTGAAAATAAATAAGAAAGAAATAGTAAAAGAATAGGGTCAAGAATGTTATATGAGATAAAATTGATGAAATTTATATAAAATTTTATAATTTTTTCGAATTCAAGAGTCGCGATACACACCCGCAATCATCGTAAATGGGTCCCAGATTATGCTTTGTCGTAGAATTTAAATTTCATATTCACATTCATACACTATGATTAAATTGATCGTACATCAGGTGACACGTCCCTTGATCTTGATTTGTTATTGTTTTATTTCCTAAATGCTTCCTCTTGGCGATAAGTGCAAATATATAAACGAATCAGAAATTCTTAAATGATATTATCCCATCACATGACATAATAAAAAAATTATTCAGATTATGACAAGCGAGCAGATTGGTGTCAATCACCCGAACAGTTACCTTAACTATTATCAATCAGAATAGTTTTATTGGTTCTTTCTTACTATGTTATTTTGATATAGAACCGTTCATTTTTTTTTTTCACAAACAAACGTATGGCTCTTGCTAAATTTCAAGCAGTTCACACATCATTGTCATAAAAATAAATAAAATCCAACAAGTATATATTTTCAATTAATCCTAAAATCTATTATCAAGAAAGTTCTATTTCTTGGTTAAACGATAAAAATTTGGAGTGGGAACAAGCCGTTTACTAATCTAACACCACATACGACTCTATCATCAAATGCCTTTAGAACAAGGAAAAATCGACATCCACGATCCTCATATATAAGAGCATGTAATCCTCATTCCATGTGTTCTTCGGTACTGTTCTTATTCCCTGAAAAGTCGACCTTATTTCAGATACTTGAACCCGATATCTTAAATATTTATGACCTAGGACGACGTATGCAGATTGCAGAACGGGTCAAAAATCGACATGTTGCATCCCGTGTTAGACGGGATGAAAGTCTTAAATATCGCAACCAGAGGTATGTGCACCTTTTCTTACGGCAATCGATGGTCTGCCCGAAAGAATGAGGAGAAGCCAAGTCAAGTGGAGAACAAAGAAAATCTTCGGCTGTCCTGACTGCCCTTCTCGTCCACGATCTTCGCCGTCTTATCGGGGTTGCCTTCCCGTGAAAAGAACGGTAGAATATAAATCCTTAACGTGTTTCAGGTGCTCTGAAGATTTTTTTTCTCTTTACATATCACTTGTATTTATAACTCAATTAGTCCGAACTAATTTAGGTTTAAGTCGGATTGATCCTCTATAAGCGTAAATCTCTCAAAATAAGAATTTTATTTTACTTAAGATTTAAAAAAAAAAAAGGTAACGAGCCATTTTTAACGAACTCATGTTTGTAGAAAGGCTTATATTTACTAACCCGGTATAGGTCCTTCGAAGTAGGTCAGCTGGGTCTTCAGTCTTCTGAGCCGGGCACAGCTCAATCCTACTGGATCGAGTAACAGTCGGTGTGACTAATCGAACCTCTAATATTTAAATCAATTATTAAAAATAAGGGATGAAGGTAGGGGTATTTATGGGTTTTACCTTGCCAGAGATTGATGTGGCGTGATCTTGTTGGAGGTAACTAGAATACCGATCCATCTAACACGGTGTCATGTTTATATGATCAGCCTTGATCAGTGATGGATTTAGGGGGCGCAGGGGGTGATCGCCCCCCTAACTCGGGAAATTCCATGAGATTATATGCAAATTTTACCTAATTTTATCTCATTTTCATTGAACAATATATAGTTCGTCCACTCTGAATTCTTTATCTTAATTCCCTATAGAGTTTCGTCCTCCCTGTACAAACTTTCTGGATCCATCCCTGGCCTTGATGGCCGATGTGACCACCACAGTCATCGGGCATATGGGTGCATGACCGGCTGCCAATGCATGTGACAGTGTTTGGGAAAGATTCAGGGTCCCAACTCGAGAGGTCGGGCCGGATGGCAGACTCGGGATGTCGTGGGCTATGTCTTCTTTTCTTTTCTTTTCTTGTTTTTCGATCAGTACTACCGATATCCAAAAGTCTAACATGTCCTAATTAAACCAATTCAAGTTGAGTGAGTGGGTTCACTAGAGAGTAAAAATCTCCCAACATGAATTATCTTCATTTACAATACTCAAATTCGAGACATTACTTAAGGAGAAAATGTGTCTTATCGTCCCACCAACTCACTTTTGGTTTGGGCCATGTCTTTGTGAGGATATAGATGCATCCGACAGTATGACTCAGAACATGTTACATGCATGAATTCTCTTGGTGTATGTTAAATTCATATATTTAATGTGTCGGATTAGATGAATAGAGTAGTGTCTATCAATCAATGATGGGGATGGGGATGCGTGTTGAATGGTTCGAAAATCCGACTTTTTTCTCAAAATAATCTTGTTTTTCGAAATATTTTTTAATCTAGTCTTCTTTAGAAAATATTTTCCAAACTAGTCTTTTAAGTGATGATGTGGTAAAAATATGTTGATGTGGCAAAAAAATGTTTATGTGGTAAAAAAAGTGTCCGGATAGTAAAAATTATATTTAATTTTTTTACATTTATTTCAAATCACTTTTTATATATCTTCAACTAATTTATAGGATTTATCGTAAATTATATTTAATGACCAATAAATATTATATAATATTAATATTTTCTTGTAATCAAACTTAAATAATTCAAATTTTGATCATAAAGATCAATCGCTAATTTTTTTGGTCGCCAGCCACGGTATCCAAGCAGGCCCCACCAACGGTGAGATGACATCTTTCAGCCAACCATACTTGACTAATCCGTTGGTCGCCCCGGGTCGCACGCCTGGCAATGGCGGGTGAGGCTCCCAAGAGGGGTGTCTGCGTACGTGAGGTCTCGAACCTGAGACCTCCTTAAGTGGCACCGAGCTGCTTACCAGATCAATCGCTAATTGTTAGAAAGGAAAAATCAGTTTATGTCATTTGATTATAACTATTAAATTGAAGCGTTTGAATGATTCAATGATTACACCTGACTGACAGACGTCCATGATACAGTAAGAGAAGAGATGACTTGAAGTTGACTGCGAAAAAAAGGAATGCACGTGCTATATTTCTACGTCCCCTCATGCATCTGTCGGTTGAGGACGAACCCAAAATTGAAGTAGGATTGACGTGGATTTTATCTTTGGAATGTGGTTCCAAATTGGGATAACGTACTACTAGTTGTCGATGTTCTAGTTTATTAAGGTAAATCGGATTTCACTAATATGGATTGGTTGAAATGATTCTGTATTTCTTTTTTTTAAGTAAGATTACAGAAAGGTGAAAGTCTGTAACGAGTAGTCTATGTAACAGTACACATATAATATCACAAGCTAATAGGATTCAGTTATTTTTAATATTGTTTTCAGGATTTTATTTAAAAAATATTAAAACAATCGAATTTTATTGACTTAAAATATTATTATATTAACTTAAAATATTATATTAACACTGCTACGTGATGCACTCTTAAGATCTAAACTAGGATGCATAGTTTTTAAAACCGGACCGGGCCGGAAACCGGTCAAGGTATGGGTTCTTGGGTTCTTGGGTTCAACCGGGGTTCGATGGGTCTAACCGGATTTTTACAAATAATACTTATAATAGTATAAAATTAGTAATATGAATGTAAAATTGTTATATTCTATACATTAATTTATAATTTCAACTTTACAAATAAGATTGCTATATTCTATACATTAATTTAGAGCTTAGTTTTTCTTTTTTTCTATTTTTGACTCTTGTTTTTTATTTTTTAACTTTTTTTGTTTTTCTTCATTGACCGGTTTCTTGACCGGTTCGGTGAAAACCAGATCAGACCGGCCGGTTCACACTGTCCAACCCGGTCCTTGATGCAAATGGAGCAATTAGCGAAACCGGACCGGGCTGGTGTCCGGTTCCCGGTCCAACCGGTACGACCGGCCGGTCCGGTCCGATTTTTAAAACTATGCTAGGATGCTTACAATGATGGCCAGATCGTGCTGAATTCTTCAGAAGATGGGGTCTATGTTTTTTAGATTATTCCCTAGCACCAAGAAACTGATCTAGTCTTGGGTAGGACCCACCAGGTTTTCGGGTCTGGATCGGGTTTCGGCAAGGACTATTTTCATACTAGAATTCAGAGAGTCCACGTAACTTGCAAGCAACTCGGGCCCCGAAAGTATTTTTTATATTGACCATCCAATACTTAAGTCAATAACATGAATATGTGGAGAGAAGTAAGAAGTGAGTCGAATGGTCATATTCGGTCTGATGCTAATCTACAGATATTTATACAATCCTTGTTGATATACATTGATGTCCGGAGTGACAACTTGCCATGTGGACGGTGGATTTAGTCAAAGATATGCTCAGATGGACAGTTTGAATGTGATCTAATGTGATTCGCAGCAGAGTACGACAGTTCTAACAATGTGACGGGGTCGGTTCACTTAGTTGGCTCTCGACTATTACCACTAGTCGGATTACTCGAGCATGTATCTTGCTCTTTCTTTTAGTCAAACATAGTTGGTTGGATTTGGGTCGGGTCAGTAAAGCCATGTCAGGGCCGAGTCCAAGTGATTCCTATCTATATCAAGGACTATAAAATGATTTTAATTAACGGACCATAATTATTCATAAAACATATACTTATTAAGCAAAATAATTTTATATTTCGAATAAGAAGATCTTATTGTATTTGAAACTTTTATTATAATTTTCACATGTTGCGAGATCCAATAATGTAGGAAACCAATATCCCATAAAATAAATAGTTAAGGAGCGTCCGGAGTGGTCACTATTAGATCACGAGAAAGACTAAAATTATGACAAAAGTTTTCGCTGAATAAAATTAATTCTCTCGATAGCATGTCATGACATGGGATTATTGTGTTTAGAAAAATATAAATTGACCAAAGTTTGGGGTAAGTATCAATAGTTTATTGTAAATTTGGATTTAATTTGAAAATTTCACACATTTTTAACATATAGGTATTAACAATAATGTTATAAAATTTTAACTCAAATAATTCCAGCTTCCGTAAATAGTTTTTTTATATATATTTTTTCCATTACCTGTCTTGCATTTTGGTTCGATAAATTAATGATAAAAGTATTTTAATTTTGAAATTTCTCTATTCTAAAAAATTCAAAGTCGGAATCTTAGTTAGAATAATATATGTCAAAGCAACTTAGACAACTGATTATAATTGGATCCAATTGAACGCATTAGATTGAATTGCAAGTCTAGTGGTTTGCAATTTGGTTGAATACGAAAATTGGAATATTATATAATGGCAATGGCGAGGTCGCTACTACCGCCATCTTTCTTGCTTAAAAATAAAATCTTGGAAAATTACATTGGTCAAAGGTCAAAGCAGACCTTCCATTCAACTTCTTCGTGAGACAGAGAAACACCGTTAGGGAGAACCGAACCGCCGGCTTTGAACCAACCGGAGATCCATTTTTTTTCCGGCGACCTCCTCCGCCTCTGGGACTTCCGAGAGTCCTCCGTCGAGGCCTTACCCGTCCTCAACAACAGCAAAACGAGTGAGTTCTGCGCCTCATTGACTTCTAGCTGAAAAAGTGTAGCTTGCACATCTGTTGCTAATACCCCATGCTTAGGTAAGAGGAGCCATTTCTAATCTAAACAAACATGAAGCCAGTCCTCAGTATCGTGTGCCAAGAAGTCTTCGACCTTTGCTTAAGTTGTCCAGAGTGTCTGAAGAGCAAGAGGACTGTGTGTAACACCACGGGCTCGTCACTCAAAAGTACTAACTGTTGGTGTTGTTGGAGTCATTGGACCTTATATATATACCAAAGATCTCCTCATTGTACAACGGTTGTGGGACTAGGGCTTCACAAACTTCCCCCTTGAAGGCCCAGTGTCCTCGCTGGGCTCTCGGGTTGGGTTCATATTAACTCCCTGCCACTCGGGCCGAGATCCAGACTAATCTCCACGATTTCGGCCCGTGGTCAGTATAATATTCCACCCGCAATCCCTCATGGTTGTGGGCCGGAGTCGGCTCTGATACTATATGTAACACCATGGGTCCGTCACCCAAAAGGGCTAGCTGTTTGTGTTGGGGTCATTAAGCCTTACATATATACCCAATATCTTCTTCTTGCACAACTAATGTGGGATTGGAGCGTCACAAACTTCCCCCCTTAAAGGCCCAGCATCCTCGCGGGGCTCTCAGGCCGGGTTCATATTAACTCCCCGCCACTTGGGCCTGGTGCAAACTACTCCCCACGATTCCAGTTCGTGGTCAGCATAACATACCACCCACAATCACATGGTTGTGGGTCGGAGTCGGCTCTGATACATATGTAATACCACAGATCCGTCACTCAAAAGTACTAGCGTTGGTGCTCTTGAGGTCATTAGGCCTTACATATATACCCAAGATCTCCTCCTTGTATAACGAATGTGGGATTGAGATATCACAAACTTCCCCCTTAAAGGCCCAGTGTCCTCGCTGGGCTCTCGGATCGGGTTCGTATTAACTCCCTGCCACTTGGGCCGGGGTCCAGACTAATCTCCATGATTCCGGCTCGTGGTCAGTATACCATACCATCTGCAATCTCCCATGGTTGTGGGTCGAAATCGGCTCTGATACCATATGTAACACCACCGGCCCGTCACCGAAAAGTGCTAGCCGTTGGTGCTTTTGGGGTCATTGGACCTTACATATATACCGAAGATCTTCTCCTTGCACAACCAATATAGGATTGGGCGTCACACTGTGTTGTGCTGTCACGCTTGCAGCAAGTAATATATTAAGCCTCTCTCCAGAAAACAACTTGTGGAGGGGGTATATTGTCCATATGAGAAACACATACATGACACAGAAGAATCGAGATGGTTTCTCTCGCTTGAATTATTGCAATGACTGTTGTGAGTTAAGCACATACAGGAGTACTGAGTTCTCTGTTAAATTAGGTTGCCATAATGACAGCAGAGTTTAATCTACCCCTGCATTCCTGGAAATTGTGCAATTTGTCCATGTGGTGGATCCGCTATTCCATGCCGAGCCTTACAAGCCAGACATCAGCTTCAGGACTGATCCATTCACCTGTTCATTCTTAAAAAGTATGCGTTTCAAGTCCCTTTCAGAAGCTGCCAACAGTTTACTAAAAGAACAGGGATTATCTTTTCATTTTGGATCACTGCTTCCATATGTTGGCACCTAATGCTTTTGCAACTTTCCGATGCAGAGGCCCTTCCTTTCGCATTTCAACTACCTACTGAGAAAAGATTCCTCTAATTGTTGCTCAACTTCTTTGCAGATCCGTGGGCATTGAAAGAAGATATGAGCAACATATCAAATGCTAATCGCTAATTATGGTACTCCTGGAATTTTTCGTGAATGACCATGATGACATATTCAGGTGCTTGCTTTAAGGCTGCCAATGAGCAGAACATATAATTCTGCAAATTATCAAGCCATTATATATTAATGGGTCATTATTCACTTTTCCAATGTACTATTTGTACCATCAAAATGCTAACAAGCTGTGGTTTATCAGCATCACAGGATCTTAAATTCCTTGTCAAGATTTCTGAGGAATTGATGTATGTGGCGAGTCTTTGCTTCTGTTTCTACTCGAGCGAAACCGGAACTCCTCTGCTGGAACATTGGCAGCAAACTACGTTTTGTGTGCGGGCGCTTTTCCCTGATACTTAGCAAATCAAGCAGGGGCAGTGCAGCAATTACTGGCATTTTTTTATTCTCAAACATTTACTGAAGCACAACAGTCTAAATTCGGTTATAACATTGTAGATATCTGTTACATATGTAATTGTTCCTAAGGTTCTCTTGCGGATTCCAGTTAAACAACAATAAAGTCATGTCTGGTTATGATGCTGATTTCTCTTCATGTCAGAAGTCTGAAATCTGTCTGTTATGTTTTCTCGTTGTGAGATAGAACCATCTAATCCTAGAGAATTTTGAAAGCTAAATATGGAAACTTTCCCCTTTTACATAACAAACAGATCAAATGTGAACTTGGACAGAGTCCTGGATGCTAGAGAGTGAGAAACTCCATTTCCATGGCCATACCTGCATCATCGTTCGTGGCAGTCAGGTCGAAGATGAGCTCAAAGTCGAAGACTCGATGCTGTTTCAACCAAAAAAAAAAAAATGAAATCTACCTTTAGTTTTCAATTTTTTTTCCTTAATCAAAAGAGGGTTTTACTTTACATTAAATTTGAAATTACATGAAATTTGAAAATACAGCAACTCCCCAGTTTCAACAATAAAGCTCTACATAGGCCAGACGAGGTTGAATAACATTTGATTAAGTCCTTATGTTTAAATGTTTTGAATTGAGAAAATTCATGGGTTGGTAGAATTTTACTCCTTGGCGGTCAACCCGGCTTAAATCTAGATTAGTTGTAGTTTAATGGGAAACGGTATTATTACACCAAATGCCCTTTCTCAAAGGAGAAAGTCTTTGGCGCGTCGGCGGTATAATCTTTCAATGGAACACTGTCATGCATACACAAAGGCGGTGCCACACATACTCCACGTCACCAAAAGCGACACATATCTGCGTTTTGTTGGGCAGCAGTACCACGTCGGTCGGCGGGATTTGTATTTTGCAGGACTTCTAGATTGCTGTCGCCGGTAATACAATTCAACAGATGCATTCGTGGATTACCTAGCTATAAAAAAAAATTCGTTGTCAAGCAAAAAAATCTTTATATCTATAGTCATCGAGTCGAGCTAATTGTTGAATTTCACTCAAAATCATGACAAAAAGAGTCAAATCTAATCTTCTAGAATAAAGTAGTAGATAGAATTGTTAATCATTCATCAAAACACTTTCCCTTTTTGTTTTCACACTACTTAAAAAGATTCAAGAAACTCAATCATATGGATTGGAAATATTAAAAAAAAAAAATACAAGATTTCCTATCTCACTGATATACACAGCAGGACAGATCCAGGGAATAAAACTCTGTAAAAAAATAATATGATAAATTTATAATAAAATTAAATAATACAATAAATTAAGTGAAATATATAAAATATCTTGCAGATACTCTAATGCTTAGAGTACTCTCATCTCGTATACCATAAATTTATCCATGTATACGACTTTATGTTTCAACTCGAGCACTCAGATGAATTTTAAAAAAAAAAAAAAAAAACCAAACAAGATTTTCAATCTCACCGGAAAGATTATATATAATATAAATATATATATATCCTAGGATGTATGTATATATATATATATATATCTCTTTTTTACATGAACTATTGATATTTAATAGTTTAATGGGTCCTAACTAATCCATCCAATTTGAGCCGGGAAGACCCACTAGGGAGCAAAGGTAAAACTCTCCCCCAAATCTCTATTAATAAGATTTGAATTTAAGATATTATTTAAAGAGAAGAAGTATCGTATTAGATCAACAAATTTACTTTGACACACACACATATATTCATACTTCTTTTTATGTATATCCTCTTCACTTCCCCATCGTTTCCTTCCTTCCCCAGCTCCTCTTCCATCTTCACTTTACATGGGCTTTGCTTGTAGAAGTTTCGCCGTTCCAAGATCCCTAGCTACCTTGTTATACCTGCAACTCCATGTATTCTCTCTCCTCAAAACCATCCTCAAGATCGCAGTCTCTCGTCGACTTTCACTACCCGATGAATCTCTACACCGAACCGGCCCCGAAGGAGACTGTCACGATCCCTACGACCGGCCTCCGGCCTCGCTCGTGCCGATCCCTCCCCACCTAATGGCCAGCGAGTCCATCAAGGAGAGACTTCCCGTCACGACAGCCTCCGAGTTTGCCGTGACCGGTGAAGATTCGGCCTCGTCGTCCCCGCTGTGTGTCGTGTGCATGGATGGCGTAGATTCGAATGAAGAGATCCGGCGGCTCTCGAACTGCCGGCACCTGTTCCACGCGGAGTGCTTGGATCGTTGGATCGACGAGGGGCACGGAACATGCCCACTGTGTAGATCTGAGCTTGTGCGTGGCCATGGAGGAGGAAGAGCCGGTGATCCGAGCTGTGGAGGAGATCCATGGAGGGCGGAAAGGATGATATACTTGTTCGGCGAAGACTTTGTCATGGGCACTTGAATTCGTCCTTCCTGTACTACCAAAACAGTGGTCCAGCGGTTCCTAACTCGATTTCAAGTCATTCGACGAGTTCAAGTTCAGATTCTCGAACTTTTTTTCAATGTATTTCTGTCAAAATGTTTATTAAAAGTGTAAACTGTACTTAGTTCTTCAGTTGTACTACGTTGATAAGATAATATTTGCATTACTCTTCAGCAAAACACGGCGAGATGTTAGTAAAGTCATAGTTACGACAGCTTCCTTTTTCACTAACAAAGGAAAAAGGAATTCGTTGTTCTTCTCTACTGGAAATGGCTACATTTTCATACTCGGCTTGTTAGCGTTCATCATCGATTATACTAAATATTGGCTTGATCATAATTAATCTCAAATCGAGAGGGTGATGCTGCTGCTGCTCCAAAATTCTTTCCACTAAAGAAAATATATTCTGTGAGGAGATTTTACTGCCGGAGGAAGTCATCACCGGCAACTTCTCCGACCATCCATCGCCGACCAAGAGGGAGCAAAGTCGTCGGCGGTGGTTAACTCAACTGAAGATGACGCCTCAATCAATCTCCCAGAAAATCCAAACAGTTCTCTCTCTCGTGAATGGTATATATAATTCATGCGAGTTGAGATTGGACAGGTCATCCCACCCATCTTTTAATCCATATTATTAAACCTTTAGCTATGGATGTGAATCACCCTATACCAATTTGATGGGTCATCGTGTTGACGGGGAAACGTGAAAATCAAATCCGACCTACTTAATTTGTTTTATCTTCTATGGTTTTTTTAATACGAAAAGTCCTACCAGTGAGATCGAATCTAAAACTTTTAGGTTACAGGATAAGGCAATATCAACTGCATCAAATTTTTTTTCTCGATTTTCCGGTCAGTAATTACATTTATTTACATGTACAGTGAATCACATTAATATACTTTATTTTATTTTATTTTTTATCTGGCTGCTTCGAGACATAGAGTTAGGGTTGTTCAAAAAAATCACAAAACCGAACCGAATAAAAAGTAACCGAATCATTCTATTAGTTGGTATCATTAGTTTGATTCAGTTTTTTGTCGAGAAGAGGTTCGATTAATTACTTTATATCATTAATTTATTTAATTGCAGTTAACAGAACTGAAATGCTTTCTAATTAATAATTAAAAAATAAAAACATACAATTTTAAACAAAAACATATTTTTTTACTTTAAGTTTTTACTGTTCGGTCCTTTAATTTCTGAACCGAACCATACCGATTGTATTTTTTAAAGTGAATTTTATTTATTTACTTAAAAAACTAGTTAACCGGCTAACCAAATTATTCCAACCAATTTTAAATAATTCGATTTTTTCTTCCTCAAATAGTTATGATTCGATCCCTGCACCGCTCAAACTTAACTAACCATGAAAACCGTACATAGAGTTTCTAGAAGAAGGGTGCCGCCACGAGTCACGATTGCCCCTTTTAGAGGCAACATTTTAAAATAGTTTCATGGCATGCCCCCGTCGACACCATCCTAAACTGATGTAGACATGGAGCGCATATTTAAATTTTATAGTCTGTCCCCTAATGGTTCGGGTTACTGCACCGGCACCCGGTTTTAGGTGGTTCGCCCGGTCACCTGAGGTTAGAGAATCATATAATTTCAAACACATCGAGTGTCATATTTTAACTTTGAAATTGCGACACGAACGGAGAAGGAACAAGCGGCCCTCTCCAGTGAGCCATTATTAGCCGGGGACCCATGCACTCTCCTCCGGTAAGCCGGCCTGGGCAACGACGTGTTCTAGGCCGACCTAGCAGATAGGAGTTGGTAGGTCGTGAAGTGCATGCAAATGCCGGTCAACACGATAAAGACGCCGTGAGCAGTGAACGTGGATGAACAGGATGCATGCAAATTTTTATAATTCAGTTGCGGAATTCATTCCACGGATTAATTAAATAGTTTATAGTTAATAATATAAATTAAATAAAATAATTTAATGTATTTCTAACTATTTTTTATCTAATCAGATAAAATAATTCAGCAACTCTACAGCAGAATTTGACTGCTCAGGCTCAGGGTTTGTCCTGGTGGCTGCAGATGTGCCCTACCTCAGCTGGCGGTGACCCTGCGAGCCGTGCCACCACTAACGCGTGGCGATTGTGACATCCGATATCCAATGCCTACCATTTTAGTTTCCCAATTACGCGTGAAATTTCAGTTAATAATTATTTGTGAGAATATTCTATCACATTTAAAAAGTAAATATAATAATTAATTGACAATTTAATATAAAATTTTTTAATAATATGTCAAATATTCATTAGCTAATTGAGACTATGAGCTATGCTCGTGTAAGAATCTCACCGTAAACTGATGTGAAATCTAATCTTTTACTGCAGAGGCAATAACCTCGGTGATCTGTAATGTACAGTTGCTGGTTTCATTTGGAGACGTCTCGTGTTGTCCGTCTTCTGTTTTCTTCTGTGTTTTTTAATTTCAACCTTCAAGTGGGTTGAGAAACCGAGTCCATTAGTGCAGTTGGGTCGCTCTCAACCTAAATTCGATCGATTCTTAATTATCAGTGATTCTCAATACTTCTTTCTATTTTCTTTTAGTCCACGAGCCTCCTCTCTAATTGGAAAAAAAAAAAAAAAAAGCTATCATGGCTCCACTTTCTTCACTCTCACGAAGCCATATAGAATGATGAGCATCTATTTCAAAGTCTCGCTAACGAAAAGCGAGACACGAACGGCCTAGGATAATGACACTGTACTATATATCTCATTTGTCAAAGAAGGGTGCGACTTTACTCGTCGAGCTGTACGTAGAGACGTGTTCTTGTCTCCCTGTCTCTCCCCATTGTTCATGTTCACAAAGAGCTGTGACTCCTATTTCAAGGTGCTATGGAAATCTGTACATTCAGTAACATCTTCCTTGGCAAGAAAGAAACTAAAGGATAGCTGCCATGTCATCCCGTGCTTGTTTGGAAGGTGCCCTTTAGGGACCCAGTGGTCACTGGCCAGGCCAATGTGAGTATGTTTTGCAGAAAGAGCAGCCAAGCCAAAAGAAGTTCCAGTACTTGAAGGTGACCGACTGACTTGGAAATTAAATCCAAAGAGATGCCATGGCACACATCGTTTTCAGCCTTTTCTTCCCTTTTTCCTCTGTCGAATCTCATCATCTTCTTTCTCGTGGTCTCGTTTCTGATAAGCAAACTAAGCCCAACAGCAGAAATCGACATAAAAACATTGCCTTTACTGTTATCAAAGATCAAATTCGATGGGTCCTTTCCGTGGCCTACCCATCTTCGGGTCTTCTTCGAGACTTAAACTCGTCCGACACCTGCAAAGAAGTCGGGTGTAGTGATGTGAATCAAGACAAGGATATTAAGAATGGAAGTCAATATCAGCTACATATGAAACAGAAGCTCAAGTGCAGCAAAACAAACAACAAGATACCAAGCAATATTTGCTAAATATATCTAGTATATCAAAATTTAAATAAATTAGGAGAGTATATTTTTGTTACCTTTAGGAAATATTGTGGTTTCCCATGAATATTCTGAAAATATCTTTTTGATATATTTAGATTATGTTGATCATATTTTTAGGATAGATATTAGGATATATTTGCATCTTTTGTATTCTTATTAGTAGTCTATAAATACACAAGTAGATCACATTGTATTTTCATTCATTCAGATAATGGATCAATAAAATGTGAGATTTTATTCTCATTGATTCTTTTAGAACCTTCGAACTTATCGGAGTCGTCTGTGATGTTCATCCCTGACTTATCAATCAACCCTTCCATAGTTAATTGTGGCGTCTTCACTATACCAAAGTTCTTACCTCTTTATAGGTAATGGATCAAGGTTCCACCATCTGAGCTTGATAAGGACACATTCCCTGGAAATCTTAGTCGTATATGGGTTTCGTCACGTGTTGGTGAGGTTCTTATCATACTTGATATTGGGGTCTCATTACGTTGTTGACGAGGTTCACATCATGCAGGTTTTAGTCTCGAATCGATCCTCCTATTGTACTTGAGTCAGAATCTGTTGGTGAATAGAGAATATGAGTTACGGGTAAAGAGGGTGTGATGGTTGATGCTAGGTTTCAGCGGTCCGAGGAATTTATAGACTCGATACTCGGCCTAGAGTTGATGTGACATGATCTCACTTACAACATGGAATGGTGCTTGATTTAGTACATAGATTTTCTCGTTCTCGTTGGGACCGTGCAACTTGATTGATATTATCGGCGTTAGGTCATGGTATTCTGATCGATGTGACTGGAGTCGGTGACCCGAAATGGTACTTGTTCGGCATCTATGCAGAAGGAATCGTAGGTTGGTAGAGACCTCTAGACCAACCAGTGCTAGTCGGTTCGGGCGAGCAGTCATGAGATCGGGCCACATAACCTATGTCTATATCAAAATCAGTGCAAGAACAACAGAAGAAAGAAAGATTTACCAAGCCTGTCATCTTTCATTTATGACTGCAAGCTCGATCTTGCATCCATGGAGTCAATGTATAATATTAGTAGTTTACACACTAGTCGAACACCGACTCCCCTGCTTGGTGCTGAATGGTGCTGCGGTCAGTTCCCGAGCTCCAAGAGCCACGACGGTGGTTACACAGTCGACGTTAAGCCAGTATCGTCCCGAAACCCAGGTCCCGACCTTCCACCGGATCCTCCCGCTCACCTTAAAGTTCAGCACCAACTTCCCTGCCATCCGATCTCTCCCCACCTCGTACCCAAATGATGGGTCAACCGGTAGCCCGTTCCCCGCCAAGGAAGCAGTCAGTGCATTGCTCTCCTCATGCCCTTGGTAGAAAGGAGGGATGGAGGACCTGGCTGATATCAGCTGACCCTTGTAGGAAGAGTAGGTCTGGAGCTCGTCATAGTAGATCCCGACTCGGGTGTTCGGGTTCTTCGACTGGAGGGTGACGCTGATAGAGGAGTTGAGAAAGCGGGCTGGACCTGAAGTGAGGTTAAGTGCATAGAGCCATAGAGTTCGGCTTGTCGGATGGAGAACCGGGGCTTGGAAGGGTGGAGGATGGTGCAAATGAGGAGGATGAGAGCGAGGAGGATGGTGAAGGTGGCTGAGAAGGCACAAAAGAGCTTCTTGTGGAGGTTGTTAATGGCGAAGTTCTTGAGTCCTTGCTGCTTTGCACAGTGTGTAGGGGATCTGATGGAGACTTGAGACATTTGCGGGACACCTTTTGTGAGGAGGAGAGAGACTGCTTGACTAAGGAATGACATGGGAGATTCTGAGATATATAGAAGCGGGGCAAAGCAAGGTGAACAGAAGGAAAAGGGAGGAGAGATCAGAAACCTTCTTCTTTCATTCTTTTCACAAGTGAAATCCGAGAACCAAGATGGGTTGGTTCAAATTTCGAGTTCGAGTCATTTAAATGGAGAAAATTTATATTGAAAGAGATTTCTCCCTTTATGGACCGACCTAGCTCGAAGATAGGCTGTGTTACTTTTTATGAAGATGCAATAGGCTTCTTTAGAATCTATTAGTGGGATGTATCTCTATCTCATGGCTCGGCTAGAACCACATGAGATGCCTTTTTGAATTATTGGAAAGGAGCAGAAAAGCTCAGGCATAAGGGTAGCCAATAGCCTTGGATATATTCATTCGACCGGTGGGAAGCTTGAGTCGACGCCACAGTTCAGAATGGACTCGGAGACATATCCATATGGCAAAACCCGAAGATTCAAAAACAGTCATATCTTACAATTAATCACAAAACTATCATCCTAGTACCGAACTATAGCTTCCCGGGCTCTTTCACAATGGACTCAGGGTGTCACAGATCGGTATTACGGTTTCAGCTTAACGGCCAATGAGAAGGAAAGAGAGCTTCTCACTGGTAAATGGCAAGGGGCTTTCTTTAATTATTGAGCTATGCAGGGGAAGGGAAAGTCAGACAAAGGGACAAAGACGGGGGAGATAGCTTTTACATTAATGGGAGCCCCAGAGGAATCATCTTTTTCCCCTCCTAATCATGAATCCTTTGCCTTTATATCGTGTCTGTGTCTCATTACTTTCACCATAAGAAAATGACCTATTCAAGGGAGGCCAGCCGTGTACACGGTGACATGCTTAACATGATTAGTCAGGATGCTCTGAAAGGCTCGGAACCCAATTTTCTCTTCTTCTGCTTTCGTTAGATTTGTTCTGTTTGGGGATAGTATGCCTTTGCGAAATCACAGGAGACCCGGCTTTGAGTTTCGCGACAGTTTTGGGCTCGCTGGGACTCTTATAACAGCCCGCGGAGAAGCACAGTGAACTCTGAAATGAACGGAGAAGTTGCTTTTAGGAGATACCCTCACAGGCTCCTTCAATCACGCAGAGTTGTGAAAGCTTGTCCACCTCAGACATTAAGTAAAAAATAGTGCCTTTCTCTGATACGAATATGGGCCACCAATGACCTACCCAGCTCTCAAATTGAACTAGTTAGGATTCATTAGATTTTATGAATATCAATATAAAAAAAAGACTTTTATGGAAAACAATAAATACATTGGCAGAAGAGGAAATACAATCAAGTTACCTGCACGATTCTCTATGATAATATGTTGACATGATTGTTTGCTTGCTTTTCTCTACCCAACCACTTCGCTAAGCAACGCAGAAGGCAAATGAAACAATAAAAGCAGAAGTTGGCAAATGATATATTCTGTGGATCGATGAACTATCTATCTATGTCCACAGACAGGGTGGGTGGGCGGGCGTGCGGACGAGCTTTTGCATAGTTAGAAGCACACACCGTGGGATTTATTGTCGGGACAACCACACCGCCCCTGCAAAGAGAGGGCAAAAATGGGCAGTAATCATCGGATGGAAACTGACTTCCCTTTGTTGCAGCCTGTGTCCTTGATATGTGCTAAGAACCACTCAAGGATTAGTTTCTTCTGGGCCACGATGAACTTGCACTTGCCGAACAAATTGACCTTTCACACGAGGACGTTGCTCTGCCAGCTTTTTCCTGCTCTCGTACCGAACCTGAGAGGAGACATCCATTTGGTTAGTTGCACATCACAGGCAAAAGAACATCAGTTCCTGATATTATTTGTCGGCACAATCCCACCAGGTTGGAAATGCTGTTATCCACGATAAGAGAGTACAGGTATTACCTTCTTCTCGTAGCACCTTTCCTTCCGCTTCAGTCGGAACTTGGCAAGAGCTGCTTCCCTTTGAATCGATTTCTGAGAGCTCTCTTCTGCAGGCCTGCTTTCCCCAGCATGTCTTGTAACTGGAACCTGATTGACATTTCCATTACTGCAACAGATGCTTCCCTGATCTATGCTTGGGAGATGAGTCAAAGTGCCAACATTGCAGAGGCTAATGTTGGCAGTCCTGCCAGTGCCTGATGAAATGTGCCCCTTGTCCTCCCCAGAATCGAACTTAAAATCATTGTTGTCATTCTGCCGACTTTGATTGGAGGAATCGCTAGCATTCTGGTCAGGTGTGTCTTTCACACATTCGAGAGTGTTGTTTTCACAACCGGACTGTTGAAAGGAATCAGCCCGGATGACGGGTTCCCCCTGGGCAGCCATACTTGGACTTGGCTCTGGTGATGGGCCAGATTGTGCGTGATAACCTCGAGGATATGAAGAACTGTATTCGGAGCCTAAGTTTTCAAACCTCACACCTCTAACTGGAATTGGAGTAGGAACTACTCTCTCCTGAGGATGAGAAAGAAGTTCTGGTTGTTCAGATTGAACACCAGCCAATGACACTGTACTATTCAAAGAGCCTTGAGTGTCCAAGTTGCGACTCTTTGTCGCATAAGAAACATCTTCATCGGGGCTCCTCTCACACTCTTTCTGTCGACTAGGAAGATTTGCCGATCCCAATGGAACTGGACGCAACAGTTTGTTAACATACCTGCATGAAGGGCTTCAAAGTCTCAAGGACTGACAGTATAGCATGAAAATCAATCAAAAAGTCAAGGAACTAACCAGCTAAATAATAGTTTACGGAATGAAGAGCAGAAGAGCAGACTCACCGCGAAAAGGCTGAAGCATCCGAATGGTTGAGGGCATGCCTTTCTTCAGTGTTTTGATTAGTAAAGCACTCTTCAGATCTTCTTCTCAAAGAAAGGCCAAGGTCTGGTGACACCTCTGATTTCCTTATGCCATGGTTTGGAGAAGAATCCACATGACTGCTCTGATGGATGTTGTCAAATGATCTGATTAAGTTAATGGCTTCTTTGTATGGATTAATCATGACAACATTATCACCCCAAGCCACCATTGCCACCTTCGCATCCATCTCTTGAATTGCAGGGCTGACATCCTTGCTCTGACTCGGCAAACAAGAAGACTCTGCCAACGCTAATCCTTATTTTTGGACAAGTAAATAGTCAGATAAACATGAATAGATAAACAAGAACAAAATCAATGAAATCATAAATTATACCACCTGGATCCTTCTCCTGCATGTCCCCCCCTCCCTGGCTGGATCTCATGTTTTCAGTCATCACTATGTTCATCCCATTTGAATTGAAGTCCTGCTTCTGTTGTATTTCAGCAATGTCAGCTTCCATATCCGGTTTGCTGCAAGAACTCTGCAAGATAAAAGGTAAACAGATCCTTATCAATTTAAAAAAATTCAGATAACATTTACCAGACAAGCAAAAGGTTATCACCAAAGATCCAATGGACAGACTTATCAGCACAACGTGAAATAGATTGATCACATTCTGAATAGAACTATATGAAAACTATTGTTGGAAAGTCAAGGTCCCGGCCTCAACTACATAACCCATGATTCAGTAAGAGATCACCGCACCAGACTGAAGATCAGGTGCTAGGCGACAAGCTCAAACTATCACAAAACAAATATGCCACATCAACTGAAATAAAGTTAAAAAAAAATTCCCTAGCAATGCAATTCCTGCAAAGGCTCTCGCTTAAAATTCGGCAAACCTTCACATGGATTGTGCAGTTAAACATAAGATGAATTTAGGAAGATCCATAACTATTAGCAAGATCATGGTACAATAAGAATTGACAAAAAAGAAAGAAAGAAAAGAACCGAAATGTCAGACCAGACAAACTTAAATGAAGAAAATTTCTAGAGAACAAAAATGCCAAAAACGCAGCCTGTGCTTTCTGATCTTCCTTTTAATGAATGGTTGCTCATACTCAGCCGAAAAAAAAGAAAGAATGGTTACTAACCTGAGCATCGCTTCCTTTCTCTATTAATTCCTTATCTCTATCTAAGCATGCCATATAACCACTTGAATGGTTACTTGCACCATTGTTTTCAGTAGTTGCTTCATCCTTTTGCAAAGAAACGTTGTCATCTTGTCCACCATCCACCTCAGAAATCGACTGATCACAAAAAAATTTGAATTAGGTGTAACTTGCACAGGAAAATGGCATGAGCAAAGGTTCTGGACTTCAGAAGCTACAATCTTCAGGGAAAAAAAGGTGGAAATTGGCAGTTGCTTACTGATCGTCTCCTCCAAACATGATGCCACAAATTCTTAAGCTCATTTCTCCTGATAGGCTTCACAAGATAGTCGGCAGCTCCTCTCAATATGCATTTATACACGCTGCTAATTGAGTCTTGTGAGGACATCACTGCATAATCACGGCATGAGAAAAGACACTCAATCATTATGCTTATAATAGTATAGCTGAAAATCAAAACAAACAAGGATTCTGATATTTAAAAACTTACTGATTACAGGTATGTCTTTGCAGATATCATGCTCCATAATTAGTGTAAGCAGAGCATATCCCGAAATTGATGGCAAATCGACTTCAGTTAATATAAGGTCTATGTTACGTGGTCTTCCCTTCAGTATCTCCCATGCCTTCAAGCCATCAGGTACAGCAGCGACTTCCCGGCACAAATACAGAACACAGAAAGGAGGAAAATCAATACAAGGGATAGAAGTTTCTAGATGATATCAGCATACAAAATTTCTATATGAATCAAGCAGTGATAGCAGAAGCAGATCTAGTGCACAAGAAAGTAGAGTAAATAAATAGATTAGAATACTAAAGCAAAGATCTCCAAAGTCAACAAACCGGACTTCCACGTCTAAAAATCCAGCAAGAATGTGAAAGCCCATGACAAAATTACTGTCAGTACTAGAGCACATCCATCAAGGTACAACACTCCGTTTATCAAGAACATACACCTGTAAATTAGCTTCTTATACTCACTGCTGCTTCTTTTTCTTTTCGGTGACTGCTGTATTGAATTACACTATATATCCATCTCATACCCCATGTTCTTCTCCCTTTCATATTGTAGGCAAATATTACAAGCACGGGAAAGGTAAAAACAAGCAGTTAACAGTCAAGAAGTATCACAGTCACGAAAACCAGAAGGCAAACGTTTATGGGAATAAATCAACTTGCAAAATAATTTCTTTGAGGGAAAACCGAAGAAGCACAGAATTGTCCACAACACCAAAACAGGGGCTGATGAATTCAATCTCAATTGAGCAACAAAACTGGAGGAAAGCCCTCAATGCAGCTGTTATTAAATCAGCCACATCGGAAATTTGAAGTTGACAAGCATCAACGACCATGAGATTGCATCTCCCTAGCTCAAACCAAACGTTCTACGCTCGATACCTCAACTTTACTAAAGCTAGAGCGAACATCCGAGGACGAGGAGAGCATAGCTCACAGACCTCTGTAGCTGCATTTTCGGAGCAGAGCTGCAATGATCTGCCTCGTTGAGTCATCAGCCTCCACCAGAAGCACCCTCAGCACCATTCTCGGCAGCAGCCTCTCACACTTCACAACGCCGCTCGGAGATCCTCCCCCTCTCTCATCCACTCCGCCACCAGCCTCGGCCGGCGCCGATGCGGGCACCTTCACCTCGCCCTCTGCTGCCATCTCCCCGCAGCTCGGCGCCACCTCTCCCATGCCACTCTCTCTCTTTTGAGCGCGCTTCCTCTCAACCACCGTAACAGAGCTCGACGCCACACGAAACCTCTGCCACTGCCATGGAAAACAGCTTTCCGTCTCCCCGCCCTCGAACCAAAAGAAAAAAATATCTAGAACTCTAGCGTCAAAGTCCCAGCATGGATCGGACGGTCGATATGCCGAGCTCACATGGAACCGCTGCCCATCTAACGGTCGCAAATATGTTCGCCTGATTGGTCTAGGGGAGGGGCAAAATATCTCGACGGGACGTATGTGTGGCTGCGATGTGCCACGTCACCTCTATCATTGTCTCCCTTTGCCAAGCAATCAGAAAAGAGAGGGGTCTCGCAGATTTTGTGGATGTCGTGAGGTCAAAAAGGCTGAGAAATCCTTTTCCCAGTTTATAATTTCTCCCCCAAACTTTTCTATTTATTTCAATTCACCCCAACCGGCCTGAGATTTCTCAATTCAATCACAGTAAGATGGGAATTCTGCCTCCGAGACTGCCCATAACTTGCTCTACACAGAACCTATCATATCGGATAGAATTCTACCGGTTTCAAATTTGCCCGATATCCATATATACCCTTAAATACCCTCTAGTATATAGATTTTATAGTTTACATGGTGATATTGTGATAAATTCTTGGGCATTAGCAAAAAAATTAGAGTTTAAGTGAGAAAAACGTGATTAATCGAAGTTAAATGTGCAAATTTTTTTGCTTATTTATAGTTTTAGTACTATTTCTGAGTAACACGCGCCTCTTGAATAGTAGTCGGTTCTGAATTGTCCTTGAATTTTTTACTGAATTGTATTTATTTTACCCAACACCGATACACATCCTTAAATATTATTGGGTGAACTGAGATAATTGAGAGTAGAGGGGCGAATTGGACAGGAAAGAAAGTTACAGGGGTATGTTGAAATTAACGAGGATATTTTTGTGGCGCTGACAACTGGAGGATGCGGGCCCCACGTGGGAGGGAGATCTTAAGATTAGTTTTTGGTGAAGATATTTTCGGGAGGGTGGGTGGGGACAGAGATCTTAATGGTCCAGCATGAGACACGTGGAGGATTGCTACGGGTGGATTTGTTTTGTGGCGTGGAAGCCCTCACGTGCCGGATCTTAGAAGAGAGAAGACTTCTTGTTGTGCGGTGCTGGAAAAGATAGTACTCGCTCTCTTGATCGTTTGATTAATTTCTTTCGAGTCCAGCCCTGATTGGACAAGAAAGATACATCACATACATTGCAGCCGCGTCGTGGGCACTGAGAGGGAAGTAAATATTTAATATGTAATACATTACGAGTTCGTTACGTAAAAATCTTTTTTTAGATTTTAAAATGTGTAAAGTTTTTATGTTTTCGAGAGTCAACTTTACACGTGTAAAAATTTGAACAGTAATTTGCATAATAAACTCATTATATATTATATATTGAATATTTACTCATGAAAAGGTGGGATGTTTAAGGTTAAAGTACGTAAATATTTAACGTGTAATATATAATAATTGTCTAATCCAATTGAACCTTTTAATGATTGAAAGGAAAATAGTATAAGTGAAATCTGGTCACTCCACTCTTAGAAATATTATCTTTATTATTTATAAAGTAGAATATTTAACATAAGAAAATATCGATGGATTAGGTAGTTATATTTTCGTAATTTTGACTTGTGATTCATCATGCTTATATTTTTAACTTTACTCTCCCTTGATCTTATTTTTCAATCAAAACTACTGAGGTACAGAAGTCTAATGAGGTCTAACTAACTAACTCACTTTAATCAGGATGAACTCAATACAAGTAAAACTCTTCCAAAATAAATTATCTTCTTTCATAATACTTGAATCTGACATCTTAGTTTAGGGAAAGAGTGTTCACCTCTCAATTCACTCTCATCTCGTCTCATTTTAATTTTTTTTTTGTGGTATCAGAGTTAAAGTTAAGTCCCAGAACATATCAAACGTGACAAGAGTGTTAAATCCCATGGATGAGAGATTTGATTTATAAGAGACTGAGTGCTATAACCTAATAGTTTAGAACTTTGGGTGGAAATGAGCTAAATCTCTTACAAGATTACTGATATTAATATAACACATGATCGCCTTGAATGCGATCGCATGGCATAAATCCGGGATTCAAATGACAGGTTTTCGATAGTCTGACATGAGCTCAAGGTCCAATTGACAGGCCTTTCTTGGCAGTCTCATTCTGATCCAGTAGAGAGCTCTCTAACTTAATCCCATGTCCAAACTTTTATATTCAATCATAAACATATCAGATGTACTAAACAACTAATACATGACCTGTCTATGAGCAAAAAGTAGGGAGCCTCATCCACTTCTTTGAACTATACTCCTTTTTTTTTTTGGGGTATATTGAATCCATTTCCATAAAAATCTACTAGGAGGGGACCAGTTTTCAAAAAAAAATGGTAGAAAATAATATTAACAAACATATATGTGTGGGCATCTCTACATACTAATTTTCGAACCATCTCAACCGTGTCCATTACAATATAAAACATGCTAGTGCCACACCATTGAAGTGTCAGTACAACTCAAAATATGTGCTTCTTCTCTTGGGTTACGTAGCGCCGAATATTCAGAAATATAATAAATCTTTTATAGATTTGGTTCGTACTGGGTCAGCCTATTAAAGGATAAAATTCTCTCAATAATAACATTTGTTTATTTATAAGACTCAAATTTTAAATATTATATGCGAGGAAAGAGGTGTCGAGCTAGTTGTAATCTTGTCCAAAATTTTTCAAGAAAAAAAAAAAGAGATATGAAAGATGAGAGAAAGTGAACTTGTTCCAGTTAGTATCATCATTGACCTAAAATTAAAATATTCTGAATTCGAATTTTTATTAGTAAAATTTCACGTGCTTATTTATTTTCTTTTTTCTATATTTCTTGTAAATCTATTTGTCTCATTTCTTTAAAAAAAAAACTACAAATTAGAGATGGGCCCATCGTTCTCATCCATATCATATCATTACGGCGTGGGCCCATCAGAGCAACGAGGTCCGACCCGATTCAATCCCCCGCTCTTCCCCTCCATCCCTGACCCCATCCGACATCACGTGACCCTCTTCTGGATGAGCTGCCACGTCGGCGCCGTGTCCCCAAATTATCCGAAACCTCCCCCTCACCTTGTCGTTGTCCTTGTCCTTCTTCCTGGTCTCCGTCTCCTCTTCACTGTCTCAAGAATCTAGATTCTGCACAAACCCATTTTCCCATTCTCCTTGAACCCGGAATTTTCTCGCCGTCCCAAACGACTCCTCGAAGGCATTTCGTTCTTGATCTTTCGCTGTGCCGATAAAATGGCAACTTTTGTATCCTCTTTGCAGGCGACCTTTAACAGTCCACATCTCTCGCCGCCGCCTGCATCCCCATCTCCTCCAGCCGCCAGCCTTCATTCCTCACTCCCCCCACTGACGAAGTCTCAAAGTCCCGGGCTTGGTTCCAGTGGCTCTTCCTTCTCCAGCAGCTCTTTGAGCAAGGCTCTTACTAGACCTTTTCCCAGGAAGAGTAATGGGAGCTTGTCTGCTGTGTGCATGTCGTGGGATGGGCCTCTCTCTTCTGTCAAGCTGATCGTCCAAGGGAAAAATCTCGAGGTACCTTTTCTTCCGCTGTCGTTGTCAGTTTAGAAATGGATTACACAGCTGGATTCCAGAATCCGATGATGCCGCGATAGGACTCTGATTGATGTGTGTGGCTTTCATAGATGAACTTATGCATAGGATTATTGGTCTTGTGGAGCTGAGAAGAGGATATTCAAATGAAACTGGGTTATCTCATTGATGGAGAAATAACTACATCTTGCTTGGTTCTTTGATTTGGTCGTAAGTGTTATTTTATGGGGAAGAGCTTAAAAGGGCATCCATTTTCCACATATGCAGTTGACTGATTCAGTCAAGAGCTATGTTGAAGATAAACTTGGAAAGGCCGTTCAGAAACATAGCCACCTCGTTAGGGAGGTCGATGTGAGGTTATCGATTCGAGGAGGAGAATTTGGTAAAGGCCCAAAAGTCCGGAGATGTGAGGTACTTTTAGAATGGAGCTCCCAATTTAAGCCCCTTAGTTTTTCCTCTAATAGGCAAAACTTTTAATGGTTGGTGATTGTTTAGGTAACGCTGTTCTCTAAGAGGCATGGCGTGGTTCGGGCTGAGGAAGACTCTGAGTCTGTCTTTGGGAGCATTGATTTGGTTTCATCAATCATTCAGCGGAAGCTTAGGAAGATCAAGGAGAAGGAGTCGGATCATGGGAGGCACATGAAGGGATATGACCGTTCGAAAGTCAGGGAACCAGTAGCCCCAGCTGTCGAAGACGATGAAGGCGATGAAGGCGCTGATGGCGGAGACGAAGACTTCATTGATGAGGTTTGTGTTTGTCACTTTGCCTTAGCAATTGTTTTCCACGCATGTGCGATTGAGCGTCCAACTTGCAGCCAGTTGGTTTGTTTGATTACCGTCTCCAAGTTGAGAGCTTTTAGCACGGGCTCGCTTTTAGTCCTACACCCATCAGAAGCTGATACATAAGCAGTTTCATAATTTCTCTCTCTGTAGAGTTTCCCTTCATTATATTGCAAGTAAGAAGTACATACGCTTTGATTAATAACTCTCTTTATTGGAGTTCTTTGCATCATCGAACTGAGCATTTGGTTCATTTTGGTTCATTATGCTTCCAATTTTACCAGACTAGAGAAGCAATCTTGCTCAATTTGGTGACATTTTGCACCAGTAACAGTCCTTGCTTCTGATTATTATACCCATATTTGATTGTCGGGACAAGGTTATGAAGTGCATCTTTTTGATGGTCTATGGTTCTTGGAAATTATTCTCCTTGGCTTGTAGTTTTATTTACGATTTTGTTCAAGTCATATGACCTTGTTTCTCGTTTTGACGTTTGCATTATACATGGGCAGAATGGGGAAGAAAGGAGCACGTCTGCGAGCTTTCTTATCATTCAATCACCTTACAGTTTAAATTGCTCCTGTTATCAGACATGGAGATATCTTTACAAGCTGCGAATCTCCTCTTGGTTCCATACTTTCAACTTAACAATGAATTGATCTTGCAGATTGTTCGGACGAAATACTTTGACATGCCACCTCTCACTGTATCTGAGGCAGTGGAGCAGCTCGAGAATGTTGATCATGCCTTCTATGCTTTTCGGAATGAGGAGACTGGTATGAAACTATCAACGCATCTACCACCCCGCTACTATGTATGCTTGTCCTCGGTCTGAACTGTCATTCTCTTCTTCCTCCAGGTGAAATCAACATCCTCTACAGAAGAAAGGAAGGAGGGTATGGTCTCATCATACCAAAAGGAGATGGGAGAGCTCAGAAGCTGGAGCCTCTGGCTGTAGAACCGGCTAAAGAGCACTCATTTGCCGAAAATTGAGAGGCAGTTCTTCTCTAGGCAATGCTCGGCTTGCTTGGTTCGGAACCATGATAGCTGTGAAGGCCATAAGCAAAAGCAGAAAGAACACAAACAGAGATCCCATTTTGGTTTCTTGAAATTGGACACTGATGATGAACTGCTGTGTTTTCTTAGGAAAGTCCATTGAGACTTCTGTACATGTAGGTGATTTACCCGATTTAAGCTTTCGCAGAGTTGTTGTCAGACATATAGTTGATCAAACATGTTTAAAGCTTTAAAAGTTGAAAGTTATGTGATCATAAAACCTCAACTGTCCCCACTTTTTCATATGAAATGATTGAAAAGGGATGTCATGGAATTGGCTACTGAAAGGTAAGACAGTCTCGCTTGTTGCAATTCTCTTTTCAAACGTGGCCGAGGAGGATTCTGATACCAATATATGTCAGCAGTTCAACTTTCCAGGAAGGCATAGATAAAGAGTCAAAGATAAAAGAATTCGCCTCTGTATTGAATAAATTCAATCCAATTAGTTACACAAGATTCTATCATTCATCCAATCATCGACCAAAAAAGGTTGCAGGCCTCCCCAGACGAGGAGACGGATCAGTAGGGAAGAATGGTCTCGAAACAGTGGACCCCGTCCAGCTCTGGTGCGAATCTGGGCCGCCTTTTCGGCTGATCCTCCTTCGGCCATCCCCCGACATCCTTCCTTGCCGGAGTGGGGTCGGTCTTTCCCTGCCTCTCGTTCTCCGCCATGACCGGTGCATCTTTATCTCTGCTCTGAAGGCCCCTGTTTGGCCCAACCGAGAAGCTCAGCTTCTGACCGAACGTTGACTCGGCACAGAGAGCTTCGAAGGAGCTGAACATGGACATCATCATCTTAGAGAGAGAGAGGGAGAGATTGCTTGAGTTTGGGTGCTCTGTTAATGGTGTTTTTGGGTTTGAATGGAGGTGCGGGGAGAAGATTACTATATAAAGGATTGGAGAAGAGAAGGAAAGACGAGCCCGGAGAGACCTGGAAAGCGGAAGGAAGGAAGGAAGCTGGGGGCCGGTGGTTGGACCGCTGACCCGGTCTGAATGAGCTGGACACGTGTCTCAACGAGCGGCCGTCCGATGGCTGTTGGGCCCACAACCTGTCGACGTGGAGCACGCGGATGCTGTCTGACGGCGGAGGGCGGGAACGCGTTGACTATTTTCTTGACGAGTAGTGGGGGAAGTTCCTTGAACGGAACCTGCGTGTCGCCTCAAGAAGGTCGAAGGATGCACCGGCATAAATATTAAATAAATTAAGAGAAAGTGATCGAAATTTATCAATTATTATAAGTGAATTTTAAATATTTTAAAATAAATATTAAAATTTTTTATCACCTATCGTTATTTTAAATCGATGTATTCTTAATATACATCACTTTAAAGTAATAATAAATGAAGAAAATGATTCGATATTATAAAGCGGGAAATATATATGAATTAATTTATCATTTTAAAATATTTAAAACTCACTTACAACAAATATATAAAACTCTTGGTGTATTTATCTCTAAATAAATTTACTAATATCTTTCTAGTTGCTCTGGCTTTGTACATCTTTCCCTTACATAAAATTATAAATTTGAGTGCTTTTAATGGATTAATGTTGCTTGAATTTAAATTAATTAAAATTTCTTTTATTTTTTGAATGAATAATTATTTGCCACCCCAAAGAAAATAAATATTCATCCAGGAGACTAAAAGAGGAAGAATGATAATTTCATCGGAATGGAAGAGGGAGACAAGAGAATGGGGAGGAAAAGTCAACGGTTCTAGGAGACGGCTAGGTCAACGGGTTTGGATTTAATTGAAGGATGCCATCTTTGACCACTGTGGTCCAAGATGGCATGGCCCGGTCAGGACTCCGGACGTCGGCCTTGCCCTGTCTGTACATCTCCAAATAGACTTTGACCCGACTTGGCAGGAAGGAACCTTAGAAAGACAACATGTTTTGCCTTGTTTATAGTCTATACATCTCCCCAGATGATTGTCTAACCCGGGCAATCCATGATAAGGAGGACACCACACATGAGCTCACATTTTCTTTTCGGGTATGTCGGACATAACTCGATGAAGCTCTCCCTCAATGATCTCCGTCAGCCCCATCGAGTTTTGACAAACAGAACCAGGGTATCATTTCAAGATCCATTTCTCGATCAAATGGAACTCATAACATGTATATTATCAAGACACGCCTACTGCATATCCATCTAAATGAAAAAACTGCAAGGAAAATTGATGCAGTGATGCTGTTGAACTGTGGAAGACTCGATTCCTTCAATTGAGAAGGCGGGAACGATGTGTTTTGCCTTACCCAACGTTTTCCATGTAACCAAGATGTAATATAGACCTTGTCTGGTGTCACCCAAAAGAATGCAATGATCTAACAAGCAAGCAATAATAAGAAGAGAAACCGATGTATAAAACGATAACTTGATTGATGTGCTTTAAACTAATGTCAGGGGCAAGATCCAGCCACTGCTTTGATGAGAGCTCTATCCCACCCAGCACAGAACAAAATTTGGATAGAGTAAAAAAATAAATTTCTCCCAAAGGATCCTAACTTGAATGGAGAGAGTGACCTTAAGAGCCTATCTAATCGAATAAGCTGAATCCCATGTCGTCGTCGCTCTCTTCCTTGGGCTCCTCCTGTAAGCATTTAGGACATAACAAAGAGATTTGTCAGATGCTGTGCTACTGATACCACCGAAACTATCCAACGCTTAGACCCCCGATTTTCTTGGATCAGAACATTGTCCAAATATCCGAAATTTAAAATCTTTTTGTGAGAAAAGATCACAAACAGTTATCAAAACCACGGGTGTTCTGCAATCAATTGTAAATTTTCAATTTTTCTTCTTTCATTTGCTTCCCGCTAGCACGTCATGTAAAATTATGGCGCAGAGAAGAGGGGACTAGGGTAAATACCTTTTTCTCCTCGGCAGCAGGAGCGGCGGCGGCTGCGGCGCCGGATGCGGGGACGGCGGCGGCAGTTACGGGAGCAGCACCACCACCGGAGCCGACGTTCATGATAAGATCGTCGATGTTTCTCTTCTCGGCAAGCTTCGCGAAGAGGCTCGGCCAATAAGACTCGACGGGGACGTTCGCTGCTTTGACCAATGAAGCGATCTTCTCGGCCTGTTGACATCATGTCACCACAGTCAGAAAGCAGATTAAGCAACTGACCAGTCAGAATCAGGACAGTGATTCCATCACAAACGGAGACGGGGAACGAATTACGGTGATCGGGATTCCGTCATCTTGGAGGATCATGGTAGCGTAGGAGCAGGCGACCTCTCCGGAAGCCATTTCTGTGCTCAGAAGGCTATATCCACCTGCAAGCTGCAGAACACAGATTCCCCCTTCAACGAACTTCACAGAGAACTGTACATAACACCGAGACACGGTGATGGAGGGAGGGAGGGAGGGAGGGAGAGGGTGAGTCACCTGCGGAGGCGACTGCTTCGATGGCGATCGGAAGCCCTAGGGGAAAGCGACTGGGGTTTTGTGGGGAGCATATTTAAGCCGAAGAAGCTAGGGTTTGGAAATGCCGGCCCATGAGAGCCCATGGGCTCAATTTGCGCCCACGAAGAATATACCAATTGGGCCGAATCAAATATTTATCCATTCGAAATATTTTATATTTTTGTGTTACAAGTACCGGACACGGTTCAATTAGATAATTTATTTATAATTTATTATAATTTAATTCATTTAAAATTCATTAACTTACAGTAGTAAGCTAAGCATTCATAGTTTCATCAATATACTATGTCAATTTCATCTTTTCAATTTTACAATCACGTGATAAATTTTTGTTATCAAAATTGTAGGTATTGAGTGACATTGAGTGGGATGAGGAAAGCTAAGCTGTCAACAGAAAAATTTTCGTTGTTAAGATCGTAGTTCGTGGATATGAAGTGAGAGGAAAAATTCTGAAATTATTATTCTACTCTTAAAATGGAAATTAGATGCATGTCATGAAGTCTAATATGTAAATAAGATTGAGCGTAAACATGAAAAACGAAAAAAAAATCAAATTTTTTAATAGTTTGCATATAATAATAATAGATAAATAATATTTAATATATTAGGTTTAAGGGATCTCTTTCTCTGAATCGATATGTTTAGAGTACCAAATTACCCTTTTATCCTTTTACAATATAAGATTTGAGGAATGAAATAAATGGAAAACTTACCACGCATTCACACATTCAGGTTCACCCGTTTGGGCCCGAGTTCCCTATAGGGTTGGGCTGACGATTTGTTCTGGGTTGGTTTATTGGGCCAGAATGAGTTGGGCCCAATGGGCGATAACCAAATTGGTCCGACAAGGGAACGACGATTGAGGTTCCTGTCCTTTGGGCTCTTTCGGGCCTCCATCTTGGTTGAGGGCCCATCGAACCCTAACTAGCCCGGTGAGGGCCCGTTGAGCTTTACTTACATGGCATTTACAGCTCATACATCTACCTATATTATATTATTATATAAAAACATTTGGAAGTTTTAGTATGTTTTCTAATTAAAATATGCCCTCTACCGGATTTACATTTCCAAACTCATTACAGTCAGTAAATAATGCATATTTTGTACAAATTACTTGGATTTTTAAGTATTTGAACTATCATCGTTACCATTTTCATCTCAATTGTTTGGATTCTTTTATCTCTTTTTCCCCTCCCACTTCAAAACCGCCATGTCAATACAACAAAAAATTTTATTTCAATTGTTCGAATTCTCAGCTCTTGCTCCATATCTGTGTAATAAGAAATTTCATTTTTCAAACCTTACCTCTAAGAGTGCTCTGCTTACTTGCTTCTCTTTTCCTCACGTGCGAAGCACGACTGCAGCTCCAGTGGGCGTGGGTATATGTGTGCGCGTGTGTATGTGTGTATGTGTTTATGTACACAGTTTTAATTTAAAAGGTGGTAGAAAGGTAGGTGGCCGAGACTTTTCAATGGCCAAGTGACACTTAACTACTTACCATTAATAACAGATATGACATGTCCTTCGATTTTATAATTCACAGGCGCACACACACATATATCAATGCTGTTGACTTGTTTTTGTATGTAGTCATTAGGGTTTATTCAGTCACGGTCGTCTTCTTTAATAAATTTTAAAATAATGCCCATAAAAAATTTCTAAAGCTATAGTTCATACAGCAGCCAAATAAGACTTTTAATATTTCAATTCTCGTCAATAACACTTTTATATTCTTTTATTCAGCTCTTATTTTTTATATTTTCTCTTAATTCTGTAATAAAAAATTATTATAAATGACTAATCAGACAATAAAAGCAACATTTATAATTATTTTGCTTGATTAAGACAAAAATAAGTGAGTCAAAAAATGTTTTTCTAGTGGAGGGATACAGATAATCTAAACAATCTTTCTAAATAGTGAAAAGGAAGACATAAAATGTGGAATTATTACTAAATAATTAATATTAAACCGAAGACCTTAATTTTACAATAAGATCTAGTGAAGGGCTTTTTGGAGATAGAAAGCTTCGATATGAAAATCATTTTCCATAAAATATACACTCAGTTTAAAAAAATCCAAACATCTTGATCCATACAGTGACGTCAATTGAGATACTTTTATGCATTTTTTTTATAAAGAAAGTGGTCTATTGACGTAAGATAATGTAAATCGAATCGTCTAAGTATGATATAGAGGATCGAGAAGAAGGAAAAAAGAACAAAGGTAACACACGATTTCGACAGAGTTGGCAGTTGATATTAGCAAGTAGGGTTCCAAGTGGGTTGTGCCCATAAATTGTTGAAGATATATACAGTTGAGACAAGGAAATGGAAGTCAATATTGAATCGAGTGCTTATTTGGGTAAGGTATATATACATATATATACATAAGTATATTTATATTTATTAATAAAATCTTATATCATCTTATCTTTAGAACGGTGAGTTATCAAAACATAAAATTCAGGTCCGTCAATTGGGCATTGGACTTATGTCAGACTGTCGTATTTATGATGATCATATATTATATTATTATTAATGGGACCTTATAAGAGACCAGACACATTTTCATCTAAAAGTTTAAATTATTATGAGGTGATATCCGGTTTTCGATTATTGAACCCTCTCGATGTGGGATTTAACAAGAATAATTATGATAATTACTACAGTGACTAATATATTTATTTATTTTGATTTAATCTTATCAGTATGTTCTCGAGTCACGTGACAAAATAAGGTAACCAGAAAATTTCTTGTATTTATGAGTATTCTTGTTCTTATCATCCAATTGCAGAGTACTTGATTAAGTATGTTCTCAATAATGGTGTGTATTTTTTTGAATGACATAGACATTGATTATTTGTAATGTAGTTATGCTGACATGGGTTATTCATAGTTTTGGATCAAACCTTGTCTCGTTTAAACCACTAGTAAGGAATAAGACATTAGTAGGGGCAGGACTGTCACTTTACCCCTTACAGAGTACACATGAAGTCTTCCTACCAGTCCATGTCTAACCTTTCGTCTTGTCGATAAATAGCTGTTAACATCAGGATCGATCCCTTAGAGTGTGTGTGGTGTCTCACCATTGGTTCATACCTCACCCTTCATCTTACCCACTATTTCCAACTCTTCCTATTCGGGATTCTGTTGTTCACATTTCGAGCTTCTTATGTATTTTCAGGCCGACTAGGCAAGTCGAAAACATATCAACTGTGAGCGCGTTTTGGCTTTATCAACAATCATAATTTGAGTGCACATGATTTTCAAGCATTCTTGTTGTGCATTGTTGGGAATCAACTGATTAAACGAACAAGTACATGAGTAGAAAAAAGAGAAACAGACACCAAATATACATGGTTCGAGATAGCGGAGTGCCGTCCGTACGCTCATGGACAAAGGAGGAGTGACAATCTTCACTATGAACAACGAACGGCAATGGAGTACAATTAAACCCGAATCCTAACCTCACAGAATACAATAAAGAGCCCTACAAGCCCAATCCATTCGTTTTCGCTATAGATTTGCACTGGTGTCCACAATTTGGATTGCACAAAATTTTAATCGGATTTAAGTTTTACATCGAGTTACACCATAAAATTTCAAGACATATCTAACTGCACCATGTTGCTGTTAGAAGAGAATCATTTTTATGAGAAATCTTGTTGTGCATTATGTTGTTTAATTATCTTTATGTTGTTGTTAAGTTCTTGATATATATATATATATATATATATATATATAGTTGAGGTTCCTTATATGGATTAGGATGTAATTGTCGTCCCGTCAATTGAGCCTGGGTTTATATCAGATTATTGTGTTCAAGACACTCGTATATCATATACCCAATTTTTTTTATAGACCAATGATTATTCTTCAACATAATTCATGCGGAATATACCGCACATGATATCTAAAAGTGTGATAAATCTCACAAATTGGCGTTCGAAGTACATCGACTCATTAAGAAATAAAATTTTCTCAATTATAATTTTCTCTATTTATAAAAATCAAAATCCAAATATACTTAAAAAAAGAAAAGTATAGAACAATTTCAACCCATTCATATGGATTATTTATAATTTCTCTTTTCCACTCATATGTCTCACTGACTCGTGGATCATGCGTTTTCATTATGAAAAAGGAAATCTTCTTTTATTTTTCTTTCCCGTGACAAGGAAGCAAGAGGAATTTTCTTCTAAGCAAAGAAGGAAGGAGGGACAAAATTTAATCGATAGTTGCGGACCGCATGAATTAAAATTATTTGAGATTAATATGTTTCTGAATATCATATTATTTATAACTAAAAGAAGGGTGAGGTGAAAATGATAGCATGTCGTTCAATTAATCAATGGAGAAAAATTACTTCATTGAACCGAAAATTACGACGATCGGAAATTTTTGTTCAGTTGACTAATTTTCAAGAACATTAAACACTAATTTCGTCGAGCATGGACACCGAGTACCTAGTCAATAAAAAATTTGAAAAATATATACGTCCCTAAAACTGAAAAAAAAATTCAAGAACCCATTTGAGAAATTCTTTCGTATATCTCGTTAAGCAATGTAAGAAGTACCGATCAAATTACAGTAAGTTGAAAAGCATAAAAGTCGCGGGTAATTACGAGACTTCATGACCCCGTAGCATCTTGTTCAGACCTTGAAACACCGGCCATGGCTGTGGTGGCCATGGTGGTGGTGGCGGTGGAGTGATAGGCTCTCCCTGTTGATCGAGTCCTGGATGCTGCGGAACTGCTCGACGTGGCAAGGGATCGTGATGGGGCCCTGCTGATCAAACCCGAACTCTTCCTCGGCCTCCTTGAGCAGCTGAAAGAAGAGCGGGTGGTTCACGTAAGCCACGGGGATCACGAACCTCTTCTGCTCCTCGCCCTGTCCCACCAGGATCGCCAGGCAACCTTTAGGGATATCCCTCGGCTGCTTCTCGTGCTGATGATGAAGAAGAAGGTGGAGGTGGGGAAGATGGAAGTGGAAGTGGACGTTCTTGTCGGTTCCCATCATGCGACGGCCGGAAACAGACCACTCTAGCTACGGCTTCAGCGGTGATGGTATGGCGGTTCGAGTACCAGATATTATAAGAAGACTGGAGAGAAGGACTGCGGGTCGGAGGAGGCCGATATCTCGAGCTTGAAGAGGGTGAAGGAGGAATCGGTTAACGATCTCGGGCTGTTGCTCATCGTAAGAGGACTGCAGCGGTGATGATGAACCGCATATATGGACTGGTTCAGAGGATTGAGTTAAGAGGGTTAGGGAGATGGAAGGGAAGGTTACATATATATATATATATATATATATATATATAGACACACACATACAGTGAGTCATGGGGGAAAGAGGTCAATATGGAGGAGGTAGGTTCTAGGGTTTCTCTCTCTTTTTTTTCCTGCCTTGTAACTTATACACGATCTCGACTTATTCAAATTCGTATCAGATTGATTGATTAAGTAGTAAATCTCTCACGAGCGTAAATTTTCTTTGTTCAAGAATCTTTGAACCGAGACTTGTTCAAGAGCAGGAGTATCGAATCATGTCAAACAGTTTGTCTCGGTCTCTAGGGTTTTCTTTTTCTTTCCTTGCTTGCACAAACAGGGCTTTCATGGCGTGGGGCCGGTAAGGGAGCAGCCGGTGGAACCTGATGACAAAAAAGAATGTAAAAGGGGAGGTAGTGGGCAAAACGTAGAAAAGTAGACAAAATATGGAAAATATGTAAAAGGGAAGTAGAGTTAAGTCTCAAATTCTAAGTTATCTGACCTATTTAATGAGTTGACTTAGCCCATTAATCACTTAAAGAGTGGGTCATAAATATTAAGAAGTCTATTGAATCTAAAAAAAATTAATTTATCTGATTTGCCAATTTAGCGATTCAATACTTACGAGTTTATTGATTCTACTGAGTTTACCGAGTTAACTCTCAAGTTTACCGAATTTACTATAATTTCCGATTATACTCCAAGTTAACTTGATTTTATGAGGTAAACTCTTAAACTCGTACGAGTTTATGAGTTAACTCTAGAGTTTAACAACACTAGTGCTCAGAAGGCTATATCCACCTGCAAGCTGCAGAACAAAGATTCCCCCTTCAACGAACTTCACAGAGAACTGTACATAACACCGAGACACGGTGATGCAGGGAGGGAGGGAGAGGGTGAGTCAGCTGCGGAGGAGACTGCTTCGATGGCGATCGGAAGCCCTAGGGGAAAGCGACTAGGGTTTTGTGGGGAGCACATTTAAGCTGAAGAAGCTAGGGTTTGGAACTGCAGGCCCATGAGAGCCCACGAAGGATGTACCAATTGGGCAGAATAAAAAATTTATCCATTCGAAATCTTTTATATTTTGTGTTAGAATTACTGCACACGGACCAATCAGATTATTTATTTATAACTTATTATTTAATTGAATTCATTTAAAATTCATTAACTTACAGTAGTAAGCTGAGTATTCTCAATTTTCATTAGTATACTATGTCAGTATCAACTTTTCAATTTTACTGTCACGTGACAGATTTTCGTTGTCAAAATTGTAGATATTGAGTGGAATGAGGAAAGCTGAGTAGTTAGCAAGAGACTTTCATTGTTAAGATTGAAGATATAAAATGAGAGGAAAAAAGCTGAATTTATTATTCTACTCTTAACATGAAAATTAGATGCATGTCATGAATTCTAATATGTAAATCAGATTGAGCGTAAACATGAAAAATAAAAAAAAACCAAAATTTTAAATAGTTTGCATATAATAATAATAATAATAATAGATAATTAATATTTAACATGTTAGGTCTAAGGAATCTCTGTCTCTGAATCGATATGTTTAGAGTACCAAATTATCATTTTATCCTTTTACTATATAAGGTTTGAGGAATTCCTTTCCCAGAGAACAGGGATTTAAACCAAAGAAATAAATGGAGAACTTACCACACATTCACATATTCAGGCTGACCCGTTTGGGCCCGAGTTCCCTATAGGGTTGGGCTGATGATTTGCTCTGGGTTGGTTTATTGGGCCAGAATGAGTTGGGCCCAATGGGCCTGATATCCAAAATGGGCCGACAAGGGAACTACGATTGAGGGTCCTGTCCTTTGGGCTCTTTCAGGCCTCCCTCTTGGTTGAGTGGGGCCCATCGAACCCTCACTTGCCCGGTGAGGGCCCATTGAACTCTCACCGAGCAGGTAAGGGCCCGTTGAGCCTTACTTATATCTACCTGTATTATATTATTGTATGATAACGTTTGGAAGTTTTTTTGTGTCTTTTTTAATTAAAATATGCCCTCTATCAGATTTACATTTTGAAACTCATTGCAGCCCGTAAATAATGCATATTTTGTACAAGTTACTTGGATTTTTAAGTTTATGAACTATCATCGTTATCACTTTCATCTCAAATGTTTGGATTCTTTTATCTCGTTTCCCCTCCCACTTCAAAACTGCCATGTCAATACAACAAAAAATTTTATTTCAACTGTTTGAATTTTCAGCTCTCGCTCTATATCTGTGTAATAAGAAATTTCATTTTTCAAACCTTACCTTTAAGAATGCTCTGCTTACTGGCTTTTCTTTTCCTCACGTGCGAAGCACGACTGCAGCTCCAGTGGGCGTGTGTGTAAGTATATATGTGTATGTGTATGTATGTGTTTATGTACACAGTTTTAATGTAAAAGGTGGTAGAAAGGTAGGTGACCGAGACTTTTCAATGGCCAAGTGACACTTAACTATCTGCTATTAATAATACATATGACATGTCGTTCGATTTTATAATTCACCCACACCCGCGCACCCCGACACCCGCGCACCCCCACGCGCACTTATGCGCACACACAGATATATATATATATATATATATATATCAATGTTGTTGACTTGTTTTTGCATATAATCCTTAGGTTTATTCGGTCACGGTCCTCTTCTTTAATAAATTTTACAATAATGCCCATAAAAAATTTCTAAAGCTATAGTTCATACAACAGCAAAATTAGACTTTTAATATTTCAATTCTCGTTAGTAACACTTTCATTTTTTTTATTCACCTCTCATTTTTTATATTTTCTCTTAATTCATTAATAAAAAATTATTATAAATGACTAATAATACAATAAAAGCAACATTTATAATTATTTTGCTTGATTTAGACAAAAATAAGTGAGTCAAAAAGTGTTTTTCTAGTGGAGGGATACAGATAATATAAACAATTTTTTCTAAATAGTGAAAAGGAAGACATAAAATGTGGAATTATTACTAAATAATTAATATTAAACCGAAGACCTTAATTTACAATAAGATCTAGTGAAGGGCTTTTTGGAGATAGAAAGCTGCGATATGAAAATCATTTTCCATAAAATATACACTCAGTTTGAAAAAATCCAAACATCTTGATCCATACAGTGACGTCAATTGAGATACTTTTATGCATTTTTTTTATAAAGAAAGTGGTCTATTGACGTAAGATCATGTAAATCGAATCGTCTAAGTATGATATAGAGGATCGAGAAGAAGGAAAAAAGAACAAAAGTAACACACGATTTCGACAGAGTTGGCAATTGATATTAGCAAGTAGGGTTCCAAGTGGGTTGTGCCCATAAATTGTTGAAGATATATGCAGTTGAGACAAGCAAATGGAAGTCAATGAATCGAGGGCTTATTTGGGTAAGGTATATATACATATATATACATACATATACTTATGTTTATTAATAAAATCTTATATGATCTTATCTTTAGAACGGTGAGTTGTCAAAACAAAAAATTCAAGTCCGTCAATTGGGCACCAGACTTATGTCAGACTGTCGTATTTAAGGCGATCATATATTATATTATTATTAATGAGACCTTATAAGAGACTAAACATATTTTCATCCAAAAGTTTAAATAATTAGGAGGTGATACCTGGTTCTCTTATAAACTCTTGATTATTTGCCCCTCTTGATGTGGGATTTAACAAGAATAATTATGATAATTACTGCAGTGACTAATATATTTACTTATTTTGATTTAATATTATCAGTATGTTCTCAGGTCACGTGACAACATAGGATAATCAGAAAACTTCTTGTATTTATGAGTATTCTTGTTCTTATCATCCAATTACAGAGTACTTGATTAAGTAGGCTCTCAGTAATGGTAAGTACTTTTTTTAATGACATAAACATTGATTATTTGTAATGTAGTTATGCTGCATCGGTTATTCATAGTTTTGGATCAAACCTTGTCTCGTTTAAACCACTGGTAAGGAATAAGACATTAGTTGGGGCAGGATTGTCACTTTACCTCTTACATAGCATGCGTCCATGTCTAACCCTTCATCTTGTCGATAAATCGTTGTCAACATAAGGATTAATCCCTTACAGTGTGCGTGAAGTCTCACCATTGGTTCATACCCCACCCTACATCTTACCCACTATTTCCAACTCTTCCCATTTTGAATTTCTTAAGTATTTTCAGGTCTACCGGGCGAGTCGAAAACATATCAACTGTGAGTGCGTTTCAGCTTTATCAACAATCATAATTTGAGTGCACATGATTTTGAAGCATTCTTTTTGTGCATCATGTTGTTGTTAGAAGAGAATTATCTTTAGGAGAAATCTTGTTGTGCATTATATATGTTATTTAATCATCTTTATGTTGTTGTTAAGTTGTTTATATATATATATATATATATATATATATATAGTTGAGGTTCACTATCTAAATCAGGATGTGACTGTCATCCTCTCAATTGAGCATGGGTTTATATCAGATTATCGTGTGCAAGGCCTTTGTATATTATATACCCATTTTTTATGGACCAATTATTAATTTTTTAACACAATTTATGTGGAATATATCGTACATGATATTTAAAAGTGTGACAAATCTCATAAATTCACGCTCGAAATACATCGACTAATTAAGGGATAAAACTTTCTCAATTATAATTTTCTCTATTTATAAGAATCAAAATTGAAATATATTTAAAAGAAAAAAGTATAGAACAATCTCAACCAATTTAAATCGATTATTTATAACCTCTCTTTTCCACTCTGCATTTTCATTATGAAAAGGGAATTCTTTTATTTTTCTTTCCCGTGTGAAGGAAGCAAAAGGAATTTTCTTCTAAGCGAAGAAGAAAGTGGGGACAAAATTTAATCGATAGCTGCCGGCCGCATGAATTAAAATTATTTGAGATTAATATGTTTCTGAATATCATATTATTTATAACTAAAAAAAAAGGGTGAGGTGAAAATGATAGCATGTCATTCAATTAATCAATGGAAAAAAAATTACTTCATTGATCTTAAAATTATGACGATCGGAAATTTTTGCCCAGTTTACTAATTTGCAAGAACATTAGACACTAATTTCGTCGAACATGGACACCAAGTACCTAGCAAATCAAAAATTTGAAAAATATATACATCCCTAAAACTGATTTAAGAACCCATTCAAGAAATTCTTTCGTATATCTCGTTACGTAATGTAAGAAGTACCGATCAAATTACAGTAAGTTGAAAAACGTAAAAGTGGCGTGTAATTACAAGGCTTCATGGCCCCTACCATCTTGTTCAGACCCTAAAACACCGGCCATGGCCGTGGTGGCCATGTTGATGGTGGTGGTGGAGTGATAGGTTCTCCCTGTTGATCGAGTCCTGGATGCTGCGGAACTCCTCGACGTGGCAAGGGATCGTGATGGGGCCCTTCTGATTGAACCCGAACTCTTCCTCGGCCTCCCTGAGCAGCTGAAAGAAGAGCGGGTGGTTCACGTAAGCCACGGGGATCACGAACCTCTTCTGCTCCTCGCCCTGTCCCGCCAGGATCGCCAGGCAACCTTTGGGGATATCCCTCGGCTGCTTCTCGTGCTGATGATGATGAAGAAGGTGGAGGTGGGGAAGATGGAAGTGGAAGTGGAAGTGGACGTTCTTGTCGGTTCCCATCATGCGACGGCCGGAAACAGACCACTCTAGCTACGGTTTCAACGGTGATGGTATGGCGGTTCGAGTACCAGATATTATAAAAAGACTGGAGAGAAGGCCCACGGGTCGGAGGAGACCGATATCTCGAGCTTGAAGAGGGTGAAGGAGGAATCGGTTAACGATCTCGGGATGTTGCTCATCGTAAGAGGACTGCAGCGGTGATGATTAACCGCATGTATGGACTGGCTCAGAGGATTGAGTTAAGAGGAGTAGGGAGATGGAAGGGAAGGTTTTATATATATACAGTGAGTCATGGGGGAGAGGTCAATCTGGAGGAGGTAGGTTCTAGGGTTTTTCTCTTCTTTTTTTTCCCTGCCGTATAACTTATACACGGTCTCGACTTATTCAAATTCGTGTCAGATTGATCGATTAAGTAGTAAATCTCTCAAGAGCGTAAATTTTCTTCGTTCCAGAATCTTTGAACAGAGACTTGTTCAAGAACAGGTGTCAAACCATATCAAGTAGCTCATCTCGATTTCTCTGGGGTTTTCTTTTTCTTTCCTTGCTTGCGCAAATAGGGCAATCAGTGAGGGAGCAGCCAGTGGAACTTGATGACAAAAAGAATGGAGAAGGGGAGGTAGTGGGCAAAACTTAGAATAGTAGGTAAAATATGGAAAAAAAACGTAAAAGAGAGATAGAGTTACATATCAAATTCTAAGGTAATTTGATCTATTTAATGAACTGAGTTAGTCCATTAATCACTTAAAGAGTGAGTCATAAATATTAAGAATTCTATTGAACCTAAAAAAATCAATTTATCTGATTCGTCGATTTAACGATTCAATATTTACGAATTTACCGATTCTACCGAGTTTACTATAATTTTAGATTCTACTCCAAGTTAACTTAATTTTTTGAGGTAAACTCGTAGGAGTTTACGAGTTGATTCTAGAGTTTAAAAACACTGGTGCTAAGAAGGCTATATCGACCTGCAAGCTGCAGAACAAAGATTCCCCCTTCAACGAACTTCACAGAGAACTGTACATAACACCGGGACACGGTGAAGGAGGGAGGGAGGGAGGGAGGGAGAGGGTGAGTCACATGCGGAGGAGAGTGCTTCGATGGCGACAAGCAGCCCTAGGGGAAACCGACTAGGGTTTTGTCGGGGAGCACATTTAAGCTGAAGAAGCTAGGGTTTGGATCTGCAGGCCCATGAGAGCCCATGGGCTCAATTTGGGCCCACGAAGAATGTACCAATTGGGCCGAATCAAATATTTATCAATTTGAAATATTTTATAGTTTGTGTTAGAAGTACCTACACAGGACCAATAGATTATTTATTTATAATTTATTATAATTTCATTTATTTAAAATTTATTAACTTACAGTCATAAGCTGAGTATTCTCAGTTTTCATTAGTATACTATGTCAATTTCATCTTTTCAATTTTACAGTCACGTGACAGATTTGTGTTGTCAAAATTGTAGATATTGAGTGACATTGAGTGGGTGAGGAAAGCTGAGCAATTAACAAGAGACTTTCATTGTTAAGATTGTGGATATGAAATGAGAGGAAAAAACTAGAATTATTATTCTACTCTTAACATGGAAATTAGATGCATGTCATGAATTCTAATATGTAAATCGGATTGAGCGTAAACATGAAAAACAAAAAAAAAACCAAAATTTTTAATAGTTTGCATACAATAATAATAGATAATTAATATTTAATATGTTAGGTTTAAGGAATCTCTATCTCTGAATCAATATATTTAGAGTACCAAATTATCCTTTTATCCTTTTACTATATAAGGTTTGAGGAATCTCTTTCCCAGAGAACAGGGATTCAAACCGAAGAAATAAATGGAGAGCACATTCGGGTTGACCCGTTTGGGCCCGAGTTCCCTATAGGGTTGGGCTGACGATTTGTTCTGGTTGGTTTATTGGGCCAGAATGAGTTGGGCCCAATGGGCCTAGTATCCAAAAAGGCCCGACAAGGGAACCGCTATTGAGAGTCCTGTCCTTTGGGCTCTTTCGGGCTTCCATTTTGGTTGAGGGGGGCCCATTGAGCCCTAACTTGCCCGGTGAGGGCCCATCGAACTCTCACCGAGCGGGTGAGGGCCCGTTGAGCCTTACTTATATGGCATTTACAGCTCATACATCTACCTATATTATATTATTATATAAAAACGTCTGGAAGTTTTGATATCTTTTTTAATTAAAATATGTCCTATCGGGTTTACATTTCAAAACTCATTACAATCTGTAAATAATGCATATTTTATACATATTACTTGGATTTTCAAGTATTTGAACTATTATCGTTACCACTTTCATCTCAATTGTTTGGATTGTTTTCCCTCCCACTTCAAAACCGCCATGTCAATACAACAAAAAAATTTATTTTAATTGTTTAAATTCTTAGCTCTCACTCCATATATGTGTAATAAGAAAATTCATCTTTCAAACCTTATCTCTAATGTTCTACTTACTGGCTTTCCCTTTCCTCTTCCTCACGTGCGAAGCACGAGTGCAGCCTCAGTGGGCCTGTGTGTGTGTGTATATATGTATGTAAGTGTTTGTATGCACTGTTTTAATTTAAAAGGTAGTAGAAAGGTAGGTGACCGAGACTTTTCAATGGCCAAGTGACACTTAACTACTTGCTATTAATAACACATATGACATGTCCTTCGATTTTATAATTCACACACACACAGATATATATATATATATATATCAATGCTGTTGACTTGTTTTTGTATATAACCATTAGGGTTTATTCGGTCACAGTCCTCTTCTTTAATAAATTTTAAAATAATGCCCATAATAAATTTCTAAAGCTATAGTTCATATAGCAGTCAAATTAGACGGTTAATATTTCAATTCTTATCGGTAAAACTATTATATTATTTTATTCGCCTCTCATTTTTCTATTTTATCTTAATTATGTAATAAAAAATTATTATAAATGACTAATAATACAATAAAAGCAACATTTATAATTATTTTGCTTGATTTAGACAAAAATAAGTGAATCAAAAGCTGTATTTCTACTGGAGGGATACAGATAATATAAACAATTTTTTCTAAATAGTGAAAAGGAAGACATAAAATGTGGAATTATTACTAAATAATTAATATTAAACCGAAGACCTTAATTTTGCAGTAAGATCTAGTGAAGGGCTTTTTGGAGATAGAAAGCTGCGATATGAAAATCATTTTCCATAAAATATACACTCAATTTGAAAAAATCCAAACATTTTAATTCATACGGTAACGTCAATTGAGATACTTTTATGCATTTTTTTTAAAGAAAGTGGTCTATTGATGTAATATCATGTAAATCGAGTTGTCTAAATATGAGATAGAGGATCGAGAAGAAGGAAGAAACAACAAAAGTGGCACACGATTTCGACAGAGTTGGCAATTGACATTAGCAAGTAGGGTTCCAAGTGGGTTGTGCCCACAAATTGTTGAAGATATATACAGTTGAGACAAGGAAATGGAAGTCAATGAATCGAGTGCCTATTTGGGTAAGGTATATATACATATATATACATACATATACTTATATTTATTAATAAAATCTTATACGATCTTATCTTTAGAACGGTGAGTTGTCAAAACAAAAAATTCAGGTCCGTCAATTCGGCACCTGACTTATGTCAGACTGTCGTATTTAAGGCGATCATATATTATATTATTATTAATGGGACCTTATAAGAGACTAGACATATTTTCATCTAAAAGTTTAAATGATTAGGAGGTGATACCCGGTTCTCTTATAAACTCTTGATTATTTGTCCCTCTCGATGTAGGATTTAACAAGAATAATTATGATAATTACTGCAGTGACAAATATATTTACTTATTTTGATTTAATATTATCAGTATGTTCTTAGGTCACGTGACAACATAGGATACCCAGAAAACTTCTTGTATTTATGAGTATTCTTGTTCTTATCATCCAATTGCAGAGTACTTGATTAAGTAGGTTATCAATAATGGTATGTAATTTTTTTAATGACCTTAACATTGATTATTTGTAACGTAGTTACGCTTACATGGGTTATTCATAGTTTTGGATCAAACCTGGTCTCGTTTAAACCACTGGTAAGGGATAAGACATTAGTAGGGGTAGGATTGTCACTTTATCTCTTACAGAGTACGCATGGAGTCTTCCTACCGGTCCATGTCTAACCTTTCGTCTTGTCGATAAATAGTTGTTAACATCATGGTTGATCCTTTAGAGTGTGGTGGAGTCTCACCATTGGTTCATACCTCACCCTTCATCTTACCCACTATTTCCAACTCTTCCTATCCGGGATTCTATTGTTCACATTTCGAGTTTCTTATGTATTTTTAGGCCTACTAGGCAAGTCGTAAACATATCAACTGTGAGTGCGTTTTGGCTTTATCAACCATCATAATTTGAGTGCACATGATTTTGAAGCATTCTTGTTGTGCATTGTTGGGAATCAACTGATTAAACGAACAAGTACATGAGTAGAGAAAAGAGAAACGGACACTAAATATACGTGGTTCGGGACAGCGGGATGTCGTCCGTATGTTCAAGGACGAAGGCGGAGTGACAACCTTCACTATGAAGAACGAACAGTGATGGAGTACAATGGAACCCAAACCCTAACCTCACAGAATACAATAAAGAGCCCTAAAGGCCTAATCCATTTGCTTTCGCCACAGATTTACATTGGTATCCACAATTTGGATTGCACAAAATTTTAATCGGATTCGAGTTTTATATAGGGTTACGCCACAAAAATTGAAGACATATCTAACTGCACCATGTTGCTGTTAGAAGAGAATCATTTTTACGAGAAATCTTGTTGTGCATTATGTTGTTGTTAAGTTCTTGATATATATATATATATATATATATATAGTTGAAGTTCCTCATCTGGATCAAGAAATGACTGTTGCCCCATCAAATAAGCCCAGATTTATATCAGATTATTGTGTTCAAGACACTCGTACATCATATACCCAATTTTTTTTTATAGACCAATGATTATTCTTCAACACAATTTGTATGGAATATACTGCACATGATATATAAAATTGTGACAAATCTCACAAATTCACATTCGAAGTACATCGATCCACTAAGGAATAAAATTTTCTCAATTATAATTTTTTTCTATTTATAAGAATCAGAATCGAAATATATTTAAAAGAGAAAAGTATAGAATTTTCTTCTAAGCGACCTAACACAATTTTAACTAATTTAAATCGATTATTTATAACCTCTCCTTTTCCAATTATATATCTCGCCGACTGGCGGATCATGCGTTTCCATTATGAAAAGGGAAATCTTCTTTTATTTTTCTTTCCCGTGTGAAGGAAGTAAAAGGAATTTTCTTCTAAGCGAAGAAGAAAGGGGGGACAAAATTTAATTGATAGCTGCCAGCCGTATGAATTAAAATTATTTGAGATTAATATGTTTTTGAATATCATATTATTTATAACTAAAAAAAAGGGTGAGGTGAAAATGATAGCATGTCGTTCAATTAATCAATGTAAAAAAATTACTTCATTGAACTTAAAATTACGACGATCGGAAATTTTTGCCCAGTTTACTAATTTTCAAGAACATTAGACACTAATTTCGTCGAACATGGACACCAAGTACCTAGCAAATCAAAAATTTGAAAAATATATACATCCCTAAAACTGATTCAAGAACCCATTCAAGAAATTCTTTTGCATATCTCGTTACGTTACATAAGAAGTACCGATCAAATTACGGTAAGTTGAAAAACGTAAAAGTAGCGTGTAATTACAAGGCTTCATGGCCCGTACCATCTTGTTCAGACCCTAAAACACCGGCCATGGCCGTGGTGGCCATATTGATGGTGGTGGTGGAGTGATAGGTTCTCCCTGTCGATCGAGTCCTGGATGCTGCGGAACTCCTCGACGTGGCAAGGGATAGTGATGGGGCCCTTCTGATTGAACCCGAACTCTTCCTCGGCCTCCTTGAGCAGCTGAAAGAAGAGCGGGTGGTTCACGTAAGCCACGGGGATCACGAACCTCTTCTGCTCCTCGCCCTGTCCCACCAGGATCGCCAGGCAACCTTTGGGGATGTCCCTCGGCTGCTTCTCGTGCTGGTGATGATGAAGAAGGTGGAGGTGGGGAAGATGGAACTGGAAGTGGAAGTGGACGTTCTTGTCGGTTCCCATCATGCGACGGCCGGAAACAGACCACTCTAGCTACGGTTTCAACGGTGATGGTATGGCGGTTCGAGTACCAGATATTATAAGAAGACTGGAGAGAAGGGCCACGGGTCGGAGGAGGTCGATATCTCGAGCTTGAAGAGGGTGAAGGAGGAATCGGTTAACGATCTCGGGATGTTGCTCATCGTAAGAGGACTGCAGCGGTGATGATGAACCGCATGTATGGACTGGCTCAGAGGATTGAGGTAAGAGGATTAGGGAGATGGAAGGGAAGGTTTTATATATATACAGTGAGTCATGGGAGAGAGGTCAATATGGAGGAGGTAGGTTCTAGGGTTTTTCTCTCTCTGTCTCTTTTTTTTCCCTGCCGTGTAACTTATGCGTGATCTTGACTGATTCAAATTCGTGTCAAATTAATTGATTAGGTAGTAAATCTCTCACGAGCGTAAATTTTCTTCGTTCAAGAACCTTTGAACCGAGACTTGTTCGAGAGCATGAGCGTCGAATCATGTCAAGTAACTCATCTCGCTCTCTAGGGTTTTCTTTTTCTTTCCTTGCTTGCACAAATAGGGCTTTCATGGCGTGGGGCCGGTGAGGGAGCAGCCGGTGGAATAGTATTCTCAGGAGGGTTTATATTCGACCCTTCAGGATAAGATAGGGATTTGGTGAAATTTTTTTAAATTTTTGTAAAAATTTATCACGACGAACATCTCCATGGGAAAATCTTATCACGGCAACTCGAATTCAAATAACCGAACACTCGTGATAATAAAATTTTCTTAATTCGTGATACTCATAAATAAAATTTTATTTAAGAAAAAAAGTACAAAATTATTTTAATTAATTTATGATGGTGATAATTCTTTCTTTTTAGGTAAGAGTACTAGATTCATTCACATCTGAAAATTTTGGTAGTTTGGATTAAAATTTGTTTTTCCTTTAATTTTTTTTTCATTTGTAAAGAAAAGCTTTTTTTTCCCTTCAGTAGCATTTTCCAGTAAATTTCTTTAATAGGTCAGGTACAGAATTTGACTTTCCTGAGAGTCTGTATCTGGAAATTAATAGCGAGCCTCAAACCATATAATATATCGTCCGATAAATTAGTTGATTGTTACGAAATTGAACACTATTGATATAAAAAAATAAATAAACAACAAAAAGAAATAAAAAAAGTTGTCGAGCTACGAGTTTTACTTGCGTTTTCTCTTATAAAAAAATAATTTACATTTATTTTTGCTTATTATTATTATTATTATTATTATTATTATTATTATTAATGATATAAAAATGAGTAAATGCCTCGCCTGCACCGAGTCTTCCGAAGAGTCGCTAGACGTGGGTCCCACTTCGCTTACGTATGTACCACACAGTTCGGATCAACACGGCTAATATATATTTAATAATTAATATGCAGTGTTAAATACGGAACGCGACCTAACACAATTGGTACAAGTGAGATTAAGAGATTTCAGATTTTGATTTTCATCAGTATGACTTATCATGTTATTTATTTACTATTCGTTAGATTTCTTCTAGACCCACGTGTCTCGCTCATATACTAAAGTATACGGTCATTAAATGCCGAAAATACCCCTGGGATATTCTGAATCGTCGGACCGCGGACCGGATCTTGCGGCCAGATAGACTGCGTGCCGAAGAAGAGACCGCTTCCAGCATCGCACGATGACGCAACGGTTTATTCATTTCAAGAGGAAAGAGAAAGAAACTTAACGGTCAACTTGAGAAAACATGCCGGAAAACTCGAAGCTCGGTGTGGATACCGCGAGGACGATCGTGTCAGCTGGGTGTGAATCGTAATACTGTGCGAGGAATCAAAATTTGAATGCTTTACATATATATATATATATGATTATGAATACATAATTCAAAATGGTTTAAAAGATGATGTGAACAGACATTTACCATACAAACCCGACCAGAGGTTTGTGGGTTGGTCAAGATCTCGTGGATGAAAAATATCTGCCAATGATGGAAACATTTAGGTTAAAATTAATCCTGTATCGTAAAGTTAATAAAAATAATAATAAATATTCGGGCACCATCGATTGTAAAGTTAGGTTTTACGGTGGACGTGAACCCGGTGAATACGAAACTTGTGGTGGTTAAATGTCCGAGTATGGAAGGAAAATACATGACTCGTGGTCGGTTCTATAACTCGAGGGTAGAAGAAGAGAAAAATGTTCGACCAGAGGTTGGTTACTTGAAACGGATGTTGAAAATTAAATCTCCTCGGGTCAAAAACATGTCTGTAAGCTCGAAAAGATGATAGAGGAAGAGGAAATGGAATCGGGATTGAGAACGGTGTCACTGTGCGGGTCCTCGTTTTCCGGATCGAAAGCACCTTTGGACTGCCAACGAAATGGGAATGGTTCAAAGCGGGTTCTCGACATTGTTTTTGTCAAAAGGAACAACTTGTGCTGGAAGGGACCCGATCATGCATGTGCAACGAGCAAAAGTGTGGGATTGCTTTTCCCCTTTAAATTCTCTCCAAGAAAACTTGAGGTTCTGTCTCCAGCTTGGATCTTTGAACGATTCGATGTCGGTCTTTTTTATTTTTATTGTTATTATTTTTTTATTTTCATTAACAACGACTAAGTCAATGGCTATTTACACGCCTGTCGTCATTAATGTTCCCGGCCGCAGTTTACATCGTATTTGTATATCTGTGACCTTAAAAGAATGAGCTCCAGCATGTCAGATATCCACGGTCGAATCGTGTCTCTGTATTCATATCGAACGACGAGGCAACTCTCGACTCTCACTGATGCAGACAAGGTTGCCAAACATGACCCTGCCCATATCGAGAGTGATGCAGACAAGGTTGCCAAACATGACCCTGCCCATATCGAGAGGGACTTGATCTTGGATGGAGGAGGCCCAATGACAAGAGGCAGACTAAAGAAATGGCAAGATGCTATTGGAGCTCTAACAAATGGGTTGATAGCCCAAGAAGCTAAAGTTCAAGCTAGCAAGCAACAAGAGACTTTAATCTTATTTGTTGAGGCCCGAACATCGGAGGTGTCAGCCCACGATAAAGCCCAAGCCCATCACACTCAATAAGGGAGGAATGAATATTCTGCCTAAAGATAGAAAATTCGTCCAGAATGAAGCCTCCACAAATAAAGGAAGAATATATGGCCAGATTAGCTTAGTTATCTATATATTTAAGTTTCCATATTTACATTATAGACAGAATATTATTTTGGCCATATATATATGGTCTTCTCTGTCATGTATGGACAGATTAGTTTTGACATTGAATATCGAATTGAAGGTGTGTTCATCTTTGTGAGGTAAATCTCTCTTTTGCTCTTGTGAAATCTTGCTTTTGTCGAACTAATAATTTAGTTTGGTGATTCAAGTTTCCCAAAGCCCCCAATTCGTGCCTCGACCCAGGTGAGTCGTTGTGTGGATTGGTTCTGTGTTCGTGGTTAGGCGAGTGGTCTAAGTAGCAGGTCACGATCCCTTCCGTTGGTTGGCTATTTGCACCCGCTTGGTTTCGAACCAACTCCTTTTCCCCTTTTCAACCTACGCCGTGAAAATCGGGCCACCCCTTGAGAATCACATCATCTGGTATCAGAGCTCAAGGTTTACACGGTAGGTTATCTATCCTTCAGTATATCATCGTTCCGTCGTTGTTCTTGTCATTATCTCATTCAATTTATCTGATAGTAAAAAAAAACAAAAAAACAAAAAAAAAACGAAAAAAAGAAGTCTGCAAAAGAAAAAGAAGGAAAAAAAAAAGAATTCTGCAAAAAAAAGGAAACAAAAAAAACAAGAGGTTGTTCTTCTTCAAGTCTGATCTCCTTATATTTGCAAATTGCAATTGCATCTCTACTACAATTTCTTTCAAGTCTATTCATCCATCATTGTTATTTCTGTTCCCTTTGAAAAAAAAAAAAAAATTCCGTATCCATTGAAATCCCAATCCCTTTTAGCTATCAAACTGTGATCTTCTTTGGAAAAAAAAAAGTCCTTTGTCTGCACGTTTACGGGATCACCCACCATCACTTATCTGGTAGAGCTGAGAATTGGCCATATTTGAATCACCGAGACAAGGTTAGATTGCATAAGAGCTTAGGAAGAGATTTGAGTGATTTTTTTTTGTGTGTGTGTGTGAAAGTGAGCTCATCAAGAGTGGAGTGAAACACGAGGTAAGAAACGAGTGAAACATTCTGAGTGTGGTGAGATTTTTATCTGGTGAGGTCCATACAAACTTTTAACATGACAGATCGCACGAAGGCAACTGGTAGTCCCGGTGAAGGCGATAAGAGGGAAGATGCTCAACAACAAGGCCTAGCACCCTTCCAAATGCAGGCTTTGGTGAATCATTTTGAAAGATTGCTTGATCGGAAGTTGGAGGGAATCCATGATCGATTGGATCGAGTGGAGGGTCAAGCAGCGAGCAGAACCATCCCGACCCCCGGGAGGCAAACTCGAGCCCCACGACCCTACCCCGTGGGAGAAGTTGAGGATCTGGAGAGCTGGGATGAAGACGAGCGTGATGACTTCCAGCCACGAAGGAGGCCACGTAACCGGTCTAGGGGAGGACCGAGGATACCCAGAAATGGAGAAGAAGACTTTGGGGGGATCAAAATCAAGATTCCTTCTTTCCAGGAAAGAGTGATCCCGAGGCATTTTTAGAATGGGAGATGCGAGTCGAGCAAATCTTTGGGTGCCACAACTATTCGGAGGGTAAGAAAGTAAAACTTGCTGCTCTTGAGTTTACTGATTACGCGCTTGTTTGGTGGGACCAGATACGAAGGGAAAGGATGAGACATGGCGAACATCCTATTATCACATGGGAAGAAATGAAGGCAGTAATGAGGAGGCGTTTCATTCCATCTCATTTCCATAGAGAGCTTCACAATAAGCTCCAACGCCTCACACAAGGTTCGAAGAGTGTTGACGAGTACCACAAGGAATGGAGATCGCACTGATCCGAGCCAATGTGGAGGAAGATAGGGAAGCAACCATGGCTCGGTTTCTGCATGGTCTCAATCGGGATATTGCCGACATTGTCGAGATGCAACACTATGTGGAGCTTCAAGATATGGTGCACCAAGCCGTCAAGGTGGAGCAACAGCTCAAGAGAAGGAATTTGCTGAGGAGAAATGACAGGTCTACCATATCTAGTTCGTGGAAGAGTAACCCAAAAAGAGATCTCTCCTTTACATCAGGAAGCAAAGAGTCTGATATGAAGAAGGGAGAGAAATCGACTTTCCCTTCAAGGAAAGCTCCAGTTGAATCGAGTTCGAAAAATCGTGACATTAGATGCTTCAAGTGCCATGGAAGAGGACACATCTCAAGTGAGTGCCCTAACAAGCGCACCATGATTATCAATCAGCATGGTGACTGGGAGACCGAGGAAGAAGCATCCGAGGAGGAACCACCATTAAACGATGACGGAGAACAAGCAGAAGAAGGGGAGCTCCTGGTAGCTCGAAGGATACTCAGTGCTCAAATGGTCGAGGAAAAGGATGATCAACGAGAAAACCTATTCCATACACGATGCCAAGTTCAAGGCAAGGTGTGTAGTGTCATCATTGATGGAGGAAGTTGCAGCAACGTTGCCAGCACCGAGCTAGTGGAGAAGCTGGGGATTCCAACCTTCAGGCATCGTAGACCATACAAACTACAATGGCTCAATGATTGTGGTGAGCTGAAGGTAACAAAACAAGTTAAGGTGTTGTTTAGCATAGGAAAGTATAAAGATGAGATTTTATGTGATGTTGTTCCTATGAAGGCATGTCATCTTTTGCTTGGTAGGCCATGGCAGTTTGATAGGCGTGTTACTCATGACGGTTTCCTAAACCGTTATTCTTTTGTACTACGGGGGGAACCCATAACCCTCCTTCCATTGTCTCCAAAGCAAATATTGGAAGATCAAATAAAACGAGAAAAGAAAGGAGCAAGTGGAGAGGAAAAACAGAGTGAAGAGAGAAAAGAAAGAGAGCAATCGAGAGAAAAAAGAGAAAAAGATGAAAAAGAATATGAGCAACAAAAAAGAGATTGAGAGGAAAAATGAGAAAAACAATATTAGTGGCAAGAAAAAGTGAGGTTAAGCGAGCTCTTTTATCTCAACAGAACCTCTTAGTACTTGTGTACAAAGAGGCAATGTTAGCTACTAACAACGTAATCCCTACCTTGCCAAGTGTTGTTGTATCTCTCTTGCAGGAATTCGAGGACGTGCTTCCCGAAGATGTACCGCCAGGTTTACCACCGCTAAGAGGGATTGAGCATCAGATCGACTTCATTCCCGGTGCGTCCATACCTAATCGTCCTGCATACCGCACCAACCCTGAAGAGACGAAGGAGATCCAACGACAAGTCCACGAGCTGATGGACAAGGGGTATGTGAGGGAAAGTCTTAGTCCCTGTGCAGTACCGGTTTTGCTCGTGCCCAAGAAGGACGGTACATGGAGGATGTGTGTTGATTGCCGGGCCATCAATAACATAACGGTAAGATATCGACACCCTATTCCTAGGCTAGATGATATGCTTGATGAATTGAATGGCTCAACCATCTTTTCAAAAATTGACCTGAAGAGTGGCTACCACCAGATTAGAATGAAAGAAGGAGATGAATGGAAAACGGCATTTAAGACTAAACATGGACTTTATGAATGGTTAGTAATGCCCTTTGGTCTAACAAATGCACCTAGCACATTTATGAGGTTAATGAATCATGTCTTACGTGCCTATATTGGAAAATTTGTGGTAGTTTATTTCGATGATATCCTTATATATAGTAGGACTTTACGAGAACATGTGCATCATCTTAGACAAGTCCTAGCGACGTTAAGGAAGGAGAAATTGTTTGGAAATCTGATGAAATGTGATTTTTGCACGAACAAAGTTATTTTTCTCGGCTTTGTTGTGAGTGGCGAGGGAATTGAAGTAGATGAAGAAAAGGTCAAGGCAATCAAAGAATGGCCAACTCCTGCTACCATTGGGCAAGTGCGAAGTTTCCATGGGTTAGCGAGTTTCTATAGGAGGTTCGTGAAAGATTTCAGCACCATAGCAGCCCCATTGAACGAGTTAACCAAGAAGAACGTGTCCTTCAAGTGGGGAGAAGCACAAGAAAGGTCCTTCCAGCTTATTAAGGAGAAACTTACACATGCACCTGTCCTTGCCCTCCCTAACTTTGGTAAGACTTTTGAAGTGGAATGTGATGCAAGTGGAATTGGTATCGGTGGAGTTCTCATGCAAGAAGGTAAGTCTATTGCTTATTTTAGTGAAAGATTAAATGGTCCAACTCTTAACTATTCTACATATGATAAAGAATTGTATGCCTTAGTTAGAGTTTTGGAGACTTGGCAACACTACTTATGGCCAAAAGAATTTGTATACATTCTGATCATGAGGCTTAAAGCATCTTAAAGGACAGAATAAGCTTAATCGAAGGCATGCCAAATGGATCGAATTCATTGAGTCATTCCCTTATGTGATCAAGCACAAGAAAGGTAAGGATAACATAGTTGCTGATGCACTTTCCCGAAGGTATGTTCTTATCTCTACCTTAGATGCTAAAATTCTTGGATTTGAGTTCATGAAGGAATTGTATGTTGGTGATGTGGATTTTTCTGAGAGTTATGGCAATTGCAAATCTGATTGTGGATGGGAGAAATTTTTCTTGCATGATGGATTTCTATTTCGGGTAGATAAACTTTGTATTCCCAATTGTTCCATACGCATGTTATTGATTAACGAAGCACATTCTGGTGGCCTAATGGGACATTTTGGCATTGCTAAACTTTAAGCATATTGAGTGAACTTTTTATTGGCCTAAGATGAGAAGAGATGTTGAGAACTTTGTGGGAAAATGCATTACATGTCTTAAAGCTAAATCTAGGCTTAATCCACATGGATTATACACCCCACTTCCTGTTCCTACTGTGCCTTGGGAAGATATTTCTATGGACTTTATTTTAGGTTTACCAAGGTCTCAAAGAGGTATGGATTCTATATTTGTTATTGTAGACCGATTTTCTAAGATGGCACATTTTATGCATGTCGCAAAACTGATGATGCATCTTATATTGCTTCCTTATTTTTTAGGGAAATCGTGCGACTTCATGGGATGCCGAGGACTATAGTTTCCGACCGGGATGCTAAGTTCCTTAGCTATTTTTGGAAGACCTTATGGGGAAAGATTGGAACCAAGTTGCTGTTTTCAACTACATGTCATCCACAAACCGATGGGCAAACTGAAGTCGTGAATAGGACATTATCTACTCTACTTCGGACTCTAGTGAAGAAGAATTTGAAGAATTGGGAAGAGTGTCTACCTCATGCTGAGTTCGCATATAACAGGGCCATTCATTCCACCACAAAATATTCTCCCTTTGAAATTGTCTATGGATTTAATCCCTTAGCGCCTATTGATTTGATTCCATTGCCTGTACAGGAAAAAGTTAGCATGGATGGAGCAAAAAGAGCTGAGTTGTAAAGCAAATCCATGAGAAGACAAAACTAAACTCAATATGAAAGGATGAATCAACAATATATGGAACGTGGCAAACAAGGGTCGGAAGAAAGTCATTTTCGAACCAGGAGACTTAGTCTGGGTGCACCTTAGGAAAGAGAGTTTCCAGAAAAACGGAAGTCCAAGCTTATGCCAAGAGGAGATGGACCCTTCCGGTTATGAACGGATCAACAACATGCATATAAGATTGACTTACCAGGTGAGTATGGGGTAAGTGCTACATTAATGTTGCTGATCTTGTCCCCCTTTTCTTGATACAAACCTTGCAGAGTCGAGGACGACTCTTTTTCAAGAAGGGAGAATGATGCAGACAAGGTTGCCAAACATGACCCTGCCCATATCGAGAGGGACTTGATCTTGGATGGAGAGGCCCAATGACAAGAGGCAGACTAAAGAAATGGCAAGATGCTATTGGAGCTCTACAAATGGGTTGATAGCCCAAGAAGCTAACGTTCAAGCTAGCAAGCAACAAGAGACTTTAATCTTATTTGTGTGGGCCCGAACATCGGAGGTGTCAGCCAACGATAAAGCCCAAGCCATCACACACTCAATAAGGGAGGAATGATATTCTGCCTAAAGATAGAAAAATTCGTCCAGAATGAAGCCTCCACAATAAAGAAGAATATATGGCCAGATTAGCTTAGTTATCTATTATTTAAGTTTCCATATTTACATTATGACAGAATATTATTTGGCCATATATTATGGTCTTCTCTGGCATGTATGGACAGATTAGTTTTGACATTGAATATCGAATTGAAGGTGTGTTCATCTTTGTGAGGTAAATCTATCTTTTTGCTCTTGTGAAATCTGCT